>OY728162.1:1306607426-1307884426 GCA_963277665.1 Viscum album
AATTAATCATATCGATTAAGGAAAAAATGAGTTTATATAATAGTTAAACTTTGAATACAATGTGTAGAAATGACCAAAAACATGGTAAAAGCAATTATATTATAATATTTCAACCCTAATTAAATTTATATTTAAAAATATGAGTTTTGGGACAGATTTCCATTGACCGAAATACGAATTTTAGAAAAAAATGTTAAAAAATGTATCTTTCTTCCTTTTAATTTCTATAATTATTTGGGGTAGCGAAAATAGTACATAGGTTTGGATATAAATATATTTTTGAAAGATGTATAAATTTTTATTATCATAATAATTGTTCTTTAATGTTTGAATTAGATATAATTACATTAAATTATTAAGAAACACCAATACATGGGTTATTTATTTAATAAAAAAATGCAATAAATGGTATTAAAAATCTTGCAAGTAAGCTAAATATGATGATTTTAGTGTAAAAAAATATTTTTATAGAAATATATCATGCTAAAAATAAGTTTAATTAATATTTTTTTAATTCAATTATTTTTAGGATACTTTTTAATTTCATATTTAATAAATAATTCTAAAATTGACATTAATGTTATTTTATAAAAAATGATATTTTTTAACTAATTAGAATTACTAAAAATATTATATTATGTAAATTTGTTTTTAAAATGTTCAAAAGTATCACATATTTATATTAATTGGCCAATTGATCTTTTATATTGATTATATTCACCCCGAAAAAGTTAAAATATTTTTGACATGGTTAGGGTAAAAGTAATGTTTTTGTGTGTTACGTGCGCTTATATTAAATTTAATATCCAAAACACATGGGATTTAAATTTTATGATTCAGATTTCATATTTAAAATATGTGGTTAAAAATTTTATAATAATTCTCACATTAATTTATTATAAATGGATGAGTTAAATAGCTTAGAAAACTAGTTATCTTAATGGAAACCCAAAATGAAAAAAGGAATATTTAGAGTTATAAACTAAAATATTTAACAAATGTATCAATTTTGTGTAGTGGAGGTTTTTATAGACAATATAACACTACCCATACAATATTTTTCAATTTTTTGGTACATTTTGTAAGGGATACCACCCAATGATAAATACTTTTGAGTATTTACAAGAATATCACTCCTCCTCAACAATAAAAAGGCACTCATTATTACCACTTATTTACAATTATTAAATCTTATGTATCATATAAACCCTTATAAAATCAACTTAAAAGTTACCTACACTAATACTATAAGCATTTTGTTTTGTTTTCATAAATAAATTCTTTCAAAATTTTAGTGAAATCCTAAGGAGGATAACCACTGAACAGGTAATTTTCTTCTAAATGTTTTTTTACTTTATTTACTTCTCCACATCCTTCAATTATTATTATTATTAAATTCATATATAATATGTTATCTATAATCAATATAATTATATTTTGTTATGTTAATTTTGAAACATACATCAACACACACTTCCATTAAATGAGTTATTAAATCATTATTCGTGTGTATGGAGGACTATTACCTTACGAAATGATGTCCCTAATTTTTCTATTACATCCTCTCATGGTTGGGAATAATAAATAAGATACTATTTATATATAATATTTATTCTATTTATAATATATTAATATCATTTTATTTATTATATAATATACAACATTTTTATACTGCATATGATAACATCGATCGTGTGTACGATAGATGACAGCCACACAAAGCGATGTGAAGCATTTTCATGAACTTGTTAAATGGAAGGTAATTAAGGTTAATGTAATGAATTTATATGATAGAAATGAAATAATTATTATATTCATGAAATAAGTACCTCTCTCTAAAAATAATATATCATTTCACTCTTATAATTTTGCACAATGAAAAAGTGACAACATCGTTCGTGGACGTTTGGACTAGTACCTCATCAAAGTGATATGATTACTTTTATATAAAAATAATTATATATTAAAGTATATATAATTATATATAATGGTATTTACTATATACATATCTTTATATATAGATAAAATATTACTTTCTTTCCTTTCATAATGATCATTGAAAATTGGAAACATTACTCATGCGTATGTACAGCCTATAATCTCAATGATCATAAAAAATGGTTAATTATTCAAAACTATCATTAAAGATTTATTTTAAAATAACTATTGATAAATATATATGATAATTTTATAATTATTATAATTCTTTATATATTAATATTATTATCTCTTTGACCTAATTCAACACACGAAAGTCGATTTTGTCATATAAGCCTAGTGTGGTCAAAACATTCTATGTAAAATTTATCAATTATGAAGTTATATATATATATATATTGTTTATAAGTGAACTAAAATTAATAATAAATATGTAAATGGTTCTCAATAAATTAAATAATTAACAAATTGTTTTATTCATGGTGATAGTTGAAAATATTGACAAATCAGATTCAAGGTAATGGTTTTCTCATCTCACTTTTAATTTTTGTGATATATATGATATATTCACCACTTTTTTTATTATGTGGTGTATATAATACACATGAATTTATTTTTTTATCACTATAATTATATTTATTTGTATTCACAAATCCAATTTAGGATATATCTTTCTTTGGGTTTATGGTTTCAAGGTTACCAAATCGTTAATAGATTTTTTCATAATTTCTCTTCATTGATACTTAGGTCATGTTACAAACATATATTATTTTAAGAGGTTTATAAACTTATAAATTTAAATTTTATATCATGGATATCATTATTTACATGATTATATTTGTTTCACTTAATTGTATTATTTCATGGGGACTAGGATTCAATGTTTTCATAGTGGTAAGATCCTTATCTTAAAATCTCATTGAATATAAAAATTGTATATGATTAACTCTATGACGTTGAAATCATAAAAATATCATGAAATATATAATCATATATTTATTAAGGATATTTTTTAATTAATATTACAATATTCCTCAATTTTTGAATTAAATCATTTGAGATTTTTTTTGGCAAATTCGACTTCATTTCTCTCTTTGATCAGAAATCGTTTTTCTTCCAAAATCATGTTAAAAAAAATTAAATTTTTTTAACCTATTAAAATTGATTTATTAAAGTCATTTTTGAACCATTTTCTATGTTATCATGTGTCATTTTAAAAATATAACCCTTTGGCTTTAAAGAAAAATAAAAAATTAATCATCAGGTTGTTTTTCTAAACAAGAAACTTTCTAACATTTTTCTGTGAAAAATGAATTTTATTTTATCATATATGGAATGTATGGATTAAAAAAATCATTTCATTGAATCCTCATTATAATTATAAAGAGTTTATTTTTTTAGGAATTATTTTTTATATAATTTATTTTCAATGAAAAATATTTTCAAATGAGTTTATATTTTAAAAATTCTTTTTCATATTGAAATGGTTATTTTCCTCATGATTTTATTTAATGATTATTTAATGGTATTTAAAATAATAAACATAAAAAACCTTGTTTTTTCTTATCCTATTATGGGTATATTTTTCATTTATACCGTACTCATTCTTTTCTAGATGGATGAATATTATTTCTAATAGATCATTATGAAAACTTCTTTATTTCAATGAGTAAACCATGTTTCAAAGAGATTGTTATAGAACCCATTTCTTTTCCATGGGTTAATATTGCTTGGAATGGGATAATGGATCTTACTATGAGTTTACAATAAAACTAAATCTATTATGTGTTATGATTTTTTAATGGTAATTGGACATTTTACGGGTGGTTATGTTATAAATTAATGATGGGTGGTTCCATGATAAACCAAGGAGAGGTGGATTTGTGATGTACCTCCAATGCACTAGGTATGAAAGTTGATCGTATGTTTATTTAATTTGTAAGAGTGATTGTAATACTGAAGTGAAAATGATGTCCCAAGTTATGTATAGGTTTTATTTGTTCTTTAAATGGGTTTAAAATTCTTCACATGATCTATATTCATGTCACATGGCCAATGATTATTTACCCAGCTAATTATTCCCTTTTCAATGATTTCATATTTTATGATCAAGGTATTTATGGGTATAAATTATTTTAATATTCTTTAATCCACCTTTATTTAGTCATGAAACCATTATGCACTCATATTATCATTGTTTACATTTTATTGTTAACAATTATGTTTACCTTTACTAAGAAATTAATACCACCCTTAATCAAATCCAATTTTTTGTCATTTTAATAAAGATTCTAAAAGGTAATGTGTGAAACCACACAACCAAACTATCACATTAAAAACTGCCACACAAAGGAAAAATTCAAAAAATTAAAGAATTAAAATTTTATATTTTAAAACTAAATGTCCATCACATGAATTGATCGAGGCTCAAGACCATCGAACTAACCCTGAAGCCACATGTAGACACCTCAAATGAATATCCAAAAATAAACACCATGAATCATTACCTTAATAACAACATTAATTCAAATCATAATGAGATCCTATCTAAATTAAAATATAAATTTTTAAATCACAAATTAAGAGTAGTTATAACACCTCATTCTGATGAATATCTTGTACCTCACATGCATTTGGAACCTCAATCCCTGATCCAAATAGATTGTCCATAACATCCTACCAGTAAAGAGATACTGGAATGAATGTCAACCATAATGTTCACCTCTATAATGGAATCACCAACACACTTGACAAAGGGGGAAATCGACCTCAGGTCGAACCGCCTATAACACCCTACCACCCCCAAAAACCAACCCCAAAACCTCATTAGAACCCATATCACCAAATTAACCATGGATGGAGAAATGGACCTAGTAGCCAGAGTAGAGTATAGTCCAAGAGGGCCTCCATAGTGATACTTGATGAAGACAGCACTATCAATCCCATAAATACCATCTTTATCAAAACTGAACCACTGAAACAGAACCTCAATCCATCGAAAGATCATTAAATGACTAGAATAGATGTCATATTCAAAAAAAACATCCACATATATGGAACCAGATGAATCTGACCATTAGAAGAATAAATAGAATATTATCAAGGGAAATTGTGAAAAGGTAGTTGAAAATAAGAAACCAATATCACTACAAGATCTAGGAACAAAGAGGAGGAAAAAAATATAGTGGAAGGAGAGGAAGAAAGATGTGAAAAAGAGGAAAACCTAGTTTATAAAAGGTGAGATATGAAACAAAGAAGGGTGAAATAGGACCCAAAAGCATGAAAGATAAAATCTTGATTTGTGGAAGCAAGATGAAGGTCTCTCCATCACGAGGGAGAAAACATAAGAGGAGGAGGAGAGCACTCAAGAAATATTTCTGGGAGAAAATGGAGCAATCTTATGAGGAAGCACTCAATCATGATTTTTTCAATTAAGACCACGCTTATTATATTCACTTTTACGTAAGTTATAAATAATTTTTCTGATGAATCTTTGTATAAAGATAATTTCACATGGATTATGTTGATAACATAATGTGAAATAAGAAAATTTGGGTTATGTTGAATATATTATCATTTAAATTCATGTGGATTATTTATACATGAGTTTTTATTAATTCTCAAAACTCTTAGCCTAAAATTATTTTTTGGTTTTAATTGATCTTATTTTCCTTAGATTTTGTAAATTTTAGATGAAGAGTATTGGATCAAAATTATTAGCATTAATAGTGGAAATTTAATGATCATGATTTAAACATAAGATCCAGGAGTGTGAGTTTTGGCCTGTTATATTTATCATCAAAGGTGAGTTTAGATAACTTTTTATGTTATGATATTTTCATGTCAGGTTATATAAAGAGTTATGAACATCTTAATTAGTCTATATAATTAATACGAATCATAAGATACTTTCCATAGACACCCATTGAGGTTTTATTTGATGAATTATTAAAGTGATCAATGATATTTTGGGAGATGGTTTTCTTTCTTGTGGTATTTTTTACCCATAGGATAAACATGTATTATAATTTAGGAATAAATTTATTATCAGGTTTTTAAAAATGGATAATTCATATTTTGTGTGAAAACCTATCACATCCGACAATGTGGTGGGGATTGAACCCATGACTGAAGGATGATAAGAGTTTTTATACCTACCACTATACTACATGATGTCTAGGTTAGTATGAATTTTTTTATAGGTAAATATTTGTTTTATTTCAGAAACATATGGGATTTTATTTTATAAATAATAGTTTATTTATATTTGAATAATATATTCTCAAATCCGTCTAAATATTTATTTTTCAAACATATTCATGAAATGATTGATTATTTTTATGGATGTTCATTTATGGAAATATTTAGTCTTAAAATTAGTATTACTATTGAAATTTGGGGATTAATGTATGCCAGATTATTCATTTTTGGAATTATATTATCTTATGCTAACCATATTTTTTTTAATGCGTATAGACAGGAGTAATAACTTTTCATCCATTTTATGGTAATGTTTTCATTGAAATCTTATTTTATTAATTTAGGAATGATAAATTAACCTTGAATACTAATTATTTGGAGGAAAATATAGTGTTGTCATTGAAATTAACTAATTGATGATATTATACTCATTATGTGAGTATATTCCCATTTTCCTTTTGTTTATATGGTAAGATAATTCCTCAACTCATGAAAAATGATATGGGAATAAATTATCCTAATATATTCATTTATAATTAAATTATTTTCTTTTTATCATCAATTATTTATAGATTTTATACCATTTACATTCATTTGATAATTACCAAGTTTGTGATCAATGTCCTCAATCACTCGCTATAATTTTTTACTAGTTTCCTCTATTTGAAATGATATTCTCCTATTTGGACTAAAAATTTATTTTTTTATTTTGATATAATTTTAAGGCATAATGAGAACTAGAATAGTAAAAACATCACGTACCATACGAGATGGTCGAAAAATTAAAATCTAATTTCATTCTATTTGACACTCTATCCTTAAATAATATTCAATTGATGTATCTTACCTCTATAGCCAGACCGTCCTTGATAAGATCATCGATCCAATAATCCATTTCCCCCTATTTTAATGTACAAATCTATATTCATTTACCCTGTATTAAAACATATTAAATTTATAAGTTCTTCCTTATTAATTCACTCTGTCTAGTCTTTATTGGTATCCACTTGATGAAGTCTCTGACACATCTGATCTTCACCCTGCTATACAACTTTAATGAAAATTGAATTTTCCTATATAACATCTTCTGAGTGAACAATTAGATCCTAGGTTGGGACCTCTCTGAATGACTCCTAATACTAGAAATTGGACTCACCCATAAGATCTACCCAATCATAGAAGCTCTCAGAGTAGGCGTGTTAGACCACCATTAGTTATTGTTGAGGACCACTAGTATCTCCCATCATATCATATGTATTATTTGTGTTTAATAGAAAATGTCCTTCACATTGGACCTCCTATAGTTCAATATTAAGTTTAATGTTATTCTCTTTGGGCCTCTTTCTCTTATCAGATCTAGAGTTCATTGGTTTCAGAATAAAGAAATAGTCATTTTGACCTTTGTGTTTGTGTTTTCCCTTAAGAATGTCTTTGTAAGAATCCTTATCAACTTTATTCACCTTATTACTCCTAATATTATAAGGTATTCCTTAAAAACTACCCTCCACAATAAGTTATGAATCAGGTTAGGAGGGATCATCTCTTATATCTTCCCTTGAGAAAATTTTCCCCTCATAAGCATCCTCACATAGTGTGAATATTGATGGGCCCTGAAACAATCCTTTAGTAGACAGAACTTTAAACCTGTTTCCCAGATTAAAGATTGGAATGACATTAACAAGTCTAATCCAATTGTTAGTAACATCAACATCCCATGTGGTTTACTTTTCATGAGTTGAATC
This sequence comes from Viscum album, assembly GCA_963277665.1. Lineage (NCBI taxonomy): Eukaryota > Viridiplantae > Streptophyta > Magnoliopsida > Santalales > Viscaceae > Viscum > Viscum album. The sequence continues at coordinate 1,306,615,307 of OY728162.1, forward strand.
ATCCAAAACACCCATTTTAGTATATATCTGGATATCCACTTTTGGATTATATCTAGAGCTAGTAATTGACCTTGACTCCTATATCCCCTCCAAGGAACATGTTATATTGATAACATACATATACTCATAATATGAATAGGTACCTAATGCTACATCCCCCCTTGATCCATGTTTTGCATTCCCAACAGCAACCACCATGTCATATTTCAATCAATTAAAAACATCCACAACATTTTGATCGGGCTACCTTGGATGAACCTCTTTATGAGGTAGTGGCACTGGCTCCATGTATCCATCAAAAGAAATCATCCCATCAACATCCAAAAGATCCTGAAAATTAAAAACAGGATTTGGCCTCCCCTCATTTAGCTGTTGCAGGCAGTTACTATGCCTACAGGCTACCTTCAAGTGACCAATACAGTTCTAGGAAGAGTAGAAATAAACCCACATTTTAAATCAAACTGGTTGTTTATATAGAGAATGTTCTCCAAAATAAATCCACACATAGTCAACTAGAAATTAGGAAACATCAACCTTAGAAAAAATTATTTGGGAGATTAAATGACATACCAAATGAGTTTGACTATCAGGGCATAAATACTGTCCCATATGTTTCCCAAGCAAATGAACAATTCAAGGATTTTGGAACTGAATGGGAATATGAGGAAAACATATATAAATGGTCATAATAGGTAAGTCTCGGTTCATGTGGAAATAAAAGGAACACCTGAAAAGTATGAAAACAAAGACCTTGTACACTTGGGGAGCATTTGACAAAGCTAATATCAGGTCATATTCATAAGAAAATAGAATCGTGATTTGGCGATTTTCTAGTATGAAAACTTTTGCATTATCTTGTAAACTGCACAATTCAAAGAAAAATTAGTCCAAAAACCCCACAAAATATAGAGATTCTTAAAACGAGTGATCATCATCCTATGAAGGAGGGATGATGCATCTATGAACTCAGGCTGAGAGATGATGCTAAAGAAGGTCGTCGAATAAATTAGAGACTTTAGGGAAAAAAGGTATTTGAGGGACATTGGGGAGAAAATTAATGTTGGAAAAAGGGTAGAAAAATCACTAGAGGGTCTCTACAAGGGATAACAAAGGTCACTCCCCCTCTAACAGGGTAGGGACCAACATAGATGCTATCATCACCTTGGACAAGGCCTGTGTTAGTCTGAGCGAGAGAGACATGTGCATTTTCTTCTATTTGGAAACCTAGGTTTTTTATTACAAATGACTTTTGTGAATACCATTATGTAATACTAATATAATTTTTTATTAAAACCTTTTAATATGTTCGTTTATAGTAAAAAGTATTTTCAAATGTCCATATGTTTCTTACTGAGATAAATTTCAAATTGAGGGGACTCAATTCAGTAAAGGGAGGGTGGATGTAACATCCCAAAATTTTAAGAGAAGAAAATTCTATTTGGTTGTATAAGTTACATAAAATATTGAGTTTATATTACTCTATATGAAACATTCATTATATCTTTTGGAACACAAAACCCCTATATTTTTCTATCCGATAGAACATTCAACACATATCACCAAACATAAATGACCCTTGATATATATTATAGTTAAACCTAGCCATTATAATGGCTGGTATGAACATGATTAACTGAATTATGAAACTATAGTTTATATATGTATATATAATTAATTACTTAATGAATATATAATTATACATTAAAATAAAAACCTTTTTATAAATAAAAGGATATATTTTTTGGAAAAATTATTCAAATTGGAACAAGTGTGTTTTAAACTAATTAACTAGAAAATCACCCTTTTTTATTAATGATATATATATATATATATATTATATTCAGTATAATTTTCAACATTCATCTTATTATTTTTCTATATAATAGAAAAAAATAAATCTAATTTTACGGTTAAAAACCTATATTTGTTTCTTTAAAAAAGCAGTGTTATCACCTTTTAAGGGTGAACTTGTTTTAAAACAAAATATTGACTCTTGTATAAATTTTATTTTAAAATTTATGCTTAATTTTTAAATTATTAATTTCAAAATTATCTTAGGTTTATTTTTTCGATTTTTTCTAATATGTTTCATTTTTTGATTAATAATGAAAAACACCGCATTTTAATTGAAAAAACTGACTTTCCATCTAAAAAACATAAAATGAGAGACTATATATTAAAATGATTTTAAAGTAAAAATATGTTAATTATAAATCTATTAATATAATTTATTTAATTTTAATCATTTTTATATTTTATTTGGATATAAATTCATTCCAAACTTTAGAACATTTTTTCCTTAAAACATTGCTTTGTCGTCATGTCTATGAGTCCTGTTTTAAATTAAATTTTATCATTTTTTTAGTTAAAATTGCTATAATGGATTAAATATTTTGAATCATATTAATTTCTCATTTCTAATATGTCTAATATATGTTTTTGACTATACTGATTAGTGAAAATAGTTAAAATTAATTAAGCAGTTAAGGTAAAAACTAGTTTACTTACCAGTTAATCATTGATTATAAGTTGTGAAAATTACTCAAAACATGAACAAAACTATGTTATGGAAATGTTTGTACCTGTATTCACTAAGTGTCTAAATATATGAGTTTTTGGGACACCTTTACATTAAATTGATCCATATAATAAGTTAAGAATATAAAACAATAATAAAATTTAACTTTCTTAATTTTAATTTCTATAAATATGTTGGGATTGGTAAACACTACTATGTTTTGTTGATAAATATTATTTTCAAAGATAAATGATTTATTTTTCATAATAATTTATCTTTCATTTTAATATATGATATAATAGAATTAAATTAATTGGAAATTTCAACACATGAACTATTTAGGTAATAATTAAATAAAATAGAAGATAAAAAAATATAAGTATGGTAAATGGAATGAATTTTTGTGTTCCATTATTTATTAGATAAATATATCAGGATAATGTTTTTTAATATAATATATTTTAATTGTATTCTTTTATTAATATTTTTAAATTTAAATTAAATAAAAAATGTCAAAACTGGCATTGATGTTATTTTAGAATAAATGATATTTTATTAAATTATTTTAAAATAATTAAAATATTATCTTCTATAAAGGTATTTTGAAATGTTAAAAATTATCAAATATAGCCCAATTATGGTCCATTTGTTATTGTATAATGAACATATTTACCCATAAATAGTAAAAACATTATCGGTAAGATTAGAGTTATTATAGCATCTCTGCGCATTATATGCGCTACTGTTAATTTTAATTAAAAAAACTATATATTTATTTTATAATATGGATTTAATATTTAAAATAAGTGTGTTTAAATTTATTAATAAGTCTTACTTTATTTTTTTATTAATGGATGAACTATATATGTAAGAAAACTAATTACCTTATTGGAAAGATGGAAACATAGGTGTTAAGGAAGAAAATGATTAAAAAATATATTTATTTTGCTTTGTAAAGTTGTGTCTCAACAAAATCATCCGAACCCTAACCAAATAAAATCTCAGATTTCATCTCCTCATCATAGAATCATTCTTTTTGGAATAAAAGAAAACTTTCAATGTTTTAGTGAAAACATATGGAGGATTCCTGAAGAATAGATAATGTTCTTCTAAAAGGGTTTTAATTCTATTTCCTTATCCACCTCCTTAAATTATTATTATACCATGACTTTTTAATATCCTCAATATCCTCAATATAATTATATGTTGTTATATTATGTGTAAAAGACTACACGTAATCACAGTTCCATTTAAAGGGTTATGAAATCATCATTTGTATGTATAGGGGACTACAACCTCTCGAAACGATTCTCCTTCGAATCCATTTTTCATATTTTCTAAAACCCACTTTTTTGTTTATTGATAACCACGCATTAAAAAAATCAAATATATCACCTAGAATAAAAATTCAATATACATCACCCCGAATAAAAATTCATAAATATCACCCTAATATAAAATTCATATTCAAACATCATATTTGGATTTGTAAAAACAAAAAATAATTCAAGCACCACCAAAAATCCTCATGTCGTGAGATCTCGAACCATGAGCCACCTTGATAAAATTCTCATTCTTTTTATGGGTGTAGTAAGATTATTTAAAATATATTCTTATGGAACCATTTTATTTTACATAGGTTAACCAACTTTCAATGTTATTATTATAGAACCCATTTCTTTTGCACATGTTAATCCAATTATTATAGGGATAATGGTTGTTCCTATGATTTTATAATAAATCTCAGGATTTTATGTGTTATGATTTTGTAATGTTACTTTTAAATTTGATGGGTGGTTATGTTATAAACAAATAGTGGGTGGTTTCATGATATAAAATGGATGGGTGGGTCAATGATAGTCCACCGACACAATGGTTATAAAAGTAAATTATATAGTTATTCCATTTGTATGAGTTATTATATGTGTGGATTTATAATGTTGTTTCAAGTTACATACATGGTTTCCTTATACTTGTTATGGATTTTTAATGCTTCTCATGATTGATATTTATATCACATGGATCATGTTTATTAACTCGAATAAATATTTCATTTTCTATTTTTTCATATTTGATGATCCATGCACTAATGAGTATGAATTATTTTATGATTCCCTCAAGGACTTTGATTATGTCATAAAAACCTTATTCACTATTATTTTCATTGATTAAATTCAATTGTCAATGCTTATGTTTACCCATACTAATCATTTGATCTCACCCTTTTTATGTTTTATTTTCACCTATTTATAAATAATGAGCTTAATAAATTTATATATATATATAAAGGAATTAACAAGGATGAATTTGAAAATCTAATGTGAAATAAGAAAAGGTTGGTTAAGTTGTATAAGTGGCCATTTAAAGTCATGCTATTTGTTTATGTAGATGTTGTTTTCCTATTTCTTTAAAACTCTAAACCTAAATCATCCTCAAGGTTGTTAGTCAACAAATTTTCCATTGATTAGTTATGGTCTAGATGAATGAATTAATTCAAAATTATCAGTATTAAAGCCATAAATGCAATGTTTATGATTTCAGTATAGGATCCGGGAGTTCAGGTTCTCATATGTTATACTCTAGACATTTTATAAGCATCAGATACACCATCTTCATTGAATGTAAAATATTCTGACAAAATTTCTAACCACATAACTGGGTCTCTTTTTTCTTTAATAAACTTGACATGGAAGATATTTTTTGGAGAGTTATCAATAAATAAATCTATCTCAGTATTCCACTCATCAAATCATTTTTTATCAAAAAGTCCATTCTTTTATAATCTCAATAAGAACAAATGGATTTTTTTTCAAATTTTGCGCATGTAAACTAAAATAAAAAATTTCAGCATTATATTTTTTTATCAGACATCCATTATCAGCTCGTCCAATAATATTCTATCAAAATTACCAGAATAATTATCTTAAAAATAAGAAATAATATCTCTTATTTAAATCTATACTATTATCATTAAAGTATCCTAAAAAAACCTCCATTTATGTACTTCATTAAAATACCTAAAAAATTATTTTAAAATCATTATTAGATATTTTATTTTCTATAGAAAATATATAAAATATATTTATGCAAATTTTATTGAATTTGTAAACTGGTGGCCTATAATGAAATGTGATTTGAACATTATTTTACAAGAAATGTCTTCACATATGTGACTTTTTTAAATTCAATTTTAATCTAACAGGAACCCAATATTTATCATATATGAGATCATGATAAATTTTATATTTCCTTTGAAATCACCATGTTTCCCACATATATGATTCAAATTCATCTATTTATTCGTATGTAGTCACCTAAACCTATTTCAATAAATAGAAAAAACTTATAGATCTAATTTATTTTTAAAATTTCTCAAACATGGATTCATTACTGCTAACATGAATCCTCTTTAATTTTTCATTTAATCTTTAATGATATTTAAGACATCAAAATTAATCATAGATGGAAGGTAGAGTACCGTTTTTGTTATATGTATCTATAAAATTTTCATAAGAACCTATAAAATTAAATTAGTCACATAAAATCATCTCATATTTTCTTAATAACATTTATAATTCATATAATGCATTTTGTAGACTATTTTTTAGCATATACATAAAGTGATAATATAATTGATTCAATAGATCATTAATTTCTACAATAAACTAAAATTAATATTCATTAAATTCCTTTATTTCAATGTTCTTTGATCAGTCAGCATTTAATGTATAACCAATAACATCTAAAATAAAATCCTAGACATCCAAATATCGAAGTCTTTTAATCATCATCTCTAATAAACTTCAAGGAATTAATAAATGGTTCAATTGTTATAGTCAACATTTTTTATCATAATAGAGACATAGTATTCAAAAATAACATCATTTTTCTTGATATTCACATTTATTTCAGCATAATAATCTATTTATTAACATTAAGATAGATTAATATTAAATACTAATCAGTAGACTCTCGGTGACCCAAAAATAACTAAGATTCTAATAAAATAAATTCATTAAATATTCCACTAATATTCTGATATAAAAAACTCAAGATGTAGTAACTCAGTTAAAAACATCATATTCCAAATCATAATCTCATAAATATTCTCTTGTAATTATTATTATCGATTCATTATGTTATGACATCAATAAAACAATATAAGCACACCCATCATATTGAATCTTCAATGGATAAATTATATTCATGCCACATGACCAATGGAAAAGAATCAATCTTCACATAAGAATATATGAATAAATAAATACTAAAATTTTTATCTCATTCCAATGGGTTATTAAAAATATATATTCCTTGGGTTATTCATATTATCTAAGGAATATTTATTTTCTTTTCGAGATTTTCATTGTTATCCTTTTTATTTTTAATAAATCTCTCTCCTTAAATAAATATGTTTTATATTTTTTATAAACATTCTATTTATTTGGAAAAAATTAGTTATCAATAGCTTCAATATCCCATGAATTCCCCTTTCATTGATTTAACTTTCTCACCATTTCCTTCCAATACGATAGAATTTTCATGCATTATTTTGGAAGATGTCAACTTTACATACATATTCCTCACAATATAACATGTAATTATAGATCACATATTTTTTTGAAACATATATGAAATTTTAATTATTTTTTTCATTCACGAAGATTTATTCCAAAAGATAAATTTATTTCAGTCTTGAATTGATTCTATTATTTATTACTCAAAATTTATCCCTTAAACATGGACACTCAATGATTATTTGAAATAATATATGGTCTATCATTTCATTCTATAGAATAATTGTCATATCCTAATTTTTGGTGAGTTATTATCCTTAGTATTCGTAAAAGTGTTTTATTCATTTAATATAAACCCTTTGGTGAACTCACATTCATTATACCTTCGATTATTTTTTAGTTTATGTGTTATTATTTTCTCAATAGCATAAACCATAATTACTACTCCCAAAACAACCTCTAAAAAAATTAATGGATCTCTTCCACTTATTGAAGTCTTCTTGAGATTGATATATTCATTAAAATATTATTTTATGTATTATGATTCAAGTCAATAGAATTTTTTTTGGAATGAAAATATGATTATCCATGATAAATGACTTCTTTATCTCCCAATAATTAATAATATATTCTAATAGAAAACAGTCTTATGATGAAACATTATTAAATCACTAAAATTTGAAAATATTTCACGATTTTCCCATTTTAAATAGAGTCTATCCATTTTTCACCATTATCATTTTGATCCATGAGACCCTGAAATTGAGTATTTTTTTAATATCACCCTCTTATTAATTTTTAGGACCACCTTTTATGTAGTGAAGGGATTCTAATCACTTTTATCAATTAGAAGTTATTTTATAAATTTTTTTATAGCCTTCATCTCCCAAAAGGATAAAATTACTGTAGCCATAATTTTTAGGAAGAAAATGTATGTCTATTTTCCTGAGGATGATGAAAGTATTTCTCTAGATAATTTCATTACATTATTTCTAAAACAAAAATATGTTCTAGTATTAAGAAACATTCTCAATTTCTATATAGAATCAAATGTTTTCCCAATAATATATGGAGATTAATCATGAACCACCTTCATATTTATCTACTATATATAAAATTCACGACACTTTAAGAACCAGGTGTTATATATATCTTCAATTATATTATCACTTTCATTACATTCTATTTTTATAATTTCAACATGTATCTCCAAATCCTCTTGAATCTTGTCAATATTATGGATTATTTTCTATTTTCTCTCCAACTACTACGAAAATGGTGAAAATTTGAAAATATTTTAGTGCATTAATCCCCTCCTCAATTACATTTCTTAGATCAACATTACCATAAATTTTATTGTATATTCATTTTTAACCTAGTAAATAATATTCCTTATAATGAAATGAGTATGTTTCTTTGATGTTAACTTCATTTAATAGTTTATTTTACATCAATATATTATCATCTAATATATTCCCGAATGTATTTTTATCCTTCTCATATTATTCTTTTCCATCATATAGATCATTAATGGAGTCAAATATTAAAGTACCTACTTATTTTAATTTTTTACAAGTAATCCTTTACTTGATAGTAAATATCACAAAGTGATCCAGTTAGAATATACTAATCACAAGTTTTAATATATTATTCAAGGGTATAATTACCACTATATATTATATTATATTATCAATTTTTATAAACATCAATTCATAGTGAATCATCTTCTGATTTTCTAATAGTTGATATCTTGTTATGCTTCATGGAATATTTATTATTCCAAATCATTTTTTACATATAAGTTTCCTCTATGTTGTTCTAAATAGAAATAAACTATTTGTTCTATATCTAAGGCACTCTATAAACTTATTTAGATTTTCCCTTCATATACAATAAATGAAAAAAAATGGAAATACACATATTATAGTAGATGTATAAATTCTATAACAGAACCCCATAAAATTCCCAATGAACTCATACGACCACGAAAATAGGGGTTGAGTCTATGTGGATGTATTTTAATATAATATCTTAAATTCAAACCATTATAATTATTGGGATGAATGTACATATTATGTAATACCCAGAAAAATACATTATTTCAAAAATATTAAATAAAAGAGACAACATAATAAGATATTTTTATTAACCTTACCCCTAATGTGGGTGACTACCACTTAGTTTTATTCTATAAAATTTTATACATAGGCGATCTCCTAAAATATTAGTATAAATACTATGATATAAGGGTTAATCCTTAAACTCAAATTTTTTTTAATAGTTTAATGTCTATTTATAGGTTCTTTATATAGGTCTACAATTTTCCCTTTTTTATGTTACAATCAATATTGAATATATCATCACTATATGTTAAGATATCCAACGTAAAAATGTATATCTTCTTTGATCCTTACATATTCAGAAAGAATGTGATCCCCATGTTGTTCATAATGATAAATGATTTATTATTATCAATATGTTCACATTTTTTTCAGCATTAAAATGGATAAAACTCTTGATATTATGAATAAATAAATAAATTTCATTAGTATAAATAATCTAGTAAAAATAGACTGCATATCTATCTCTTTATATCTATATATCTATATTTTCATTCATTATGAACCTAAAAACATATAATATTTCGTAGCATCATGTTATTATATTAGTATCTCTTTGTATTCCCGAATTCAATTCACTTTTTTGGAATCATCTATTTCATCAATAAACTTAATTTTACAACATTGATTAGTTTTTTTCGAATTTTAAAAATTTAATAATTTTTCAAGTTACGATATTTATTAAATCCTCCCATACATACTGGTCAAGTAATTTTCCATAAAAATATCACAATAGTTCTCCTTAAGATATAAAACTATATCCCTCATTTTACTATCAAAAATTAATATTCAGAGATCTTAGTTAAATTTAAAGTAATACAATTCACTAAAAAACCTCACAAAAATAGTTTTGAATATCATACCATAAATATTAAATATTCAAAATAAAATCATTTACTTATCATAATAAACAAATTTACTCTAACACATCCACATATTATTTTAAAAATATAATATATTACTCTAAAATGATTGTTGGATTCTCCAACTTAATCTTAAATGTACTCTAGTTTATTCATATATGATATCAATAAGAATGTTTCAAAACCTTTGGAAGCATAGAGTTACTCATTTATATGCCTAAAATAAATCAGCTAATTTATGAATATCCACTTCAACATATTCTCACAAAATAATAAAATTTATGCAACCCTATTACTTTCATCATTTTGCGTATGATACTATAAATTCCTCATATATAGCTATAGGAATTTTGATATTAAACTAATAAAAGGCTCAGTATATGATATTTAATCAAAGATAAATATTATAAATACTAGTTTATTTATAAAAGGATATATAAATTTATACATAACACTACAAAACATCTTTATAAACATGAAATCACATCAAATTCACTAAAAACATTTATAAACTATGTTAAACATTGATTAACCTATTTTTTAGTATGTAACAAAATTACCAAACCAACTATTTCTATGAATATTTTACTCTATCAATAAATTAATCTTAATATTAATTACATTTCATTAATTAATGGTGTATTAGTCATTAAACATTTAATAAAACATCTTTTCCTATTTCAAATCAAATACCCTCTCTCGAAAAACCAAATCTGCTCACTGTCACCTATATAATCTTTCAAGATTATTACACAAGGCTGATTTATCAAAACCAACCTCATACTTTTGAATAGATAAATCATGTTAAATAATATAATTTAACACCGTAAGGATAAAATTAATTTTATCTTTCTAATATATTTTTTGATATCAAGGTAGCGAATTTAAAAAAATCACATCAAACACCTCACATTATCAAAATATATCATTATATTTTGATCCCACTGACTCAACAAATGTTTTTCCCAAATAAAAACTATAAAACATCAAAAGTATAAAATGAGATTACCTCATCATTTTGTAACTCATATTCTTATAGATATTCACTCTTGATTTAGATAATCAGTCCATCAAGTAGTAGTATCTAATTAGTATAATTAACCCCCCATCATTTTTATTATTAAATTGATAAATAATATAATTTCTTCTTGATTAATGAACTAATATAATTGATTTCTTATTATAATAAATAAATTTATAAAATATTTGTGTTATATAAAATTCCAATAGGATTCCAATCTCCCCATTCATTGGATTCTTTATTATCCTCCATAAATATTAACATTATTATTTATTAAAAATAAATAAAATATTCTTCATTATAATCCATTCAGAAGTAGATTTATATTTTAGAAAAACATTAAGTTATCTTAATTTTTATTTATGAAAATATAATAATTCAATTTCAAGGATTATCCAAATCCTTAAACCGACACAAAATTCAAATTCTAGACCCACAAAATACTATAAGGAACCATGAGGGTAATTTGAATATGGTGTTTATAGTTTAATATTATTTAACACATTTTTCATTTAATCAAGTCACAATACATTCATAATAAGACCACATAGTTAGTAGGGTCAATTATTTGACATCATTATTTCCTATGATTTGATTATTTCCACTATATTATCTACCTAGACACAAAATATTCAATCGCATAAATTATGACAACATTCATTTATAAGAATTACTACATTATGGGGTTAATATGAGGAACATAAAAATGTATCAAACACTACACATATAATAATAGATCAAAATATTACACTTAATATGTATGGAACGTCACCAGTGCACATTTTAAATCTATTGGGTGCAATATTTTCATCACAATTCTGAAGTATTTAATCTCTAATGTATAATTTTTAATAGAAAATCCATAAATAACCACATTTTATTAACTTGAATTTAATATTTATATAATTTTTTTCATATTTCATTATAAATAATCGAATCAATATCATGAATTCATTAGTTTATAAACACTCTTTTAAGAAATAAATTCATCAATAAAACTCCCATTTATTAGTATACAATGACCTTGCGTATTTGAATATATTTATTTTATCCTTGTTTTAGATTCCCTCTAAAAAATATTTTTAGATATACCAATATAAAATCACTTATTAATTAAATCTTGATCATTCCAAATTTCAAAGGATTATTCTATAATAAAAACTAGCATCATTACTGACTAATTATATATCATCCACCATAATCTAAATTAACCAAAAATAATATATATGTTTTCTTTCTCAATGTATCCCATATCTGAATACAGCCTAGAAACTTCATCTGATGAAATTACATCCATGATCACCAAAATTATTGATCAATAAAAATAAATTTGAACTCTTTAAATAAGTCAAATGATTCTTACACATATAAAATTATGGAATAATATTTCTTGAATATTTACTCTTTAGTTATTAACCAACTTTATACATTATGATAATAAATATAGTATCGACTTCATATTTAATAAATAAATTTAATTTTTAATTTAATTCTAATTTTCCAAGAAATACTTCTTCATATAGTTCATCATTATTAGTGATTCCCAATAAACATAGTCTTTTTATGGATCTTATTTATATATATTAATGGTTTTAATCCATAACATACAGCTCCCCAATATCTACTGGATGCGATGATTTTTTATGATTTTATATTTCAAATATTTATATCATATTCAGCTGAAACAATAAATGTTTTTTTTCATATTTTATCCATTTTATTACATTTTAGAAATATATTTAATTAATTTAATGAATATATTTAAATTATAATAATTCTTTATCAGAATAATTTAATTATAAAATATCTTAAATACTTTATGTATATTATAAATATAAATTTTTTCTTTTACTAAATACATAGCTCAACTATATATCACATTACATATAAAACTATAGATACACATGATTTTCATACATTTATATTAAATATTTTTAGTTGAATTTTCAATACATTACATAAATGCACTCCTAAGGATCATATTAGATTTTATTCCTTATAGACTAGGTGCATAATCTTATAATTTAGTGAAGAATATTCAATGAATTACACAATGATATTCCCATTAAGTAATCTTCATAGACATACCCTACTTAAAAACATCATTCATAACTATGGAAAACAAATCATAATAAAGGGTGTGTCCAAATTATCATTAATGGTAAATAAGGGAAATACATAAACATAACATCAACATAAGGTTATGAGAACATGATCATAACATTTGAAACCCATACCCATAATATCAAAGATCAGAATCCTGAGTCATGTAAATAAGATTTCAAGTTTAGAAGACATGAATCATAAGGAAATAAATTAACATAAAACATGATAGAATAATTATATAATAATACATTTAATTTCAGCATATATATCAACTTATAACATTGTTAACAAGTATAAATAAAAAATGGTTCACTCATTATGTTAATGACAAGATATAAAACCCTGGGATAAACTTAATGACATGCTAATAGGTCCAAGAGTAACATTTTAGACGTTAAATATAGGTCCTTGGATAAAACTGTAACCATATTATTAGGTACACTATTGACATTATAAATAGGTAATCAAGTTTAGACATAACAATCTGAACATGTAATTAGGTTCACACCTAACATATTTACTAATGATTTATCCATATAAACCTACTTAATTTGAAGAAGATATATGTCCCAACTATCTTTGGTTATAATGTAACCACTATCATCGGTTATAATATTACCACCATAACATAATGAAAACTATAATTAACTATTCCACATGATCCGGAATTATTCAAGATATCATAACCTCTGAAAATTAATGGGTTTTATAAAACATTTTATCAAAGAAAAACCTATTTTAAGGAAATGGGATTCATAAAATTATTTATATCATAAATCTAAAACATATATATAAATAATTATAATGGTATCCTTTGATCATATCCCCATAAAAACATAAGCAATATCAAAGGATTTCATCTTATATGGAAGAAGATTTTGAAATATCACATGGAATATTTTTGAAGAAAATATAATTTCCACATTGTGTATTTTAATAAACATTATACATTAATAAAACCTTTTATTTGAAAATAAACATTTAAACTTATAATGGAATCATTAAAATCATTTAAAATATTTCATGATGAAAATGACCTTTCAACTTTGAAAAACATTTTTTTTAAAAGCTCACAAAACAATTTCAAATACATTTCTTTCAAAATATACATCTAAAATTTTTAATATAATATTTAAAATATTAACTTGGTAATAATGGATTAAAATACTATTCATATTGTACAAATTAAAACAATTATTCTTTTCACAATTTTAGTAAAATCCAAATATGAATTTTTGGAGAAGGCCATGAAGATTCCTTTCAAAAAAATTATAGATGTAAGAAATTAGAAAAAATATATTTTTTAAATCTTTATGATAAATAAAAAACATTTTTGAAAACATTTATTAAAAATATTATTGTAAGAAAACAGGTTTTCAACTGATGATATAAATAATGGAATTTCTCTTAAAACCATTCTGTTGAAATCATGAGAACATAAAGAGAGGAAATAAAATGAAGGCATATATTATCATTAAATTTCCATTTTAGAATAAAATTCATGAATTTATTGAGAGGTAGTTCATAATATTGAATTATTTGAAAAATAATTATAAAAAATTTCGATAAATTATAAAATGGAAACATAAAAATCCTACAACATTGGTAACATTAAATCATAATCCACAAGATAGATTAACAATAAATAAACCATATAACATAACTAACATATTTATAATAAATATATAAATTTTTTAATGGGTGGTATACACCCCTCATAGAATAATATAGGTGTGTAACCCAACTTTTGATCAAATAAAGGTAATTTGAGATAAAAAAATAACTTATAGCTTTGTTATGTTTTAAACTATAAAAACCAATAAGAGTGATCCTCAAATGGATATGTAAATCCAAAAACATATTAATGATAATAATACTAAAATAAATTACTAAACTATATATATACCCCATAAAGTAAATACATGGGTAATATGGAATATGTCACATATAAAAATAAAAGTGAGATGGAAATCCATTACCACTTTAGTAGTTTATTGAATCGAATTCCCCAATAATGAATTATATAAAATGAAACATTAAATATAATTAAAATATTGAGATTAATTTTTTAACATCACAAATGGTAAGTTTATACATCACACAAAATGAACGAGTTTTGAATTTTCATATGTCCCCCAAACATAAAAGAGATAATAGAAATCCCTTCGTAAGGATGTAGTATGACATATACACAAGAAGTAATTTCGTATCCCCTATAGAATGGAAAAAATTTGGAATATATTATAAAAATAATCCATGTGTATAAATTTGTTATAACTGTCATATATATACATTTTATCAATCATCTACTCAACTTTGAGAGGTGGTAATTGAAAACCCAATGATATTGGTTCACATGGTGATAGTCCACCATACACAAAAATGATGATTTCATATCCCATTTGGTAGAAGTGGATTTATTTTTAGGTTATTAAAATAACATAAAATATTATCATTATATTTAAGAAACCAAATTTATTATCTCATCAAGGTTTAAAAATAATTAAATGAGGTGGAGGAAGAAGGAATATAAAAACCCTGATTGAAAATTATCTTTTTATTTGATTTTTAAAATGGTAGGATACATCAGAGGTGATCCAAATTCAAAATACAAGATCCAAAAAACCAACAAACAAAAAATGAGGAGATGAGGATTATGCTAGCATCAGTCGAAGTTATAAAAACCCTCATTGATGAACTTTACCTCTAATTCAGGTATCCTCCATAGGATTGCACGAAAAAAATTAATAGGTATTAGCTATATTTAAAATAATACATATAATATTATATTAAAGAATTTGGTATGTTATTTAGAATTTTATGTTATGAAAAATGGTTTCAAGGTGTGAATAAGAGAGGATAGTGGGTGGCCTTATATGAGTGAGGTGAGGTGCACACTTGTAATATTGGAATTTAAAGAAGGGATACCAACGTTTTTCTAAAGAATAAAAGGACCCAAGTGGATTATTATTTATCATTATAAGTTATATGATCTAAAAATTTCCATCCAGTAGATTTTTGGAAACTATTTAGGTCATTTTATTCTTTAAATTTTTAGTTTAACACATTGGTAAATCCATTTTCTACTTAATTACATTAATAAATTCTAAATATTTTCACGATTTCTTTTTGTAAAAAATTAAGTTGAAATTATTAATTAATATAAATTATTATTATTAAAAATATAGAATTAATTTTTTGAAATTTAATTCAAATAAGTGGAAAAAATTTAGTTTTAAATTAATCACATACATGTGATGAGATAACAGGATTTAAATGAGAACATGTTCAATATTTTATAAATTTTTTATATCAAATAGAATTATTAAATTGATTAAAATGTTTTAAATTGTATTGATATTTATTATTTAACAATTTTTACTTTAATAAATTTTAAAATAGAATTTAACTTTATAAAATATTTAAATTATAAGGTAGTTTTCAAATAAAAATCATTAATTATAACTATATATAAATAATAATCCATTAAAAAAATGTTATAAATTCACACAAATATAATTTTTATAGTATTATATAAAAAGATAAAATTATTTTATAATTTTAATTTCTTAATCATTTTAAAAATCAAATTTAAAATAAAAACAACAAACACACAAAAAAAAGGTTTTTCTAGAAGTTTTTTTTCAAGCACAGGATGATTTGATACTAACTCTATATAGAATAATAGTAATTATACGAATATAAATTAAAAATTAAAAATATAAATTCTATAAATTTAATTTAAAACATTCCTCATAAGGTATTATTTTATATTATTAAAATTTATATATATTATGCACTTCAAAATAGTTTTCAGTAGAAAAACTTTTTGTAAACCCAAATTATAATTATAATAAAATTTAATAAAATTTTGATTCAAAAGTAATGAAGTAGATAAAATATAACTAAATAATACCTATTTACTTTCCAAAATAGTTTGTAATTTAAATTACTTAATATATTTAATAGAAATGATACTTTTACAAAAATTATAATTTTTACCACTTCACCGAAAAATACTTATTTTCCCAAAAATAAAACACTTCCACCATAAATTAATTTTGATATGATAATTAGAAATATTATCATTATAAGGAAATTAATTTTATAATATAAATATAGTATTTTCACATTAAAATAAATAAAAATCATTTTTTAATGAAATATATTTTTTAATATAATTACTTTAATAAAATTGATTGATTATTTTCTAAGTATTTATAAATAATTTTTTATTGGGTGGAAAATTTAATTCTATATTTTATAATTTAGTTAACAATATTCATAACTTCCTATTTAACGTTTATTTTATAAGAATAATATTTAAAATAATATTATATCAAGGTTTACTGAATCTTGGTGTCGTGTATCATGTACGCTATAGAAGAAACTCATTATTTCTTATTATAGAAGCTACTATCAGTTCTTTGTATAACTAAAAATATATAAAAAATAATTTAATTTATAAATTTTTATATTTATTAAAATCATGGGATGTTATATTCTACCCCTAGAAGTCGAATTTCACCCTGAAAATTAATCTTACTCATCAAAAGCTAATCATTTAAAAATTATTTCATATAAACCCACATCAATGAAGTGAAAAATAAAACCTACCATCAGAAAGGAAAAATGGAAAATTAAAGGATACATAATGTATCTTTTAATTAGGTTTCCACATAAGATATCATATTTGGAAAGTAAAAATATGGACATAAAAGAGATATCTAACACCAAAATATTGATGGAGAGTGATAGAGAATATGGTATGGATAAAGTTGAAAAAACAGAAATCCATAAAAGAAAGTGGTTTGAAATGGGATATTGATATCATAAAAAATTATGATAATAGTAAATGTTTTTTTATTCAGATCATTTTCCAAAAGTTGTATAATTTTCACTAGAATATATACATACATGTTTTTATTCTATTTCACAAACGCAATATCAACCTTTAGTTGTGCCTTGATCAGTTTCCAATCAATCTCTTACTATAAATATTGAAGTTGAATTTGTTGTTACTTAATAACTAATAGATTATAATATCCATAAATTGATTGAAAAACAAATCCCTATATATTTATTTAACATCACAAAAAAAATATTATCACATTTTATCCAATATATATAAATCATAATACAATATTGTAATACATTAATCTATGAAACATCATCAAATGTTAAAAATAATTAATTCCATGAATGGTTATCCTTATAACACTTAAAAAATTAAAAAATTATATATATTGTCTCTAAATTTATCAAAATGAACCTAACATTAATTCCCCAAATATCAAAAACTAGCTCTTAATTATCACATACCAAATATGTGAATACCTTCAACTTCTATTCTGTTGAAACCTGATAATAACCTAAATTTCTATAAAACCTTATTTAAAACATAAATTATTCATTATTACTTTAATAAAACTACATATTACTAAATATATTCCATAAATAGAATAGTTCTAGAAACTCTATTATTGATAACATAAAAAATTCCATTATCCACTAATCAATTTCAATGTCATCAATAATATCCAATTTAAATTATTCATATCAATATTCACCTTTAAAAACATCATTATTGGGAACATATTAGGGGTTATCTTTCCCTTAATCATTTGTTTTCCATGAATATCACATTTTTATTAAGTCAATTCTTTATGTCATCTAAATCATTGAACATATTTTTCAAAATTCACAATGAAACACCTATACTAAA
Organism: Viscum album; assembly: GCA_963277665.1. NCBI lineage: Eukaryota > Viridiplantae > Streptophyta > Magnoliopsida > Santalales > Viscaceae > Viscum > Viscum album. The sequence goes on from OY728162.1 coordinate 1,306,634,177, forward strand.
AAATCAATATTTATTTCATAATTAATGGATTTTGATACCAAAATACTTCAATAATCTCACTTTATTATCAAACTATTAACTATGATTCCCTATCTTATTCATTAATACCTCTCTCATTTTATATGTTATACATAGTCTCTTCACCCTCAGTAGTAAAACCATTTCTCATATGATATTTTTTATTCTAATTATTATATTTACCCCTAGGACATATATTTACAAATTTCATATACTTTCCATAGTAAAAACATTCATCCATTGATAATACGCTTAAAAGTCCAATATTTCATCCATTGAATTAGTTGAACGGCTCATTTTTTCCATATAAAATACTTATGTTGTGTTTGTCTTCTACACATATAAAACAAATTCTAATTACTTTGGGAAATTAAATGGATTTATTCTTCCAATATTCATCATATATAGGAATGTAAATATTCTTTCCTCAATGGTTTCTATTACTCGAACTCTGAAAAGACACTTTAATTCATTTTTTGGTGATTCCAAGAGTTGGATAAGGTCAGTATTATTAATTCTATATCAATATAATTTATTAGAAAAAATCACAATATCTTTTTCTCCAATCATCATACAATTTAAATTATAATCATCAAATTTTTTGTCACATTTAATTTTAACTGAGTTCTTTATGGTTCCCACGATTAACTAAAAGAAATAAAAGTAGTGTGAGAAACACTAATCAGAATGGGAAACCAAATAGTCAAATATATAACTTATGGTAGTTTGAAATAATGAATCCAAAATTTTAATCTAATACCCTTAGAATTATAATAGGTCAACCATAGTCATCATATATATAAATCCTTCATGATTGTCTATAAATAATTTGTGAATGTCCAAAGCATATCCCCCAGAAGTGTCAATCAATTTGGGAAGTATGGCCCATTTTCATGCATCAGCTGATGATCAATTCTATCTCACTGCACCCTTTTTAGAGTTATTACCCCTAGTTACCTCAATGTTATATCCTCATCCATATATAGTATCTATATAGGGATGTAATTGTATAAAATTAACATTCACTATCTATTACAATAAGTTAAGTAAATTAACATATTCATTGACTCATTCTTAGACACATACTTAGATATATACCCAGATATATCATTATAAATAACCCTAGGGATCTCACTTATGTTTCCTAATCCCTTAAAAAATGTTAACAATACATTTCATCAGATACCAAATATAGCTACCCAGGATTTTCATACATGGATTTCAAATCTTTTTATATGAATATTCAATACAATACACAAAGAGAGGCCAAAGGACCATAATTGTTTAGTTTAATTGGAGACTAGGTACAAAAGCATAAAATTTGGTAAAATATAATCAATTTGTCTCATACAGATATTCCCATTGAGTATTCTTTATAGATATACACTACATAATAGATTTCATCATAAAATTGGAAAACAAATGGTGAGATCAGATTCTCAATAAGGGCATATAGTGGAAATATATAAATATAATGTGGGGATAAGTTTATGAGAACATAAACAAAACATATGATAACCATATCATAAAAATCATTGATCATAATCTTGATTCAGGGAATAAATATTAGAATTTCTTCAGACATGAATCGAAAGGAAATCAAAGAACATGATCCATGAAATAAAAAAATTGGCAGAAATCATGGAATTGTGGCATAAAAACTATATTATATTAGTGTGAACCTATATAAATATAAATAAGTTCACTCATTATATTAGGAGTATGAAATCAGGACATCACATGAACTTATGGATATGAAACAAGCTCCTTATATAACATTATAGAAATAAAAGTCTGGTCCTCATGTAAAGAATTGAACATATATTCAGGTTAATGAATACCATTTTGAAGATGTAATCTAGTTCATAAATAAAATATTGAGCATATAATCAGGTTCATGAATAACATATTTAATAATATGCTATACATGTTTACACAATTCATTAGAGGGAGATATAGGTCTCATATGTCTTTGGTTATAATGTTACCACCATCCTCGGTTCTAACATAACCGTCATCACATCCTGAAAACTTTTCATAGGTGTGCAAAAACATCATAAAATATTCATCATATCATAACTAATGAAAATAAATCACTTTAAAAACAAATTTAATCAAAGAATAATATATGGGAGAGAAATGGGACTCTTAATCATTTATTCATAATACAAATAATCCATCCAGATAAAGAATAATAATGGTATCAATGGATCATATACTTAGTAAAGTATAAAGAATCTTAAAGGATTTCATCATGGGTGGAAAATGATTTTGAAAGATCACTTGAATAATTTTTGAGTAAAATATCCTTTCCAATTTTTTTTTGAAATCATAAAAAAATTTAGAAATCATTTTCATTGAAAAAATCTTTTAAACATATAAGTTAGTTTTTAAAAAATAATTTTAATCATTTCATGAGGAAATAATCATTACCTCTTTGAAAAGTATGTTTTAAAATAAAATCTAACAAATATTTTTGAAAAAAATATCTTTTAAATGATACTTTTACAAAATTTAAAAATTATCTCAAATAATGATTTTTTAATGAGAGAAAAACATCCATTCATGTCACACACTATAAAAAATATTCATTTCATATTTTTAGTAAAATCCAATCATGCAGTATTTAGAAAATTTAATAAAGATTCAATTTTAAATATTATTTAAAATGTTAAACATGGATAAAATATTAATTAATAAATAATTTTAATAATGTTAATAACTTTTTTTGAATTTTTCTAAAAGCCTGGTTTTAGATTAATTATATTTTTTTTTGAATTGAGAAATAAATATTATTTTTATTAAAAACATTATTTTTAAATCTTGACTACATAAAGAGAGTAAAATTATGGGAAACATTTATTCTTATAACATACCATATAACAATAAAATTAATGATTTTATTGAAATATATATCATTATATTTCATTATTTTATGCATATTCATTTACAATCTTAATAAAAGGTGAGATTACAACATAAAACTATTACAACTTTAGTGACATTGAATCATAATCCTCATTAAATAATAAAAAAAATAAAACATATAGAATAATTAAAAGAAGTGTATTAATGATATAACACATTAATATTCCATTATATACACCTCATATAAGAATATCAGTTCATAACATTACATATATTCTACCAAAAAAAATTTCTTTCTTTATTTATTAAAAGTAAAGGAAAACATGAAAAGGAAATAATGGGTCTCGGAGAATGGGGGTCTAATGTAGTGAATACCAATAGAATATGAATGTACCAGATTCACTACCTTTGGGGGAAGATAACCAATACTTTGGAAGCATGAGATCAGATCACCTGGGGTTTCATGTGAAGCTAATAAGTTAGAAACACCATTACCTTCATGCCATGTATTAAAAATATCCATGTGGTTGTTCATCAGCTCCATTCATCTAACAATGGTATACTAAATGGACAATGGTGTCGACCAATGGTCACATAGTGCATTGAAAATGGACATAAAATTAGTTTCAATGGCCTAAAGTTGTATATTATTATGTGTATGTTGTAGAAAACCTATGAGAATGTATTGGGAATCCTCCTGAAGATAATTACCACTTGCAAATTAAGTGAAATAGGCATAAACCATAGATCCTCTCATATCCTGGACCACCCCGACTCCCATCATCGTCCCATGATTAATGATTCAATTGTGTTCATTTTAGGTCCATATTGATGAGGATACCATTGTACCCACCCACAGATTCTAGCATTAAAAACATTTGGTAGCTAAAGTGCATCTGATAAGGGGTCTGATGGATGGTTATGCCTCACATTTTCTGCAGGGCCAAACTAAATAACTATAATACATATTGTTTTTATAAAAATAACCATTCTTGTATTTGTGTAACCCTAATGTTGAACTTCATTATTTTCTCTCAAAACACACCAACATTCATCCACAAAGATGAGAACATGCACCATTCTCTCTATTACACTATTTACTGCTCCATGAAACCATCAGATCAAGAAGTTGACACCCATGAGCCCTTGCAAAGACTATCCTATGAAACTACCACAATCATTCCAAACCATTTTCCCATTCATTATCAATGATGAGGTTTTTAGTGTATTCAGTTCTCGACTCTATGCAATAGTGACACTTCAAGACAAGATTCACCCCTAGGTGCATAATGTTATCTTTAAGTGGAAATGAATTATACCACATCCTTCAAACCAAATAAAATTATTCTTAGATGGTATTTCATTGATCAATATCACATTTCTCCATTACACATTGTTGTTTTCCATTATTTTCATCTCATGATAGGCCTCTGTCGAGATTATTCTCGAGGATATTCCTGTAATGATAAAAAATTCCTTACCAAATTATTATATATTGAACCATAATACCCATTGAAGATAGATAAAAAAATTTATTTTTTAAATCCCCAAAAATTTATGGATAATAATAAAATAAATTATTGGGCTATATATATACCACATAAGAGAAACACATAGTGAATATGGCATGTGTCTCACAGAAACAAATCTCATACGGAAATTCCTAATCAGTTTAGTAATCACTTAAATCGTAAGCCCCAATAAATAATTCCATCAAATAAAATACCATTAAAATAATTTAATTAATTTTATAAATTATTAATGGTTTATTATATACACCAAAACAATTAAATAATTGTTGAATTTATATAAGTATCATATAAATAGAATAAGGATTATAAATCACTTACCTTAAGTCTTAACTTCCATTACACATTCAAGCCTCATGAATAATAAATATAATTTGAATATTAATATATCTTAGAACCATAATTATATATTTTTTCCATGTTTTTTTACCTATAAACTTATATTAACCTTTTATAAACTATTCTTTCTTAAAGTCACATTCTGGGCAATAACTGCTTTGTTTTTTTGTATGCTTTGATTTTTTATTTTCGATCCTATTACTTTTATCTCAGTCACATCATATCTAGAATAAAAATCATTAAATAATTATAATATTTATACATAAATTATAATATCCAATAACAAACATGAAATTTGGTTTTGTAAATGAAGTATGTTAAGATCATGGAGACTATAGGTTATACGTAAACATAAGTAACATTACCATTTTTAAACGATCATTATGGAAAAAAGGTATGTAATTTTATATTTATAAATAATGATACTAATATAATTTATACTCTCTTATATATTTAAATACAATTATACATATAATCCATGTGATGTGGTGATGGAAATAGAGTCACATCACTTCATGAACATGATATTCCACTCATACACTAACGATGATATCATGTTCTCATGAGTGAAAAGTTAAGAATGAAATTGATATATTATGATTTAAAAATGATAAATATTTAATAAATATCATTATTATTTAATTTATATAACATATATTCATTATTTGATTCTATATTATATTCCATGTAAAGAGTTAGTGGAAAAAAGACTCACTTCGCTTCACAATGTGGTTATCCAATGTACATAAGAGTGACTTAATCATTTATCTTACATAACATAATGTAACAAAATGGATATATGATATAATAAATAGATAGTTATATTAATTTTATTATTATTATATATATACTTTAGATCAATCATTATAACCAGCCATGAATGGTGGTAATGTAAAAAATAAGGACATTAATTCATGAGTTGGTAGTCCAATGTACACATGAATGATGATTTCATAACCCATTTGATGGAAATGGATATGGATTTAGGTCATTAAATTTAAATATTTAAATATAATTATATATAATATACTAATTTTATTATTAAACCATGGTTTAATGATAATTTAATCATGTGTCGGAATAATGAAAATAAAAATGCTCGTTGATGAATGTTACCTCTTCTTTAAGAAACCCATTTATGATTTCACCAAAAGACTTCTTAGGGTGGATTTAAAACCAAAATAAGTCTTCATGGATGGGAGGAGGGAATTTGAGAAGTGATTTGAGAATATATTATCTAAAGAAAAAGGGCTTAAATGTGTTAATAATAGAGGAGAGGGGATGGCCTTTTATATGTGAGGTGAGTGGCACACTTGTATGTTTTTGAAATGAAAAAGGTGCACCCACGTTTTTCTCATTCCAAAAGGCTCAAAAATATATTTCTCTTATTTAATATACATTATATGGTATCAATATTTCCTTAAAATATATTTTTTAAATCTTTTAGGTCATTTTAACTGTTATATTTTTAGTTTAACCCTTGAAAAACCCATTTTTACTTTAACTATGGTAATTATTTTTTAGTATTTTTACTATTCATTTTCGCCAAGAATTAAATTGAAAATATATGAAAATATATATATATATATTATTAAAAATATTTAATCCAAATTTCTAAATTCTTTTCACAAAATTGGAAAAATTAAATTTAAAATTAATCTAGCATACTTGATGAGAAAGCATGTTTTTTAATAGAAAATGCTCAAACATTTACAATGTTTTTATAGAAAATTCCAATATTAAATTGATTAAAATGAAAGAAATTAAATTAATTTATATATAGATTATATAATTTTAATTTAAATCAAATTTAATATATAATTTTATTTTATAAATAATTTAAATGGAAATGTATTTTTCTATTTAAATACATAAGTTTTTAATATTCATAAAAAATATAAATTTTTTAGAAAATTCAACAAAATTCACCTCGATCGAATAAGAAATTCTAATTTCAGAAATAAATTTAATCTTATACAATTAATTTTCAAATAATTTGAAATATTTCATTTAAAAAACCTCATAGACGTGATGAAAAAGTGTGATTTAGAGAATTTGTTTTGAAGTATAAGTAGATTATAAATTATCTCAATTTATAATAATAATAATTTTATGAATCTTAATTAAATATTATAATTATATAATATGAAAATTTAATTTAAAACATTCCTAATCATGGATTATTTTAATTAATTCAAATGGGGATGTATTTTTCACTTTAAAAAAGTTTTCATGAAAAACCCTTTTTTAAAACCAATATAAATTTATTTTAATATCCTATATAAACTTTATTAAAAGGTAATTATGTTGATAAATCTTATATAAATATTAGTTATATAACTATAAAAAATAATTTTTATTTTAAATTACTTAATCTGGTAAATAGAAATGATTTTTTACAGAAATTAAACTATTAACTTGAAAATAAATATATTTTAAATATACCGAAATTTTACCATAATATAACTTATTTATTATTATTTCAAAAATGAAGTTATTTTTTTCAAAAAAATTTATTATGTATCTATAATATTTTCTCTAAAAAATAATTAATTTTTTTTAAGACAACATATTTTTAATAAATATAATTTCATTACAAAAAATTGATTGATTATTTAGTATGAATTTATAAATAAATCTATATTATATAAGATTTATATATATATTTAATAAATTCTTTAATAATAATAAAAAACTACCTATTTAACTGCTACGATATAATAGTGATATTTAAAATAATAATATTTCATGGTTATCTGATGGTTGGTGTTGCGTGTCATGAACAATATCGAAGAGACTCATTTTTATGTGTAAAACAAGATAAACTCATTATTTCTTATAACACGATATATCTAAAATTTTAAATTAATTTTAGAAAATACATGTTATAAAATATCTAGATGGTAAAAAAATAATAATTTATGTTAATATTATCATATAAAATGTCAATCCTCTATCCTATGACAACTTCTATAGATAAAATATTCATTATATTCTTACAAATAATATTAATTTTGAGGCATGAGTTATTTAATTATTTCACACAATACCTTACCAATTGAAAGTAGTTTCCCATTATCACTTCATCATACATAAATATAAGGTTTTTATTACTGAAAAAATCAATGTTACTTTATAAAAAAATTATGGAATGTTCAAGTGACAATAAAAGATAGCAAGAAACTCTTCAATTATTTTGAAATTCATCACATAGTCAATTCCTTATACTATCATTGTTTGTTCAAGTAAACTTGAAGTATATTCATTATCATTACCAATTAAAGGAATGATATATTCATTAATTTATAATAATATAGATAAAAATAGCCAATTATTTTAGAAAAAGGTATAATTATTCAGAATTATGATTTTTTCCTTGATTAATTCTTACTTCATCTCTTATAATTCAGAAATCTCAATCATCTAACACATGAAATTCACACCCCAATTATTTCATAACATGTATCTTTTAAAACACTATATTTTACTACATATATAGTTCATTAAAAAATTTATTGACTCAGATAACCTATTTAGACTCACAAGTTTTCATATACATCATTCAACATTTTTGGTGTGTATAATGAAAATATTTGGAATATCTCACACAACAATTTGGAAGATTTTATTTTTTTTCATAGAAGGAATTTTCAAATGAAAAAATTAATTATACATCATAAAAATTATAATATAACGCATTTAATTCTTCCAACATATTTATTTTAGGAAAAAAATAAAACACAACACATGATATGGGTTCAACAAACACCCCATTTTCATTTTTAACAACCCAACAACATCAAAAATATATGATAAAATTATGATTTGTCTTAAGAGAATTCATCCAACCATTCACTATGATCCAAGTATAAATAAAAAATACTCTTAATAGGATACATCCAATACCTCTAGAATCACTTACCCCCTTTTAAAACAACATCAATGAAGATATTGCATAAAATTAAAACAAAATCTAACTAAAATATAAGAGATGAAACTAACTCTAAGTCTACATGATTTATTATCTCTGTTTTAAATTATAGTGACCAAAAAATACTAAATGAAATATATAATTTATTTATCACAATAATTAAAATACAACCATATAAAACTCTATATCACTAATAAATTCCTCCACTAACATCATTTTTTAAACGAAAAGTAAAATTGAAATTTATTCAATAAATTACTAATATGATGGGTTAATCATAATCGAATAAATTTTTATCTTTGATAAAATATATCAACTATATTTAATCAAGATAGATAAAATATTTAGGCTCTAATTCCCACCATTTTTAATTTTTTTCACTACAATATGCGTAAATACCCCCCCTAAATTCCATATATAAAACAATTAATATCATCTTATAAAACAAATGATAAATATAAATATATATAAGTATATCATTAAAATATATAATTTTATGGAATAATTTAATTACAATATAAATTACATTATTTATTATATATTCATCCTTTTCAAAATATCCACTCAATTATACAACATTGACATAAATAGATTGAAACATATTTTCTCTCTCTGATCAATAAAATACATTCATATTTCCTTTATCTTAACACTTCTGAATATTCGTCATTGTTTCTTTTGTTGGTCTCCTCATGTATTTAAAATGTTTTAATGATCACAAATCTTATTCCACCTAGTTAACTCCTATAAATTATATCCAATCACGTGTATTTATGTTTCAAGTTGTCTCATGCTTTATAATGGTTAAGCTCAATCCATTTCATGCATATCACTATTTAATACTGAATAGAGTAATTTTCCTAAGTAGAAGACATCGTAAACTAGACACCGTAAGCAAGACATCGCAAACCAGACACTGTAAGCAAGACACCGTAAACTAGACACTGTAAGAAAGACACCGTGAAACAAGACACCATGAAGCCAGACACCATAAACTAGACACTGTGACACTTAGACACTGTGATTAGTATAGACACTGTGTGAAAGAGACACCGTTTCCATAACTTACTGTGACACCGTTTCTTAAACTATTTTGTCGTCTTTCAATTTAATTTCTAACAGTAACATTTGATGCCATTAATGCACTGACATAGTTAATGTTTCTTTGTAGACATAATGTGAGGTACGAGGTGTAGAACACATGGAACCTGTCGGCTAAAACTCATGAATTTGAAGATAAAGAGCGAAGTGTGCCAAAGAACACCAGAGAGCGATACTGAACGAAAAAAAACTGTAAGAACGACTGCGAAGAACATATTGCAAGATTTTCAAAAGGAATCATTGTCACATTCATGCAATCCGACTCTGATGAAGAACATACAAAGTACCCTGGAATCCAGAGAACATATTCACATTATCGAAACTTGTGAAGAACACAAGTTGAATCGCAAAACTCTATTTTTCACACAACTTCCAATGAAGGACTCAAAGATTCATCTTATTCAATCCAAAGAAGTCCAGAGCTGCATTGACATCACATAAGATCATTCTAACCTCATCTCTATATTCTTGCTCAACTACGATCACCTTTTTATTTACATTATGAGCAGTGTGTTCCCCTGTCTCTTTTGACACACACTGACTCCTGATCCGAACTGGAGGATAATGCAATCCCTACACCAAACTGTTTATACTTTTTTTTTACCCACAAAAACTATGGAAGAGGTCCTTGTGTGGCCTGGTTATTATTTTTATTTACCTATGAAAACTGTGGAAGAGGTCCCTATGTGACTTGGACAGTCTGTGTACTGTTGTTAACCCTGATCTACGGTGTGGATCAAAGTTTATTTATATAAACTTCTTGGTGTAAGGTGATCACCATGTGGAGTGGATTAGGTCTCAGCTTGAGACTGAACCACTTGTTTCATATTCGCTATGCTGTTTAAATTTAGTCTTCTCTATTTTACTGCTTTATTGAATAATCTAGAAATCACCAATTTTACTTTGATAGTTAGTATCAGAAAGAAGTTATAACTGGTTTGACTTAGTAGGATAACTTAAAAAGTAATATTAATAATAAAAATTAAGATTACTGAGAATTAATCAATCTTCTAAGAAGATATTTAAAAATTCAAACTCTTATAACAGTATAACCTTGATTAACTCAGCTGTATCTATTTTTGGGGAAACCATTTCTTTTGAAAATAATATTATTTTAACAGAAATTTTTATAGTTTCTCAATTCACCCCTCCCCTATTGAGTAAACTACTCTGACCAATATTTTATATCAGAGGTTTTTTTACTAGGACTCTGTGTAATCTTACTCAACTGTGATTGTAGTTGTACTTTAAAGATCTGTAAATTTCTGTTAATTCAAAATTTCTATCACTTTTAAAGTAATACATTAGTATGGATAATATATTGGAAAGTGTTGCAACCAACTTACCACCATTCATTAATGGAACCAACTATGCTCAATGGAAAATTAATATGAAAATGCATCTAGAGAGTATGAGTTTTGAAATTCGGTCATCCATTATATATGAATACAAACTTCTTATGACTGATAGAATTACATGGGATGAACCTACCAAAAGTGATTACAATAACAATTTCAAAGCCATGAATGCTTTGTACTGTTCCTTAGGAGATGATGAATTTAATAGGATCTCTGCTTGAAAAACTACCTATGAAATTTGGGATACCTTGTCTGTCTCACATGAAGGCAATCTAGTGTAAAGGAAATGAGACATAATACTTATACTATAAAATATGATAATTTTAAAATGAAACTTAATGATCCTATTTCTGACTTGTATCTCAGGTTCAATGAGATTATCAATACAATGACCTCTCTTGGAAGAGAAGTCACTGCCAAAGAATAGATCATGAGAATCCTTAGATATATACCTGACATATGGAGGGGAACCTCTGTCTCTATTATAGAACCATACGACATCAGTAAGCTACCTATAAAGAACTCATTGGGAAACTGAAGATGTATGAGGAAGAGCTGAAAGTCAACAATGAATTGAAGGTTGGACCAAAGAAGATATCTATAGCACTCAAGACCACCTTTTCGAAGCATAAAGGCAAAGGGAAACTGGAAGCTTATGTAGAAAGTTCCACCACTGAACAATCATCACCTGAAAGTGAGGAGGAGATGGATCAACTGGCCAGAATATTCAAACGAGTTTACTAAAAGAATAACTTTTTTAGAAATCCTATCTTCAAGGGAAAGTATGATCTAAAAGGAAACAAGAAAAAGGACTGGAAAATAAGTGACAAAACTGATGAAATTGTATCCTATGAATGTAAGCACAAAGAACATATAATGGATGACTGCCCACAGCTCAAGTATAAGAAAACATATGAGGAAAAGTACAAGAAGTACAAAAAGGAAATGAAAGCAACCAGGAGTGCCCCTCAGGATATTTTAAGAGACTTAGAGACATCACATGATGAACAAGCTAACAAATCCAATATGTGTTTTATGAAAAACACATCTCAGGCAACATTGAACTCTTCTATACATAATTCATACTATTATGAAGAGGAAAGTGACTCTGAAAATATGACAAATGAAGAAATTTTTGAATACTGTAACATTTTTGAAGAGACATGCACTGAATTAAAAGATAAATATAAATCATTAAAGAAACAACTTGCTCTCACTATAAATATTAAATCTGAACTTACTCCTGAAAAGGAGAAATTTTAACAACTACTCAAAGAAAAAAATGAATTAAAAATGTCTAATAAGAAATTAAAAAGTGACATAGAAAAGTTTACTAATGGGAAAAATACCCTTACCCAAATGCTAGGAAAACAAATTGCCCCTAAATACAATACTATCATTGGTTATCAACAAGTTAAAAGAAACCTTGGTAGAATGAATTTTTTTTCCAAGTCTAGAACATATATTTTTGTTCCCAGTTCCATACACAACTCATCTAGCTCAAGTCATCATACATATTCAAATGTTTCAAGTTTTTGTGGACTAAATACAGTTTATTTTTTCAAATACTTTATATAATTATTATAGGAAACCTATGAGACAATTATGGGTTCTTAAAGCACTTATTACTAATGTTACTGGACCCAAACGAGTATGGGTACCAAAATATGTCTTTTTTTTATCATGTTATAGGAATTATGGTTAAAGATATCCTGGAAAACTCTATGTTACATGGACAGTGGATGTTTATGGAACATGAAAGGAGACTACTTATCCTTCAAGAACCTGATAAAAGTAGATGGAGGACATGTCACATTTGGTGACAATGCCAAAGGGAAAATCATTGGTTTAGACCAGATTGGTAACACTGATTTGATTTTAATTTCTAAAGTACTGTTTGTTAATGGCATAAAATATAATCTGCTTAGTATCTCACAATTATGTGATGATGGATATCATGTTAAATTTGAAAATGATGCTTGTAATTTCTTTAATTATAAAGATGAATTAATATTTTCTGTATCAAGGAATGAAAACGTTTATTCTGTTAATTTAGATTCTTTAGCTTCTCAAAATGCTTCATGCTTATGTATATTTCATAAAGAATCTTGGCTTTGTCATAGGAGACTAGGACACTGTAATGTTCACTCCTTTAGAAAGCTAACTAGAAAATTCCTAGTTAAAGACTTACCCAAACTTGAGTTTCCACATGACAAAGTATGTAATCCATGACAAAAGGGGAAACAACACAAAATCTATTTCAAAACAAAGAAATAAGTTTTTACTTCTCAACCCCTCGAATTGGTTCACATGGATTTTTTTGGACCATCTAGAGTTTCTAGTTTAAATTGGAAGCACTATGTTTATGTTCTGGTAGATGATTTTTCTAGATATATGGGGACCTTCTTCATGGATCACAAAAGTGAATCCTGATCTTATTTTACTAAGTATGCCAAGTCTGTAGAAAATCTTAGTGGCCTTAAAATTAAATATTTAAGATGTTATCATGGCCGTGAGTTTGAAAATCAATAGTTTGAATCCTTTTTCTCACAAAATGGTTATAATGACAATTTCTCTACACCTAGAACACCTCAGTAGAATGGTGTTGTAGAAAAAAAAAATAGAACCCTACAAGAAATTGCTAGAACAATGCTTAGTGAATATGACTTACCTATTTACTTTTGTGATGAAGCTGTTAATACAGCATGATACATAATCAATAGAGTCTTGATTAGACCAATTTTCAAAAAGACCTCGTATGAAATCTGGAACAATATGAAGCCTAAGGTTAATTTCTTTAGAGTTTTTGGTTGAAAAGTCTTTATTCTCAACACTAAGGATAATCTTGACAAACATGCAACCAAATGTGGTGAAGGAATTTTCATAGGTTACTCAATATTAAGTAAATACTATAGAGAATTCAATAAGAGAACCAAATTTGTGGAAGAATCTGTTCATATCAAGTTTGATAAAACAGATCCACATGATCCTAGAACCATCCTAAAAATTCTGAAGGATGATGTATCAAATCTGAACATCAACTCAAAATCCTCAAATTCCTTTGTGAAAGAATCTATGAAAACTTCCAATTCTGGAAATTTCCTACAATGTAGTCATAATGAACCTGAATCTGTTGATGAACCTGAAATCACTAGTAACTCTTTTTCTAGAAAGGTTAGAACCCTTAAAAACCATCCCTTAGATGTTGTTGTAAGAGATTTAGAGAAAGGAACAATAACTATATCTTCTCTTAGAAATTAGGTTGAACAACAAGCCTCTTTGTCACAACTTGAACCTAAAAATATTGATGATGCAATCAATGATTAATTTTGGGTAATGGATATGTGAGAATAACTTAATTAGTTTGAAATAAAAAAATTTGGAAACATGTTGAAATACCCAAACACATTCATCATAGGCACTAAATGGGTGTTTAGAAATAAGGTGGATGAAGCTGGAAATATAGTTAGGAACAAGGCTAGATTAGTTTCACAAGGCTATATTGAAGAAGGAGGAATTGATTATAAGGAGTCCCTTTCTCCAGTAGCCAGACTTGAAGCCATCATAATCCTACTTGCCTATGCTACACATCTGAATGTCAAACTATATCAAATGTATGTTAAGAGTGAATTATTAAATGGGTATATGGATGAGGATTCCTTTGTTGAAAAACCCCATGGATTTTCAAATCCTCATTTCCAAATCATATTTTCAAACTATCAAAATCTTTGTATAGTTTAAAGCAAGCTCCAAGTGCTTGGTATGACAGATTGAGTACATTTATCATTTACAAAGGTTTTACAAAAGGTATAGCTAATCCTACCCTCTTTATAAAACAAATTTCTAATGATGTTTTAGTTTTTCAAATATATGTTGATGATATTATTTTTGGATCTTCAAAAAATTAATTATGCATTGATTATTCTAAAATGATGCAAAACAAATCTGAAATGAGTTTAGTGGGTGAACTAAAATTCTATCTTGGATTTCAAATATTTCAAAATAATGATAGAATTGTTTTAACTAAAATTAAATACACTAGAGATCTCCTAAAACGTTTTGGATTAGATAGCACTAAAAGTAGTGACACTCCCATGAGTACCACTTGTATGTTGGATCTTGATGAAGATGGAAAATCTATTGATCAAACCACTTATAGGGGAATGATTGGATGTTTACTATAATTAACTTCTAGATGTTTGGAAATTATGTTTAGTATGTGTATGTGTTCTTGTTTTCAAGAAAATCCTAAGGAATCTCATTTAAATTCTGTAACAATAATTTTCAAATACCTCAAGCATACACCCAATCTAGGATTGTTCTATCCTAAAGAAAAATCATTTGAATTAGTTAGTTATTCTGATTCTGACTTCAGTGTCTGTAGGTTAGATAGAAAGAGCATCTCTTGAACATGTCACATTTTCAGCAAGTCACTAGAATCATGGTGTAGTATGAAACAAAATTCTATTGCATTATCTACTGCAAAAGATGAATACATAGCTGCTGGCAGTTATTGTGCACAAATTTTTTCGATGAAAAACACATTACTAGATTATGGATATCAATTCATACATGTACTAATAAATTGTGACAACACAAGTGCCATTAACATATCAAAAAATACAGTTTCACATTCTAGGACAAACCATATTGATGTAAGACATCACTTTTTCAGAGATCATTATCAAAAAGGTGATATCAACTTGGAATTCATTGGTACTGAATATCAACTTGCCGATATATTTACTAAACCATTTAACTCTGAGAGAATAGACTATATCATACATGATCTTGGCATGATAAATCTCAAATAGATATCTTACTTGTCTTACTGTCCGACATTTTACTATGTTATAATTTACTGTTTCATGATTACGGTTTCTCAGTTACTATCTCTTATGATTACGGTCTCACCATTATCACTTTTTACTTTCTGTCTGACATTTACTATCTCACCGTAACGCGCACTAAAAATTTCAATAACTGTCTCACCATGATGACCACTCACTATCTCACCGTGAGGAACACTACTGTCTCACTGTGACGACCATTGACTATCTCACCGTGATGACCACTCACTATCTCACCATGACAACCACTCACTGTCTCACCATGACGACCACTCACTATCTCACCGTGACGACCACTAACTGTCTCACCGTGACGACCACTTATTGTCTCACTGTGATGACCACTCACTGTCTCACCGTAACGACCACTCACAATCTCACCGTTAAAATTCATTATGATTTTCTTTAAACCTGTATCGTGGTAATTTTTATTTCACCTCTTTAATTTTCCCGCATTTTTATATTTGTGACGTTTGGAATTCCTAAATTATAAAAAAAATTCACTCGGTTCTTCACTCGGGCCTTCTCCTGATCACTTGTTTTGAACCCTTTCAACCTTGCAACCCTCTCTCTCTATCTCTTTCTCAAACCTTCAGTGGATTCCACGAATGAAATGCCCATCATCATCCACACCTGGGAAGCACAGCCCGATGAAGAAGAAGATTTCACCTAAGCTAACTCCCGAAGGACCTCTAAATTCGAATATGGTAAATCACAGTGTTGTACCTGAGAAGGAAATTTTCCCTGAATGGCTCCTGTCTACCAAATATCTAGTCTTAAAGGTGTTAAAATAAAAAGGCTGGTTAGAGTGGTTCTCAAGGGATAATTGACCCATCTATCCTATGTTAGTGGCTCAATTCTACCAGTATGTATAGTTCTCTTTGATTCTGGAGAAAGTTATGTTGTGAGGAGCTGGGTTAATGGCCAAATATGCTCCTTCTCTTGGAGGTTTTGGGATGCATTCCTTAAGATACCTCATGAAGTTATATGTGAGGATTTTCAAAGAGAACCTCCACCTTCAACTAATACCTTTGATCTAGAATATGCTCTGAAAACCCTAACCAGAAATGGAACTAAGAGAAGGGCCATCTCTGTTGAACTAGATGGAGAAACAAGGATTCTGTTTAAGTTTGTTCAAAATATGGTTAGTCTAAGAAAAGGTGATTTTGCTATGTTAAAATATCAAGATGTGTTTTTGATTCATCTTATGAAAAATGGACAAAAGATCAACCTGTTCAAGTAAATCATTCACTATATGTGTGATTTGATCAATGTTACATCCAAGTCCACTTATCTGTTCTACTCTCAGCTGATATCATCCATGCTTTCTGCAAAAGGCATGGTTGTACCTAATAAAGAAGTGATTATGGACGGTGAGTACTGTCTCTGTAAGGCCACCATCAAGAGAATGAAAATTAACTGGAATCCGTGGAAAAAAGAATGGGTGGAAGACAATGATAAGGTTTATGGGAAGTTTAATCCTGTGTATTATCCATCAAGGCCGAAAGACATTTCTAATCCTGGTTTGGAACCAGATGAACTAGTTGAGTATTTAGAAGAAGAGGAAGAAGAGGCTGAAGTACCACATAGGGAAGCAGTTATTGTTTAGGAATAAAGGACTATTGTTCCACATGTTTCTCTTGAAGAAGAAGTCCCTACCCCTAGAGATGATGTTAATCTATAAATCCAACCTGGGGCTGAAAACGAATCAGTTGTCACAGAATCTGAGAAGCAAGCCATGGAAGAGCCTATGATGGAGGAACTCCCTATTGTGAAAGAAGTGAATTTGGAGGAACTCCCTATGGAAAATCTATTCCTGAAATCATACCCTCTACTGCAGAAAGGATAGACCTGGCCTTTCATCTGGCTAGACAAGAAATGAATAAGGAACATAGAGTTGAGTCTATGGATTTAGACCAAGCTCATAAGCCTCTCAGTCCTGAGAAGGAGGCACTTATTGAGGGGGAGGAATCCCCAAATCATGAGTCTGAGGAAGCCTTACATCCAACTGAGTCAAGTCTAGTGGACACTCAGTATAAATTTCCATGTTTCTATGATGTGAATGAGTCTCAGCAGGTTACTACAACCGGGATTGATCTTTCTTCCCTATATCAGTTGAAATCATTCACAAACTTTGCACCTAAGAAGGAACCTGAACCTGATATTGTACCAATTACTACACATGATCCTTTATCTGACAACTGTCCATTGTCAGTAAGGATGATCAGAAGGAATTTGGAGATACTCTCTTATCTGGAGTTGAGAAACTTATGAACTCCCAACCTCGTCTTGTGACAAATTTGAGTGAGAGAGATTCCTCACTATTATTGTAAAAGATTATTTGTAAAATACAACATAAGATACTCCATGATATTCAAGAAGTATGAGTTGAAAATAAGCTTCTCAGTAATGAAGTCACAACCTTGGGAAGCATGGTTGAAGCCATGCAGAAAGAGCTGCATTCAAGATCAGAGCCTATTACTGCTCCTCTAGCACCCACTGTTTCTCAAATCCCTCGAGATGTTGTGTCTCAGATTCAGCCTTATCTGGCATCCTTTGATGAAAAGGTTGCGAAAAGGCACAAACAGATGTTGAAGGAGATGAGAGAGCTTGTCTTGAACCTTAAAAAACTCACTGATGAGTACACTGGTTGTCTTCAAAAGGTAATAAATCATCGGAAATCTTTGAAAACAGCTGTCAAAGATTCTAATACATCTGGTCAATCCTCTAAACCATCCTTGGACATTAATTTTCTTAGATATATAGTCAAAGAAGATCTTTAGAATGTTTTCAGTGGCTTTAATTTGGCTTCTTTATCTGAAATTGTCAAGAATATTGATAGAGTTCTTGAACTTGTACAAATTCACTCCAAGATTGCAAATGATGCCCAGCTGGAGATTTCTATGAAAGGTGATTTCTATTTCAACCAAATTTTCTCCAAGACGGATATGACCAAACACTTCAAATACCATGTAGAGAATCTGCAAATTCCTCCTATGACTCAAGCCTTCAAAACCCAAGTCCAGAAGCTAACCAAGTTTTACCGATTGTTGGACAAGTTTATGGAAAACAAATATGACTTCGAAAAAGACATGCAGTATGGTGGATAGATTATTGAAGACTTCATCAAACTCCTGACACCTTATCTTCATGTCCAGAGTACATCAATTTTTTCTCCAGCGGCTACACCTCTCCGACCTGGGCGGCCTACCTTCACCTCTGCCTTATCCTCAACTATCTTATCTGCCTATCAAGCTCTCAGTCAGATCAAGCCTGTTATTCTTGATCAACAACTGCCTAGATCTTCTACTGCTCCTACCTTGGCTCCCTCAGTCTTTCAAGGTCTCCCTTTACCCTCTTTATCTACCATGTCTCTGCCTTCTTCTACCTCAACCACTTCCCCTATGGCTTCCTCTTCTGCTGCAGATAAAGGCAAAGAGAAGGACATTCCCTGATGAAGACCTTTGCTTACTCCTTTTTTATGGGAATGCCATTGTTTTTTTATTTCTCCTTTATTTTGTATTAAACTATGTTTACTTGTAATAGAATGTCCCCTGTTTTCCCTCTCTTCTTTCAACTTTTTGATAATCCCAAAAGGGAGATATGTTTCTACATAATGTTTCTATATGTAATTTTCTCTATACTCTCATCCAATTTACACTATAAATGTACATGATTTGGGATCATCAAAAAGAGGGATATTGTTTGACTCCTTATATATTAATCATTTTTTAGTGATCAAAAATATTATACAACCTAGTTAACTCTTATAAATTATATCCAATCATGTGTATTTATGTTTCAAGTTCTCTCAGGATTTATAATGGTTAAGCTCAATCCATTTCATGCATATAACTGTTTAAGTCTGAATAAAGATATTTTCCTAAGTACAAGACACAGTAAACCAGACACTGTAAGCAAGACACCATAAACCAGAAACTGTAAGCAAGACACCATAAACCAGACATCGTAAGAAATACACTGTGAATCAAGACACCGTGAAGCTAGACACCATAAACCAGACACCATGATACTCAGACATTGTGATCATTCTAGACATTGTGTGAAGAATACACCGTTTCCACAACTTACTATGACACCGTTTCTTAAACTATTTTTCGTCTTTAAATTTAATTTCTAATGGTCACATTTGATGACTTTAATGCACTAACATAGTTAATGTTTCTTTATAGACATAGTAATAGGTATGAGGTGAAGAACACATGGGACCTGTCGGCTAATAGTCTTGCATTCGAAGATAACGAGTGATGTGTGCCCAAGAACAATAGAGAGAGGTAATGAATGAAAAACAATCCTGTGAACATGACTGTGAAGAACATATTTCTCGATTTCCAAAAGGAAGCATTGTCACATGCATGAAATCTGAATCTACTGAAGAACATACGAAGTACACTGGAATCCAGAGAACATCTTCACATTATCAAAACTCTTGAAGAACAAAAGCTGAATCGTGACACTCTATTTTTCACACAACTTCCAAAGAAGGAATAACTGCTTCATCTGCTTCAATCCAAAGAAGTCCAGAGCTACGTTGACATTACAATAGATAATTCTAACCTCATCTCTATATTCTTTCTCGACTGCAAAAATCTTTTTACTTACGTTATGAGCAATGTGCGCCCCTGTCTGTTTTGACACACACTGACTCCTGAGATGAACTAGAGGATATTGAAATCCTTACAACAAACTCTTTATACTTTTTTTTACCCACAAAAACTATGGAAGAGGTCCCTGTGTGGACTGGTTATTAGTTTTTTTTACCCACGAAAACTATGGAAGTGGTCCCTATGTGACCTGG
This sequence comes from Viscum album, assembly GCA_963277665.1. Lineage (NCBI taxonomy): Eukaryota > Viridiplantae > Streptophyta > Magnoliopsida > Santalales > Viscaceae > Viscum > Viscum album. The sequence continues at coordinate 1,306,654,990 of OY728162.1, forward strand.
ACAGTCTGTATACTGATGTTAACTCCGATCCAGGGTGTGGATCAAAGTTTATTTAAATAAAATTCTTGGTGGTTGGTGATCACAAAGTGGAGTAGATTAGGTCTCGGCTTGAGACTGAACCTCTTGTTTCATTTCCTCCATGCTATTTAAATTTAGTCTTCTCTGTTTTACTACTTTATTGCATAATTAAAAAATCAGTAATTTCACATTGATAGTTATTCTTGGAAATAAGTTATAACTGGTTTTTCTTAGTAGGATAACTTCAAAAGTAATATTAATAATAAAATTAAGAATACTGATAATTAATCAATCTCTTAAGAAGTTGTTTAAAAAGTGAAACTCTTATAATAGTATAACCTTGATTAACTGGGCTGTATCTATTTTGAGGGAAACTATTTATTTTGATGATTATATTCTTTTAATAGAAATTTTTATAGTTACTCAATTCACCCCTCCCCTTATGAGTAAAGTACTCTGACCAATAACTATTATCATATTCCTTTTTTAAAAATATTTTTTTAGATCAACTATATATTGATTTATCCCCCCAATATGTTTTCATTTGTATCAAATAATTGATTAACAAAAAAATTTTTTTCTTTTTCTTATCCAATAAATATTTTAGCTTTTAAAATTTGTCACATTAATAAAAAAAATAAAATAAATTCATCACATTTTTATTAACATATTAAGTCATTATTATAAATAACAACTTTTAATTTTAACAACCCTTCAACAAATAAAATAATTAGTTATTATTCAAGAATTAAATAGTAAATTTTATCATAATTTATATTCAAATAAATGATATTTATAGAAATTAAAGAATCTATACTAATATAATAGTATCCTCACCTATCAAAGTATAAAAAAATTTATGTATCTCATAAGTAAAAATATTATGTATTTATATCACGGAATAAGTAAATAAATGTTTTGAAAATGATAATTTATGCAATGGTATTATTTTATGATACATAATTTTTCATTTATCGTTTAATATTTATTTTAATGATTTAAAAGAAAAATTATCTTAATAAAATATATTCATAAACTAATATTTTCTTGTCGTATCATTAGAAGAATATTTTATGAGACCTTAATTAATTTTTTGAAGTGTTAAAAGCTATTATATTTTTAAAATTCGTATTTTCGAGTGAAAGATGAATTTAATAAAAATATTTAATTTTAGATATCAAGAAAAATATTTTAAAAAAATGGAGTTCTTTTTTTAAATTCTACAAGTTGAAAATTACTAGGATGAATTTTTGGAATTTTTCTAAAATACGTGAATGTTTGTGAATATTAAAATATGTTAATTTACAATATATATACATTATAAGTTAAATAAATCATTCCTTGAGTGATAATTGATTTAAACATCATAATCATTAATAACTCATAATTATTTTATTATATTTATTAGTAACTCTCAAACTATTCATAGTCTTGAGACAATATAATAAACTAATCAATATAATAATGGGAATACACCCCTCTTATCCACTATTAATAACACCCCTCACCACCTCTTATACTCACACCTGAAAGCCTTCTAGATTGTTTAATTCCTACTCAATTCACTTCCCAAACCTCTATCCCATGTACAAGACCTTATGGTCTCACCAAAAGTCCATAACTAATTTCCTTGAGGACGTTCTGAGGTAGGAGAATTAAAGATGTAAAATCATATTTAATTTTCTTTAATTTTGTTTTGTTTTATTTTCATATTCTATATTCAACTCCCCTTATCCAAGCGGAATAAAAACTATATTATAGTATATATACTATATAATTATCATGTTTTTGAAAAAATTCATCATCAAAATCCTTCTTCACTTTCTTCTATTCTTAAAATGAGACCATCATCTGTGATGTGTCGATTTACCACTATCCTGTATGATACACTTTCAGTGTACATTACTCCCATCAAAAATGGTAAAAAAATCATTATTATAGATAAAAAATATCATAATATATATTATATGTTATTTAATATTATTTAACCAATATACTTACAATATATGGACTAAAATTATAAAATTTTGTGATGGTCATAAAAACTGCAAAAAATGAATTAATTTATTTTCACTAATTTTTTATCTATTGATCCATCCTCATATCAGAATAAAAAATGATATATGGTATAATTTAAAATTATTGAAAAATATTAACACCATTTCATTCTATGTTAGTATTTTCTCTTCTATTCAAAATGAAAATCCATAATATACTAGCCATAGAAACCATGAAATAAATGCACCTAAAATAGTGAAAATAACAAAATATTATCATTAAATGGGTGGGAAATTGTTATACAAATATTATATAAGTAATTATAAACATAAGTATTGTACGTTTATATATTATTGACACTCTTTAAACCATTATAAATGGTTTTATAATATGGTTGAAGTACGTTGAACCTAAGGTAAGGGACTTTTCTTTATAAATCCTCTTTTAAATGTATATTTTTACAAAATTCAAAACCAATGTTGTTATGATGAATGTATTCATGTTTTGTAACTTATAAATGGTTATATTTAATTTTCTATGATTAATAGTGGGACCTATGTCTACCTCCAATGCCTTTGGTATGTTTATGTTGGAGGATGGGAGTATTTTGACACCAAGTGTAACGATGATGGTTACACCATAAGGTAGTTGTGAGAGTTATATTGTATGGTAGTCATGAGGGATAAATTGTAAGGAATCCTTGAGGTTTAAAAATAATATAGTAGACATAAGGGATAAAATATTATATATGTAGTTACCTAAAATACATGTCAGATTTTATTTATGTTTTCTATGCTTTATAGAAATCTCATGTTTTCACAAAGAATGGATATGATTCTTTTAGTGTGATAAATATATCTTTTTGAAAATGATTTCATTAGTTTTTAAGTATTTATAGATTAAAAATTTCTTTATTTATTTATTAAGTCCTTTATTTATATTTTTGTGCTCATTTTATGTAATAAAATTGATTCTATTATGTTTATGGGTGGGTAATAGAAGAGAATGATCCATGATAAATATTGTGAAGGTTTTTCCGGAAAATATTTCATGTTTTGATAAACCAGTTTGTACTATATAATAAATGGATATAGTGTTAGAATTACCCACTTTGTATGATTGTGGGTTGATAATTATGAATTATTTCATAATTCACAAAAACTATAAACTGAGATATTATTTGGGAATGTAATAGGTGTAATCTAGTTGGATTAACTAGATTATGTAATGTTTAAGGCCATATTATTATAGTTAGAACCAGATCATAGTTTAGATAACTTTTGGGGTTATTATGATGTTAATGTAATATCATAAATTATTTTTACCTAATGGTTGTATTGAAATGATATAGAATTTCAAGATTAAAATTTTTCTTCATCTAATATATGTCTTCTAAGAATGGTTTTTTGTAGAAGAAACATTGATAATGAAGTAAGATGGAAAAGATAGGAAGATACCTTTCTGAATCCGCAACCTAGGATGGCAGGAATTAGACTTGGCTAGTTTTTTATATTAATGGATCAGTTGACGTAGGACATAAATGTTGGTGGAATCCATGAAAAAGAATAACTAGAAATACCAAAAAGGAACATGAATATAGTGGATCATTTTATAATTCAACACCCACCAAATTTCAGTGGTTCTTCTGACCGAGTGGCAACTGATTAATGGATTATATCTCTTGAAAATATTTTTCGTGTCATGTGGAGTTTATATTATCAAAATTTTAGTCTTTCTATTTAATGTTTTGAAGGTTATTCCTACCAGTGGTGCCCAATGGTCAGAATATTATTGATAGTTAGAAGATTGAGGACTTGGAATAAGATAAGTTTAAGAATATTTTCCTTGAAAAATGTTTTCCTGATATGGTTTAACATAGGATGAAAATGAAATTACATGAATTGAAATAAAATGAGGAAGAATTAGTGGCTATTTCTGAGTCAAACATCCCCATTTTATAAATCTATAATCTAAATATTAGTCTAGATCTTGATTGTAAAATAAATCTTTTTTAATCAGGGTTGAATCCCATTTACCGAATGGATTTTACCTCTCGTGAATTCTAATGTTGTGAGAAACCTGTATGATGTGATGAGAGGGTAGAAATGGAGTATTCTAATGATCATGTGTACTTTTAATGAAAATAAAAATAAGAGGTATATATGGCATGAAATGGTTAAGAATCAATTAAATAAATCTAAATGTGAGAAATTATAATTTCTAGTTTTTGGGAAGTTTGGTATAAATAATCTTGGGGTATTCCTTAACAAATATGGGAAGTTCTTACAATGTGGTAAGTTTGTACATATGGTTATAGATTTTAATGAAAAGGACCATAAAATTAATTCTCATCAGAAACAAGTAATTTTTTTTTCAAAGTTGTGAGATGGGAATTATAAATATATTAGCCAAAAGAAATATCTGAATGATTTAAATATGCTAGGTTATAACCATAAATGTGTAGTTAAATCATTTAAAACTATATCATTATATATTGGGCAATCCAATTAAGTTGTATTAGGTACTTTGTGTGTTTACACAAATTTTGCTAATTTTTTTATATGGGGTATATACATTCCTTTATTTCTGATAAACATTTTGGTAAATTAAAAATTTCACCTTATGAAATAAAATCATAACTTATAGTAAAATGGATAGGGGAAATATTAAGGTAAAATATAATGATAATAATATTCTTATTGTTTTATATGGACATTAATTACCTGAAAAACATGTTGTTCTTCCCCTATAGAGTTTGGTGTTAATCTAGATATGGATGGGATTTCTATTTTTCATGATAAGATTTATTGTAGAGAAAATGAATTTTTTTTCAAAAAGAGTTTCTATTTAAATAAAATAATAAACTCTTTCCAATTATATGAAATTATAATGATGATAAATTTGTTAAATATAGAAATGGAATTTATATAGAACACATTTGTTAAAATAGGGTAACTATTCTAATTAATGATGTATTAGTTCTACATTAATACCTGGATGTTTTTTATGATAAGTTTCGTAGTGTTATACATGATCGGGATATTGAATTTATAATTGACATAATTCTGGTTTCTAAGACAATTTAAAAACACAATTATTGAATGGCTCAAGTTAGAATTCTATAATTGAAAAAGAAGATAGATAAGTTTATCGTTAAAGGTTTCCTTCGACCTATCACTTCACTATTGGGTTCACCAAAAAAAAATTAATAGGAAATATGGTTCCATGAGGCTTTCATCTATTATATACATTTTAATAACATTACTGTTAAGAATAAGTATCCACTTCCTCATATCATTGATTTTTTTATCAATTTAAGAGAGCTCAATTTTTTCCCAGATTGAATTGAGATCTAGGTACCATTAGTTGAAGGTGATGGAGGATAAAAATAAAAAAACAATGTTCTGAACTAGGTTGGGGAATTATGAGTTTATTATTATAACATTGGGTTTTACAAATTCCCCTACTATATTTATAGATATTATGAATATAATATTTCCTGAATATTTGTATATGTTTGTTATTGTTTTTATCGATGATATTATGGTGTTTTAGAATGGTTATAAGGAACAAGAAAAACATTGAATGATTGTTTTTGAAAACACATATGTAAATGAAGTTATATGGGAAAATTAGAAAAAGTGATTTTTGGTTACAATAGATTTATTTTCTTGGAAATGTTGTAAATAAGGATGGAAAAATAGTTGATCCTGCCAAAAAAATGGATGATGAATGGCCATGACCTACCAATATTAATGAGATTCATATTTTTTTGGATTATCATACTATTACTAAAACTTTATTAAGAAATTTTTAATGTTATCTAGACTTCTAACTATGTTAATAAAAAAAGGGTTTAAATTTTTTTGGATAGAAGAATGGGATTTTTCTCTTTTGGAACTAAAATAAAGATTGTTGAATTCTCCAATTTTGTCCCCACCTTCCGAAATTGGTGATTGTTTCATCTATAGTGATGAATATTTTAAGGGACATGGTTTTTGTATGATGAATAAAGATCATGTAATTTATTATACTTCAAGACAACTAAAACCTAATGAGTTAAATTATCCCACACATGATTTTAAATTACAAGCTATAGTTTTCAATTTAAAAATATGGAGACCTAATTTAAATGGACCCAAATTTGAAATATATACTAACCATTAAAGTTTGAATTATATATTTACTCAAAAGGAAATGATCAAGAGACAGATTATATGGTTAGAATTGATAAAGGATTATGATTTCACAATCAATTACCATCTTGGAAAAGAAAAAGAAGTGGCAGATTCCTTGAGTTGAAAAAATCATGATACATTAACCATGTTATGTCTAGAATATGACCCATTGATTAATTATTTTATAAATTTTGGTTTAGAATTTATTTTTGTAAGAAATTCCTTTTTTGTTTCAGGTTTTAGTTCAGTATTCTCTATATGATATATTTAATGAAGTGCAGAAGGAAGATAATAATTTTTTAGAAAAAGGTAGAATTTCATAAAAGAGTATGTCTCAAGAATTTAACAATGATAAATATTGTTTTTTGATATTTGGAAAGATATTATGTGAATCTTGTGATCCCCAACCGAAGAAAGAATTGTTTTTTGGAGCTCATAGTTCTCTATTTTCGGTTTATCCTATCAAAAACTAATATGAATAGAGACCTTTTGTAGAATTTCTTTCGATATGGATTGGAAAGAGATATTTATCATTTTATAGAAAAATGTTTAAATTTTTAAAAGGTTAATGTAGTACGGAAACTACCATATGGGTTTATTTATCATTTTCTAGTGCCGGAGTGGAAATGAGAAAATATATCCATGGATGTTGTGGTGTGACTACCAATGACTTCTTGAATAAACAATGTGATTTCAGTTCTTCTTGACTGACTGACTAAATGTTCAAATTACCTTCCTATTCGATTTACAATGTCATTGGATCATCTTTCTTGACTGTACCTCAAAGACGTTTTTAGGTTACATGGAGTTCCTCTCTCCATTGTACCTAATCATGATGTCAGCTTCACTTCTAACATTTGGAAAGGCCATCATAAGTCATTGGAAACTGAATTAAATTTTAGCACTACTTTTCATCTCTAATATTATGGATAAACTGAGAGAAAATATCTTACCTTGTAAGACATGTTACAAGATTTTTCAACGGATTACTAGGGAGTCTAGGATAAAAATAGTTCATTAGATAAGTTTTCTCATAATAAATGTTTTCATTCTTGTATGGAGATGGCCCCTTTTATGGAATTATATGGAAAGTGGCGTAGAACTCTATACTTTTGGGATGAAGTTAGGGAAAGGAAGTTGATGGGACTTGAATTAGTAGAGGAAGTGTTTGATAAATCAAAGATGATCAAGAAATACATAAGGATAGCTCAGATTAGGCAAAAAAATTATATCAATAATATAAGGAAAGAATTTTATTTTTAGATATGTTAACAAGTTCCACTTAAATTCAGTAATTGGAAAATTGTTATGGATTTTGTTAATAAAAGGAAAGCTAAATCCATTGTTCATTAGGTCTTATAGAATCTTACATAATGTTGGATCAATTTTTTATCGAGTATCTTTGCCTCTGATTTTATCTCAAGTACACAATTTATTTCACATCTTGATGTTTAGAAATATTCTACCAGAATAATCTCATGTTTGTGGCCTATAATTAGTTCATTTGTAAGAGAATCACTATTATAAAGAAAAACCTATTTAGTTTTTGATCATATTAAGAAGGTATTGCAGAAGTGCTATGGGAATATAAAAATGTTATGAGAGAAGGTACCCACACTTGTTTAATAAGTAAATAAAACTTTTGAGGACACAATTTCAAGAATCTTGGGGGAATGTAATGACCCAGGTAGTTATAAAATAATTTGTTTTCATTCTATAATTAAATAGTTAAAATAATTTTAATTTATAATGAAATATTTGATATCTATATAAATTAAATAATCTATACTAATAGAATATTATCCTCACATATTAATGTATAAATAAAATATATGTATCTAATAATCCAAAAAAGGATTTACTATATCATGGAATAAGTAAAAGTGTTTTAAAAATGATAATTTAAGTATTGGTATTATTTTACACACAATTTTTTATTTACAATTTTATAATTAACATAATGGTTTAAAATAACATTAATCTTCCTAAAATAGATTCATTCATTAATATTTTATTTTCATATTATTATAAGATTATTTATGAGACCTTAATTAGTTTTTCAATGTTTTAAAAAAGTATTTATATTTTTAAAATTAGTATTTTTCATGTAAATGCTGAATTTAATTAAAATTAAAATTTATCAAATCATAAAAATAATTTTCCCGAATTGGAGTTTAGTTTGGAATTCTAATGATTTTTAAATGTATAGTTTTATTTTTTGGGATCTTTATATAATACATGAATTTTTGGTGAATAGAAAAATACATTTATTTACATTCTATATACATTATATTTTTAATACATGATTGATTGACTCATATCTGAATAAGAACCATAATATAGATTCCTACTTCATTAATTTAATTTATTTATTGATAATTCTGAAACAATTCATAGTCTTGATCCGAAATAATAAACTAATGAATATAATAACGAGAAGACACCCCTCTCCTCACTATAAATACCACTCCTTCTAGCCTCCTCAATTCACTCCTCAAAGCCTTATATCTTGTTTATTTTCTACCTAATTCTCTTCCAAATCCTATTCCTCACGTCCAAGACCATTTGGTCTCATTCAAAGGCCCAAACCAAGTTCATTAAGGACATTCTCATGGAGGATAATTCAAGAGGTAAAATCATATTTCATTTTATTTTATTTTTTATTCTATTTTCTATTCATATTCTCTATTAACCTACACTTATACTAGTGAAATGAAAACTCTACCATCTTATATATAGTTTAACATTGTTATATTGATGGAAAAATTCATCATTAAACTTCTTCTCTTCCCCTTTATTCCTAAAATGAGAACATTGTTTGTGATGTGTCAATTTACCACCATCGTGGATGATACACTTCAATTTTTCAGTACAACCATCAAGGATAGAATCAAAACCAATATTATGGTTTAAAAATTATTTAATATATATATTATAAGTAATATAATTTTCTATAACCATTATATTAATATGATATTGAATAAAATGATATAACTTCATGATGGTCGTAAAACACACCAAAATAAATTAAATCATTTTCATTAATGATTTATCTAATCACTCATCCTCATATCATAATATAATATAATATTTGATATAATTTCAAATTATAAAAATATATTAAAACTATTTCATTAAAATTTGTTATTTTTGACCCATTCAACATGAAAATTCATAACGAACCAATCATGGAAACCATGAAATAAATTCACCCGAAACAATGAAAAAAACAAAATATTATCATTAAATGGGTGGAAGTTCTCTATAAGATGATAATATACCTAATTATAAATATGAATTTGGTTATTTGATTTATAAATAACTCACTTTGAACCATTTTACAAGAATTTTTATCATGATTGAAGTATGACTAACTCGATGTATGGGGCTTTTCTTTGAAAATCCTCTTTTAAATTTCTATTTTTACAGAATTCCATAATAAATGTTTTTATGATTAAAGTATTAATTTTTATGAGTATTATCTATTTATTGAGAGTTTTTTTTGAATATGTTTGGGGCTTAAAACTCTCTCCAACATATTGGTAATGTTTATGTTGGTGTTTTACTATATGGTTAATCCAAGTGTAATTGAGATGGTCATTATAAGGGTTACGAATCATATTGTATTCATTATGGTTAAAATCTTAAGTAATCCATATGTTAATTTTATGATGTTATCTATTTTCTCTATGATTTATGGAAGACTCATGTTTTCAAAAAGAATATGATACTATACTAGTGGGAATTACATGTTTTTGAAAATTATTTCTTATTTTTATAAGTATTTATGGAATAGAATTTTAATTCTTTCATTTTGATGTGCCTTTCCGTGATTTTTGTGCTCATCCCACATTTTAAAATTTTTTTCAACGGGTTTAAGGATCTTCTTGAGAAATGATGAAGATAAATAGAATATTGTGTAGATTTTTCATGAGAATATTCCATGTTTTATAAGAAAATTTTTTGTTACAGATGAAATGGGAATTCTTTTAGTAGTACCCATAATATATTCTTGTGGGTTAATAAATATAAATTATGTAATAATTCTCTAAAACCCTAAACTGAAAATATCCTTGGGAATATTAGGATGTGAATTCTCAAAGAATTTTCTAAATTATGTAATTCTTAACATCGATACCTTATGTTAAAAATTTGGTAGATTTTCTATATGGTTTAAATTATTGATTCATTTAGATTTAATGTACTAATTAATGTCCACAATACGTACTTCATGGTTCCATACTTATAATGTATTAAACTTCTATGTTTAGTGTCATTACCTCAATCACAATGTTTCCCCCCGATATTTTCAATGTTTATGGTGTCCCATGGAGATCTATGAAGTGACTAGAATTTAGTTGTATCAAGTGTTTATGTGGCTAGGTGACCCCCACTGGCTTTTTATTTATACATTACATTTACAATAGTTTGTTCTTGAAGTTTCAAATTTTCCCTATTAAATTCCATAAATACATTCAAATATTATCGATCTAATGATCTAATTATTTTTTTCTGATTGAGTACCTTATTTTGGATTGTATACCAAATAATAATAATAATCATCATTATAACATCTATATATGATTTATAAAATTTTAGGTTTCATTAAAATGTAATACTACTATAATGAAGTGGGATAAATCTTGTATCACTATTATATTTTTCAAAATTGAATTATTTAATACTATTACTTTATAAATTTTGATTACCATCATCTATAAATTTTTATTCAATCTATTTTATATAAAATATCCCTCCATAATAAACCAAATAACATCACTTTATGTAACATGGAATCAGCTTACCTGATGGTTTATGATACTTTAAGTGGTTTCCTATGGAGCAATTTTTTTCTATAATATATTTATAATATTCTCCAATAAATAATGGATTTCAAATGTAATTAATTCTATTGTATATGTCTCTACACAAAAATATTACATTTTATTATTTTTTGGTAAGAATTAACTTGAGGTTACTAGAATAGTCTTTACTGGTTAGGATCATGGAAATTCTCTAGGTGTTCATTTAGGCCAATCAATTTAGGGATATAATTTCACAATGATTAGGATGAAGGTTTCTCTAGAGACTATTTTGAAATGTCAAGGGAAAAGGTGAGTAAAATTTTGGGGTTATTCATTAGTGTGGTTGATTATATAAACATTATCTCATCTTCTTTCTTTTTTAATAATTGTCGAAAACACAAATTTTAATGTTTTTATTATGGAATATATTCTTTCAAATATGGAAGTGGATTATAATTAAAATGTTTTGGTTGATGTTTCTAGTGTAGTTTTTCATTCGGTGAAATTTTATAATTCTATATTATCAAGGCCTCATAAATAATATTCCTCCATTGAAGGAAATATTAATAAATATTCTTAAATTAATTTTTTATTAGTGATAAATTATTTGACCTCATAAATAATAATTATTTTTATTATTTATTCTTCCATAATTTCCCTTATTATCTCCTTTTGTTTTCCATAAATGTTTCTTGTATATATTCTCATCATTTCATTGTGATTTCTATTCAGTAAATATATAATCATTTAATATAAATTATTTAATTATGGGGGATTTTTTACGTTTTATTTCAACTGAATACTTGGATTTCCTATTTGAATTTTTTTTAATAATCACGATTAACCTTTTTTAGAGTGAAGTGAAGGTTTTTATTTAGATGAAAGTTTCTATTATATTCCCTTTAGCGTTTTGTATCAAATTTTTGTAATGATAAATCCCACATAAATGAAGAAAAAGTATGATAATAATTTTTAAAGTATTAATGTATATAGTAATCAAATATTTATATGATTTTCATATGTAATTTATAAATTCATTGGGGATTCAAGTATATCTCACCTCTTTATTTCACATTGTGACTTCCTTTTTGTTATCTAAATTTTGGGGGCGTGGGTTCAGTATCCAAACCATGCTTAAACCATAGAAATTATTATTAATATTTCACTAATAGCTTCATGTGGCATAACTTTCTTGTATATGTCATCTATCATAACATTTATTAGGGTTTTCTGAACAATTTAATTAAATATAACCTTTTTTATTTTCCTTTTACATCAATGAATTTTTACTACTACATAATAAAAACCATACATTTTGGCTACACTATTTTCAAACTGTGCAGAAATCATGTGCCTCATACTAGAGAATTTGGGAACCCTACAAGGGGTGGCTGCATGGTTTCATAAAACATCTTCCAACCATGAAAAATGCTACTTCCCCATTAGAAAAGGAAACCACATTGATTCCCCATAGTTTCCCTAACCATGCACAATCCATGCACCATGCCCCAGACTCTAAACCATATGTCTTATGGTTACCTAGGTGAAGGTGCATGGTTTCACCTTATCGAGTGAAAATCGTGCACCAACTGATGTCTATCCAAATAACATTACTTTTTAATAAAAGATCAAAAATTTAAACAAGGGATCAACCCAAACCATTACCATAATATCCATATCCATGAAAATAATAAAATAAAAAGATTTCCATGATTGGGGTGTGACAATTATCCCAACCACAAGAACATTTTCCCCTATAAATTCACCAAGCTAAATGATACAGAGAACTTGATACCAAAACCAAATAGATCTGAACAAAACCATGATCATTGGGGTAACCTTTCACATCCCAAGTCACACAAAACCAAATATAAAGAAACCCAAAACATGAAGAACAATAAGAGAAGATGAGAGGGTTCTTACAACCATAATAACTCAACTAACACCATCAAAATTAAAACCCATACATGGAAACACCGACATAGAAAATCAACCATAAGTAAAATCAAGAACTCCCAAACATAGCCAAAAACCCCCAGAATGAGGGGAGTACCATGAAATATCTCCAACCCTAATAAAAACCCAAAACCACTATTCATAAACACCATAAGGTTCAATATTTCCAAAAAAAACACAAATTAAAACCAAAACTAACCTGAAAAGTGGATAATAACATATAAGAGATATTAATCAATTTAAGAGCCACATTTAGATAAACATAACCACTCAGGTTATGAAAGAACAAGTCCATCACACATTTACAATGGAAATATTAACATAGGAGAATAGAAAAATAAAAATAAGGAAAATTCAACCATCTCCACTCAAACACTAGAGATGGGAACTAGGCCAAGTATCCCTACAACCCTGGTGATTGGTGACTGCACGTAAGCTTCACTTCAGGGCCTATGGTTGGATCATTGATTTCCGAAGCATATACTACCTCGAATCTATAATTTGGAATCCTCAAATTAAGACTTTTTCTCCATGAAAAAATTCTTACAAAACCTATTCATATGTCCCAAATAGATACAATGATGACATGAATTATGAGGAATACGACATGTCAACATAAATGGCCAAACCAACCACACTAAAAAAATTGACATGAATGGAATGAAAAACAATATTCTGGAACCAAAGGAAGAGGCTTATTAGCAATAGGTTCCTCTATAAGGCACCAATCTTCATTTGGGTGTCCTTTATGAGAAACACCTTCCATTGAAAAACCCCCAAAATTTATCTTATCTAATAATGACTCTTCCACCATATTCTCAATTAGAAATTCACCTGAAGAAAAAAATCATTCCTTAATCCCTATTTGAAGATCCCAATTGAAAGGAAGAGATTTCAATAGATCCTTTAATGTTATCTCTAAAGAGAAAAAAACCAGCTCCTTGAAATGATCAACATACGACTTCACTGACTGTTGTCCTTGTGGAACACTCAAGATATCTTCCAACTTCCTCATATTAACCTCCTTAGGTATAAAACCTAGAATATAAGTGGTATTAAACACCTCTCACATTACCCCGAAATGAATTGATGAAGAAGAAATCATGTTCCACTGATCCAAACTTGGACCCTCAAACAAACACAGAACATAACACACTATAATTAATTTAGGAGTTCCCATTATTCTTATGATACACTAAATATTCTCAATCTATTTTACAACCTATAATGGAACTCAATCACCACAAAATATAGAAAACTACTGATAAGAACAAAAAACTAGGAAAACCACAATATAAACCTTGTAAACGTTTTTGGGTATCATATTATAAACAACATAGGGAACAAAAAACTAGAATCAATGTCAACCCGAAACAAAGTCAAAAATAACTTCTCAAGACAAAACAATTGTCTCATAATACAAAAACATACAGGTAGAACCAAACATCTTCTTTTCAAAATCAAACTTTTCATTTTAATTTCTAAACATTCTCTTTCTAAGCCCACTTTAATTCCAAATATACTTTTCAAAAACAAACCCCACTTCTCCAAGACATTTTTCCCATTCAAAAATCATTTTGAAAAAACTGATCCAAACCCTTGATTTAAAATAATCTCCAATTGTATCATATGAACATTGCATATGTGTTCACTTTACTTACATTTACCTCACCCATGAAAATGTTCCAATACCCAATTTTTATACATACCCACACATATTATAATGTCCATAAAGAATACCAATGGTCACACATAACACTTCATTATTAAACTCCAGAATTCATCCAATTTCTGACACACTTTTCCTCTAATTTCACACACATTTCCTAATTCCATATCACTTTATATTTTAAAAGTTTATTATAACATTCTTTCCAAAAAAAAATGAAAAAAATTCTATTTCATTTCAGAAAATATTTTCATTTTATAATTTCACTTACACCAACCAAAACCAAAACAAAATAAAACTCATATCGATCAACCTAAATGCGAAACTAGTTTCTATACCTAACATGAAGACACAATTAGTAGGATATAGCCCATGTTGGTATTGATAACCAAAAGGACCATGTGGACTCAGAATCCACATGAATCACAACTCCATACGACATCATAACATGACACCAGCTCACCTCTATTTCCATTTCTCATCCTCACAAACTAAAACAAAACGAAGAATCAAACTCTGGACTACCCCTGACAACATGATTATCAAAATGAGAAAGGGCTCATGATGGACTTCATGTACCAACCTCTTATGTCCTAAAATTCCAAATCTATAATATAACTAACTTTCAAAAAATAAGGTGTTATTCTGACATCATTTTTTCATTAACCATTTTAGGATTTCATCCAAACCAACACATGAGTTAGTCCAAGATAATGCTCTAAGGGAGTTCTAGATCGCTATAGGCCGGAAAATAGTATTGGGAATCAAAATAAAATATGTGAATAATTTTTCCCAAGAAAAACAACAAGGATTAAATACCAAAACTAAAAAGTTTAGGAAAGTATAACAACTAAATATTAATAAAAAAACTAATCAAGATTCAAAAATTTTGAACAAGATAAAATTAAACACACAAACTAAAACCGGGCCACACCCACAAAATCTCTATGTGACCTCTTCATCACTACCATCCATAAAACTAACATTCTCTAAGGGATAAATCAAACTAGAAACCAGAACATGCAAAATATATTAGGTCTTCCAACACCTAGTGGTACAAGTATGGTGTGAGATTAAACGGCTCAGTAGGTAATCACTACAAAGTCCATACATTTCCTGTCCTAAAATAGTTTATAAAAACTAGTTTAAAAACACATGAAGAAAAAATACATTTAATTATTTATAAAACCCAAATAAAACATTCTATAAATTCCCTTTTTTAAAGCCACACAGACACCACATTCCTATTTTGAAACATGGTTCCACTTTAAAACATGATTGTTTCACAAACACAAACGCAAACATAATTCCAAACCAAATACCCAAGATGGATTGTGTATAAAATAAATGAAAACAACACTACAAGAATATCAAAAAAGAAATCATCCAATAAGTTGTAGAAATAAATATAACATATAGATAGTGATTTATGTGAATTTTTGTAACCTACCTAGAGTGATCCTTGGATGTACTCTAATAGGAATCACCTTCCGACATATGGTTTATATCCAAGTTCAATTACCAACTGGACTCTCCAAACTAGCTATTCCAATGGCACATCCCAAAAAGACCTATCAAGTTAAGGGGTACCAACCTATGAAATGGAGGTTGAAAAGTAACTATCACACGACCCTCTATATGACACCCATAAATATCATGATAATAATAATAATGAAAACACATGGAAACACATGGTATATCAACCACAACTAAAAGTGTTCCCTATCTTGATCCATTAAAGGATATACTATCCTAATTTCTAATGGACTCAATAACAAAACATTCTCATGCAGAATTCACTAGAAGGGAGAACATTCCAAATTCTAGTGATCTCAAAATATAATCAAAGAATATCAACACACAAGAAAAACCATTACTTAAAAAATCATTATTAAATACCAAATGTTCCTCATACTACCTTGGTTTCCAATTAATTTTCTAAAACATTTTAATCATCCCACACATCACATAAGTTCCAAATCAATTTCCAAAATGTCACAAAGTGCCAAACATGCATCCATATTAAAACCACTTTTCATTAACAACACAAAGTGGTAATCGGGAATTCATATCATAGGAGTTTAAAAGAACCAAATAATATCTCATGTTTAAATAGAGAAAGACATTTCCAATACCAATGAATTTACAAAACCGTTTTCCCATAACATTTCCAAAACCAATATAAAATATCCAATTCATATTCCCAATTCCAAATGGTCCTTTATGTTAATCATTCACTGAAACATATATTAAGTTTAAAAAATGCCATGTTTCAGGGAATAAATATTTTACACACTTAAATTCACACAAAGAAACAATTTTATTTATAATAAAATTTCACAAAACCTCCAAAACTCATAAAATCCTTTTGGAAATACAATAAAAAAACACACATGAAATCCATCTTTTTTCCATAGGTAAATTCCTTTCCAAATTCATTCATAAAAAAATACATTTTAAAACAAGATTAAAATAACTTATAAAAATCACGGATCATTTTTATGAAACATAAAAAGGAAAATAACTTACAAGAAATACAATTTAACCTATTAAAATAACATTCAACACATGTTTATTTCAAGTAGCATTGAATAATATCATTAAGAAAATATTTCTTGTTAATAAACAAATATTGAAAACCATACATAAGTTTTAGAACATAAAGGTTACAAAATTCCTCATATAACACCCAAATAACAATCCAACGACTCTTAAAAAACATAAAGGGAAAACATTACCCATAAAACCAAACGCTACATTAAAAACACAACTGGAATTTTACCAAACACTATACAAGCATTTAACATAGGCATATTCAATGAAACACTTTTTAAAACCATTTCTCACCCATATTCATTCATAAATACATCAAAATAATTAATAAATGGACATCAAAACCATTAAAATACATTTAATAATATTTATAAAAGATAAAGCATCAAATGAAATGTTCAAAAAAGGAAATGGATAGAAACACCTTCCTCAGTGGTGTGTAAATGATATGAAACTTCAAAAAGAGTACGAATACACTATAAAGAAAAATACACACAATCCAACATCAAAGAGAACAACCAACCTTTCATCACATTAAACTAGGGTTTAGCCATGAGAGAACCCTCACTAAGAAAATAAACAATGATATGAGTAATTTAAGAGGAGAAAATAAACTAATACCCCAATAAACTTACCAAAAAAACATTGGGCAGCTTCAATGGAGGAATATAAGAAAGGGAGGAGGATATTGTAGGACCCCATGGTGTACCTAGAGAGTGAAAGAGGAGAACAATGTAGTGACCTGACCCCAATTACCCCAGATTTAGTGTTTACGATCATTTAAATTGGAATTATTAAGAGGAATCAATACCCGAATGACCGGTCACTTTAGTAGTCTTATTAAATTAGATACATGAATCATTATTTTATTAAAAATTAATACACTAATTAAAAAATAATTTATTCATATTTATAGGTAAATAACATTGAGGGTAAATTTTATCAATCTAGTAAATATATACATATCTTTCATAGGGCCCTTGTTGGATTTCTAGGGAAAGAAAAAAAATAAGTGTGAGATCAAATGATCAGTAAGGGAAACATATAGTGGAATAAATAATGAATCAATACGAATAGTCAAAATTGAAAGGTAAATAACTAAACACACATTCCATGTAATAAATAAACTAAATGAAATCCATAAAAATATATAAAGTTAATAACTGGAAACACAATCCATTAAAATAACAAGATGATGAAAAATAAATATGGCAAAGTGTGAAACTAAAACCCATTCAATTTAATCAATTAACTGAAAAGAAAATATATATCTAGACATGTCGACAGAAAATACCAAGGATTAATAATAATGAATCAAAATGAAGACAATTCTTACTTATTAGACATTAGGTATTTGGCACAGGATGAACTATAATATCATGATCCATCATCTGGACTGTTTAAAACCATGGATCTATCATCTATTTAATTTGCGAAACTTATTTGTCTCACGATAACCTGTCGATACATCACAGAGCTATATAATGTTTGGTATCCACCTGTAATCACATGTTAAAATAATTCCACATATTGAATAATTAATCAATAGTAAATATGCCTTACTAAATATCTATATTGAATAAAAGATATAGAGTTAAAAATAATTCCGTAATTAATCAAATAAATATCAATGTAAACACCATATTTAAAATGATATATGGTTTAGGAATTGATAATATCCATCATATAAATATATGTATACTTAAGGATATTTCCAATGAAAAATTATTACAATAAATTATTTTTTCAATTAAAATTTTACAATCACAAAATTAAGTGAGATTTCAAATATTATCATTACAAACATTCTTGAGGAGAATAATATTTAAACATCCAAAAGTGTCCCATACCACATAGAAACAATTAAATCATAATCCCCATGAATTAATGACATTAGAGGATACTTATAATATAATGGGATTAATGAGAGTCATGATATCATGTTTCAAAGGGTATTTTGTACACCATATAAAAGAATCAAAGTTCATAACAATGATTAAGTCTCAATGGAATGTAAATTGAGTTAAAATCCCTTACCCTGAGTTTCCTTTCAGGTGAACGTCCTTTAACTTCCTTTATAATAAACTTATGTTTATTTTATAATTTCTTGAGAACAATTTTAATTTTTATCATTACATTTTTTTTTCAATTTTTGATATTTTTTATACAACTACTTAATCAATTTTGTTTGCGTCGAGTGTTTTGACCAAATTGGGTTTATGTGTCAAAAATAACATTGGTAGGTCATCTATGGTCAAAGGGTTCATTATATAACATATCTAGAATAAAAAAAATGAAATAATTGTAATATTTAAACATTAATTATACTTAAAAATTAAATAATTAAATATTAATATGAAAAATGGAACCACAGTATGATCATTGTGGTGATAGGTTGTACATACACATGAGTAACGTTCACCTTTTTCAATGATCGTTATTGAAGGAAGGTAAGTAAATACATATCATTACAGAATAGTGATTATATATTAAATATATTATTAGTTATTAATATATAATTATATATATAAATCTAGTGATGAAAAAAAATCACATAATGTTGAGGAGGCGGTAGTCCACCCATCTGAGAATGACGTTATCACTTTTTAAGTTTGTGAATGGGTAATAATGAAAATCATATATATATATATATATAGTATATTTCCAGAAAGTTAATTAGGTCATTAATGTCATATAGTGTTTTTTATGTCACATAAATTTAATTAAAACCATACTTTATATGTTCTATATTTGTTGTTAATGAATCACAATGCTTCGAGGGGGCAATAGTCCACACTTTCTCAAATGATATTTTCATATTTAAAAAATACGGAAAGAAAAATGGTATATTCTAAAAAAAATACACAATCATATAGAAATTAAAAATAATAAACATAACATATATAAATAAATTTTCCAACATAATTAAAATTATGATAGGTGTTAAGGGAAAAATGAATAGTTATCATTTCGTAAGGTAGTAGTTCATCATACATAGAAACAATATGTTTGTTACCCTTTATATGGAGGAGTGTGTAGGATTAGGTTAACCATTTTATATAAAATTATAAAATTATTTTTAGAATAATTTTTTATATAGTAATGGAATGAGAATATATGAGTGGTTGGATAGTCAAAATAAAATTAAAATACTTGAGAGAAGTGGTTACCTCTTAATCAGGTAACTACTTTTGGTTTGTACTAAAAAGATTTCGTGGAAGAATTTCTGACCAAAGGGTGGCCTCAAGGTATAGGGTAGGGATTTCGGGAAGCTATATGGTCATATATTGTCTGAACTTATGTGGTTCGAGATGTGTGATGAATGGGGAGAAGTGGCAGCCTTCTATAAGGGATAAAAATGACTCACATGGAATTTCTGGAAACAAGTTAGGTGAACACATGTTATTGCCTAAATAAAGCCATAACAAACCCAATAAACTCAATAATGGATATTTTTTGATGTATTATGACTAACTAATAGGTTTTTGAAAAGTTTATAGGTTATTTTATCCTCTATTATAATGGGTTTGTCCTTTATTAAGCTTTATTTTACCTTAATAATTGTAATGAATTTTAATTACATTAACTAATCATTTTGGTGAAAACAATTTTGGTATAATTAGTCATTATAAATTCTTCTAATTCTAGGCATGTAATCCATTTTTTTAAATTACAACCATATGAGTGGAAAAATTAATTTACAATTCATCCTGCAAGCGGAATGACATTTTTTGTTTTAAATGTAAAAATGTCAGATTGTTTGTTATGATTTTTAATCAATTTTAAAGTGTAATTGATTAAAATGAAAATAATTTTATTAATTGTTAAAAATTTAACTAATAAACTTTAAAATAAAATTACATTATAATTTATACTTATAAATAAATTAGATGAAAAAATAGTTTAAAACTAACATTCAATATTTTTAACTATTCATTAAAAATTAAAATATTTCAGAAAAATATCAAAAAGTAACCACAACCTAATTAATATGTTTCTATTTCAAATATAAAATTTTTTAAATATAAAATAACTTAAATTGTAAAAATTCATATTTAACAAGGGTTTTCATTAAAAGGTGGTAAATTTTCCTTTATAAAAACACAGGTTTTTATGTGTGAAATAGGGATTGTTCATATATTATGCATATCAAAAATGATGGATGAATATAAAAAAACTTATTGAATATATAACATATATATTTCATTAAAATCATTAAATTATTTTAATTATTTTCTTTATTAAGTCAAAACACCTTTGGATACATAAAAATTAATAATATCTATATTTATATCCAATTACTTATTATTTTCATTTCTCATTAATTAGTAACCTAATAATTCATTTTAGATTTATATAAACCATATATTATTATAAGTATGTTAATACAATTTATAACTGAAAACATAAAATATAGGTTATATCATATTATATTAAATAATAATATTTTAATAATATATTTATATTTTGTGTAGCCCCGTATTGTATGTAATGCAAGCTATAGATGAATGCTGATCTTGTGTGTAACACAAGATTTCAAGGAAGTTTGTTTTTTAACACATGCTAACTCAGTGTTGCATGCATTGATATATATAGAAAATAGTTTAAATAGAACATATATTTTAAAGTGTCTCGATATTATATTACCTTATGTGCTTGGTGTCGCATGTCATACACACTATTGAATATAATATTCTTAATTTATATTTTTAGGGTGTCATATTCTACTAACATTATATAAAATGCATCAAATCAATTTAAACAAGTTCATAGTGAAATCTTTTTTTATAGTTCCAATCATAAAATCCCACATCATGAGAATAGTTCATAAAACATACTCTATAAAAGAGATAATGGGAAGTACAAAGGTCACATGGAATTTCATGTAACTATGTTTCTAAGTAGTAGAACATTAGTGGAAAGTAAAAATATGTACTTGTAGGAAAAGAATAAATATTTATAAGGATTGAATGAGGTCATCTATCACAAACAAGTCAATTATAAATAAAAGTTGAGGGCCTAAATTTCATTAATCTATAATGACTAAGAAGACAATCGATTCAATAGAAATTATAATATTAGAATAACATTTTGTTTCAAAGTCCTTCTCTTAATTTTGTGTAATTATTTTACTACCTATGAATATAATGAAATATTCTTACTTGATAGGTTCTAACTTCATACTACCAATCCTAACTTTTGGTTTAACTTTTATCAAATTCTAATTCATAAAATCACCCACATAAATTAGTTACTAATAAAAAAAATCATGACCTAAGTGCTAAAATATACTTCAAAGGATCTTAAGGCCTATAAAAGAGTGAAAAATCTAACAATTTATCTTTAAATATTTTCCAAAACTAATATGGTTAATATATTAATCTTTAATCCTAAAAATTTATAATATTGGTTCATCATTAACATTTATTTCTCAAGTTATTTATCTAAAAGCAATGAAAAATTAACCCAGACATTGTGTAGGTTAGTGGTTGGCATGGAACACTTATGGTCCTCCAGTCATGTGTTCAAGACCCTTGGCCATATCATATTTGATTGGTTATCACCCGACATACAAGTTTTCCTTTACTAACACATAATTAATATATTTTCTAAAATAACTATTTTGGACATCATTGAAATGACTTTAATCTAAAAATATCCTTTTAACTAAGAGTTTTAATAAAACCCTAATACATAAATACTTCACCCATTTATTTCTACAATGTTTCTTCCTTGGTCTAGAGATTATCCATAATATCATTGGTAGGATTTCTAAAACATGGTACCTTGTCATCAACAAAAAACTCCTTATATTTGACTAAGGTCATTTATTTTCATTATATATTGAAATCATTAAAAATGTTTTATAAAGAATATGTGAATTATCCTAAGAATATCACCTAATAATGTCAAACCAGGTGTGGAGTCAGACCTATTTTTTGTACCAGGTTACCCTGGGTCATGCTCAGAACACCTTATTGCAGTTATTAATCCTAGGTAAATCTATGCCAAAACCACGTCCACTTGTTGTATCCATAAAAGGATGTGTTTCTAGGAATACCCACATAATCTATTCTTTACCAAATATTTTACGATGTTCTTCTATACTTATCCTCAAATTCTACCATAGAGTTATGTTATATAACCTATGTTTTCCTAAATCTAGTTCCCAAGGATTCTACTAAAAATCCTATAATACAAAATGTAGTAATCCAACCCTAGATATCCTATAGCTAGTGTATTATATCATTTACATTGGAATTATTACAATGAATCAATCATTGAAGGACTGATCAGTTTAGTAGTCTTAGTAAAAAAGATATATAAATGAGTATTGAATTAAAAATGAATACACTAATTACAACCTAATTTTTTCTTTATTTCTAAATAAATAACTTCTAGTGTAACACTAATCCATATAGTAAATCCCTTTATATATTTCATAGTAAACCTCTTGGATTCGTAGGGAAAGGAATCATAATAGGGTTAGCTCAAATGATCCATAAGGGAAAAATATAGTTGAAGCAATAATGAATCAATAAGAATAGTAAATATGGAATGAAAAATAACTAAACACACATCCCATGTAATCGATAAACTGAGTGTAAGTGTGTAAACAATACGGAATGGTTTTTTTAAAGGATGGGGACAAAGCCTCTTTTATTATTAAAGTAAATAAAATATATCTTTTAAGTGGCTAAGGGAGACCCATTACATACCCTGAATGCCCAGTGGGAATTTAGACCATTACATGGCTCATATGCCCAAATATTTGGCCCAAGGCCCATTCTGTGAATATTATTGCTATAGTACCAAAGATGCTATAGTACTGCATAGTACCCTCCACTACTATAGTGCCCTGTCACCACTAAAGTGACATGCCACTGCCATATTTCCCATTGTTTCTATAGTGCCTCCGCTGCTATAGAACACTACAGTCCCCTATCCCCTATGGGGTTTGAACCTCCATTTTTCATGTAGGATTACCAGGTGATTACCACTAATCCAAACCCAAATTAGAAAATAATATGGCATGGTAATAAAGAGAAACACATTCCATTAAAATAACTAGGCATGGAAAAATAAATATGGATTGTTAAGAAACTGAAACACATGCAATTTTATTAATGAACTGAAAATGAAATATATCCATAGATATGGAAATGAAAATTATCATGGATAAATAATAATGAATAAAAATTAACAAGATGCTTAATTATTTTATTTCATGTATCAATCATAGGAGGACCTATACTATCAAGATCCATCCTCCAGATAGTTTAAAACTACAGATCCATCTTCCTTTTAATTTGGGAAACTTATTTTTATCATGATAACATGTCGATGCATCGATGAGCTATATAAAATTTTGGATCCACCCTTCATTGCATGTCCAAATAATTCCTTGTATTGAATAATTAATCAATAAAAAATATTACTTGTGAAATATCCATATTGAATAAAAGATACAATTTTATCAATAATTCCCCAATTAATCAAATAATTGTCAAAGTAAACACTGTATGTACAATGATATATGGTTTAGGAAAAAATAATATTCATCATATAAAAACATGGATATTCAAGGAAATTTATAATGATAAATTATTATAATAATTTGTTGTTTCATGAAAATGTTTACAATCGCAAAGTAAGAGATATTTCAAATATAATCATTAAGAATGTTCTTAAAGAGAATAATCTTTAAACATCCCAAAGTGTTCCATACCACATTAAAACATTTAAATCATAATTCCCATGAAGGTATAAAATTAAATTAAACATATAATATCATTATAATAAGTAAATTAATTATATTATCTGTCAAAGGGTAGTCTATACACCATGTAAAATTCATTAAGTGTATAAAAACAAGTAATTCTCAATGGAATATAAATTATAACGAAATCCTATAGATTGAGTTTCCATTCTGGATATAATCCTTTAAATTAATGTATAATAAATGTCTGTTAATTTTATATATTCTTTACAACATTTTTCTTATTTATCATTATATTTTTTCACTTTTTGATAAGTCTTATACATCTACTTAAACAATTAATTTTGTGTCAGCCGATTTGACCAAATTCAGTTTATGTGTCCAAAATAAATTTGGTAAGTCAACTATGGTCAAAGGGTTCATTATATAACATCTAAATAATAATAAATATGAAAAAGTTATCATATTTAAATATTAATTATACTTTTACAAATAATCATTAAATATGACTTGAAAATGAATCAATGTTATGATCATGGAGATGAAAAGTTGTACATCTGCATGAGTAACGTTCTCATTTTTCAATGATCGTTATGGAAAAAAGGTATGTAACATCATGTCTTTATATAATGATTAATATATCATAAATACCATATTATTTAATCCAATATACTTATAAATATAATTCTTTTGATGAAATAGGAATCACATCATGTCAAGGTGGTCGTAGCCCACTCATCCATGTATGACATTGCCACTTTTTAAGTGTGTGAAGGGATATTTATCAAAATGATATATATATATATATTATATATACAGAAATTTAATTATGTAATGAATATCATATAGTGTTTTTAATTTCACATATATTTAATTAAAACCATACTTTATAAATTCTATGTTTAGTGTTAATGAATCACAATGCTTCGAGGGGCGGTAGTTCACACTTCCTCAAACGATATTATCCTATTTACACAATATAGAAAGAATAAAGGTTTTTTATAAATAAAAATTGTAGAATAATAAATAAATTGAAAATATTATATATTAAATTTATAAACATAGTTTCCATCCTAATTTCAACCAAGATATGTGTTATGAGAAAATTGAACAATCAACATTTCATCAGGTAGTAGTTCACCATGCACAAAAGTAGTTTATTCATCACACATTAGATGGAGGTGTTGGTAATTATAGTTCAACCCCATTACAAAACTAAAAAATATTATATTTAGTATACTTATTTTTTAAAATAATAATTGAATAATAAAATATGAGGGGTTGGAGAATGGAACTAATATTAATAATCTTGAAAGTAGATGTTCCCTCTAAGTCAGGTAACTAATTTTAGATTGTACCAAAATTATTCATTTGAGCATTTCTACCCTAATAGAGGTTTCAATGTATTGGGTAGGTATATTGTGAAGATATATGGCAAGAGACTGTTTGATCCTAGGTGGTTCGAGATGTGTGAGGAATGGGGAGAGGAGGTGTCCTTTTATAGGGAAGGAAAAGGACTCACTTGGAATTTTTGAAACAAATATGGTGTTCATATGATCCTTACCAAAAAAAGTCATTTCAAACCCAAAAAAAATACTTTAATTTAAGTTTCATGGATGAATTAGGACTATACCAAGGGTTTTGGATAACTGACTAGGTCATTTGGGCCCCTATGTTAAAGGTTTGGTCATTTGTTAAGTTTAATTTTACCTTAATAATTGCAATTAATTATAATTTCATTCAATAATCATTTTTGGAAAAACTATTTTTGTATTAATAGACATTATAAATAATTTTT
This sequence comes from Viscum album, assembly GCA_963277665.1. Classification (NCBI taxonomy): domain Eukaryota; kingdom Viridiplantae; phylum Streptophyta; class Magnoliopsida; order Santalales; family Viscaceae; genus Viscum; species Viscum album. The sequence continues at coordinate 1,306,681,685 of OY728162.1, forward strand.
ATTCCAAATATGGAATTTATTTTTCCAAATTTATATCACATTAGTGTAAAAAATTAATTTAACATTCATCCAGTAGGGAGACGACATTGTGGGTTTGTAATATAAAATCATCTAAAAGTTTTCTATGTTTTTATAATCAATTCCAAATTGAAATTAATTAAATTGACATATATGGTATTAGTTGATAAAAATATTATGTATTTAATCTTTAAAACAAATTTAATGAGTAATTTAACCTTTCAAATAAAATAGATAAAAAAGTTGTTTTGAAATAAAATTCAGTATTTTTAACAATTCATTAAAAATTAAAACATTTCATAAAAATATTAAAAATTCACCATAAACTAATTAGTATGTTTGTAATTTAAATTTAACTTTATTTTGACATATTTAACCAATTAATGTGTCTGAATTCATATTTACAATGGGTTCTCTATTAAATGGCATTAATATTTCTTTTATAAAAATATATGTTTTTATGTATGAAATATGGGTTGGTCTTATCTTATCCAAATCAAACCAAATGGATAAATGTAAAACATATTTTATTGAATATATAAAATATATATTTCATTAAATTAATTAAATAATTTTAATTAATTATGTTTATCGATACAAAACCCTTTGGGAAGAAAAAAAATAAATCTATTTTTATATCCAATTAGTTCTTATCTTCATTTATCATTAAATGGTAACCAATTAATTCCTTTTGTATTTATATAAGACACAATATTTTATATATAATTTATTACTATCCACAACCACTAACATAATGGCTGGGTCATATCATTTTATAATAAATAATAAAATTTTAAGAATACATTATTATTTGGTTAAACTCAGTCTTTTGTGTAATGCAAGCTATCAAGGATGATCATTATATTATGTAACACTATCTAAATCATTATTTAGTGCATTAAAATATATAGAATATATTTTAAATATTATATATTATAATGTATCTAGATATTATATTACCTTAAATGCATGGTGTATCTCATCATACAGGCTATCGAATACAGGGTTCTTACGTTATATTTTTGGGGTATCACAGAAAACATGAAACAATGTTAAAATATGGGCTGGGTAAACATGTGATTTCACAATTTTATGAATATGGATAACTCACATGGTTTTACCGAATAGTTTTCCTAACTATGTACTAACCATGTGACCCTTACTAGAGAAGAGGGGAATGTTTCCCGAGCCATCCGCATGGTTTCTCAAACCATTCTATAACCATGAAAAATTCTACTTCCCATTCCATAATCCAAAAACACAGTTTCCAAAATTACATGATATTTTTACTCTATTCCCAAAAATCCAAACCATGTGTCTCATGATTACGAAGATGAATGCGAACGATTTCACCAAACTATGTGTAATTCATTTTTTACCCATTTTCAATCGCAAAAACATTAATTTTCAATAAAATATGAAAAATTTAAACTAAGGATCAACCCGAACATCCCTAAAAATCTCTAAATCCATGAAAAGAATAAAATAAAATGTTTTTATGGTCAGGGTGTAACATAAAATCAAACTCTTGATTATGAATAATAGAAGAAAAGTTATCCATAAAACATCCATTTATTTATTTACTTCTAGAACACAACTGATTTTAATAGTTTAAATATTTTTAAAAAATATAATCTAGGTATGTTGCACTTACATTTGTAATCAGTTCATTAAATTGATGTTAAATTTTCAAAGGAATTTAATTATTTTACACAATATTATTATAAATTCACTATATCTTATCATTATAAACTAAGATACACTCCACATAAATAATGATATCAATCTCTACTATGGACAGATCAATAATATTTTTAGGAAATGCCATTACAATGATAACAACATGATTATTCTTTTAAATATTTGGTTCTTTAATAATTCAACCTAAATTTTTCATCAAAATTATTTCTTAAATTGATGAGGTGATATTCCCAATTTATTGGAAAATCTCTCAGAAATGATAGTGTGAAAATATCTAGAGTCAAATAGGGTATTAGATTAATTAAAAACAATTAGTAACATACCTGTCACCACTTAGTTTGACGGATCAAAATAAACTGTATTAGTAGAAAATTACCTTGATAAACCTTTCAATTTTTGATCATGAAATTTCTATATTATGCAAATAACTTCAGACACACATTATAATAATGAAAAAAATGGTTTCAACTAAAATATATTACCATTTTATGACTATCAATTACCCTAGTTTTTTATTCTTTGGAAACTATTTTCAAGGCATTCATGGGTAATGTGGCCAGACTCTATAGATGATTAACACATCCTAAACTTTATAAGACATTATCCATGGTTATTTTACCACACATACAAAAATATGGGAACTTCATTTTCTTTCATCTAAATTTCTTTTTTTTTATGTTTCTCCATCACTTACCATCATAGGTACTTTTTACTTTCATCATTATGAGGCACATAAGATTTAGAAAACTCCACATCAACATTTTTAGAAAAATTAAAGGCATTATCATATATATTATTTTCCCACACAGAATAAATATTTATAGTATTTGTTTCAATACTGAGTAAAAAAAATTAATTTTTCTATTAGTGTTCCAAATAATATTTCCCACATAACTGGCCAGTATAGTGAAGTTTTCTTCATATGAATCTATGAAATATTCATTGATTTCCTAAATTTTATTATTTATTTTCCATTCAAAGTGAAATAATATTTTGGAAATATTTATCAAGAAATATATTATTAAAATTTCTAATTCAATGGAATCATGATCATATTTCACTCTAGTATTCTTAACCAAACACCACTATCGATCCACTTCACATTCAAAATGATAAATGTATTAAGTTACCTTTTTTACATTACGAACATACCTTAACATCAAATATCTTCTCTAGAGCATTGATATATCCATCGACTACAACTAGGATAGATGATCAACTAAAATATGGGCGATGTTTCCTATTAAAATTCCCCATTATAGACCTGATTCTTCATAGAATATTTGGTTCTTCTATAGCATGGATACCACCACTTTGTTTATCCCATATCAACTAATACACACCTATAAAAATATTCTCTATTAGATTTAAAAACATCTAGTGATTATGATTTGTAAAGATACATTCATCTCATTCCCTCCCCCTACAGCTTCGATATTTCTTCTATGAAAATCCATTCTGAACATGCATAATTTAGATAATGAAACATGGTAATATTCCATTGTAATATCATTTTAACTTTACCATAAGGTAAAATCCTTTTATATCATACTATTATCATTATCCTAAAATTTATAGTTATCTAAACTTACCATTGATACAAACTATTAGGAACTTTCCTTAATCATTATAAAATATTTAGTTTAATTAAAACAAATTCCTTATTCATATTTAAGCATATTTCAAGATTACATATTTAGAGAATTATATCCCATGTCATACAAAATAATACAATAAAATTACAATGTGAATAGTTCCAATTGGTATCTATTTTTTCTATAACATATATCCTTTAAAAAAACATGTTCTCTTTTCATGGGAAATCATCATGACACCCAAATCGACCTCTTCATATCCCTTAAACATCCTTAAAATCATGTAATTTTATTAAAAACATATAATTATCACAAAAATATAAGAGAGAGATATTAAAAAAAAGTCATTAGTTTAATGTAAACACATTAAAACCCAAAAAACACTTTCTTGAAAACCTAAAATTTTACCCCTAAATTGAAATATCATTCCATTAAAAGATCATTTAATTTTAATTTAAAGAAAATGATTTCCCAGAAACCTCACTAAAAAGAATAGAAAATTAAAATTAATAATGTGATACATCATATCATAAAACCCTTAGATAACCCTTAAATAACCCTTCCATATTTAAATAACTGTACAGGTAACTTCCAATTTAGTTCTTTAGAGATTAAAATAATTACCCAATGCATTAGAGAGCTATCTGGGTGAACCCATCATTTAAGATATAATGATATTATCTAAAACTATCTAGTCCCAACAATTATATATAATTTTTAAGAACCCTAACAAGAAATAAAAATTTCATCATTTGAAAAACTATATTAAAATCTTATACAAATAACGTTAGGATATCAAAATATTATTTTATTTCAAGAAGCGAGTATTCAATATAAAGTGAACCTTTCCTTTGAAAACAATTTTCAATACCAAATTAACAAAAAAAGGATATATGGTTTTTAATTTAATAAAATAGGTAATCTTGAAAATTCATATATATATCAAATTAAATTCATGGTTATAGGAAAGGTTGTTGTTTTGTACATTACAAATAGAACACTTCATTTTCTTTTGTCACAACATTCCATTTAAAACACATAAAACAATTCCTTTTGAAAACATTGTAATAAATTAAAATATACATAAATGGAAAATTATAAATATTTTATGTTCATATAAAAAATTTTAAAATTTTAATTTTGAAACATGGAAAAAATGAAATTGAAGTTTCAAGGAAAACGTTAAAAGAGGATTTATTTAGATGAAAAGTACCTCACCAAATTCAAAATATTTAAATCATATATACCGTGAAATAATATATTGAAAAACATTAAATAATATTAGAATAGATAAATTCATGATCTAATAATTAAAAATGTCTGTATATACACCTTATGAAACAATATATGAGCATAGCATAAAAAAAATCATCAATGGAATAAAATTTAGATGAAGTATCTTACCTTGATTATGACTTGTCGAATGTGTCTTTAAATTACAAAATAATAAAATAATTTTAATTATTTACATTCTTTAGAACCTTTTTGGTTTACTTTTTACTTATAGCTCACTTATTAACAATTTATATACAATTACTTAATCAATTAATTTTTTGTTGGAGGTTTTGACCATATTTGACTAATGTGTCAAAAATGAATTTCATTGGACAAATATGGCCAAATAGGTCATTAATTAAAAAATATACACAATAATAATAATTTAATAAATATATTATTTATAATTAAATTATACTTTTGAAACTAATCATGAAAGATGGTTATGAAAAATCAATTAATGTTTCGATCATGGAGACGGTAGTTCGTATGCACACATGAATAACATTTGGATTTTCAATGAAAATTATGGAAAGATGGTCAGTAATTTTTTATATTTCTAGAATGATAATTATATCATAATATTAATATTTATTAATCATATATACTAACATATATGATTATTTTTATGTGGTGGTGTGAAAAGGAATCAGATCGCTTAGAAGAGGCGACAATCCACAAGTCCATGAATGACGTTTCCATTTTATTCGACTGAGTGAAAAGGTAAAAATAAAATGATATATTATAATTTAAGATTGATAAATATTTCATGATTATAATAATTATTTCATTTATTTCACATATATTCATTATCATTTTCTTTGTTACCTTTCATGTAATGTGTTAGTGAAAAAGACTCACATCACTTTGTGAGGTGATAATCCACTATACACACCAGTAATATTATCATATCCCTTTAGGGGTATAATATAAAATTTTTATATTTTATATAATGACTCCAAATATATAAATATGATATAAATAACATATATAATCTTTATACCCATCCTTATACTAAATCGTGATATGTGTTAATTGAAAAACAAATGACATCATTTCGTGAGGTGGTAGTCCACTGTACCCATGAATGATTATTTCATAACAAATTTATTAGATTTGTGTGTTATTTTAGGTCATAACCATAGCATAAAAATTTATAGTTATATTTTATATAATTATTTTTTATATCATAATTTTATAATAATAGTTGAAGGGATGGAGGAGGAAGTTAAATAAAACACTTGTTGATGGATGTTTCCACTTCTTCAGTTATCTCCTTTTAGTTTTCACCAAAATACTACCTTGATTTGATTAAGGGAAAAATTATGGATTATATTATGATATGAGTTAATTGGTTATCTTATTCAGGTAGGTATTTTTTGAAATAATTGTTTTTGAAGGTGTGAAGAGAGGTATAGAAGAGGTGGCCTTTTATAAGTCATGTAAGTGGAACACTTGTAATTTTTTAAAAGTTAAATTTTATCAATGTGTTTTCATGGAAATAGGTTAAAATAATGGTATATTATCTATTCAATAATGTATAACATATAATTAGTCCTTTCAATTGGGTTTTTACATGTTTTTGATCATTTTACACCTTATATTTTATGTTTAACCAACAAGTAAACATGATTCTACCGTAATCGCTGTAATTAATTTTTATTGTTTTCAATAAAAAAATTTAAAAAAAATATTAAAATTAACTTATTATAAATTATAAATTACTCTGATTCCAAATATTAAATCTATTTTTTTAATTCAAACATGTGACAAAGTTTAATATAATTTTAATGACACAGATGTATAGAGACAATATATTTTTCAGAGTTATTTATTTCAAAAATGTTGTCTCTATATACACTCTATGACTAATAGTAATCATTTTAAAAATCACAATTATTTTTTAATTATATTTAATATATACAAATTATTTTATAAATTCTAAATAAGTTATTCTTATAAAAAATTCAAATGTATAAACATTATGCATTACAAAAAGTTTTTTGAAAACCACATTTTTAACCAAAAAACAAACATTTATTAAAAACCTATATAAATATTATTAAAAAGTAATTAAATAGAATAAATATAAAAAAATAAAAAAATTTACTTAAATAAAAAAAATATTGGGTCTCTTAATTTACTTAATTAATTAAAAACAAGAGTCTTTTACAAAAATTTGTATTGTTCCTATCTTATTGAAAAATAAACATTTTTCAACAATTAAAACAATTTCACCTAAATATTTTTTTATATTTATATTAAAAAAATTATAAAATTAAAATTAAAAAATTTATAGGTAATTATTTTAAATAAAACCATATAAATTTTGTTATTAAAACATTTTAATTTTTGATTAAAAATTACTTGCTATTTTTATAAATAATATCACTATCTAATACATGTTTGTAAATAATAAAATGATTCTTTATATAATTAATGGGGTAGTTAAATCCTTCAAAATTATTGAAATTTAATCCTTGATATTTTATGGGCCTTTAAACTAGTGGGGACATCCTTTTGTCGTATATTTTTTAGGTTCTTATGTTTTAGCTTCAACCAAATTGGTTTTTCATTAAACCTTAACCTAGTGAATCAACTTATTTCACAATAGTATCAATATACCATCAAGAACCTGAATTGGTTATGCCTCATAGTAAATATTCTCTTCCACCAAAACTACTTTAGGACTCTAAAACTGTTTTGAATTCGATATATATTTCTCTAATAATGAAACATGAAATATGTTGTATACCTAAGAAAATATCAAGGGAATGATTCCTTGAAATGAAAATGATCTAAATTATTATATGATTTCATATATTATAATGTAATACTAATCAAATTTACATTTTCCATGTAGAAACTTTGTGACCAAAATGGTCACCTACCATGAAAGAAAAATCATTCATCCCATTATCTGTAAAATGTTCTTGTCTAATCTGAGATGTCCTTATATGTCACCAAATTAAATAAATTTTCTCCACTTTCCCCTCAAATGACAGTGGTCCCATTAACTTCCTTTCCCTTAATTAATACCAAAATTATGGTCTCTGGAACCACTTTCCATATAATTACACAAATGGTTTCATCATTATAGTAGACTGAAAACTTTTGTTATAAAAAACTCAACAAAAAAATTATTGTGATCCCAACATCCATGGTAGGCCATTGAACAAGAAAAAATAAAATCAACCATGGTTTTAATTATGTGGTTAGTCTATAGATTATATTAAGGATGGAAAGAGAAATTAAATTAAATTCAATACTCAGGGACTTTAGAAGTCCTTTTCAGAAATTAAATATTAACTTGGGACAAATGTCTGATATAATGGAGAGATGCTCTTCATATAACCTAACTCTATTTTTTAGATAAATTCGATAAACTAAAATAAATATTTTTTATATCAAATGGGAATTAAATTATTATGGCTCATATATTTCATACATATATATAACTTCTAAATAGAATAATATTTACTTCACAATATAAAAAACCACATTAGGACCATATAGGTTCAGTTTTTTTGCAAACTGGGAAACATAAACAACTTGTTCATAAAACATCTATGTTGTCTTCATCTTATTCATTTATATCTAGAACCTATTTTTGACACATCTTACATAATACCATTATTCATATCATAGGATAAATAAATATAAAATTGGTTATAATAGATTCTCAGTAAGGGAGATATCAATCATATCATAATCTTAAGAAAAAATAATGTAAGAAAAAAATTTGAATATTTTATCCTACATATCAAAGATCATGATATAATGTCACAAGATAAATCATATAAGTTCCTAAAGAACATATATCATGAGATCATAACATAATAAAATTAATTTTGGCATACACATAAGTATATAAAATCATTTCTGTATTAGTCAAGTATCATTTCGAAGACTATCATAGTGGAAAAAGTCATTCACTAAACTGAATTCACTCCTCATTCCAGCCCTATGTTACTGAACAGGGTTTAAAATTCATTATATCCATGTATAAATAAAAAAATATCATTTCCCACTACAATAATGTATATATCATGAATATATAAATCATTACCCAATGAATTTGAGGGATATATAGGTCTCACCCCTCACATGGTGAAAACCACACTTATGTGTTCCAAAATAACATAAATTATTCATCATAAAATAACCAATAAAAATTAATGGGTTTCATAAAAATAGTTTAATAATATCATAACCCATGGAAAGAAATGGGTTTCATATAAAAAACCATTGGTATAATAGTGATAACATACTTTAAAAATCCCCATTAAAAAACATCATTTGATATATCACTTGAAAATAATTCATGAGGAAAATATCCTTTCGGCTTTGAAAACATATTAATTAATTAAAATTCAGAGCAATTTAAAAAGAAAAAAATTTATTTGAAAATTACCATGTTATATTTTAAGATAATATTCAATGAAAGAAGGTTATATTAATGCATAAAAACCTCTTCATGTCATATGAGTCAAAATAAAACATTCTTCTCAAACTTTTCATGGATAAGTAGAGAAAGAACCACATTGGGAAAAAAAGATTCTTTTAAAAAAACATAGTAAAAACATAAAAAATGTTAAAAATTAAATTAAAAATTTTATAATAATTTTAAGAATATTTTTGAATAAAATTTTATGTAACATGGACATTGAGGATAAATATACCCTATTAAATACTTAAGTATAAACAATTTTAGATAACAATGAGATTTTGAAATTATCCATTAACATAGTTATAGGTTCCTCTATAAATATCAGAAACTCTATTATAATGGATTAAATAATGATATTAACTTATTATATAACTATATTTATATTTATTATATCATATATGATCATATTATCACTCGTTTAATAATATTTCATTTTTTACTCCTCATTCAGGTGTTAACTACACCATTTTCTTATGTATGTTTTCTTATATATGTTCAAGTTCTTGAACACAGAATATAATATTTTCATTAAAATAATTATATTAAGGTAATATATATCATATTATTCATTCTATACATTTATATAATGATTATTTAGTGATGATCATGGATAATTAATTGTATCGTTTCATGGAGACAATTGGTTGTACCCACGCACATGTGACAATATCATTCCCATAATCATGAAATGGTGTTGAAGTAGATGGTGTATATGTTACTAAAGAATAAATATCATATTATAATCATCATATATAGTAATTATTTATTTCATTACACCCATCCATGTAAATTGGTGATGAAAAACATGTTACACCACGTGGTGCAGACGGTCAGCCGTACATAAGCACACATGGTTATTTAGTTTTTCGTAGCATATATAGATGATGGAATATAGTTGTTATGTAATAATAAAAACATATAATAATATATTTGGTACTGTATTTATTAATTTGTAATTGAAACAAAATATAAAGATTAAGTAGAAGAAAAAATGATCTCGAGAGAGTCATAAAAGGAGATTACCTCATCTTCGATGAGGTACTTCTAGATCTCCTTTTGGGGACACTAGAGTTGGTATTCTAGGAATATAATCACCTATATAATGTGGATGGGTATTTTTATAATTTAAATGGTCCGGTTATGTTTTATCTTAAAGTATCAATGAGTTTTAAAGAAATGAGTGAGGAGGTTCCATTTTATAATTTACGTGGGAGCACCTTCAGAATTTTTAAACATATTCATTTAAAATAAATTAAATCTCATAAAATATACAACACAATTTCATATATTGGAATATGAGATGATATAATGTTTTAATAAAATCATAAAATATATTTTATAGATGTTTTTTTATTCATTTAAACCTTATCGTTTTATTTAACCCATAGTTAACCGAATATAATTTTAACTTAGGTAACTAATTTTTCAATTTTAAAAGATTATAACCTTTTTGTTTTTTATGTAAATTATACCATAAGTGGAAAATTTATAACATTTTAGAACACATTAAAATTATTTGTTTTTTAAATGTTTTATTATTTTTAAATAATTTAATAAAAAATTATTTTGAAAAAATATTAACAGTTTCAATTTTGACACTATTCGTTTTTTGGATTCTCTAAAATATCAAGGTAATAATTTAACTTATAAATTTTGTTTTATTATTTTCATTATAGTTTAATTTCATCTATATTTTTTTTTGATATATTTTCTATCCCAAATTACAATTTATTTAATATTTTTAATAAGATATATTTGATATTTCCATTAATAAAATAATTACCACATCAACATTGTGTAATTATTTGATAGATTAATTTATTCTCTAAAAATTGAAAATAAAATACCTCGATGAATATAGATATTATATATTCCAAAATAAAATTTTTATTTGATGTAATCAACTATATAACCTAATATTAAAAATGATATATTTTTTAAAACATGAATATGACATCCTTAAATATTTATTAAATAAAATATTATAAATAACATACCTTCATCCAAGAATCCCAAATTGCAAAAAATAAATTTATATTTCATATAAGTTTATTAAATTCTGTATTAACAATTATATTCATTCAAAACACTCATTTGTTCCCATGTGGACACATAAGGAAGATTAAATACAATGAAAATGACATGTTGCGTCTTTTGGTGATTTAAATATTATATAGTTCATTTTAATGGAAAATGATAAATTAAATGATATAATGTAGATACTCAAGTGATAAGGGTAGATGTTTATTAATACAATAATATTTTATCATATATTATGTTCATTTTATAGTATATAAATTTTTATTTTTAACTTGAATTTCATAATTTACCCTTAATCATACTAAAAAAAATTACCATTGTTATTATTCATAATAGAAAAAATAGAACTATTTATAAAAATTTAAAATTTTGAATCTAAATTTTGTATCCATTTTTCAAAATTCAAAACACATATGTTCTAGAATTTAATTTAAAATGAAATTGGTATTTCACCATAAAAGAAGATTTCCAGAAAAATTCCCCACTTAAAACATAAAATGATTTAATAGAAAATACATGAATAAAATAATTTTAAAAATAATAGTAGGATTATTTAAAACTAAAATGAACAAATTATAATTTAAAACCACTCCAAAACATAGTGTGTCCTTTTAAGCACTTTAAAAGAAAGTACATTTTTCAATAAAAATCATTATTTTTACTATTCATTAAAAATAAATGTTTTCAAAGAAAATTAATAATTTTAAGATAATTTTTACATGATGAATTCATGAATTAAATTCATTTTTTAAAATATATTTACTAGTAATTTATAAAAATAGTAAAAACCGAATTTTAAAGATAACATATTTTTGAATAATAAAGGTTTTTTTACAAATCATTATGCTATTATTTTCATAGCACTCACCAATACATTAATATTAAGTTGGAACTTTATTTGTATTTTATAAAATTTTCATTTTTATTTATTCAATAGAATTTAGTGTCTAGGATATAATGAAAATTTTATACTTATATCATCTCATAGTTCATTTAGACTCACGGTTGAGTGAAATGCACTCTATTAAAGAATTAAAAACATTTAAAGGTAATTATTTATTAAAATATTGAGGTGTTTCATTCTACCCCCCATAAAAGGAATTTATCTCTAAAAAGATTAACATATATATAAATAGATAAGGACAACTTTAATTCATCACATCCTCTAGTTCCCACACAGCTTCATTAAATTTTTTATTCTTCCATAAAACCTTAAATAAGTTAGTGGTCCTGTTTCATTGAAATTTTTCACTATGATTCATAATCTCTATAAATTTTTCTTTATATAAAAGATCTTTCTATAATGGTACCACTAATGATTTTATTACATGTGAATAATCATGTATGTACTTTTTTATAAGAGATACATGGAACACATCATGAACGTAAGAGAGATTCAGTGGAAGCGCCAATATATAAGATACCTCCCAAACATGATAAATAATTTAAAAGGAATTGATATAACTAGGTTTTAGCTTTCCTTATTTCAAAACATCATCACTCTCTTTTAGGGAGATATTTTTTTGGAATACGTTGTCACCCACTTTAATCTCTAAGTCTTTTCATAGATTTACAACATAACATTTTTTTCCAAATCTTAGCTTCTCTTATGTTTTTTGAATAATTCTAAACTTCAATACATTTTCCTTATAAAATATCATGTCCCAATAGCTTTGTTTCCCCACCTTCATCCCAACACATTAGATTTATATACATCTTATCCTAGTGGTCTTCATGAGGCACCATTTGAATACTAGATTTAAAGATATTGTTGTTAAAAAAATCTTACAAAGTTAAGTGTTGATGTAAAACATCTTGGAAATCCATATAGAAATCTCTCAACATGTATTTTAGAGTTTTAATTATTTTCTATGATTGATCATATGTCTAAGGATGATAATCAGTGTTGAAATATTACTCCGTATTTATTTTCTAGTGAAGACTTATCCATAACTTCGAGGTAAATCTCAAGTCCTGATCAGATATAATGGAAAGTGGTAATCCAGGAAATAAAACCACTTTCTTAACATTTATTAAATCAAGATTATCAAGGGATAAATCTAATATAATAGAACTTAAGTGTTCCGAATTCTTAATTTGGTCAATGTTAACCAATATAGAATTGTAGAATTTATATGTTTAGAGAAGTCTGAAGGAAAAGTCTGTAGTTTTGTTTTCCCATTTTCATTCTGGTATAGGTAATTCTTCTAACATCCCCTTGGATTTCCATATCTCACCCATAACTTTTGAAAAACCCAAGAACTAAGAAACATATTCTTCCATATATCTCTCCATTCCATCCCACCATAAATACTCTTTAAGGCCCCATTATATATTTGTGCTTCTAGGATGAATAGAGAATGATGAACTATGAGCCTCATCAAATAGGTCATTCTTTAATTATGGTATGGTAAGAATAGAAACATGATTCTCAAACATTATTATTCAATCACAATCAAGGTTTACCTCAGACACATTTCTCAACTAATTTTGTAGCTATACATCTTCCTTTTATGCCTGCTTAATCTATACTTGTATAAATGGTTCAACATTAATTTAAGGAAGATAACATTTCACTGGTTTCTTTAAGATTTCAATATCCATGATTTTCAAATCCAAAAAATATTGAATCTTTTGGGATTCTTATCATAGATAGGCTAGCATATTCCTTTATACTTGTCACGACCCATCCCCGGGGCCCGTGCTGTGACTACCCCAAACCCGCCTTCCATAGGCCAGGGGCTGGTGATTAGCACCAAAGGCGTAAATCTCAATAAAACGGGAAGGAATATCCTTTGTAATGTAAACTAACACCACATAGTACTCAAGCTGAGTAAACACTAAGTAAACTGTGTACAAAAGTAAGTGCAAGAAAGTAAATCGGCCAGTATTCAAACCCAACTGAAAGTAAAGTATAACTGAAAAGAGAGTACAATAGCAGAAAAGTAAAGCAGCAACACTGATCCATCCTCTGGAAATCCCACTTGAAGGGTGGGTACAGATAGTCTCCTCTGCTCCTCGGCTCCAGCTGTGCGCTCCGTGTACGTCTCGTTTAGTGATACACTTCTAGGTACCGTCCAGCTCCACGAGCTCCTACCTCGGTCAGCAATTTCTGTCTTTTGCATCCAACACAACATAGAGCGGGCATATCCCATGAAGGGGTGAGTATACGCTACTCAGTAGGGACCCTGATACCCCCGAAGGTCTCCCAGAATCCACGAAGGTTAATCCACAAAAGAAAGTTACAATCACGAAGTAAAAAACCAACTCTACCTAGGTATATGCCCATACATATACCTAAGTCATCAATTACAGCTTGGCTCCAGCACACGAGCCCAAGTACAACCCAGTCCACACTGGAGAACATAACCCATTCCACATAGAAATCCACAACCCAATCCACACAGGAAAGCACAACAATCATATCGATGATAATGATTGTAAGTTAAGACTCAGCTCACACAGGTATCAATTTACGAAGAGGGGTGGGGATGATTAGATGTAGCCTCTGAATCATCTCCTCTTCAGAACCCACGTAGGATCCAAGTTTAGTAGTCGTTGCTGCCGATCCCACAGAGGATCCAGGTATATTATTCATCATCGTCGAACCCACGGAGGATCCCAACACGGTAGTCGAACCCACGGAGGATCCCAGTACAATAGTCGTCCTCGTCGAACCCACATAGGATCCCATTATTGTATTCATCCACGTCGAACCCACGGAGGATCCCAGTACGGTATTCGTCCTCATCAAACTCACAGAGGATCCTAGTACGGTAGTCATCCTCGTCAAACCCACGAAGGATCCTAGTATGGAAGTCATCTTCGTCGCGGCCAGCTCTAGGGTTCCCGCACACAGCATGCCCGATTCCGGGAGGGTCCTCTCCATGAGAAAAGGGGGTTGATACATCAACTAACATGAAGTCCGGAGTTGATGTATCCCAAATTTCCGTCTCGTCAAATGGAATACAATGCGACAAACGGCGCGTCAATCGGACGCCCGGTCTGAGAGTTATTGGCTTTTTCTTCCGAGGGGACTGGTTGGGTTTTAAGTCAAAACTAACCTGACCGTTCTCAAACTGCATCCAAACCTTGAGCGGAGTAAGCCAAATGAACCGTCTAACTAAAAGGAATCCAACAAAGCCGACGGCACATCAACCGGACGTCCAGAACTCAAGTTATAAGTGTTTCTGCTCCGAGTGCCCGGTTGGTTTCGTGTTTGAACCAACCCGAACGTACCCAAAGTCCTCTTAACCCTTAATTGTAATATACTTAAACGACGGTCTCAATCGAAGTATCACTATGCAACTGACGGTGCATCGTTTGGAGGACGGTAGCCCATGTTCTGAGCATTTGAACGGATTTGTCCGGAAAGCAGGGGGTCCGGGCCCGGTCCGACCCGGCCAGATACCCCCTGGGTCAGCCGGAATCAGGGCGACCCGACCTGGGTCTGGGTCTGGCCCAGTTGGGCGCGGCCCGGATGGCGCGGCCCGACCCAGCCCGTGCGGCACGGCCCGACGCGGGCGTACGACCCGGTGTGGGGGTCCGGCCCGGCGCGGGCGGCCAGGCCTGGCGCGGGCGGCCAGGCCCGGCGCGGGCGGCCAGGCCCGGCGCGGGGGTCCGGTCCCGCACAGCGTGGGCAGCCCAGCCCGGCGCGGCTGGTCACGCCCTGCGCGGCCGCTCTGGCCCTGTGCGGGTGCTCGCGTGCTGAGCGGAAACAGAAGGGGGGCGCTGCCCCCTGTTTTCCCCAAACGACGGACACCTGTGGGGTCCATCCTAGTTGACCGTTGGGGGTTACTAAACCCTGGTCATCAGGAAACGGCCAACCAATCTTGTCGGCCGGTCGTGGCATGCGGGACCTGCGGAGTGTCTCGCCTCCTTGGTTGTCGGTGGCCGGCGAGGCCGGCCGCCTCCTGCTGCTCCGCTGTAGCCAAATGCCGCAGCTCTTCTCGAAACAGCGTGGCGTGACAATGCCCCGCCCCTCCACCGTGGCTTACTTCAGCTTCATCGGTGCCACGCGATGGCGCCACGCTCTTTCTCCACAGCCCGCTCCGGCTGTGATTCTTCTGTTCCCGTGCGGTTCTACGGTACCACGCCATCCCCATTCCAAACCACGAAGAAATTAATCCACAAGGGGAGGAGGGAGGCCTTGTCTGTGCGGTCCGACCTCCTCACTTTATATTGATAACAAGTGGCCAATGAACGAGTAATCTCATCGACAAACAAAGCGCAAATTTAATTTATTAAATTTGAACTAAACCTCTTCCTCAAAAAATTTATCGAACGATGATCATCGCAGGAATCAGCATCGCGAAGTGAATCTACGTATACGTTGATGGAGAACGTCCGAGGAGGAGCAGCATCTCCCTTCCTTTGACATGGGAAGAAGATCGAAAGAGGGTGCATTGTCATTCTTCGGAAAAGGCGTCACACACTGGCTGCAGAGATGAGAAGAGATGACACGTCGATCTCTCCTTGCGGTGAAAGTGGTCATCATCGAAGTCTAGGCATTCTTCGTGAAGAAGATGAAGTTCTTTAGGAAAATACACAAGAGCTCTCTCCTCAATTATCCCCACACAACAACCAACCCAATATAAAATAAGGTTCATCCTTATTTTATTAACTCATTCCATGAATTCAAAAATTCAAACTCTTATCTCAATTAATTGATTAAGTGTATTGGCATAATTAAATAGGGGAGAGGGGAGAGTTACAAATTAAATGCAAGAGGGGGGTTTAATGGGGAGTTAAAGAATTTGAAAAGGTGGGGGCTCATGTGGGCCCCGCCTCACAAATATCCTACCAAGAGTTAGGATTTTAGTGGGTCCCACCCCAACTCCCACACATGGGAGTTAACCACTTATAAGTGAAAAATTGTAACACAACTTATTTCACATAATTCTTAATCCACATTTTTTAACAACTCTTCACGAGTAAACGCAACTCCAGAAAAGGTCTTCTTAAGCAATTATCCGTGCTGCGGTTTCATCGGTGCCCTCAGATTTCGATTCCGAACACCAGTTCAAAAGTTAGAAAAACTCACTCGTTCATTCACTGAACGTACCTCAGTTAAACATTGGAAATTGATTCCGGGAACAATGGGCCTTCGAATCAGGTTCCATCAGAAACTGCAGACTCGTAAAATTCCAAAGAAATTAAGAAAAAAAATCTTTGAAATTTCCAGGTCTTTACATTACTCCCACCTCAGGGATTTACGTCCCCGTAAAGCTTCAAAAAACACTAAGGAAAACAAAGTGGTTCAGAGCACACATCTGAGCCTTCCGCTCTCATGTGCTATCCTGGAGGTTCTCGAGCTACTAGTGAAAGCACACCTGAGGAATCAACTGTCCACGTAGGACCCATTCCTATCAATCCTCGATCTCTACTGGAACCTCCGCAATGTAGCCATGTCTTCGACGTCCAGCTCCCTGTGGTCGATGGTATGGGTCGGGTCGTGCACGTATCTCCTCAGCTGAGATATGTGGAAGAAATCATGCACCTGGTGCAACTGAGGTGGATGGGTCAATCGGTAAACCACCACGGCTACCCTGTTGAGGACTTAGAAGGGTACGATAAACCTCGGAGATAAATTTCTTCCTTGGCCAAATCACTATAAACCACGTTGAGGTGAGACCCTTAAGAAAACGTGGTCTCCCTCCTCGAACTCTAGTGGTCTCCACCTCCTATCAGCATAAGACTTCTGTCGGCTCTGATCTATACTCATCCTCTCTTGGATGATATGCACCTTCTCCGTTGTAGCCTGAACCATCCCTGGTTCTACACGTACTCACTCCAACACTATCCTCAAAGGAAATTTGAAAATGCGACCAGTTGTTGTCTCGCCACTCTTAATAGATGAATGCCAGATCTCCTACTAAGAGCATCCGTGGCAACGTTTCCCTTCCCAAGAGTGTAAACTGTCTCGATGTTATAGTCCTAGAGGAACTCATGCCATCGCAGCTATCTCAGGTTCATGTCCATCTAAGAAAATATACACCTGAGACTATTGAGTTGGTGAGAACCATAACCATTCACTCAACGAACAATGGGTGAGACTAGCCATTTGTAAGATCTCAACTTCACCCTTCTTCATCTACGATCTACAAGAGCTGCTGAGATTCCTCCTTTGCCGAAAGAGAAATCTAGTCTCATCCCCTGAATGAACCACATTTCATCCCTAATACAGTCAATCCTGACATGAACGGTACTAATCTATGCCATGGATTATGTCGTAAGGCCTCGACACTACTACAAAGAGATCCAACCGTCACTCTCGCCTCTAAGGGTCGATTCACACTGTCGACAGCAGTGTGTGGTCACTAGGTCTCCTCCATTAGGAATCTCGAAAGTGAGGGTCAAGTCAATGGTCTTAACAAGATCCTCTCAGTACCCACTACATAAAAAGGACAGGGAAGAAAACGTCACAAGAACAAGTGTCTTTTATTACTGCAGCTCAAGGTAAAAAGACACAAAACATCCACAAGAAAAACATCCACAAATCTTGAAGCCAGATGAACAAATGTCTCCATGTCTGGAGCTAGACCCGCTGCTTTCCATCTTCTCCCAGATCTCCATGGTTTTATGCCTCAGCTGCCTGAATCTGAGCTCTCCCATGTCCACCCATTCCCTGCGGTCGAGGTGGTCTTCCTGGTGGTGGTGGTGGTAGGGCCTCAAAGCGTCGCCCACCACCCGCTGCTCGGACAGCTCCACTGCCTCGTCCGCCTACTCCTTGTGGACAGCCATGGTCGAAATTCTTCCTTGGAGGTCCCTCTACCACCTGCTGCTCATCTTCAGGACGGGTCAGGCAGTCTCGAGCCATGTGACCCTGCCCACCGCATGGATAACATTTCCTACTCCTCGTGTGGATGGCTCTCCTTCGTGTGGCACGTACAATCGAATATGAATCCTGAGATTTCTCATCTGATGGCCTGGACCACTTGGACCTCTGCGTCAACTGTCTACTACCAGCTGCAGAAGACTTTGCTACGGGTCGTCTTGCAGAGGGTCTCGCCGCTGGTGACTACTCGGCGAGAAAAATCTCCACTAGAAGGACTCTCTCCAACACCCCCACTTACGTCGGGATGTTGAGGGAGATCATCGAAGCCCTGATCTCATGCTTCATTCCCGGGTCGAAGGTCTGGTCCCGGATGAATGGGTCACGTACCATGTACGTGGAGTAGCGCAAGAGATCGGTAAATCTCACCGAGTACTGGGATACTGTCATGCTGACATGCGGCAGTTGTAGTAGCTACTGAACGCGCACCGCACGGAAGTTGGCTTTGACAAACTCCGAGCGGAAGATGTTGTCGAAGTCTGACCAATGGAGAGATGCCTCATTGTGCACCTGGAGCACCAGGCTCCACCATCTACCTGCATCTGTGTGTATGAGACTCACTCCAACGATCACCATGAGGTATGCTGGTGTCCCTACTAACTTGAAAACTCATACAATAGCCTCCAGCCAATCCTTGGCTGCCTGAGGGTCCATCACCCCACGAAACCTGGGTGGTCTCTGACACTGAAACTCGTGCAGTGCACTAAGGCGACGGGCACTCTCAACTGTTGGGGCTAGTGGCATCGGCGGCTCGGTGGGTAGAGGTACCACTGGTGCGCCCACTGTAATAGGGCCCTACACCAAGGCCTCGTCACTCAGTGAGCTGTCGTCTCGCACAAATATCAGAACCCGAGCTGGTTGCCATCATGGGGCCATCCTGAAAAAAGACAGGTGTGCCATGGTCAATACAGTTTAACGGGTGAGCTGACACAAAGAAATCACGATGAAAACTTTTGAAACACACATGCAATCAATTTCTTCGTGTATTGAGTCGGAAATCAGAAGTCAGGGTCCTGGTAAATGGATACGTCGGTCACCGCCCCAACACTGGACTCCCTTGACTGATAACCACACTCAATACACTTAACAATATTGCTTCACATATAAGAAAGATCAGAGTCCTGAGTTCTGTGGTAGAACCGAACTCCTCTGATACCAATTTGTCACGACCCGTCAATGGGGCCCGTACCGTGACTACCCCAAGCCCGCCTTCCATAGTCCAGGGGATGGAGACTAGCACCAAAGGTATAAATATCGATAAAAAGGGAAGGAATTTCCTTTGTAAAGTAAACTAACAAAACATAGTATGCAAGATTAATAAACACTAAGTAAACTGTGTGCAAAAGCAAGTGCTGGAAAGTAAATGGGCCAGTATACAAACCCAACTGAAAGTAAAGTACAACTGAAAAGAGAGTACAATAGTAGAAAAGTAAAGCAGCAACATCGAGCTGTCCTCTGGAAATACCACCTAAAGGGTCAGTACAAATAGTATCCTCCGCTCCTCAGCTCCAGCCATCCGCTCTGTGTACGTCTCGTCCAGTGATACACCTCTAGGTACCGTCCAGCTCCACGATC
Organism: Viscum album; assembly: GCA_963277665.1. NCBI lineage: Eukaryota > Viridiplantae > Streptophyta > Magnoliopsida > Santalales > Viscaceae > Viscum > Viscum album. The sequence goes on from OY728162.1 coordinate 1,306,702,173, forward strand.
TCCTACCTCGGTCAGCGTTGTCTGTCGTATCCATCCAAAACAATGTAGTGCAGGCATATCCCATGCAGGGGTGAGTATATGCTACTCAGTAGGGACCCCGAGACCTCCGAAGGTCTCCCAGAATCCGTGATGGTTAAACCAAAAAGGAAAGATACAATCACGAAGTACCAACCAACTTTACTTAGGTATATTCCCATACATATACCTAAGTCATCAATTCCAGCTCGGCCCCATCACATGAGCCCAAGTTCAACCCAGTCCACATATGAGAACATAACCCATTCCATATTTAAATCCACAACCCAATCAACATAGGAAAGCACAACCCAATCCACACATGAAAGCACAATAATCATATAGTTGATAATGATTGTAAGTTAAGACTCAGCTCACACAGGTATCCATTTACGAAGAGGGGTGGATATGATTAGATATAGCCTCTGAATCATCTCCTATGCCGAACCCACGTAAGATCCAAGTTTAGTAGTCGTCGCTACCAAACCCACAGAGGATCCAAGTATAGTATTCATCGTCGTCGAACCCATGGAGGATCCCAGCATGGTTGTCGAACCCAAGGAGGAGCCCAGTACAATAGTCATCCTTGTCAACCCCACGGAGGATCCTAGTACGGTGGTCATCCACGTCGAACCCATGGAGGATCCGAGTACGGTAGTCATCCTTGTCGAACCCACGGAGGATTCTAGTATGGTAGTCATCCTCGTCGAACCCACGGAGGATCCTAGTACGGAACTCATCTTCGTCGCGGCCAGCTCTAGTGTTCCCACACACAACATGCTTGATTCTGGGAGGGTCTGCTCCCTGAGCCAAGGGGGTCGATACATCAACTAAAACAAAGTCCGGAGTTGATGTATACTAATGCTCCGTCTCGTCGAAAGGAACACAACGCGATAGACGGCGCGTCAATTGGACGCCCGGTCTGATAGTTATTGGCTTTTTCGTCCCAGGGGCCCGGTTGGGTTTTAAGTCAAAACCAACCCGACCGTACTCCAACTGCGTCCAAACCATGTGCGGAGTAAGGTAAAATAATTGTCTCACAAAGAGGAATCCAACAAAGTCGATGACACACCAACCGGACGTCCGGAGCTCATGTTATAAGCGTTTCCGCTCTGAGGGCCACGTTGGTTTCGCGTTCGAACCAACTCGACCGTACCCAATGTTGTCCAAAACCTTGAATGTAATATATCAAAATTACCGTCTCGATACAAGGATCGCTACTCAACTGACGGTACGTCGTTTGTAGGTCCGTAGCCCTAGTTATGAGTATTTGAACGGATTTGTCCGGAAATCAGGGGGTTTGGGCCCGGTCCGACCCGGCCCGATACCCCCTGTGTCAGCCCCAACCGGGTCGAACAGACTTGGGTCCGGGTCTGGCCTGGTTGGGTGTGGCCTGGCCACTGTGGCCCGGCGTGGGATGTCGGCCCGGCCTGGGCGGCCGGCCAGGCGCTGGCGGTCCGCCGGCCCCGACGCGGGGGTCCGTCCCCACGCGGGCGGCCCGGTCCGGCATGGGCGCTCTGACCCGGCACGGGGGTCCGTCCCCGCGCGGGTGGCCCAGCCTGGTACGGGCGTTCCGGCCCTGTGCGGGCACCCACGCGCTGAGCGGATGCAGAAGGGGGGGCGCTGCCCCCCCTGTTTTCCCGAAACGGCGGACCCCTGTGGGGTCTGCCCTAGTTAACCGTCGGGGATTACTAACCCCGGATCATCAGGAAACGTCCGGCCAATCTGGTTAGCCGGTCGTGTCATGTGGGACCCATGGGGGGTCCCTCCTCCTTGGTTGCTGGTGGCCGGCGAGGACGGCCACCTCCTGATGCTCCACTACGGCCAAAGGCCGCGGTTCTTCCCCGAACAGTTCAGCGTGATGGTGTCGTGCCCCTCCGTCGCGTCCCGCCCATGGTCGCGGCTTCTTTTGGCTTCACCGGGGTGGCGTGACGGCTCTGTGCTCCTTCTCCGCGGCCCGCTCCGGCCGTGTTTCTTCCGTTCCCGCGTGGTGCTACTACACAGCGCCATCCTCGTTCCCAGCCATGAAGAAATTCAACAACAATGGGAGGAGGGGTGGTCGTGTTTGTGTGGTCCGACCTCCTTCCATTATATTGATAACAGGAAGCCAAATAACGAGTAATCTCATCGATAAACAAAGGGAAAATTTAATTGATTTAATTTTAACTTAACCCCTACCTCAAAGAAGTTGTCGAACGATGATCGTCGCGGGAAACGACGTCGCGAGGTGAAGCTCCGCATACGTTGACGGAGAACATCCGAGGAGGAGCGACATCTCCCTTCCTTTCACGTGGGAAGAAGATCGAAAGAGGGTGTGTCGTCATTTTTCAGAAAAGTCATCACACACCGGCTAAGGAGGGGAGAAGAGACGGCACGTCGATCTCTCCTTGTAGTGACAACATTCTTCATCGATGTCTTGGCGTTCTTCACGAAGAAGATAAAGTTATTCAGGAAAACACACAAGAGCTCTCTCCTCAATTATCCTCACATAACAACCAACCCAAAATAAAATAAGGTTCATCCTTATTTTATTAACTCATCCCATGAATTCAAACACTAAACTCTTATCTCACTTAATTGACTACATGTATTGGCATAATTAAAGAGGGGAGAGGGGAGAGTTTCAAATTAAATACAAGAGGGGGGGTTTAATGGGGAGTTAAAGAATTTGAAAAGGTGGGGGATCATGTGGGCCCCGCCTCATAAATATCCTACCAAGAGTTAGGATTTTAGTGGGTCCCACCCCAACTCCCACACATGGGAGTTAACCTATTATAAATGAAAAATTGTAACACAACTTATTTCACTTAATTCTTAATCCACATTTTTTAACAACTTTTCAAGAGAAAACACAACTCCAGAAAAGGTCTTCTTAAGCAATTACCGGCGCTACAGTTTCATCGGTGCCCTCAGATTTCGATTCCGTGCACTGGTTCAAAAGTTAGAAAAAACTTCTCGTTCGTTCAGTGAAAGTACCCGAACTAAACTTCGGAAATTTATTTCGGGCACACCGGGTCTCAGAATCCGGTGTCGTCAGAAACTGCGGACTCGTAAAATTCCAAATAATTTTAGAAAAAAATTTCCTTGAAATTTCTGGTTCTTTACAATACTAAAGACATATGTCACCTTGGTGACTTTCCCAAGGAGTTAATATACTAACCAATCATAATATTTAATCAATTTCAACTATCTCATTTGGCGCATATTCTTCTCCCTTTTTGTGAATATATAATTTAAAAATTTATGATCTTTATATATGTCAAAACCTTGAACATATAGATAATGCCTCCATATATTTAATGTGAATATTATCATAGCTGACAAAAAATCATGATTCTGGTAATTTTTCTCAGGGATCTTCAATTGTTTTGAGGAATAAGATATTACCATATCATTTTACAATAGAAACAATCATATCCCCTTCTGGGATACATCATTATAGATCACAAATATTTCTCCACTACATGGTAGTGTGAGAACAGTTTCTTTGAATAACCATTTTTTCAACTACATGAAATTATCTTCACATTCCTCTGTCCATAGAAACTTACCTCCTTTCCTAGTCAACTTGGTTAGTGGACTAGATAAACATGAAAATTATTTCACAAAATGTCGATAATATACATCCAAACCATGAGAACATTGGATCTAATTTACCATTGTTGGTCTTGTTCAATGTTTAATAACATTCATCATTCCTGGATCCACATACATCCCCTCTCATGAAATTATGTGACCCAAAAAGAAACATCTTGAAGCCGAAACTGACACATGGTAAATTTTTGAAAAAGATTATCCTTTCTCTGGATATTTAGTAAAAACCTCAACTGATCTTCATGTTCTTCCTTGCTATTTGTATATAATAGAATATTTTCTATAAAGGAATCCACAAACTAATCAATATTATCTCCAAATACTCTATTCATTAAATACATCAAGGTATCATGGGAATTACTGTGACCAAAATTTATCACAATAAATTCATAGTTTCCATAACTTGTACAGAATGACTTCTGGGGTATATCCTTCCATTTGAACCTTAATTAATGATATACATAGTGAAGATCAACCTGGGAAAAGTATTAAGATCCGTGTTGCTGGTGAAATAAGTCATCAACATAGGGAACATGATATTTCTCCTTACTAGTTACATTTTAGGATCTCTATAATCATTGAAGATTCAAATTGATTTATATTAATTCTTAATAAATAGAATAAGTGACCCCCATAGTGACTCACTAGTGCGGATTAATCTATTTTCAAGATTATATTTTAGTTTCTTCTTTAATTCGAGAAGCTCAATTGGGTCTATTCTATCAAGATTCCATGAAATAGAAATAAAAGATGATATGAGTTCAATTAAAAACTAAACTTCATGATTCAATGGATGGCCTGTAAATTATTCTTGAAATACATCAAAAAACTACTGTAAAATAGTTTTATTCTTAATGTCCAGTTTCTCCCAAAACATTTGAGATAGATAACCTTCATTTATAAGAATAAATACCCATAAGATGGAATACATTTTCACTGAATGTTCATATTCATCCTTGCATTGATAGATGATCATAGAATCATTCATAATATGAAACGTAACTTCCCAAGCATAGAAATTGACATGAGATCGATATAGAGAAATATATTATATGCTAATAACCACATAGAATTATACTAATGGACGGATCAAAATATTTTCCAGAATAACATTCCCAAAAACATCATTCAGTGAAGAATTATAAACTTATGAAAAAACTGTTGATCCATTAAGAGTTTTCATATCTAAATACACATATAATTATTGAGTTAATAGGGTAATACCCATAGAAAATTCATTATAAATAAAAGACTGGGTAGATCCAAAATCAAATAAAACATTTTCTACTTTATAGTGGATGGTATATGTAACTTTTCCCCACATAATTCTTATACTCCACCTCTCCAGTTGTGATCACATGAGGTTTTACTTTGCCTATAGACTTAATAGGTTATTGACTTTGATCATTATAAAAATCCCTTGGATTAAGGCATTAGTTTTCATTATTCCCCATTTACTTTCACTTGTAACATTTTAGTGTGAGTGGAGTATTCTATGTATCATTTTATTTATTCACTTCATTAAATGTCCTTTTTCTAATTACATTATTAGTCAACTACTTTATTAAATTCTTTCCCGAATATAAAACATTTACTAGTCCCATTAAGATAGTTTCCTCTGTGTTTATTTCCACACATTGAGCATAATGAAAATCTCATCTTCTTTCACTATGGTTTTTATATTTTTCTTGGTTTCGTATTTTATTATCCTTATCAAACCCATGATATTGATGAGTTACTATAATATCTATCTCATCCTTGAGATCATATCAAATGATTTATTCATGGATAAAATACTCTCTAATGGATAATACCCTTCAAGGACATGGATTTAAACCACTAAGAATTGATAAAGATTACTCTCAGGTTGGATTATGATTCTAGAATCATACCTTGATAGTATTGTAAAAGCTTTTTCTTAGGTACCTATGGATTAATCATATTCTTTATGGTCAAGGAACACTTTATCCATATTTTTTTTAAAGAATACATAGAATTTAATTATTAAAGAATAATTTATTGAACTCGTCCCATTCATTGGATTCAATTTCATATTATTGACCCATATTGTTGATGATATTACACCATTGTTCAGTGTCACTATCAAAATTATAGACTTCCGAGATGAATTTCTCATGTTCTGAACAATGGAGAACTGAAAAATAATACTCCATTGGTATTAATCCATTGTAGACCCAGTAATCGATCAAAAACCCCACTAAAAGAATGGGGACGATAACTCATAAAGGACTTAATAGAATTGTGTTCCCTTATTTTCTAATTAGGATGTGCTTTATGATTCATAACTTGATAAATTTAAGTGATCATAGAAACAATATATTTTATTAAATCTACCATAACATTTTGTTTCTCATGAGTAAAATTTATCAGGATCTGAATCATGAAGTACATCCTAATTAGAAAATAAGGGAACACAATTCTATTGAGTCCTTTATGAGTTATTATCCCCCTTCTTTTAGTGGGTTTTTCGATCGACTACTGGGTCTACATTCAGCATTAACACGGTTCCTATATGTTCTATCTGTTGACTAAAACCAAGAAGCATAGCGTGAGAAAAAATAATCATAATAGTAAAAATACATAATAGAGGGAAATTACTTATATTTTTTAAAATCATGACACATTAGGTTTTATCCTAAGTTATTCAGGATTGTTACCAAAACACTTGGTTTGTAACTTAAACATAGACTTACCCTTAGAGTCATTAATAAGGTTTTATCATCCTAGTTTATAATGGATAACTAACTATGATTCTAAATATTTTTCCATATACATTTCAAACATATATATTATCTAAAAATATAAGAATATTCATTACACAGAATAACAATACTACACTATGTTTGTATAGGTTTAGTGTCTTTGGAAATTGGTAAACATAAATAAATGATTCATAAAAAATATTTTTTTCTCCCACTTCTTCCTTCATATATAGATCCCATTTCTGATACATCTTAATTAATATCCATCTTCATATCCTAGGGAAAATAAAAATAAAAATGGGGGAGCTCAGATGCTCATTAAAGGTGATATCAGTCAAATCATAATCATAAGACCTAATAAAATAAGAAAAACATTTGTAAATTTTATCTTGCATATCAAAGATCATGATATCATGTCACTGGATAAATCATAAAATGTCATAAAGAATGTACTTCAAGATATAATGACATAAGACATGAAATATTGGAATACACATAACCATATAAAATCATTTCTATATTATTCAAGGATCATTTAAATAAAATCATAGTGGAAAATATCCTTTACTGAACAGAGTTCACTCCTCATTCCAGCCACGTGTTATTGAACTGAGTTTATATCCCGTCCCAACCCTATATTACTAAATAGAGGTCAAATCTCATTATAGTTATATATATATATATCAGGAGATATAAATCTCTACCCAATTAATTTAAGGGAGATATAGGTACCACATATCACAAAATAAAAACCATACATATGTGTTCCACAAGAACATAAATCATTCAACCTATAATATCCCATGGAAATAATTGTGTTTTTAAACATCATTTAATAATAACATAAACCATATAAATAAATGGGTTTCATATAATTCATCCAATAGTATAAATGCGATAACATCCTTTAAAAAACATTTGAGAACATTTTCATGAGGAAAATAATAATTGAGATATCAATTGAATATAATTCTAGAGGAAAATATCCATCCTTCTTTGAAAATATTTTCTTTAATTAAACTTCTGTGAAATTTTTAAATTAAAATATTTTCACCGAAAAAAATTTATATTGAAAGGGAATATTCATGGAAATAATGTGACATTAAATTATAGAAACATGTTTTTGTCATATAAGTTAAAATGAAACATCCTTCTCGTATTTGTTACAGATAAATAAAAAATTTACATCGTAGTGATAACAAAAAAATATTTCTTTCAATTTGATTAAAAAAAACTAAAAAATCGTTAAAAATTACATTAAATAGTTTTAGAAGAATATTAAGAATGTTTTTTGAATAAATTTTAAGTATTATGGACGTGAATGATAAATATACCCCAGTATGTACTTACATATAAATAATCTTGGATGATAATGGGATTGAAATATTATCCCTTACCTTAGGTCTCAATTTATTTATACGTATCATAACATCCTATATAATTTATTAAATAATGTTATTAAATTATTCTAGAAACATATTTATATTTATGATTTCATATATTACTATATTATCCTCTATTTAATAATATTTCATTATTATGCCTCTTTCGGGTGTTAATTGCTTCATCTTCTTATGCACGTTTTGTTGTATATGTTCGGATTAATTCACATAGAATATAAAAATTTCATAAACATAATGATATTAAGTAATATTTTTCATATAATCTATTCTATAAATTTATATATTCATTCCTAAATGGTGATCATGCATAATGAACCACATCATGTTGTGGAGATAGTAGGTCATACGTACACACGAGCGATCATATCATTTAATTAACCGCGAAATGGTATTGAAGTTGATGGTGTATATATTATCACAGAATCAATATAATGTTATATTAAACATATATATTTATTTTTTCCATCATTACACCCATACAAGTAAAGTGGTGATGAAAAAAAGTTTACACCACGGTGTGGAGATGACATGTCGTATGTATGCATAAATGGTGATTTCATTTTCAATAGGATGGATAGAATATGGAATAAGGTTGTTAAATATTCATAATAAAATATCAAAATATAGTTGATATTTTATTTATTACTTTATAACGGAAACAACAAATTAAGAGGATATAAAAGAAGAAATTATCTTGAGAGAGTCGGTAGAGGAGAGTACCTCTTAATCAGAGGAATCCCTTTAGATCTCCTCTTAGTGATAATAGAGTAGGTATTTTGAGAATACTAAACCTCTATAATGTGTTTGGGTATTTTTATAAGGAAAATGGTTAGGGTATGGAAGAGATTTATCGCTCAATTAGTTCTGATAAAATGAGGGAGGAGGTGCCCTTTTATAATTCATGCGTGGCACACCTTTGTAATTCATAAAAATATTAATATATAATAATTTACATATCATACCAAATAACACCAAAATTCAACATATTTGATTATAATAAGATATAATTTTGTAATATCTCTAACCAATAGATTTTATATAGGTTTTGGTATTCATTTAATCCTTATCATTTTAATTAACACTCAGTTAAGCTACTTTAAGGTTAACTAAGATAACTACTTCATCAATATTAAAAGAATTTTAATTTTACTTGTTTAATTTAAATTTCATGACAAATGAAAAATTTATGTACGTTTTGACCATATAATAATTATTTTGTATTTTTTTTAAAAAATTTATGATTATATAATAATTTAATAAAACATTAGTTTGATAAAATATTAATAGTGTCATTTTTGACACTATTTGTTCACTATATTTTATAAAAAAATATCATGATAATAAGTAAACATAAAAAAAATATTTTAGTATATCCTTCATAGTGAATGATAATATATAATATTCATGGGATATATTAATTATCCAAAATTATAATTATTTTAATATATTTAAAAACAAATATTTTATATTTAAATTAATAAAATTATTGATACCTCAACTTTCTTTAATTATTTAATATACACATTTATTTAATAAAAAATGAAAATAAAATACATTGATAAAAATAAATATTCTCGATTTGATAATAGTTTTTATAGTATAATTTATCTACAATATAAACCGATATTAAAAATGATATAGTATTTAAAAAATGAATGTGACATCTTTAAATTTTTATTAAATAAAATATTATAAATAATATAATTTCATGCACGTATCCCAAAACAAAGAAAATAAATTTATATCATGAAATTATGTTTATTAAGTTAAACATTAACATTGAGATTCATTCATGATGCTCATTATTCCCCTTGTGGATCCATAAGGGAGACTAAAGGGAAAAATTGAGATTTTGTGTCTTTTTTATTAAAATATTATATAAGTCATTACCATGGAAAAGTTTCTATAAAATGGCATAACTTATATCCTTTGGTGTTAATGCTTGAAATTTATTCATCCAATATTATTTTATCATATTTTAGGGTCATTTTATAGTCTTTATAATATTATTTTTAACCTAAATTATCTAATTTTCACTTTACCGTGATAACAAAATTTTCCATGGTCACTATTCAAATAAGAAAAAAATAAATGAGACTTATATAAACAAAATTTAATTTTGAATCTATATTTATCATCCATTTATTTATAATTCAGAACTCATAAATTAAAGAATATAATTTAAAATAAAACCTGTAATTCTCCAGGAAATCATTCTTTCGGAAAATTTCTCTTTTTAAAACATAAAATGTTTTAAAAATAAATTCTTGTAAAAAATAATTTTAAATAGCATAATAGGATTATTTAAAATCCAAAAACTTTTAATATTTTAAAACTAATCCAAAATATAATGTGATCTTTTAAATAATTTAAAATTATAATATAGTATTCAATAAAAATCCATATTTTCATTATTCCTTAAAAATAATTGTTTTAATAGAAAAAATAATTTTAGGATATGTTTGAAATAATGAATTAAAATATCAGGGTGTTAATAAAATATTCAAATATACTTAATTCTTTAAAAATGACCCAAATTACCTTATTACCATAATATGTTTTCATTTATCCTACCACAAAATTGATTCATATATTTTTCCCATTTCTAATCAGGCACTAGAAATAGTGTTATCATACCATTTGGTATTTGTCGTTCTACAGTAACCTACTGAAATGTTACAAACATAGTTATAAAGTGTGAAATATCTATTTTTATTCCATACCAATAGTAATACTACAAAATATCTCTATACATACTAGCTCTTCCTAGATGAATGGAAAATAGAGAAATATGACCATTAGTTGACAACGATTTCCTCATTTTAGAATCAAAATACACACACAACATTTTATAAAAATCATAAAAAAATTCTCCATCAATATTAAAATCATGATATACCTTATTAATGGATTATACCATTTTTGGAAATGATTAGTCCCCCTCATGAGGTCTCATAATTATTTCTGGCATATCCCACTATACTAAAACCTAAAATAAAGAAGTGGATGTCCCTGTATCCACAACATCAGGGCCAAATTCATCAAATCATTAACCAAAGGGTCATGTTCCAAATTTATCGTGGTTAACATAACATAACTTTTTTTGCCTCAAATCATCGACCATATTTTTTTTATTTTCCTGGATTATAATGAATAATGCCATCATAGTCCTTAATTATAACTATCCATCCTATATGTCTCATATACAATTATTTATGATTTAATATATAATTAAATATTTTTTAATCAGTATGCATTACATTCTCTACCCTATAAAAGCGATTCCTCCAAATTTCTTTAAAAACATTGTAGGTAAATAAAAATCATATATAAGGTAATTTAAATCATTATATTTTAACTGACATGAATCATAATTTATTACCTGATCACTCTGGATTAGGATGTGACCATGTCTCTTCAATGATGTATCACAGTAGATTATGAATTATCAATTTATGGAAGGAAGGGACAAAATGGTCCATTCACCAATCTTCTTTTTAGTTCCTGAAAATAATAAACAACTTCTTTAAAAAATATGAACTTAACTCCTTTTTTTTGTAAACATATTCAGTGGGATATAAAACCAAGAAAGGTGTTCAAAACCCTTAGATAGTAACCTTTAATCTTTGAAAACTATGAATATTTGTGATATTTGTGGGTATTATTCATTTTTCAATGAATAGTTTCTATAGAGGTCAATAATTATTCCACATTTAAAAGAAATACTACTATGGAATGGAATTTTTGGTAAATAAAATTCACACATGTAAAATTTCTCAAAGAGAATCTTTTCTTTTATAGTTTGAAAAAACATTCCTAGGTGTCTTTCATGTTCCCCTTGAAATTTAGAATATACCAAAATTTTATCAGTAAATATACCAAATTGTTTTTCCAAGAACTCATGAAAACTTATATTCATATGTTCCATAAATATATTATTTTCATTACATAAACTAAATGAAATAAATAAAAAAATATAGTGCTCATATCTGGTCTGAAATGAAGTATTTGGAATGTATTATTTAGTCAATTTTCATAGATTGTACCCAAACCCAAATCAAACCTCTAAATTTATAGTGCTCCATGGGGCTAATCAAAAAAGTTTTCAATATGAGGAAATGGATAATTTTTCTTAACAATGATATTATTCCAGGATTTATAATTTATGAAAAGTCCTATTAAACCATAATTCCTTAAAAAAATAAGATCACCCCATGAATAAGTTCTAGGTCGAATGAATCATTGATCTAATAACTCCTGCAATTTATTTTTCAATTATAAATGTTACACTTGATAAAATAAATAATTGGGTTTAGAAATAGGATTATAAATTGGTACTAAGTCAACAATAGACTCATCATATCGATCAAGAATAACACTATGCAAATAATTTAATAAACTTCAATGTTTTCATTTACTAATGGTGCATCACTAATTTAAAAAGTTTCTTTATTTTCAATAATATGATCTATGTAACATTCAATTTCATATAAAATCAATTTATCTCATTTTTAGTAATTTATAAAATGAATTAAATCATTGAATTCATCTTTTCTATAACTGTTATTGATCTCATCCTAAGAAAATAAAACCCAATACATACTAAGAACCACAGTAAAATATATTATGGTCATTTCAACATGATATTTGGAAAATACCATCCCTGTGATAACCAAAGAATGATTATTCTAAATCCTGGTTGCTTTATTTCTCCCATCTAGAGTATTCACCAAATGTTCTATATTACATTCAGGAGGTGAAATTCCAAATTCACAATAAAAGTTCTTGGAAATGAAACATTGTGAGGATCCACAGTCAAATAATGTATTGGAGTAATTCAAAAAACCAAGTAACATACCTATCATCACATCATTTAATGGACCAAAATCAACTATAGTAGTATAAAATGTACTCTCTACACCTTTTTGTCTCTAAGCATGAATATTTCCATCATGTTAATCTAAATTCGGACATAGATTAGCATAATGACCTAAATCATTGAATCTAGAACCTCTTACTGAAGTATTTCTATCATTTACCCGATTATGTTTTTCTCTAGGAATCTTTTCTATTTATTTGTGGTCTCTGTGGACAAAATTTGACTTCATTAACAATTTTATGACATTATAATATATTCTATGGGGTGATTTTTACCACACTTACCACTAGATCTAAAGTTTATTTTCTTACCTCCATATTTCATTTTTGAATGTGTCCTCATCTCCTACCATCCTAACTGCTTCTTACCTTAATCGTCATGAGGAACATAAGAGTCAACATACTACATTTCAGTATAATAAAAATCGTTCTCACATCCATTAAATTATCACACATCCAAACCATTTTATATTCATGATTTCATTCCTATGTAATACTTATTAATTTTCATTTTGAGTCTATAATATGATCTAGAATACACTTGTACAATCTGAGAAAGTTTTATTCTCATGAAATAAATAATATTTATCTTTTTTCTCAATTCAAGGAATTTTATTTCCATTAGTAATTAAAACACCTTAAGAGAATATTTCCGAAGAAAAAAATCATTAAATATTTTTCATTCCATGGTATCAAGAAACACTTTATCTCTGGTATTATTTACCAAATAAAACCATCAATCATCTTCACCTTCAAAATTATAGATGGAAAGAGTTATCTCTTAATGATTTGAACATCCCATGACCTCAAATATCTCTTTTAAAGAATTTATCCATTATTCATCTACCGCTATATTAGAATATATATTGAATGATAGGGGATGTTTTCCAAAGAAATTTTATACTGTATATATGTTCCTTCATTATGTATTGGTTTCTTCCTTGGCATGAATTCCACCACCATTTGATGCATGTTTCAATTGAGCCATCACTGCAAAAAACTGCAACGTTCAAATTCGAACCATCTCTGGATACTGATTTGGAAGGATATTTTCATCTCAGTTCCTTCCCACTATAGTTTCCATGTTTCCTCTATATAAAAATATTATGAATATATATTTTTTATTTGAATCGATATGTTAGTCTTTAAATGGTATATCATTTTAACTTGGGTATATAGTAAATGACTCTAAGGGCATGTAATTATAATTTTATTAACCTATAAAGTTATCTAATATCACATTTGATACCAAATTTAAGGATCTATACTTAAACATTACATAATATTTATTTTAATCAATAATTTACATTATTTTACTTTGATAGACATTTCAAGTTTATAGATTTAGAGAATTAGAATATAACTTATACATAAAAAACATAAAATTAAACATTTTAAAATTATGATTAGTGTCAAGATTTCTTATAAAATAAAAACATTAACATAAATCATTTTCTATTTTCATGAATTTTTTTTAAAACATTTAACTTGAACTATTATTTTTCCTTACTTATTCTTAAAATCCTGTGAAAATATTTGAAAAACATGGGTGAGAATAAAAATCGTAGTAAGGGGTATAAAAATAATGAAATCAATATTCTTTTGATAAAAATTAAAATACATGAAACCCCATTCTTTAAACACATGAAATATTAAACATAAATGTAAAAATTATTACATTAAATGTCATTTATTTTAACTTGCGAAAAAAATGACTTCCATAAAAATCAATTACCATGCAAAGAAAATTAATATAGTAATCTTGGGAAATCATCTCGTATAGCTCTGATAAAACACTTATATAACCCATATAAAACCATTATATATTTTAATTACCATATATACAATATCCAATATATTTCTCCAAATATATTAATCATTACCCAATGCATTGGAAGCACTATTGGGGTGCAACCATTGTTTAAGCTATAACAGGACCACTTAATGATATCCAGGAACACCCACTATATATAATGTCTTAGAACCATAACATAATATAAAATTTCAACATTTAAAAAAATATTTTAAACTATTTTACAAATAAATTTTGGATATTAAAACACCATTTTCATTCAAAAGCTCATTTTCAATTTAAAATACACTTTCCTTTGAAAAAATCATTTTCAATCAATAAATAAAAAAGGGATAGAGGGAATTTCATTTCATAAGACATATATTCATGAAAATTACTATAGAAGTCAAATACTATTCATGGTGAAAATAAAGTACATTTTCGTTTTACATTAAAAAAAGAACAAATCATTTATTGTTTCCCAAAACATTCCATTTAAAACACCTAAAATGATTTCCTTTGAAAATCATTGAAATAATATAAAAGAGACATAATATTAAATTCATACATCCTTTATTTTCATATAAAACATTTCAAAATAATCTTTCTAAAATATGTAAATGGAAATGAATGGAATTTTATAGGAAATTTTAAAATAATATTTATTTGGATGATAAGTCCCTTACCACTTTATAAATTTTTAAATCAGAAGACCCATGAAATAATAACACTAAGAAAAGTATTTATTTCCAATATAATATATAAATTCATGATAAAAAATGAAAATGGGATGTATATTTACATTATTAATGAATATAGGTCTATAACATAAATTCCTCAATGAATGAAAATTGTGACGATGTCGCTTACCTTGAGACTAAATTTTCACGTGTATCTTTATATTCACTTATAATAAACTAATATTAATTATTTATATTCCTGGGAACCATTATAAATTTTTCTATTAAATTTATTTTTATTATTATCATTTTATATAAAATTACTTAATCAATTATGTTCAAGTAAAAAGTTTTTATGATATTCATCGTATGTGTCAAAAAAAGATATCATAGGACGAGTATGGTGAAAGTGGTCATTATTTAAACATCTCAAAAATAATAATAATGAAATAATTATATCATATATATAGAAATTATAATTTTAATAAAATAAGGAATTACATTTATGAAAAATTAACAAATTTTTATAATCATAGATATGTGTTGTCATATGTACGCATGAGTAACGTTTCCATTTTTCAATGATCATTCTGGAAAGATGAAAAGTGAAACAATTTCATTCTAGAATGATCATTATATCATAAATACCACATTATTTAATCATATATTCTTATAAATATAATTAATATGGTGGGGTGTTGAAAAAAGGGATCACATCACTTTGAGGAAGTGGTAGTCCATTAATCCATGAATGACATTATCAATTTTTCCTGTGAGTGAAATGGTGACATGAAAACTGTATATTATTTCTCCATAATGATAAATATTCAATTAATATCATAATTATTTCAGTTATATTAAACATATTCATTATATTTATCATTATTACCTTTCATGTAATGTGTTATTGAAAATGAATCACATCGTATCGCAAGGTAGTAGTCCACCGTACACCCGAGCGACTTTATTTTATCCCTTATAGAATGGAATTTAATAAGTGTATGTATTATATAATGAATATATATATATTTATATATATATCATATATAATATTTTATATCTATCATTATACTTAACCTTGAGTGGTAGTAATTGAAAAATTAAAGAAATTATTTCACAAAGCGGTAGTCCTCCATCAACATGAATAATGTTTTCCAAAACTATTTGACGGAAGAGTGTGTGGTTATAGATAATAACCATATAATAACTACATATAAGTATATGGAATATACTAACACTATTATATCATCATGGTATCATAATAATTGAAGGGGAGAATGAGGATATTATATAAAATGATCATTGAGAAACGTTTCCTAATCTTCATGTATCTTCTTTTAGTTTCTCCCAAAAGAATTACTTGGTTGAATTTAAAAAAAAATAAGAAAGAATGATGAGATTAGGTATGTTTATATTTGATTATATTATGTATTTAATGATCCAAATTTATTTTAAGGTGTGAAGAGAGGTGTATAGTTGGTGGCCTTTTATAAGTGAGGTGAGTTGAACATTTCTAATTTTTAAAATACTAAATTCCATCCTAATTTTCATCATGTCATCTGAAACAACTAATGGTAATTTATCGATGAATATAAAGGATAAGGAATAAATATGTCAATAACATGGGTTTTGGACATGTTTTTTGGTCATTTTTACACCATATATTCTATATTTACCCACTATATAAACTTGTTTTTACCATAATTGCTATAATTAATTTTAACACTTTTCACTAATAACTTTGATAGAAACATTATGTTAACATAATTATACATCATAAATTATTTTCATTATTAATATGGAATCCATTTTTACCAATTTAATTCTACAAAATAAGAAATTATTATATAATGTTAATTCTACAGGACATGGCAAGACAACATGTTTTTAAGAAGAGTGATTGTTTTTAAAAGATGATTCAATATTAACTCTATGAATAAAAATAATTTAATAAAACTAAATAAATAATTAATAATATAAAATATGTAAATATAATTATAATAATTATTCATTATGGAATATTTTAATTAATTTAAAATGAGAAAAAAATTTCATTTTAAAATAGTTTTTAAAAAAACACACTTTTTAAACCCCAAAACAAACTTATATTAAAAACCAATATAATATTGATTAAAAATTAATTAGATACATTAAATATTAAAAAATAATAATTTGTTTAATTTAAATCATATAAGAACCATATTGTGACTTCTTAATTACTTAATTTATTAAAAATTAATGTATTTTTTATAAAACTCTATATTTTTAACTTTTCACTGAAAGAATAATTTTTTTAAATACAAAAATTTATCCCAAATTATATTTTTATATTATAATTTTAAAAATGATATTGATTTCACAAAATTCAAATAATAAAATTTTTAAATTAATCCTTTAAATAAAACCTTATAATAATAGTTTTTAATTAAAATTATTTCATTTTTGAAAAAATAATACACCATATTTTTACAAATAATATAATAATATAATTCTTATTAATAACTATGAAAATTATTTATTCTATAACTACCTAAGATGTTAAATTTCATTTCATTTAAATATATTACTATCAATCCCATATAATCTTGAATTATAAATTATCTTAGTGGGACTAGAACCAATATAGGTGTGTTCAGTTAATGTTGTCTTCTGATTTCAATTTGGAATAAACCCTTGAAAAATATAATATCATTGTCAACAGGGCTTGTGGGAAAATATTGGGAGAAATTTTTAAGTAGCTACTAGTGAGTGTAATTTGGTGATCTTATTCACTAAGATACACCTTCATATTCAATATTATCATGGTAAATTTAAATTGGTATATATAAGCATTACCTTCTCGCTCATTAATATTCTAAAAGAGACATGGTTATATGAATTGGATTGTATTTCATGAGAAAAATAAATATGTTTTATAAATATTCCATATAAATATTCCCCATATGTATATGAGATCCTTCACATATTGTCTGATGTACTAGTGAATTCATGCATGCATGAGTAACTAATAATAGATACATAGACATCAATATGGGTTGATCACCAAGGGATTTCCTTGGTGTATGAAGATATATAGACATAGTATTGATATCCCAAGATAAAGAAGTACATAATAGTTTTTATATATAAAATTTATTATTAATCTTGGAGGTTTGTTTCATTGGAGACTTCAGTATATTTTATGCTCTTGAGAGGGTGCATCTTTATGGGGTGCCTAGATGCGTCATGTTTGATCAAAATTAATTTTCTACATCACACTATGGGAAGTATATATAAATTGATCTTGATACCCATGTTAATTTGGGAACTACCTATCATCCATATGTATACGAGAAGTATTATCATTCTATTTTGGGTCTATATGAAATGTGATAGACTTGTTTCCATGGTTTTAGTAGTTTATAAGAGTACCATATTGTTCTCAAAAAGCTCATATATAATAATACATAAAAGGAATCCAATAAGATAGATCATTTTGAGTCCTTTTATTAATTATCATTCCAATAACCTTTGTACTAGAATGATATCAGAGATTCCTTTATCATTAGGAAAAGTATTATAAAGGATACATTATATGATATATGAATATATAGGAAATCATTTGTATCGAATCAGGTATGGTAGATATATTATGATAACCAATGACACTGTCTTTTAGTATTAAATAAGGGATAATGGGTATACTATAGGGTGTTTCCACAATTTGGTCAATTTTATATTAAAGGAAAAGAATGATGGAAGGAATCTTATTAGGTTCATTTAATGTTATTGATATTATATTCACAACGATGTATCATTTTCTATTATATAGAGATATAATGATGTTACAGATATATTCCATATATTTCCTCTTTTGACCATCCTTATAACTCTCATAAGAATAATGACGATGACATCAAGATGGTGTTTGATACATTATTCAAGGAATTAACATTTTTTATTTATAATTGGATTTAAAGAATATTTTTTAGTTAGTTAGTCACTATAGTGTATGCGATTTTGTTCCATGTTAAAAGATAGGAGGAGACATTGAATGGAGATGTTTATACATGGTAATAGAGGCTGGTGTTTTTTATTGGTGAGGCATGATGATGTATCTTTGGGTTGATTTGAAATATTTTTTTTGGGGTGGGGGGTTTTACAAACTATATATTGTTTATATATACATTTGATCTTCTTTTCACCAAAAATAATGTATTTTAGTTTTATTGGGATTTTGATAATGTTGTAAGGGGGTCAATGTTTTATTTTTTGGAAAATAGATATAGATTCATGGATTCAATATTTGTAACAGAATCCACTAGGTACCCATTGGACTTGTACTGTGTATGTAGTGTACCCATAACATGAGGGACACCTAGTGGTCAGGGCCCCACGAATAAGTAACTATTGGTACATGATAACCAATTATATTAAAAAGAATATATGATTGGAGAGATAATAATTTTTTTAGATCCTTGATAGTATTTCTACCACTAATCCAACCTATAATATTTTTTTCCTTTTCAATATCATCATTCTAATATATTTGGACCTAAATTGTGGGTTCATCTAGAGTTTCAATATTACGGAAATTTAAGGTAGACTCATCCAACTATTTTCAATGATCAGAACTATGTTATGTCCAGAAAGGTGGTACATAGCTTTCATATTTCATTATCCAAGCTTGATATGCCTCATATGAAATGTTATATATGATTACATTTTCTAAAATCTAGGGAACTATTTTTAACATGTTTTATTAACTTTTGGTAGTGTGAATAAAAGTGTTTAACCATGTGTGGTCTTATTAGTAGTGGAAATCGTCTCTATGTCCAATGATGGATAATTTTCTTAGGTATAATAAAATTTTTCCTCAGAGACCATGAGTTGTGTCCTTATGTATATCATCACCCAAGGAACCTAATAACCTATCTATACCCTTTATAAGGGAGAGGCTAATTAATGGTTAGGGTAGTGAGAAATTATCCTTGAATTGAGTGTTATGTTGGATTATTTTCTTATTATCCTGACCCTTTTGCAGTGAATAGATTACTAATATATACATCTACATTCTAATTGATTATAGGAAAAAAATATTGAACCCTTAATGGATTCTTTGTGATGTTTACTTCTTTTAAATTTTTCCATTGATGGTGTGTTTTTATTTCCCCAATTGATATATATCAATGATAACTCATTCTCCTATGATTATAGTTTAGTGGGTGTTTTACCACACAAATCATTGGACTATGATTATATTGTTAATTCCTCTTCCAAAATTGTTATTTTGTTAGTGTTACATCATCCTCCATGTTTTCTAATGGTGGTATATTTAACACCAAATATTTCTATTTTTGGTATATCATCAACCCAAAGACTTATTTTTTTGTGTTTTGAAATGTAGATTGATATTTGGTAGGGTATCATACTCATGGAATATGTTTTCATGTGATAAATCATTGATTTTTTTTCATGATGATTTTTAATTTAGTGAGTGATGTCTCAATCAATTTTATTATTCTTATGATAATACATATTACATAGAGAAAATATATAGGTTGTACATCATCCTCTAAGACCAGATTCTGGTGAAATATTCTTTATTGAGCTATTTTTATGGTGATACCTTAAATACTAGCTTCACATGATGGTGATATATCATCCCCCCAATGAATTATGAGTATGGTGATAACTAATTCCTCATAAACTCTAAGATGATGAGTAATAAACCCTTCACTTATGATGTTTTTCCATACCATCGATGCCTTGACCCATTCTAACACTACCAAAGAAATAGGTATGGTCACTCATGATTTGTATACTGAGAATTACCTTATCTGATTTTTTATTCATTTATATGTTTTATTATAATTTTCATATCAAGTACTCACTCATATATATCACTTCCATAGGGAAACAGTTGGTGGTGACCTACTATTTTGTACCCACACCTTACCTAGACACTCTAGTACCCTAAGTATATTTTATAACAATAGACCATGTATAGGAAAAAATATGATAATTAATAGATAATATAGGATGATAGTTTATAGAGTCCATACATTTTGGGAACTCCATGTAAAGTTAGATTTTGTGTCCTTTATTTGGTTTATTTTTTAACTTAATTGCATTTGATCATCCCATGATGATCCATTAGATTGACTTTGGATTATTTTTATAGAATAAACTATTATTATACTATGGTTGGCATATTCCTAGAATTTTTACATATATTGATTATAATATTTTTATTTTTTATTAATTGTACCCAAGGTTGTGGCCTTCCCAACTGTCATACAATGGCCAGAACCACTAGTTAAAAGCCTCTAGAATATTTGTAGTCAACATCATTGTATATAGAGGTATAGTTTGGTTATATATGTAGTATCCTTCGATAGATATGTTATAATGAAAATAAGATAATTTAAGGATTTCAAAAACTATGGAATATATAAGATAATTTAAGACTTCTATTTTTCATTTAAATAATTTATTTATTTTATCATGAAATTCATCATTCCATTTCTAATATTTTTTTAATTATTTCCATGATCACTACACATCGTTATAAACAATCTATTTTTTAACTCCAACTGAGTTTGTATAATTTCATTCTTTCCCATAAACCATATCATATTTTAATAAATTTATAAGTTGTTATAAAAATAACTATTAATGTGAAAAAAAGTATGGATTTGTTTTAATAGGTCAATCATGTATTTCTATTTTTATTTAAAGATCTTTAAATATTTTGAATTAATAATTTTGATGATAAATGAAGATAATTATAGTGTTTATTTACAGAATCCAAAAGTAATCTATTACTAATTTTCTAATAATTTTTTATTATAGTTCTAAATATTTTCTCATATATTTCATCCTAGAAACAAAACAACTAGAAAAAGAATTTTTAACAGTGATAAACATATTAATGTTAATTATAGTATCCCCATGTCGATAATTTTTTGAAATTTTCTGATTTACTATCATGTCGGTGTTAAAAAATATCTTTTAAGTGGAACAAAAAATCTTATAGAAATCCAATAAATTTTATTACTCATTTTTAGTTTAATTAGTTTTATTAATATCATATATTTTTTAAATTTTATAAAATCAAAATTGTTTGGTTAATTTTCATATTTTTCTAGAGTATCCTTAAAAATTATTTCATTGGACACATTCTTTAGATATTATAAAATTCAATGAAAATAAGAAAATATAATTATAGGGGATGAGTGTTATCTATTGATTCCCTATGCTATTTTTCATCTTTTTTTGATATACAAGTTGATTCAAATAATAAATTAGAGGAATCTTTCATTTTGAACCCCATGACATTAACCTTTCCAATCCTAACATGTGAAGCTAAGAAATAAAGTCAAATTCTAGGTAATTAATCCTATTGATTCATTGTTTATATTATGGTAATAATATGGATAATGGACCTTGATTTCTTAAACTTTAGAGAACACTTCTTCTTCCCATTTTACACATCCTTATATTTCTCCAGGATTTGATTCTTATTTTGAATTTCCTCTTTATATTTAAAATATTGTGAAATACAATTTAGATCCATTGTATTTGGTTTCTTAGTGTTTCCTTTCTTTTTAATATTAATTATTAAATTATTATGGTTTTATTTTCAATATACTAAATAATTTTTCATACCATTTTTTCTGATATTTTTGATGTATCTTCTTTCAAAACAATAGTTATAAAACATCCAATCTTTTCTTATGATTTTCTTCCTTTAACTAATTATATATTTTTATTTTATTTAACTTTTTTTATTTAAATTTATTATATTTTATTTAGTTTAATTGGGAAACCAATAATAATTTATTATTTGATAGAATATTTTTCAATTCAATCTATTTAGTTTAAATAAACTCATTTATATAAAATTTAAAATTCTCTATATTTTGAATATATATCAAAACCACATTCCTCTAATAAATAAATATTTACTCTTTTTGTTAAAAAATAATTTTATGTTAGTAATATTTCATTCATCAATTGTATTTTATTTTATATTTCCTAGATCTATAAGATTAAAAAAATTATTGTAGAAAAAAAGACTTTTTAAAATTCAATAATGATGTACGATCATTACCCTTACTCATTCAGAGTGAATATGATCATTATATTCCCATATAAAATAATATATATTCAACTTTATAATATAAAAAATGAAAAAATATATAAATTGCATGTACATTGAAATATTAATATCCCATTCCTTGAAATAAGAAATATTTTAACAACTTAAAAAATCCCTTCTTTTATAACACGATTATTAATCATTTCAGATGTCTTCATAGAAACGAATATATTGAATATTAAATAATCATCAATAAATGATTCTATATCTTTTAAAATATTTAGAAATATTATAAAATAGTATCATGTTAATGGTAATCCAACCGTACTATAAATATTTTCAAGTGTCCTAGAAAACTAAAGATCTGTGACAATAAAATTTTCTAAATTTATGAATTTTACAATATTAAAATATTGACTGCATTAAAATTTATGTACTATGGAAGTATAAATAGGTAAGTATTTCATACATAGATTAGTTATAAAAGTCCACTACTTAATGGAATAATTATTTTAAGTAATGAATTGTTTTTATGGTGATGTTCCTAATCAGCCATATATACCTAATCTCTCAGGTGGTGATCTTTGACAATTCATTCATTTCTATAATTTAGATAAAATATTAATCTCAAAAAATCATTGAAATAAATTTAGTAACCATAATATTATAAAACCCTAAAACATAAAATTGAATGATCTAGAGAAATTTTATCCTGGCATTGTAGAAATTCAACTATTGTATTTTTATGGTTTTGATACCCATTATATAGGTTAGTAGGATAAATTTGAATCATTGATCTAGAAAATCATGGATAATCCAATTTATTTCCATTAATAATGTTGAGGTTTTTTAAAGTTGATATTTTTTTTAGATTCACCGAAAAAAACATAAATACAAATTTATAAAGAAATTGGGTTCCCTAGATGTTTTAACATCAATGTTGAAAAACATAGTTTTCATAAATAATGATTCAATATCATGAAATATATTGATAAACATATTAATTATTTTTTACTTATATAAGTAGGTATTTTCCACATGATATATGGTTTCAATGTTTTGATATTTTAATGT
Organism: Viscum album; assembly: GCA_963277665.1. Taxonomy (NCBI): domain Eukaryota; kingdom Viridiplantae; phylum Streptophyta; class Magnoliopsida; order Santalales; family Viscaceae; genus Viscum; species Viscum album. Next base: position 1,306,726,415 of record OY728162.1, read on the forward strand.
CATATACATTGAATGTGGAAAATCATTCCACTAAAACAATATAAATCTACCTTGCAAAGGATATTTTCACATATAAGAGGTAAAAAAATAAAACAAAAGGTAAAAAATGAAATAAAATAATTCTTATATTCTATTAAATTAACATCAATATTTGGTATTATGGATTTTTAGTGAAAACATGAAAATAAGATTTTTAGTGTTGGAAATTTTGAAAAATATATCTACATTTTATTATTGAATAAAACGGAAATATTACCCAAATATATTTACTTTTAGCACGATTGGTTTCTTAGACTATAATAATTATATATAGAATTGTTTTTATGAGACATAATTATATTTTGAGTAAAACTAACTCTTTAATCAATCAGTGACTATAATACCAAAAACACATTAAAATATAATTTCTACCTACTATATTTTCACCTTTATTATTGTAAAGAGAATAAGGTTGTTTCTTGTTATAAGAAAAAAAATTTACTCTCATAATAGGTGACATGTTCTAGGTGAATTTTTTATACCCATATTATAGCTTGAAAAATCTATATCTTTAAATATTTTTTAAGAACTAAAATCTAGAATTGTTGAATACTTTAAGTAATAAATTTCCATTTAACTATGAAAATATGTATTTAATGAATCCAAAATATGATTAATTTTGATTTAATTTAAATATTAATCATAAATATACATATAAAAGAGTATATATTTTTACTATATTTCAAATATTTTATGTTTCCAATCATACTTATGAACAATTTTGGATCAACGAGCTTTTCATATTTATCAAAATAAATATAATAAGAAGTACCTATGATATTATTAATACTAGATACATTATAAAAAACAATTAATTAATGTAAATATATGAAAACCCAGGTAATTCAGGAAATAAATTTTTTTTATTTTTTTATTTATTCATTTTATGGATTCATATTAAAGATAGTTTTATAAATAATTTTATTAAAAAAGGATTAACTTTATTTAACTTAAATGTTCTTTCATCATTTTGATGTTATTAATTAGATGTTAAATTTCATTATATTATACATAGAATTTTAAAAAAAAATCATTTTTGGATTTATCATAAAAAAATAATTTCAGATCAATTTTATTTATTTTTCAAAAACTATTGGGGTTTTAGTGAATAGTGAAAAATAATTGTTTTTCTTAATTGTTTAAATTATTTTAAAATATTATAAAATTATCATTATTTTTTTTTCATGTTATATTAGAAAAAATTTACCAAACAAATATAATTATTTCTATATTAATAAGTGTTATATTTTATTTTGGTAAAAAATCATTTTTATGAATTAAAAGGAAAATTTCTAAAAACCATTTTCATTACAGTTTTATTGTTTATATTAAAATTAATTTTTACCATTTTTGGAAATTAAATATAATAAAATTTATTTAATTTTTTAAATCAAGTGGTTAAATTTTTTCGATATCTTTAATTTCATTTTATTGTGATTGTGATTAGGAACCTTGGTAAAACATTATCACTATGGTAATTTTCAAAGAAAAAACAATGATGTTTTAAACTAAGAGATTAAGATAAAAATATGATTTTTTTTAAAAAATTTATTGGATGAAATTATATCAATTCATTCACATCCTATCAATTCACTATGTTAATTTGGGGAAAATGAATTTGAGAAATCAATATAATATATTTAGATGTTTTAGTATTTATATGTTTTACACTCCCCTCACATAATAGTGGGAAACTTTTATCAATACTTATTCAAACACATTTATCTATCTATCTCATACAATACCTAGCATAATTCCACTGAAAATATCCTCCCCTTGTCGAATATGTATTTTTATCACCAAAAGACAAACGTATGAGTGTGTTGGGTTTATGGAAAGTGAGGTTTTCCAAAGAATAAGAATAATTCTTAAGCGAGTGGTTCATTTTATTTCTTCTTTAAACTCCTTTAAATATTATTTAACCATTTGTATATAATGATGTAATTAAATTCCTTAACTATAATATAATTATTTTTATAGTAGAACCCTATTTTATATCCTTTTCATAGTATTGGAAATAAAAAATCACTCATGCATACATGTGGACTACCTACTCCATGAAGTGACATGTTTCGTATACCATCACCAAATCATATGGAAGGATAAAATTTTGTATAAAATTAATATATATGAATATTTAGAAAATAATTATGATTATTTAAATATAATATATTAATTATTTTCTTACCCTTCCATCTAGTTGAATATGAAAACGTCCAACGTGCGTACATATGGACTACCACCTCTATAAAGATATGTGATTTTTTTCCATTTTGATGAAAAAAGTTCATATAGTTGGAAATAATGAATAAATATGACATGTATTATGTATTAATGATTTTTAAACAATAAAATATTATCTAGTCTATTTATTTTCAACCTAATAGTAAAATGAAAATTTGCTTAATTAATATGAATGAACTACCATCTTCCTGAAATGACAAGGTCTATTTATAATGACCATATTACAGTTATGGTTTTCTACATGTCTATAATGTCTAAATATCATAATTATAGAATTATTTAGATTCTTGATGTAATAGAAAAATATACCACTTGATCACATACAACACCTAGATTCTTCATGACATATAGATCCAATCATTTTTAGTTTTAATCTTGTTCTTTCTATTGGTGAAAATGGATAAAATATTATAGAATGTTTTTGAACTGTTTGAGGCGTGTTTGGATCTAATAACACCAATTTTTAATTAAAACATTACAAAACATGGTAGGCCAATGGTTATTCATTACCATATGACTCAACTATGTGAAACATATATAGAGATTTTTGGTATGAAAAACAATGCAAGTGAGGCCGTATGGCCATAAAAAATGTTGTAGGGGTGTTAGAGATATGAAAACCACATTTAGTGTACAATTTTTCAAATAGCGCATCTATGATGCCAGGTGGTCAAAAACTTTTATAGTTATCATAAACAGGATGGGAAATAATTTTATAACCATATTCCTAGCTATGCCCAGGGGGTGGAAATCCAATCAGTTCCAGCACACGATTGCCACATGGATTCACAAACTGTGCATCCAAACCATGTTCTATTTAAAAATACATGATAGTTTTAACTTTACCCTCATTATATATAGAATTATTACTTCTCCATTCCTTTACCATTTAAACACATTACCTCTCTCCCTATGATCAATATCTCTTCTCCTCCATCCATAATCATTGAGCCTCCACCTTCATCTGGGAAAATAATTTCTTATTGTTTTTTGGACTATAAATCCATCAGTATTATATTCATTTCACTTGTATCATTTGTGAATTTAACTCTACATATGGGCTGATAAATACTTACAAGCTAATATTCTTTATTTTTATGTTATTCATATATTTTTTAAATTTCCATTATTTTAACCATGATTAGAGGTCAATACTATATGATGAGTCATATACAACCATATGGCTTGTGGTATAGTAAATTTCCATTATTTTATAAATTTTTTATAACATTTGTCGTGATGGTGCATATCGAACCTTCCATATTCAACTATAAAACATTTTTTCCTTTAATTAATTATTATACATGTTATAAATGCTCTCATATGAACTTTCTATTAATTAGAGCTCATCATCTTAGACTGGTTCTACCTATTTGTGTGTCATCTCCAATATCCCTGACTTTAAAAATACATATTGGGACTAAACCACCATGTAAGTTCTTTTTCATTTAAAAAAATTAAATTAATGTGAATGGTAAGGACATTTCATGTTATCATTATATAAATAATTAATTATTGACTTCATTAATAAAATGTTGAATGGTAAAAAATAATCACTTTTTTATTTTAAATCATTAAATAAATGATTTTATATTTCCATTACATGAAATTATGATGGTGTTTGAGAAACTATATACGATAGTGTTGGACATCATTATTTATCCTCCGTTGACTTGTGATGTTTAAGATGACAGATCACATAATTTATGCAGAAATTGGACATAATTCTTCGTGTTACCATGGATGAAGGTGGGCAAGGAGTTTCACATCTCTCATTGGGCTAATAGATATATGAACTCTATATCCAATATTGAATTCTTGGGTAAATACCCTTATCTATAGTATGAGGCCCCTTCGATTATGAATAAATACCTTAGTTTCACCTCTTTTCATGGCTAGTATGATATATATATATATATATATATATTCATAAGTTTATAAACACATGAACAATAATTTATATATATAAATAATTATATATATATATAGTGACATGTTTATAGTGATATCTTGTCTTAGGCCAATGCATGAATAATAGGACAACTATCCTTTTCCCCTTAACATTAGATGGTTCCAATATACAATAATATTTCTCATTGTTATACTTATACGCTTCTTATTTTATGTACAATCTCTGTATAATAAAATACATCATTTCTAGTGGCATACTAAGTTTTATTCCAACCCTTTTGGGCCACCTTTTGGTACTTGAACATACTTTATGGATGCAGGTAGGGACAAAGGAATGTTTCAAACCATGGATTCCCAATTCTATATACACGGATATAGAATAGAAGTAGTGGAATGTGATTATGATCATTATTCTATTATTGATATATTTTGGTCTTTTGATCAATTTTTTATATTTTTATATCTGTACGATTCTTTGTTTCACTTATGTAACAATTTTTTTAAAAATAAAAACATAAAATAATTATGTATGTTACACTGGTTATTATTGTTACAAACTATCTTATAATATTGGGATGGTCTGGGTTTTATTACCTCTCATTACATATTTAATTTTTTACCTATTATTTAACCATTTCCTTCAAATATGATCATGAGATTATAGTCTACCCATTGTACCACCATAGACCCTCATTGCTACTTGACATCCTCTAGAATAGGGGGTGCAGATAAGTCCATATGACCAATCATGTTTGGTCACTTACAAGTTAATCAGTTCTGATACATTAGAAGTGGTACCAAATTAGGTTTTACTTTTATCATAATATATTAGGCTGGTATAAAAAAATAATTATCAAAGTATGGTAATGAGCTTATTCCAAGTAGTAACTAACCCACCTACTAGGAAAAATCCAAATTTCCTTGTATGGGAATTAATGTTATAGTTTTTTTATATTATAGTTTTCTCAATTTCATCATTGGGTGACACACCTGATCTGTGTAATTTATTATTTATTTGGGAGTATTTTTCAAAATTGGTTTGTATGGAAAAGAATATATTTATGATGCGACATCATAGGAACTAGAGGATTTGCATGCCCTAAATTTCCCATTCAACATTTATATTATTATGTGCATCTCAAGGTTCTTATTATCGATGAATTGAATGTTATAACTGTAAATGTGGTAATATTTATTATATGGATAAAATAATATTATTAATTAAACTTACTTAAGGATCCTCAATATAATTTTCCTATACAGAGTGATAGTGGAACTTTAATAATCCAAATTTGACATGTTTTTCCATGGGATATTGGTTACATTGGATGAAATGTAAGATAATTTTAGTTACATGAATTCCAATTTTAATTTATAAACATTGTACATATAAAAATTTCGATTGAAAATTCATTTTACCAAATAATTATATAATAAATTTTACATTATAATACCGGATATAAGGGTTGTGGTGAAGATACACGACATTACATTTAGAACATATAAATTTTTTCCTTTATAATGTGGTAATGGTGACCCATCTAACTAGAATGTGAAATATATAAATATAAATTATTGTAATATAGGAAACAATTAAACTTTTAAATAATATGGGTTCTGTTATTTTAATCTTCCAATTATAATGTAATGTATGTTTTCCACTATACATTCTAATTTATACTCGATATATTGGGCCCTCCACTACGAAATTTGAGACCCTAGCCCTAACTTGACCATATTAGTGGGTTATTGGGAGTGTATCTTTTGATCCCTTATGATCATCTAGGAAACCAATATCTTTTTTTGTGTAGGAACATGGCGTTGGTTCATATATAAGAAGTCTATGCACCTATCCTTTTCCTTATTTTGATATTTATTCTATCATCAATTCTTATTCAGATGTGTGTGTTTCGAATTATAGAAATAATACACCATGACAGAGTTGATTCATACAATATGAAGGTGTTGGTGACCATACTCCAGAGGTACTGGGCTCTGATCCACCCATATTACCTCTTATAGTACCACTTAAAACACCTCTTGTTATCCATTAGAGGGTCAAAAATGATTAGTTACGAGAGATCTTCATATTATTTATACAATCTATGTATATAGATTAGTAATCATCCCCTACTATGGAAGAGTTTACACACTAGTTTTAGTATCATAATCTACCTAATTTCTTAGGGGATGGTGTATATAGGCTTCTAAGTAATCATAAAAATACATTATATCTATTTTAGAGCATTTGGAGATGCCTCTAGATAAGATGTTCCAGGGATTAACCTATCTGTTTCATTATTTATCTAAATATTTGTGGGATTTTACCACTTAGGAATGTCTTCATCAGGGTATTATATTGAAGGATTTTCATACAGTATTTTATGTCTATTTTTTCCAAGACACGAAGAGCTTAACGATCATGGGAATATTTTCACTTACACCAGTGTGTTATGTATTATTGGCAGTATTCATCTTGTTCCATTGAGATATATCATTCTCCACTAACTCTCACTACTGATGATATGAAAATAGTAAGATGGTTTGAGGGTTGTCTTGTATATTATATCTGATCATATGTGAATATATTCCATTCGACCACTTTTTTAGAGATAGTAACTGAGGCCTTCATCACTAAGTGGAACTTGAGGGAAGATAATGTTTTAGGCCAAGGTGGTTCAACAAATATACATGTATGTAGATTATAAATCAGGAATAAGATATGACTTTACTCTTCTCAAGGGGGAAATTGGTAGTCAGACGACATGCACTTACAGTTATGTGATATGTCATTAGTGTGGGAAGTTGGGACACATGAAATGTAACAACCCCGAATTTTACAGTGGAAATTATTTTCTTATAAGTATCTCATATAGTATAAATCACATAGAATCACTTATATAACACAATACAAACATTATAAATGAAGAATTAATGAAATAATATATATTTATAAACGCTAAGGAACCTATAACAATTGAATAGTAACTTGAAATTTGGAATAGTAATATGACTCTTATAAAGTGTAAAAAATTTAATAGAATTGTAACCTCATATATGAAAGTATAAATAAAATTTAATAATCTTATAAATTGTAATATGATATAGTTATATCATTGTACAAGTAAAAAAATGTTTTAGAAATTATTAATTAAGTGTTGGATTTTTTGTAAGTTAAAAAAGATTAATTATAATTTTATAATAAATATAATGATCTAAACGAAAATTTATTTTCAAAAAAATTAATTACAAATTAATATATTTTTTTTTATTATTATATTAAAATTTTATAAGACCAGAATTTTTTTCAAAGTGTTATAAAACTAGTTATAATTTTAAAATTAGTATTTTCAAAGTAAATTATTATTTTAATTAAATATTAAATTTACAATACATAGAAAATTATTTTCATAAAATGAAGTTCATTTTTTCATTATGTTCTTTGAAAAATTGTTATGGTGAATTTTTGGGATTTTTCTGAAATATACGATTTGTTTGGTGAATAGTAAAATATAGAAATTTAAGGTATATATACATTACAAGTTGAATAAAACATTCCATGATTAATCACTGATATAAGAACCATAATATATAAAACCCCTTAATTATTTTATTAAATTTAGTTATAGTGATCAAACTACTCATACTCTTGAGCCAAAATAATAAACTAATGAATAAAATAATGCGAAAACAGCCCTCTTCACCCCTATAAATACCACCGCTTGCCACCTCATCACCTCAGACCATCCAAGCTTTGAAACTATCCAAATTTTTTCAAATTATATTTTCATGCTCCCCCCTTGGTCTAGTATCTCTTTGTCTTATCAAAATACCAAATCATTTTCCCTAAGGAGGTTCTCAAGGAGAAGGATTTAAGAGAGAAAATCCTATTTATTTTCATTTAATACCATTTCATGTTATTTTATTTTCTTATTTTTTGATAAAATCCCCTAATACAAATGGGTTTATAACTAAAGAAACTTAAAAATAATATTTTTTTTATTACAATGTAATAACCAATAATAAAACCCCTTCTCCTCTGCCTTTTATTCTAAAAATGAAAGTGTCGTCTGTGAGGTGTTGATTTATCAACTTCAAAGATGCCATGTTTTCATTTTCCATTACCAACTTTAAGCCTGGTAATGAAACAATTTTAATGGTAAAAATTGTTTTAAAGTGTATTTTATTATCCTTATTATGTTCTAGAGGTAATATATTTACATAATAAAAAATTATAAACAAAACGAGTTCGTTATGATCAAAACTTGTCGTAATTATCTGAACAATTATCACTAATGTCTTATCGGATGATTCATCCTCATAACATATTGCCAAATGACATATATAACCTATTATACTAATTTATGGTCATTAATAACCTATAATTTTAATTATAAATAATTAGTCCAGTTGTACATGAACTTGCATACTTATATATAAGAAAAATGATCATGAAAACCAAGAAAACGAACACTATTGAATGGTGAAATTAAACTTTATAACTAATCCAAAATTTCATAAATGATCATAATACAACAATAATAAATTAAATTCATGTATAAAATATTATTTATTTATAAATTAAATAATATTATTTTAATATCCATGATATTAAATTGAATAAATAATTCAGACATAAGGTAATGGGAAAACTTGAGCCCAACTCTATTTATTTGGAATGTTCCGCTTTTACTCCTTTTTCTGAATGGATTTTCATTTACTACTTATTAAATATAATTTAATTTTTTTTCCATTTTATTTTATGGGATATAAATTTTTCTAACCTAGTTCCATGAAAAATGGAAATATTTGTAAAAAATACCTCTTCTTTCAATAAAACATCTATTTTACTTCTCCTTAGATTGTTTCTTCTTAAATCAAGATTGATACTAAGAATATTTCTCTCGTTTTTTTCTTGGGAACTCTAAAGTTTATAAATTTCAGATTTAGGAAATGAATCCCCTTCCTTTCTATGGGTTATTTTATGACCAGTATTGAGATATGTTCTATGTGGAATGAATAATAATGGAATTTTTATGATGTGATGGGTGAACCCTAAATTATATAGTGCATGAAAATGTTATAATGTGAAGGGTGAATGAATAATTATATAGTGCTCTAATTCATTGGTCAATATGATGCATCTTAGGATAAAAAGTGAAAATTCATGAACATAATTCATTCTTTTTTAACAAAAATGTGTGGTATTTGACCACTAAGACATGATATTTCATTTTTTGCATTTCTACATTCCATGCATTTAAAAAATGATTCCTCACAGTATTAGGGTTATGATATTTTTCATATATAATAATGAAGATGATTATACTCACACATTATTCATGTATAATAATAATCCTCTTACTAAGTTTTTATCTCACCCATTTCTGATGTATATACTTAGTTGAACACTTGTACGAAGTAGAACATCAACTCCAATAAGAAAATATATTAGAAGGAATAAAATAAATATTTATATTTTTTATGTAAATGATATATGTGATCCTAATATTTCCAAGACACTAATCCTTATGATACTAGATTTGTAACACTATTATACTATTTATCTTTAAAATACTTTAATAGTAATGTATGAAAAAATAGGGCCTTTATAGTTGTTATCAGAGTATGGTTTAGTTAATTTGAGAATAAGGATTAGAGAACCTTAGTGAAAACAGTTAGTATTAGACTATGTGTAAGTAAGAACATAAGAATAATTTCTTATGAAAAATTTAATCTTAGGGATTCCATAGGATCATCCTTTATAATTAAGAGAAAAAAAGAATTAATTATTTTTAAATCACTTGTTTACATAAGTTTTGTTCTAAACATTTTTATTTTAAAAAATGGTGGGAACCCGGAGAAATCGGGATAGTAAACCTTGCAAAGGAAAATGTAGTGATTTTTTAAATTAAATCCCTAATTATTTAGGAGATGGTGTTCAAAATTAAAAGGTGATGATTACATATATATCTCAATGTATGAAACAAAACCTGAATAATTTGGAAAATATTCCGTAAACTAAGTGGGAGAAAATTGATATCGATTATTTTATGGAAAAATGACCACTGAAATTTAGTGGATATTTTGATCTACTATTTATTGAACAATGGGTCAACTCAATAAGGGAGATCCTTTATTTACATTGCATTTATATAATGGATAAGGGGACTCTGGGAATTTATCATCTAGATGGAGATGCAGAACAATGGTGGGAATTGATTAAGGACACCAAACCAAATGAAGAAACTGAATAGATGGATTGGGAGGACTTTAAGATAATGTTTATTAACATTTATTTCCATGAAAATAAATATATAATGATGTATAGATAGTTCATAGAGCTAAATAAAATGGATGGTGATCTGTCATATCCTTTGAAGAAAATTTCAAAAGGCAAGCAAGGTATGCTTGGGGTTTTGGTATCAATAATGATAAAAAAATTATATATTTTTTCATGGATTAAAACGAAAACATATAAAGGCTCAATAAATTTGTGACATTGGGAGTTATAAAGAAGTTTTTTGATGTGATCTCAAAATGGAGATGTAGTTTGGGTAATGGTCCCATGGATTTAGTGATAAGAAATGACATATGGAGATTCAAGCGAGGGGATATAATTTGAATGGTTGAAAGAGAACTCAACCACCCATATGTCTAAAATTTGGTAATAAGAAACATGGAAATTACCTCAAACAGATGATAAAATGCTATAAGTGTGGGGGATGACACCACCATGCCCATGAAGTTTGATGATACATGAGGAAATAAGATGATATAGTGGAGTAAAGGATAGAACTATCCATGGTTCAATGCTTCATCTATAGGGATAAATGGCATTATGGATGCTAGTGCAATAAACCATGAGTCCATGAGGTTAATCAATTTCATCATCCACCAAATACAAAGGGTAAAGGGATTTATTATTCCATAACTACTACTAAGGTGGATCCCCACAATGATATGGTGATATGTTTACTGGTTATTCCTCTATGAAAAGAGAATTCACTATTTTATTTTCGTTCTACACATTCTTTCTTATCATGAAAGTTTAGTAGAACTATTAAAACACCACCATAGAATAATGAGGATACGTTATGTGTGAAAAAATGAAAATGGTTAAATTATTGTATCCAAAGTATATAACTTCCCCCTAGTTATTTTTTTGGGACTGTTTCGCACGGAATCCGGGGATGACCTCCTGGACGGGAGATTCAAACATTCCGATCGGTTTCTAACGGGTTTGTTCGTAGAACCGGAAACATCCAATGATTCCACATCCATTTGGACCTACTTTCCAAAGTTAGGCTCTCATTAGCTTGTGGGCTAATGAGGCTTAGGAATTTGCATTGGTCAAAAGGATGGGAGGTCGGACTCATCACACCTTTTTGAGGGGAATTATTGTCTACTCCGGGACTCTCTTTATAGATTTAAGTTATGTTCGTGAATCCTTATTACATTACCAAGTATAAAATGAGTTTTCCTTAAGTTTTAACAATCAATGATTAAATATGCAAGAAATTTAGAGAATCTTTTATATGTATTTGAGGTTCTTCATCAATAGAGAATCATCTGTATCTATTTAGAGATTCTTGGTCAATGGTATCCTTCGAAACATTTATAAAAGTCTCTTGGTCATTATGATGATCGGGCTGGTTTTAAAGCCACTCAGTGAGGCACTTGAAGTTTATCTTCATTCAGAAGGACATGGATTATTTCAAAGTTGGGATCGAACCCATAAATGGACTACCTACGTATCCTTTGTTTTGGAAAAGGAATCAGAACCCACGTAGTTCGAGTAATGGAGTATGATGTTTATGATTGATGGCTCAAATAAGAATGTCATAATTACTTTTACACTCTAAGCTCACGTGACTCATGCTCGGTGTGAGAAACAAGAGGTATTGGTAAAAATTAGACAATTGTGCCATGAAAGATGCAATCATAAGAAATTGTTTGGGGCTTATGTATGTATGACTGCCCAGATAAATGAAGGTTTAGGATTTACTTTTAGGGAGAAAATCCATGAACAGGGTCCATAAAGTTATATGTGCTTTATGGAGATTTGAATACTCTAATCTTGGGGCTTACTCCTAAGGAGGATGCCCAAGTTAGGAGGGGATTTATGATTGGGTTTTACTCCTGAAAAGGAAACCCAAGTCAAGGGTAAATTAGGACTGGTTAAGAGAAATTTATGGGGGCCTGGGGTTTACTCCTGAAAAGGAAACCCAAGATTATGACTGGGACTTACTCCTAAAAAAGGAGGCCCAAGTTAAGGTTATGACTGAGTCTTATTCTTAAAAAGGAGACCCATGTTAGGGGACTTGGGGCTTACTCCAGAAAAGGAAGCCCAAGATTATGACTGAGTCTTATTCCTGAAAAGGAGACCCAGGATGAGGGATTAAGGTTTGGAGCTTACTCCTGAGGAGGATGCCCATATTTGAGGTTGGGGCTTACTCCTAAGAAGGATGCCCAATTTGAGGTTGGGGCTTACTCCTAAGAAGGATTACAAAGGTTATGACTGGGGATTATTCTTGAAATGGAGACCCAGTTTAGGATTCTCTCATCTTAAAGGATGAGGTTGAATGAATGAACTCTCCATATTTAGTGACATAATGATATTTAAATCACTAGACTTTGAGAGATATTCCACAGAATTCCTTTTAGATAAGGAAGTCAAATCAAGAAATCATGCCATAAATGGCTTTGAAGAGTGTCTTGAAGACTGAATCTTGAGAACGAAAGGTGAAATGGCTTAAGATGGGTAAAATGGGCAAGATGGGCACCCAAAAAGATAGGGGCGCGCAAGTCTTGAAAGGCGCGCAAGTATTGCGGCGGCGCGCAAGTATTGGTCGCTCAAGTATACTTGCGCGACATGAGGGGTACTTGCGCGATTCTCAAATATCATTAGAATATTTGAGAGACTCTTTATAAATCCCTTTAGAATCCTCTTGAGGCTCTTCCAGAAAAGGGACGCGCAAGTTATATTGGAGGAAATAAGTCGGCGCGCAAGTGTTTGATAAGTTTCAACACTTAGGCCTTCCTTCTTCTCTTTAGATCTTCCGTTCTAGGTAAGAAATTACCTTAGAATTCTTCCGGAAGCTTTGAGAAGAGACTTTGGCGTTGGGAGCTTCAATCCGAGTTTCTGAAAAAAGATCCTCTCGAATGGGGGGCCCACAGGGTCTATTTATAGGCAAAAGAAGGCCCTGGGCGGTTACCGGGCGGTTACCACTTAGGTCACGCAAGTCACTTGCACGACCATAAGGCGTCGCGCAAGTACTTGCACGACCACTAGGCGGTGCGCAAGTGTACTTGCGCGACCATGAGGGAACATGCGCGACCTATGGGCAATGTTCTCCTTGTTCATCCCTTTGTCGATTTTTGATGTTTCTTCAAAGGATGAATCACATTGGACTCAAATATTCCCTTTTCCATTCTTTAGGTTCTGTGACGAAAGGAGCGTCAACAAAAGTCCCCCCTCAGAGTTCGATCCGGAGAGAAATGAGGATTTGACTCTGAGGAAATTGAATCCATCCAAAGGAAAAGGGGGCGCGCAAGACTTTAGGGCACAAAGGGCAGTGCGCAAGTGTGCTGGAACTTGACTTTTATTCAGAGTTCCTTTGTCTTTTGTGGGAAGTTTAAATTCATGCACGCCGGACATAAAGGGGATAATGTTTAAGGTCGAAATAGCTTTGACCGAAATGTACTAAAAAGGATTCAATTCCTTGACAATTTTTCTGAAAACATATTACCATACTCAAGTATGAGGGAAAATATGTAAACTATGGCTTAAGAATATTTGAATCTGAGGAATGATATGAAAAAGAGCTAAAAGGCATTAGAAGAAGTAGTTTCCAAGAATGAAGTTACTATTATTTGACAAAAACCCGTTAGGGGGTTGAAATATGCAGGGCCACCTAAGGGCATTGGCTGCATGGTCAAATAAATAGCATCTTTCGGCTGACGAGTCTGTTATGTGGACTATTTATGCAAGGCCACCTATGGGCACGTGCGGCATAGTCAGGCAAAAGAATTCTTAGAAGTTTACTTTCCTAGTGCTAAAAGCCAGTGAATGTTTATGGAGATTCAAATTTTCTAAATTATAGAGTTTGTTGTATGGAAAGAGATACTTGAATATGGAGAAGATATTTCCGAACAAGAATATCAAAGAACTGGATGAATATCACTCCTACGAAGGTCTGACCCAAACGTAGGGAAGAAGAATAAACCATAGACTTGAATACTTTCAGATCATGAAAAAGGATATGGGACCAATATGTTAAGGATGTATATTTTTTGCGGATCCCTACATACTGTCGTTTAAGACAAATAAGGACAAAAGAGGCATTCTTCCCAAGAATGAAGTTAATATTATTTAACAAAACCCGTTAGGGGGTTGAAATATGCAGGGCCACCTAAGGGCATTGGCTGCATGGTCAAATAAATTGCATCTTTTGGCTGACAAGTCTGTTATGTGGACTGTTTATGCAAGGCCACCTATGGGCACGTGCAACATAGTCAAGAAAAAGAATTCTCAGAAGTTTGACATTTTTGTGACTAAAAGTCATGAAAAGGGTTATGAAGATCTGAAAATATTTAAGGTTAGGAATATAACACATAAAGATGGGTATTGTCCAATGTATATATAGATACATAGGTCAATGATAACCATAATCATGTTGTGGCTGGGTCCTGAATTGAAATTTTGGACTTCACTACGTATCTCATAAGAATGAGAATCAATCCATACGTAGTTCTTGAAATGCAGTTTAACGTCATACAGGACGAAAGTATGAGTGATCTTAGTTTAGGGTCATAGAATTCGAACCATAATAATGAATACACAGTGTGTGTTTTCATAAGGACTTTTCAGCCAAGGGACTGAAAGTGAAATTTGGGGTTAGGCCCAAAAGACTTGGGACTGGATTCGAGGGATACTCGAATGTTCCTACGTATCCCATAAAGATGGGAATCAAGTCCACGTAGTTCTAGAACTACCCTTTGTACAAATTTGGTTCGTACATGTGAAGGGTGAAAGGGGAATTTAGTGCAATGATGGTTTAACCTGAGATAAAAAGTTCAGGCATTACCATGTATGCACGTAGTCTTTTGAAAATGAAACATGATTTAAAAAATCAATGTCAATAATGGTTCCTTCTCAAATGAAGAAATCAAAGAAAATTGTAGTTTATTGTCGTACCGGAAAAAAGTGTTGTATAGTTTAACGTCATATAACAAGGACGAAAGTGAATCAATGTAAAGATATTGATTCCTGGGGCGGTTTCACGAATCAACATCATATGAGATGGTGGTGAACCGATGTGAAGAGATTGTTTTTGGGCTTGAACCTTGGGAGGTTGCCTACATACCCAGCCTGGAGGGCAAGGATCAAAGTCTGTGTAGTTCAATTAAAGAATTAATTAATGATCAAGTTGTTCTTAGGGACAATGATCTAATAAAAAATGTCGTTGGGACTTACACATGGTTAGGGGCCCAAAGAGAGTGTTATGGTTGAGGTTTGCTCTAAGCTCACGTGAGTCATACTCGGTGTGAGAAACAAGAGGTAACAACATCCTTAACGATGCACAGTTTAATGTCATGTAGAACATATACAGGGACTATGTAGTTTAAAGTCTTGCAGTTAGGACTATTGGTGTTGCACAGTTTAGTGTCATGTAGCAGGGACAAAATAACAGTTTAATGTTATGTAAGACATATCAAGGATTTTCAGTATAGTTTAGCGTCATGTAATTAGGACGATGGGGATAATACAGTTTAACGTCATATTGGACGAAAGTGTGAATAGTTTAAGGTCATATGCATGGACCGTGGATGGTGCAGTTTAATGTCATGCTGGACCTTTGATGATTATATAGTTTAACTTCTTTCCGGACGTGAGGGACCTTTATACAGTTTAGCGTCATGTAGTTAGGACGTCATAGTTTAACGTCTTGCTAGACATAAATAGTTTATGGTCATATACATGGACCAGGGATGATGCAGTTTAAGGTCATGCTGGACGGTTTAGGGAACTTTTTCACAGTTTAATGTCGTGTGGGACGAAGTTACAGTTTAAAGTCATACTGGACCATTGATGAATAGTTTAATGTCATATAGCAAGGACGAACTGGTGCTGTACAGTTTAAAGTCATGTAGCTAGGACTAAGGTGAAACAATATGAGGATATCAGTTCTGGGGACTTTTTACAGTTTAACGTCATGCTGGACGATGAAAGTGCCACACAGTTTAATGTCATGTTGCTAGGACACAATATAGTTTAATGTCATCTCGGACAAAATATAGTTTAATGTCATCTCGGACAAAATATAGGAACTTCTATACAGTTTAACGTCATGTAGATAGGACATAATACAGTTTAGTGTCATGTAGGACAAATAAGGAACTTCTCTACAGTTTAATGTCATGTAGATATGACATAATACAGTTTAGTGTCTTGTAGGACAAATAAATAACTTCTCTACAGTTTAATCTCATGTAGATAGGACATAATACAGTTTAGTGTCTTGTAGGACAAATAAGGAACTTCTCTACAGTTTAATGTCATGTAGATAGGACATAATACAGTTTAGTGTCTTGTAGGACAAATAAGGAACTTCTCTACAGTTTAATGTCATGTAGATAGGACATAATACAGTTTAGTGTCTTGTAGGACAAATAAGGAACTTCTCTACAGTTTAATGTCATGTAGATAGGACATAATACAGTTTAGTGTCTTGTAGGAAAAATAAGGAACTTCTCTACAGTTTAATATCATGTAGATAGGACATAATACAGTTTAGTGTCTTGTAGGACAAATAAGGAACTTCTCTATAGTTTAATGTCATGTAGATAGGACATAATACAGTTTAGTGTCTTGTAGGACATAATATAGTTTAATGTCATCTCGGACATAATATAGTTTAATGTCATCTCGGACATATAATGAACCTCTGTACAGTTTAATGTCATGTAGATAGGACATAATACAGTTTAGTGTCATGTAGGGCAAAATATAGTTTAATGTCATGTAGGACATAATACAGTTTAGTGTCATGTAGGACATAATATGAACCAATGTGACTGTTTTGGCTCTGGGAACAATATTTTGTGTTTATAAAAAATACTTCTTCAGAAATCTGGCATTATTTGGAGTCGTGATGTGTTCTCCATCCATTGAGATTAGAGAATACGCTCCATTGGAGTAGACCTTATGTATTGAATAAGGTCCTTCCCATTTTGGTTCAAGCTTGGGAGGCTTCTTTCCTGGTATCATTGGTGCTCTGAGAACCAATACCAATTCTCCCTGAATCTCTAGAACCTCCTCGGATTCCTTTATTTGATACAGGGAATTCAGGCTCATCAAGACTAGAATATGGATCTGTTAATTGAATCATATTAACAGAACCAAAGATTAACTCTTCGTCTGATAAAGACTCTGCCTGGTTAGCCTGTTTAGGCTGTGCCGTTTGATGGGGTGGTGCCCGTGGCTCTGAAGTAGATGGCATGAAATCTGCCAGAGTCAAAGACAATTTAGGCTTTGATATATACTCATCTTCTCCTGATTCCTCTTTCTTCTTTGAATTGCGCTGCCCTTTTGAGGATTTGTCTTTTGATGGAGGCTTTACTGCAGCTTTTGTAGGATACACAATTGGCTTCTTCAATTGTGTTCGCAAAATGGAATGGGTCCGATTGATTGTCTTTCTGACCATCCAATCATCATATTTTTTCGCAGTTTTGCTTTTGACTTCCTGTCACTCGCCTCCTTCCTCTGGATCTGTAGCGGTAATACACGCTACATGAGCTGAAGAAACCTTCAATTTCACTTGTCCCAAGTCGACCATCTTTTGCAGGAGGTCTTTAAAGACAAAACACTCCTGGATGGGATGCCCCAACATTTGATGAAAGGGACAATAATTGGGACGGTCTTCATCTACTTCCTTGTTTGGCCTCTTGGGCACTGGTAATTGAACCAAATTATTTTCCAGAGCTGAAATGAAGTAACCAGGAACTTGCTCATTTCGGAAAGAGTATGTTTTACTCTTCATATCCTCAAATTGTTTTCGTCGTTGATCTCTTTAATCATTTGGACGAAACGTCCTTTGTTGTTGGCGTTCAGGAGGTGGAGTCCTTCGAGAAGATGAAGGTTTTGAAGTAGATATAGGTACAGGTGCTTGTTTAAGCATAACTATAGCAGTTTCTGCTTTACCCATTCTTCTTCCTGGAGCTGATGGAATTACACGAGATTTAACCTTAGCCTGTATAAGGGAATCTTCAATCTGCTGAGCGATTGAAGTAAGGTCTCGAAACCCTCCTGTGTATTTCACAGGGATCAATGTCGTGCGTAACTCGTCACGTAGATTTGCCACATAGATTGGCAACAATTCTTCCTGAGGGAGTGCCAAACTCAGGGAATACGTTAATCCCTTCCAATGAGCAACAAAATCAGAGACTCTTTCATTCTCCCTTTGCTTGCAGTTTGTAAGATCGAAAACTGTCGTTTTTGGAAAAGTTGAGCTAAACTGAAGAAGAAATTTTTGACGAAGATCATCCCATCCGATGACTGACCGGGATTGCAAGCTTGTATACCAGACAAAAGCTGGTCCTTGCAAGGTTCGCACGAAGCATCTGAGTTTCACTGCTTCTTGCTGCTCTGGAGTTCCCATCATAGGATCACAACAAGACACGTAATGCGTCAAATGTTGTTCAGGGTCGCCTGATCCATTGAAAGTAGGGAAAACAGGGTTTCCAAAACTGGATGGAGGAGAAATTGAATCTACCCATTCAGGGTAAACTTTCTTTTCAGGTTGAACTTGGGCCCGTTTCCCTTCCATAGTTTCTAACCGAGTTGTTAATGACTCAATAGTAGTTATTAACTTTTGAGAAACCTCAGGTTGAACTTGGTTTTGGGTAGGTGCAATGAATGGAGCTTGGACAGATGTGGTGGTTGGTGCTGCAACTGATGGTAGTGCTGCCAACCGTTGTTGCGTTTGACCCGTAGGATTAGACCTCTAAGGGTGTACTGATAAAGGAGGATATTCCTGATCCATCTCAGTAGTTACAACAAATTCCTTCGGCTGTCGGACTTCAGCATTCTTAAGAAGAAGACTACTCTGAAGTAGTTCTACATTCAACCTTCTTAATTCTTTCATTTCTTCCTCCTGTTGTGCAAACCTTTGCTCTAATGAGAGCGATTGAACTCCTTCAGAGGAAGGGTGAGAAGTAACCTGATTCTTTCCTTTCCCCTTATTGGATCCTTTTCGGAGAGGGGGAAGTGGGTTACTTGAAGGAATACCCAGATTTTGGGTAAGCCTTTGATTACGTGTGCGCACACCTTCTTCATTTAGGTCTGTGTGCGCAACTTCTTGAGCAGGAACCTCTTCGTCTGATCCCTCCGATTGAGCCTCATCTGGTGAATCAGCAGCAACGACATTGATGACATTAATGGATGCATATTGCATGGAATCCTTTCTATCATCATTTCTATGATATTTTCTTCTTCTATGTCCATGATGAGACATGGCATTCCGTTGACTTGATCCCTCAGGAACTTCTTGGAGAACTGTCACTTGGAGAGAATCTTATGATAGCTTGGCTCTTCGTTCCTCTTGAGGCTTATTCCCTAATCGAGAGAATACTGACTTTCTCTGAGGGAGGGATTGAGGATTTGAAAAAGTCCCCAGTCTGGTGGACTGGTGATGTTCCTGCTGCTTCCGCTCAACTCCTCGAATCCCATTTGTTGACTCTGAGGGTTGGGTTAGAGAAGTCCCCAGTCTGGCAAGCTGGGGTGTCTCTTGACATGTTATGTCTGAGATCTTATTAAAATCTCTCTTGATCTTGCGAATCTTAGTTCGGAAATTAGCTGGATGCATTAACCTGTATCCACTTTTATCACCTGGTTCAACAGATCGTTGGATGATTTTCGAAACTTCTGTCATTTGATGACGTGTTTGCTCCAGAGGAGAGGCTTGTGCAATATTCTCGCCTGCTTGATGTACGAGCAATTCAACAACTTGTTCTCTATATACTTGATTTTGAGAGGAACTAGTTGAAGCCTGTTCTTGAGCAAGATTTTGATTATGAACAAAGCCCATTGACTGTGGCCGGCCATGGGCAATAACATTTCATGAGACCATTTTCGGCGGGCTTTGCTGACTGGAAAGCACTGTGAAATGTAGTGCTCCGTGAACACCCCATCCTCTGATATGAACATCAGATGGAGTATTGGAAATTAACTGACGCAATCTTCTTAGTGCGCCAAGGCATGAACGTTGAAGGGTTCTCTGTTGCTTTTCAGCCTTCAGATACCGAGAGACTGATAGAGATGCCAAATCAATCTGACGTTGTAGCCCTTCTATTATCTTAAGATGATTTTCATATTCATCGTAAGATAATACCTTCTTCTTTAATTGACAAAGAGTTTTCCATACGTTGAGACGAATATCATGGATTCCATCATCCGTCAACATCTTTGGAATGTCGTACTGGGAGTCAGCCAAAGGCCAAAACATGACTGGTACTCCACCTTTTGCCAGTTTTTTTCCTCATGTTCAGCATTTCCTCTTTATCATTAAATGAAGATTCTTCTACCTGTTTGGACCAGAGTTGATGTTTCCTTGTTGCTTCATGGGATTCAACAAGATTGGTAGAGAGATCACTATTCATGCTGGAAGATGAATGACCTAGGGATGGTTCGGAGAATAACCTGAACCCCAGGCTATCTTCTGATAGAGAAAGAGTTTCACCTGCTGATAGTAAAGCATCAGACATGACTGGTTTTACGTTTGCAAGTGCCTCGAGATAGGAGGGCTTTCTCGTCACTACATTGCCTTCTGAAGAATTTTTGAGACAACGTGAATCACTACTATGGAGAGGACTTTCGCAGCGAAGTTCATCACCATGAGGAGGACCGTCATGATGGGTTACAACAAAAGATGAAATCTCTTGCTCCTTGGTCTTCTAACCACACAGAGGGTTCCTGTGGCTCTCATCTGAAGAAGAAACTTCAAGATTGACCGAACTTTCATGAAGAAAGTCTTCATGAGGAAGTGTCTGTTGAAGACCTTCAGAATTAATGTTCCCGTTATTGGGAATTGAGGGAGTAGAATCTTGAATTCCGACAGATAAATGTCTGAGGGCTTCAAGAACTCCAGCATCAAGCAAGGCTTGGTTACAAATTGGCCTTTGATCTCCTGACTGTGCTGGGAAGATCTTTTTCTTAGATGCCTTCTTACTCACTTTAGAAACCACTTGATGACGAAAGTGATTGCTCTGAGCAGGTGTATGTGCCTGATCAGGAAAGATGGTCAGGTTAGGCTGATGATCTCCACTCAAATCAGGTGTATGAGCCTGACTTGGTTGTCCGTATGATATGGGGGAGTATGCCCCATAACCCTCTTGGACTGGAACAGATGTGTGTGTCTGTTTCGGAGTGAATCGTTGATGTGTCACTCCATTGCTAGGGATAGATTTATGTGTCTGTCCCTGTGATGATGCTGAAGCTGTTATGATATCCTGGAAAGCATCCAGAATATGAGCAGGAATTTGCTTCTGCTCTTTCACCATTGACAAAATATGTTTGGTGACTTCAGCCGCCGGAACGGGGATATACGTCCATTCCGGGCTTGGAGTAGGTGTATGTGCCTGCTCCTATCCTCCTTTTCCTGTCAGTGAATCCTGACAGTACTCAAGTGTGGAGGCAGAGAGTTGAGTCTGCCTCCTGTTTGTCGTCGGGACTTTCCGACTGACTTCTCTGTGCGCTACCAAGTGAGACTGTTGGTAGGCTTGATTAGTATTAGCAGGTGTATGTGCCTGCTGATTACACTTCGCCAAACGCGGTTGACGAGATCCATCATATGTAGTCAAATGAGCCTGCTGACTAACTGGTGATGTATAAGCAGGTGTATGTTCCTGCCTATAGTACTCCGCCGGAATTTCCTGGAGGGGTCGGCTTGATGCTGCCAGACGAGTCTGCTGGACAGCGGAATTAAAACGGGCAGGTGATTGTGCCTGCTCGTTATTTGCCACCAAGTTAGGTTGGTGGACTTCTCCAGATATGGCAGGGATGACAACCTGCCTATTGTTAACCGGATCCCTTCTCTGGCGGTTCATCTTGCCTGCTCGGGTTCGAGGAACCTAAGCTGAATGCCTGGAGTCGGTACCCTCATCATGTTGAGGGCGCACTACCGCACGAGTCTGGCGGCGATTGTTGATGGGAGCCCTCGGGAAGGACTCATGTCTTTTTGAACTAAGGCCTTGAGGGACCTGCTCATTCACTTCCTCAGAGTAAGGGAGTGAATGGAAATTGCATTCCGGGGATAACGACCCGAAACGGTTGGAGACGGTAGTCAGCACCGCCTGCTTCTTGATTGCTGGCCGCCGTTTTCCGGACGACCAGGTAGAGTTGTTAACTTGGAGGGCTTGACGAGCAGCTTCCAGAGTTGGGATAGTACCGTTGCGACGGTACACCTTAACCAGTTCATTAGAAACCCAGTGTTGAAGACGCTGAGTTGGTGATGTCATCCTTAGAGCGGACGACGTTCCAGCAGGAGTAGCATCATTGGTTTTCACAGAAGCAGACCTCACAGTAGAGGTGTTCACAGCAGTAGTATTCACAAGGGTGAATTTAAGGAACGCCATTTTGCAGATGATCTTGAGAAAAGAGTGCCTGTTTCATATAACAGACATAATCAAGATGAATCCGGCCACTGCATCGTTTGGATGAGCATATGTCAATGATTGCTTTGTTGGCCGAAGGGGCCTAACAAATAAGTATAATATCACTTTAACTTGGTTAAGGATTCACGTCGGGTTCACCATTTTTTGTTTCGCACGGAATCCGGGGATGACCTCCTGGACGGGAGATTCAAACATTCTGATCGGTTTCTAACGGGTTTGTTCGTAGAACCGAAAACATCCAATGAATCCACATCCGTTTGGAACTACATTCCAAAGGTAGGCGCTCATTAGCTTGTGGTCTAATGAGGCTTAGGAATTTGCATTGGTCGAGAGGATGAGAGGTCGGACTCATCACACCTTTTTGAGGGGAATTATTGTCTACTCCGGGACTCTCTTTATAGATTTAAGTTATGTTCGTGAATCCTTATTACATTACCAAGTATAAAATGAGCTTTCCTTAAGTTTTAACAATCAATGATTAAATATGAAAGAAATTTAGAGAATCTTTTATAGGTATTTGAGGTTCTTCATCAATAGAGAATCATCTTTATCTATTTAGAGATTCTTGGTCAATGGTATCCTTTGAAACATTTAT
Organism: Viscum album; assembly: GCA_963277665.1. Taxonomy (NCBI): domain Eukaryota; kingdom Viridiplantae; phylum Streptophyta; class Magnoliopsida; order Santalales; family Viscaceae; genus Viscum; species Viscum album. The sequence continues at coordinate 1,306,749,879 of OY728162.1, forward strand.
AAAAGTCTCTTGGTCATTATGATGATCGGGCTGGTTTTAAAGCCACTCAGTGAGGCACTTGAAGTTTATCGTCATTCAGAAGGACATGAATTATTTCAAAGTTGGGATCGAACCCATAAATAGGCTACCTACGTATCCTTTGTTTTGGAAAAGGAATCAGAACCAACGTAGTTCGAGTAATGGAGTATGATGTTTATGATTGATGGCTCAAAGAAGAATATCATAATTACTTTTACACTCTAAGCTCACGTGAGTCATGCTCGGTGTGAGAAACAAGAGGTATTGGTAAAAATTAGACAATTGTGCCATGAAAGATGCAATCATAAGAAATTGTTTGGGGCTTATGTATGTATGACTGCCCAGATAAATGAAGGTTTAGGATTTACTTTTAGGGAGAAAATCCATGAACAGGGTCCATAAAGTTATATGTGCTTTATGGAGATTTGAATACTCTAATCTTGGGGCTTACTCCTAAGGAGGATGCCCAAGTTAGGAGGGGATTTATGATTGGGTTTTACTCCTGAAAAGGAAACCCAAGTCAAGGGTAAATTAGGACTGGTTAAGAGAAATTTAAGGGGGCTTGGGGTTTACTCCTGAAAAGGAAACCCAAGATTATGACTGGGACTTACTCCTAAAAAAGGAGGCCCAAGTTGAGGTTATGACTGAGTCTTATTCTTAAAAAGGAGACCCAGGTTACAGGACTTGGGGCTTAATCCTAAAAAGGAAGCCCAAGATTATGACTGAGTCTTATTCCTAAAAAGGAGACCCAGGATTAGGGATTAAGGTTTGGGGCTTACTCCTGAGGAGGATGCCCATATTTGAGGTTGGGGCTTACTCCTAAGAAGGATGCCCAATTTGAGGTTGGGGCTTACTCCTAAGAAGGATGCCCAAGGTTATGACTGGGGATTATTCCTGAAAAGGAGACCCAGGTTAGGATTCTCTCATCTTAAAGGATGAGGTTGAATGAATGAACTCTCCATATTTAGTGACATAAGGATTTTTAAATCACTATACTTTGAGAGATATTCCACAGAATTCCTTTTAGATAAGGTAGTCAAATCAAGAAATCATGCCATAAATGGCTTGGAAGAGTGTCTTGAAGACTGAATCTTGAAAAGGAAAGGTGAAATGGCTTAAGAGGGGTAAAATGGGCAAGATGGGCACCCAAAAATATAGGGGCGCGCAAGTCTTGAAAGGTGCGCAAGTATTGCGGCGGCGCGCAAGTATTGGTCGCGCAAGTATACTTGCACGACATGAGGGGTACATGCGCGATTCTCAAATATCATTAGAATATTTGAGCGACTCTTTATAAATCTCTTTAGAATCCTCTTGAGGCTCTTCCAGAAAAGGGACGCGCAAGTTATATTGAAGGAAATAAGTCGGCGCGCAAGTGTTTGATAAGTTTCAACACTTAGGCCTTCCTTCTTCTCTTTAGATCTTCCATTCTAGGTAAGAAATTACCTTAGAAGTGTTCCGGAAGCTTTGAGAAGAGACTTGGGAGTCAGGAGCTTCAATTCGAGTTTCTGGAAAAAGATCCTCTCAAATGGGGGGCCCACAGGGTCTATTTATAGGCAAAAGAAGGCCCTGGGCGGTTACCGGGCGATTACCACTTAGGTCGCGCAAGTCACTTGCACGACCATAAGGCGTCGCACAAGTACTTGCACGACCACTAGGCGGCGCGCAAGTGTACTTGCGCGACCATGAGGGAACTTGCGCGACCTATGGGCAATGTTCTCCTTGTTCATACCTTTGTCGATTTTTGATGTTTCTTCAAAGGATGAATCACATTGGACTCAAATATTCCCTTTTCCGATCATTAGATTCTGTGACGAAAGGAGCGTCAACAGGGACTGAACCTCCCATAGAATTTTTGTATACTTCATTTAGTGGTGTTTGATGCTACATGTGGCATGGACTGGCTATCTTTAAACAATGCCAACATAAACTACCAAGAAATGGATATTACTCTTCACATACTTAAGAATCCTCAATTTTTTACAAATATAAGGATGAGCACGAATCCTGGTCAGATCCATCATAATAATGTGGATATTATTTAATTTTGAGATAGAATATATGGATCAAATTATTGAGTCAAAGGAGGGAATTATGATCAAATACATTCCCATTATATGGGACTTCACTGATGTTCTCCCCAAATAATTTATTGGCCTTCTTCCTGACATAGTTTTTGAGTTCCCAAATAAATTTTTTTTTCATGGATCCCTACATATATTAAATACACCGTATATAATGGCCACCATTGAGTTATAAGAACAAAACAATCGATTACAAGAGAATATAGGTAATGGTTTTATATGCCCGAGTGCTTCACTATGAGGTGCATCAGTCCTATTCATCAAGAAGAATAATGGATAAATAAACCTTTAGATTGATTATCGTGAGCTAAAAAATCATAATAAAACACAAGTACCCCTTCCATGGATAGATTAATTGTTTGATAAACTATGTGGTGAAAAGTATTTCTCTACGATGGACCTTTGGTCGGGATGTCACCAATTAATATTGTGGAAGGAATATATTCCCTAGACTACCATTGAATGAGGTATAGACCCCATGAGTTCATTGTAATTCCCTTTTCACTCAATAATGCTTTAGAAATATTCAAGGACATAATGTATAGAGTCTTGAGAGATTTATTAGAAAAATTGGAGGTAGTTTTTATTGATGATATTATGATATACTGTAAGAATAAAGAGGGACATGAGGAGAATTTGAATATTATGATAAAGAGTTTGATAAGGAAAAATTTAATTCATAGTATGGTAAATGGGAGTTCTATATTGAGGATGTATCACTCCGTGGTAATTTTATCACCAGCAAAGGCATATCTGTCGATCGATCCTAGACAAAGGAAATTGAGGAGTTACCCTTACCCACCTATGTTATAGATATCTGTAGATTCCATGGTCTAGCTGGGAATTATTAGTGATTTGTTAAAATATTCCCATGATTTAAAAAGCCACTAACCAAGCTGAATTGGAAGGGAGAAATGTTTTTCTGGATAAGTTAATTTGAAGACTTCATTAAAGAGATGAAAAATAGGATTATCACTACACCAATACTCACACTTCCTAAAAGTGGGGAACTCTTTATACTATAAAAAGATGCATGTAAAAGGGATAAGGATGTATAATTTTGTAAATTGATAATGTTATATCCTATGAATAAGGGAAGTGGAAACTTAAGGATCAATACTATCCTAGGCATTATTTGTTATTAGATGTTGTGATCTTTCTATTGAAAATATGGGGGCATTATCATATGGGGAGTAGTTTGAAATAATTATTGATAAAAAGAGCCTCAAATATATATTCACACAAAAGGATATTAATATGCACTAGTTAAGATGTTCAGATCTCATAAGGGATTATGACTTCTCAATCCACTACCATCATAGTAGGGAGAACAATTGGTGGATTCTATATATAGAAATGATCATACAACATTATAAAGGATGAGAATTAAAAAGAAAATAAAATTCATTGATTTTAAAAGGATAGACATGGGTGTTAATAAGGAAGGAAAATTATCAATCCTTTCTCAAATGGTTACCCAACCATCCCTTATATAGGAAATAAATGATTCTCAAAGAAATTATGTGGAAATTCAGAATAATTTGGAAGTTAATAGAAAATGGAAATTCCGATAGTTTAAAATTGATGAGGAATGAGTTGTAATATTTGGATCATGATTATATGTCAAATAAATACATAAATAAATAAGTATCTTTTAAATTATTCACATAGATCAACCTTCTCTCTTCATGTAGGGAGAAAAAATATGTATTGAGATATCTGATAGAACTGTTGTGGGAAAATATGAAGAAGGAGATCACTAAATATAAATCAAAATGCGTGGTATGTGAGAAAGTTAATGTTAAAAGAAAAAAGACTAATGGGATATGAAACCATTACCTACACCATCATGGAAATGGGAAAAAATCACCATTGACATTTTCACCGGACATCCAAATTCATCACGAGAAAACAATTCTATATGGGTTTTTACGGATCATCATTCAAAGATAGATCACTTTATCTATATTCAAGAGGATTTCTCACTGAATCAATTGGCATAAATATACATTATTGAGGTGGTAAGGCTAAATGGAGTATCACTATCAATTTTATCTGATAGAGATCTGAGATTGATCTCCATGTTCTTGAAAATTCTCCAAAATTCTCTAAACTCTGGTCGGAACTTCAGTATGGATTTTCATCATCAAAATAATGGCCAAACTAAATGAACTATTCATACACCAGAATATCTGTTGATGAAATGTTATATGGACGTAATAGAATGACATGACAAGAATCTTTTTTTGTTTGAGTTCACACACAATAATAGTTTCCGCCCAAGCATCCAAATGGATCTATATTAATCCCTTCATGGGAAAAGATTCCAAAAAATGAGGTTTTGGGATGAATTCAATTAACCTAAGTTTCTAGGAGCATAAATGGTTAAAGAAATTGTGGAAATGGTGAAAACTATTCTTGAACACATCAATGAAGCCCAAACTCAACAAAAAAATCTATGTAGATAATCATCAACGTGAAATTTATTTATGGTTGGTGACATGGTATTCCTCTACATGTCTTAATAGAAGAGGATTGTAATGATTGGGAAGAATGGAAAGATGAGTTCTAGGTGCATATACCTCTTCAAGATTCTTTATCAAGTCAGAGTTTTGGACTAGCGAATATCACTTCAATAAATAATGTCTCAAGTACATGATATATTCCATATTCCCCTATTGAGGATTTACATACCAGATCCATCAAATTAATTGAATACATATGTGGTATAGTTATAATATGATATCTCTTAAGAGGAGAATCCAATGATGATCATGGATTATATATAAAATGTTCTATGCAATAAGACTACACATCTGGTAAATGTACTACGACATAACCATAAGTATGAAGAGGAAACATATAAACCAGAGGATGTGATGAAGGAGAAGTACCCTCAATTTTTTTCACCATAGTATGTAAAATGAAATTTTAATGGAGAAATTTCATAAGGGGGGAATAATGTAACAACCCAAAATATTATCAATGACAACTTCCTTATCATAATTTTTTCATATAGTAAAAAATGCATAAAATCACATAGAAAACACTATACAAATATCATAAATGAACAATGAACGAAATAATAGGTATTTCTAGAAGTTAAGGAACCTATACCAACAGAATAATAACGTTAAATTTTGAATAGTAATATGAACCTCATAATTATTAATGTGAACAACTGAATAGTAACCTCATCTATGAAATTATAAATACAATTTCAGCGTCCTAAAAATGTTAATATGATATAATTTAATTATAGTATAAGTATTTAAATATTTGCGTAGTGTTGGTTGTTTTGTAAGTTATAAATATTTAATTACAATTTAATAATTAATACAATGATTTAAAAGAATATTTATTTCATAAAAATTAATTTATATATTAATATTTTTTGTCTTATTTTTATAGGCGAATTTTAGGTGGCCTTAATTTTTTCAATGTTTTACAAAATAATTTATAATTTTAAAATCGGTATTTCTAAAGTAAATGATTATATTAATTAAAAATGTAAGTCCACATACTTTGGAAATTATTTTCAAAAAATGGAGATCATATTTGAAATTTATGATTTGAAAAATCATTTGGTTTATTTATTTGGATTTTTCTCAAATATTTGAATTTTGGTGAATATTATAATATATTATTTTACTGTAACTATACATTAAAATTTAGATAATCTATTCGATGAGTAATTAAAAATTTAAGTAGCATAATAGTCAAATTTATTTAATTATTTTAATATATTTAATGATAATTATTAAACTATTCATAGTATTGACACAAACGTAATAATATAATGAATAATAGAATGAGAAAATACCACTCTCCTCCCCTATAAATACTACCCCTCACAACCTCTTCTAATCACACGTTCCAAGATATGATCTTTTTTCAAATTCTACCCAATACTCTTCTCAATCCCCTCCCCGTCATCCAATATCTCTCAGTCTCATCAATATACCAATCCCTTTTTACTAAGGAGCTTCTCAAGTAGAAGGATTCAGGAGGTAAAATCCCCTTTCTTTTCATTTTATTTATTTCAAATTCCTTTTATTTTCTTAATATATTCTCACCTTCCCTTATCCAAATTACATGATAAATATAATACCTTAAAAATAATATATATTTAGTATGCTAGTTTAATAACTGATCATCAAACCCCTTATCCTATCCCTTTTATTCATAAAATTAAAGCATCATATGTGAGGTATTGATACATGTATTTCAAGGATGGCGTGTTTTCATTTTACCTTAACACCATTGAGGCTGGACATTAAACAATTTTTATGGTTAAAAATGATTATAAATTGTGTTATATAACCATTATTATGTTATTGAATTTACATATTTACATAATACTAAGTGATGAAACAATACAAGTTCATTGAGATAAAAAAATGCCGAAAAATTCTAAATGATTATCACTATTGTCTTATCTAATGATTAATCCTAGTACCATATAACCAAATGATATATATAACCATTTACACTTTTGTATTATCATTAATAAAATTTAATTTTAATTATGGTGAATTATTCCAATTATACATGAACTTGTATAATTAAATACAAACAAACTGATCATCAATACCAAGAAAATGAACACTCCCAAATGATGAAATTAAACTCTATAACTCATAGAAAAACCTACAAAAAGAACTTAATAAAACTTTAATAAATTTAATTCATGTATAAATTTTTATTTATTTTTAAATTAATTACATTAATTTCATTATCAATAATATTAATGTGAATAAATCATCCAGACATAAGGATAGGGGAATTCTCGAACCCAACTTTCATTCTTTGGGTTTTACCTCTTTTATTCAATTTTTAGTATGGATGTTCCTCAAATGTTTATTAAATATAATTTATTTTTTATTACCTTTTCATTTCTAGGAAATACTTGTTTTCAATATGGTTTTATTGAAAAAGTAAAATATTTTCCAAAATACGTATTCTAAAAAAACAACCTTTACTTCTCTTGAGATTTTTTCTTCTTCAATTAAGATTGATCCCAAAAATAGTATTCCCTTTTTATCTTGGTAACTCAAAATTTTATGAATTTATTCTACATGAAATTAAATCCATTCATTTATATGGGTTTTTATGTTGATCATTTATATAAGTTCTAGATTTCATGCATTATAATATAAATGTTGTGGTGTGATAGGTGCACTTAAAGTTATGTAGTGTATGTCAATGTTATGATATGGCAGGTGTTCTTTGAACTATATAGAGCTCCAATGAATTGGGTAATGTAAATTATCTCATTATAAGAATTTAAAATGAAAGAAAATGAATCTACCTTTGTTCACAACTATATGTGGTATTTGACCACACAGACATGTTGTTTCATTTTTATGCATTTCTACATTCAATGTATTTAACTGATGTTTACTCCCATGATTATGACTATGATCCTTTTCATATATTATGATGATGAATATTATTATCACCCATGTTTTGATGTATCTAATTCATCCTGTCATCGGTCTTTTATCTAACAACTTTTTGATGTATATCCTCAGGGGAATACTTATACTAATGAGAACACAAGGGCCAATAAGAATATATATAAGAAGAAATTAAATAAACTTTTTTATTATGTAAAATTTATGTGTGGTCATAATTTTCCCATGACACTAAACCTTCGGATCCTGGATTTGTATCACTGTTATGTTTTTTATCTTTAACATCCTGTAATGTTAATGTAAGAAAAATGAAGGGCGCAATATGAATCCCTAGTGCAATAAAGACCTAGTTGAGTGATGATATGGGATACGGATAATGAATATTAATAATTTTTCAATTAATTACCCATATATATGTAATGATTTATGATCTACATCAAATATTCCCCTAGGATTGTGGTTGATATATCCTCTCCATGTGGGAAGATGGAGTACTACCCGTTGTTAAGGGCGAGGAGGTGGTCACGGATAAGAAAGTCAAAATTATGATATATAGAATCAGCAGAGAGGAAATACTATTGAAATTGTAGTTTCATTTTATGTCCATGTTCTAGGAAAATTACATTTTGTTCAGCTGACACCCGAGGAGGAGAGCATTGTTACTTATACAGTATGAGGTACTATTTTAGTGGAAAATACATTATTGATTTCCTTGTTTGACACATTCACCTCATGTTCATTAATATATGTGGAAATTATGGAATGCCTTATGATACTGATAGAGTTATTATGTGTTTTCATGACTTTGTATACTATATCGGGGATTTGACCAGAGAGTGTATGATAATGTAATGAATTCCCCCATTGAAATTGGTGGTTATAGTTTTAGATATATCTTTTTTCTTTCGATATTATGAGCTTTGATATAGGATGGATTTATCAGTACCCTATCCTACACATATTTACATTCATTTCAAAAGGATTAAAATTATTTCACCCAAGGGTAGTAACTACATTCACAATCAGGAGTCACATTTCATGGATAGTTGACCTACACCTAGGTACCGTGATATTGGTGGAGTTTTGATCCCATAGTTATAATCTTTTTCATAATGATCAAGGAATAATTATGATATATTTCCCAACTATAGTGGATCATTTCAGGGATGTATTCACAAATAATATTTTTATGTTGAATCCAATGTGAGAGAGGGATATTTCAATTGAGTTACATATACATGCAAAACTAGTGTCAATTCTTCCTTACAGAATGGATACTACTATGTTTCAAGAGATCAAGAGGTATTAAAATAATTATTAATCAAATGGGTTTATATGACCAAGAACTACCCCATGAGGTTCACCCATGATTTTCACTATGATAATATATGGGACACTCGGACATTTCATGGATAAACACAAGTAAAATCAGTATATATTTTGGAAAGTATGTCCAATTACTTATATAAAAGAGCATTTTTATTAGCTTTTTTGGGGTTTGTTTTTCATGAAGATTAATTTTAGGTTAGGATATCATCAGGTACATGTCAGGAATTTGATATACCACTTACAACATTATGAAGTAAATGTGGATTGTATATTTATTTGGAAATTTCTTTTAGTCTCATAGATGCTCTCATAATAATCCTAGTTGTGATGAATTGTGTTTTCCACCCAAATATATATTTTTTGTGTTGGTCTTCATGGATCACCTCTTTCCATACTCACAACCATGAAATGAAAATTCCAAACATACTGACGTTTTTTTGAGTACATTGAGAGAGAACTAGGTGAATACTAAACTCAACAAATTCAACTTTTGGATTGATAAATTTCACTTTCTATCTCACATTATTTTAGAGGCTGGAGTATATGTTGACCCAAATAAGGTGAGTACCATTATTCCCAAAGCGCAACATATGAATCTCATTGATATATAGAGTAATGTAGTTTTATCAATCTATTAAATTCATTTTACTATGGATTTATCACTCCTTAAATATCCAATTATTGGATTGACCAAGTAGGGTGTCATGTTTGTATGGTCTAAATAATGGGAAGAATTATTTCAATAATTGAGAGGAATATTTCCTTTAGTACTGATATTGGTTCTTCCGGAGCTGGTTAAAAAAATTCCTCTCTTTATGAATCATTTGGAATCGAGCTTGGATACATTTTGATGTATATAGATCGAGTGGTTTTATATGGGCCTATTTATTTGAGACCTCATGAGAAGAATTACTATACATACGACCATGATATGGAAGAAGTTATTCACACTTTGTGTTATGAGAGACATTGTTTTTGGGGAGATTAGATTGTGGGTTATACAGACCACAAAAACCTCAAATATAACATCACATAGTGTAATTTGAACCTTAGAAATAGAATACTGATTGAATAAAAATAGTCATTTCACATTGTGATTTCTTAAATGCATGATAAGGGATATATTGTGGATCATTCTATGAAATTAAAGAATCAGAAAAAAGTTGTTTAATAGTCCATTAGTGAATGAATAGTTACTGCCTTGTTTTCAGATAAGAACATGGATGCATAGGATCATTGTGGGAATCCAATAATCTCATCATTATCATTGACATATTCACTTATTGATAGAGTGAAAATGGGATATATTTATAATCGTGAGGGCTTAATCCTAAGGGAGACAGTTCTAGGTGAGGACCCACTACCTAGTTAGGTTTTTGATGGGGATGCGATATTATGCATTTATGGATGTGTTTGAGTATCTACATACATCATATAGGATTTTATGTGAGAGTATAATGCCAATTTTTGGTCAGTATATCCCGGTCTTACCAATATGTACCATTATTCACCCTACTATAATTGGTGGTCTTAGATAAAAATGAGATGTCTAATTCTATTAATCATTGATCAACATATTATTAGGTGAAGGTATAAAAACAGTATCTTGGGTGAATTTTATTAACATTACCCATTCCTCAGTGGAAATGAGATGAATTTTTTCTAGATTTCATGATGGTCTTACCTAGGTCACCTAGAGAATATGATACAATAGGTGTGATCATTTATTTTATAATAAAGGTCTCCCACGTATTTCTTATTTGAGAGAACATTACTATAGATGAACAATGTAGTCTATAAATTAGGGATATCACACCAATTCATGGAGTTCCCAATATTATTGAATTAGATAGATATATTCATTTTACATCATTGTTTGAGTAGGGTTCATAGAAGGATTTGGGTTTATATGTACTAATGAGCACAACCTATCACCATTATACAGACAATGAGTTTGAGTGTATGCCTTATGAGTTAGAGGACATCGTTCCAACATGTTTCCTTGATTTGGGATGTTCATGGGAGAAACACCTACATCATTGTGAAATTTTCAATAAAACGATTTTACAAGGGACCATATAGATGGATCCTTATTAGTCTATATAAGGTAGGTAATGTTGTTCATCCATTTTATGGTTATAGGTAGTGTTACTACGATAAATTCTCATTTAGGACACTACATAGAAGGTATATATGATCAGGTAATGAATGGATACAAATCAGTCTAAAAAAATTCATATGATGACCTCCCTCAATGGAATCTGATGTTATATGTTGGGGATAAGTTCTTCTTTTTTTCTGTTACTAAGATGGTACATTGAAAGTTTATGAAGCATTGTAAGATATCACCATATTTCATCATACACTCTATAGTTCCTGATAGGGTTAGATCAATGTGTTATAATATATATCTCTCTCAGAGATACAGGTTAATGGAAAACATTTTTCATGTTTCTCTATTATATAATTATCTCCCAAACAAATACGTTTTTCTTTAAACATAGGAGGTTGATTTGAAGTTATATTCTATATTTGAGGAGTATCCTATGAATATATGCATCATAACATGAAGTCTCTATGAGTTAGGTCAATTACTTTATCTCAGGAGATATGTGATCACAAACATTTATAGGATGATAGCTAGGAGATTAAGGCTGATGTACATGATTAGTGGATGGAGCTCTTCTCTAATGATGAATGGCCATCATCAAGGCTACTCAGGGATTTCCTGTTTTTAGAAGGGGTGGTTGTAACACTCTCACTTTTTCTTGAGTTATAATCCCATTAAATTTTATTTTTAATCCGTTTTTTCTTATAATGCTAGTGGATAAAGAGTTATAAAAGGTTTTAGAAGCATTAGAGGCTTGTCTGAAGGCTAGAGATCTAGTTTATTGGAGAATCAATTTTAGGTGTACGATTGAAACACTATTAGAATAAATCATGCGACTTAACTATGTGGCTCACATATTGAGTAAAATGATTTGAAACACTTGTTCATGGAGTCCTTGTGTATGTACAAAATGGTTTAGCTATTTTTCATAGCTAAAATGCATGATTAGGACATATATTTTTTACCCATTCGACTAACAATGTGATTGGGTGGATAACTTTGACATTAGTCACACATGGGCTACACATGGTTTTTTCTAACTGTGTTCCTAGCTGTTAAATTGTGGTGGGACCCCAGATATTTCTAGCACATATGTAGAGCATGGTTTGGCTATCCATGAACCCTATAAAAATGTTTGAATTGTTGATATTTTTCTTCCAATTTAGCATAATTACTAATTTTTAATTCCAATTCACATGGAAAACCACTCCACCACCACTTGATATCTATTCTCATACTTATATATACATTAAGGATCCTCCTTCATCCAGCAATAAAAGAACTCACGATTTGATTCATTCGAAGCCAGTAGTAATCTCTTCATTCCTTTTCCTTCATTTATTCATTTTATTTACATATGGAATTATAAATCTATGTGAGATAATATGCCTTATTTTCTAGGAATTAATTTATTCTTATGATTTCTACCACTGTAGAAAAGATTAGAGGCCAATACTAGACAAGGATTCATCTTACACTATAAGGTAGGTGGTCTTTTATTTTCCCTAAAAGTCTTTTTGTTTTATATCACATGTCCTGATGCTATCTTCCAGACCCTTTACACAATGCCTTAAAATATATTTTCACTTAATTTAATTGATATCTATGTTATTAATGGAAACATATGACCTTTTATTTGTTGAAGTTCATCTACCTCAACTTGTGACACCATTTTGGGTGTGATCACAAATTTCCATGACCTTAAAAACACTCATTTTGACAAAACCACCGTCCAAGTGGGTTTATCATGATAGAAATTAAATGAAAATGAATGGTATGACCACTTCACAATACCATTATATAAGTTTTTTACTATAAGAATTTCTAATAACATATTCCATGGATAAAAATCCTTCCTTGTATTATATTAATGAATTACATGAATGATTGATAATTAATATTTCATGAATTTATGTTGGTTGTTATGACATGGTTGATTCTAATGTTAGACATTAGGCTTCAAAGTCCCCAAACATGTGATATTTGACTTTATGTTTCACATTATTTATTTGGACATTATACAGGATGCTTCACATTCTCCAAGAGGATGCTGGGAATGTAGTTTTACATCTCTATTTGGGTTAATGGATAATATGCCATCTACACCCCTGATCGAATGCTTTGATTAATTCCTTTATCTATCGAATGAGACTATCAAGAATATGTATGGATTCCTTGGTTACACGTTGAGTGATTGGTAGTACTACGTATCTATATAATTCTTGATATTTTTATTCAAACACACACACACACACATATGTATATTGATAAATAAATATATATACATGGTGACACTTGGTCAATGATATCACAGCTTGGCCCAAAGTGGGTACAATCATATGAGTGTCCTTTAGGTACACAAGACGAATTGTTTACATCTTACAATACTATTTTAAATTTTTATAACTAAAAATAACTCATTTTATGGAAATTATATGGATTAGAGTAGACATAATTGGTGGTGGAATATTGAGTTTTACTCACAGTTTTTTTGTGATACTGGTCAGTACCCGAAAACAATTCATAGATGCAAGTAGGGACAATGGGAAGTTTTTAGATATGGATGGATAATTATATATAGTAGTATAGATCACTAGAGTAGAGTACTAAGCTTATGATTGTGTTTCTATTTGAGATATCTTTTGGTACTTTTTTATTTTTTAATAACTTATTGTATATGTCTTCTTCTTTGTTTCCATAGTATTTCCATTTTTTATAGCATACAGGCATGATATCATTATATATATGGCACTAATTATTATTTATTCACTCAATTTACTACTACTATGATGGTTTTTCTTCCATTACTTATCATTATATGATTCCACAGTTAATCAATTGTTCATCCTTTTTGTTCTAATTGGGTCATTTGGGTATAATCTCACCTTTATACCACTATAGACCATCCTTGATAGTCCGTAGTCACTGGAATATGGGGAGGTTCACTTGATTCCACATGAACATCCATGTTCTGTTACTTATGATTGAACTAGGTGCATGAAATCAAAACCATGTCCATTACACCAATGCCTTTTTAAAGTTATAATCAAAAAATTCCCAAAAAGTCAAATGTGAACCTTTAAATTTTAGTAAGTAAATAAAACATGGAAACAAATGAAATAATGGAAATAATGATAATGGAATTGACATGAAAAATTTTCTTCAAAATATAGAATATTCATATAATTTTCTTAATATGGAGGGTAATCATATAAACTAATTAGGTCGAGACCATAGTTAAGGGACATTCTTTCTAAAACCTAGATTTAATGTTTTCTTTAAAACTCATTATCATCAATATACATGTTCTTTAAAAATGTGTTGAGGTTATTATGATTTATTATTTAAAGGTTTCTAAAGGTAATTATTAAGAATATTAATATTTATCTACAATGTTTATCAAATGAATCATCTCAATGTTTTCTGTATGGTTTATTTTTGACATTTTCAAAAGGTAAAAAAGGAATACTTTCTTAACTTTAAATACTTGGAATCCCTTACCCACCAGCTTACCCATTATACATTAATAATATTAATCATCAAGTTAATATGGGTTTTAGTGTAACTCTTACTCCCCCTCCTCCATTATTTTTAAATTTAATGTTTTTTCAATCAAAAAATGATATTTGTCATTTTGATTATGAGAAAATTATTTTTTAATGGGATAAAGTGAATTTTTTGGTTTTTTATTAATGTGTGTATGAATGGAAATTTTTAAAAATTATATTTATATGATAATTATATATTATGATGGGTGAATTGGAGTTCATTATTTAAAACCAACTTGTTTAGTATATGATTGCATGTTTTTCTTATTAATGATATTTTGTTATCACATTTGTATTAATCTTCGAAATAATTTTTATATGTTATGATTAAATTAGAACTTAAGTCATGCTAAAAGTTCATAGATGTTCCATTCTATGATAAAAACCTAGAGGTTATAGGAAATTATTTTTAAATAATTGTCTATCGTTAGATGATATTGTCAAATAGGACACAAACAATATTGGATATCAGGTGTAGGAGACTTACAATAAATTGAGATACCTAATCATGGTGTTATGTCTTATTATTCTCCATGATAATAGGTTATATGAACAGACCCATAAATATAAAATCCATATTTTAATTCTTTATTGGATGTTCCTATCTAGAGACAAGTGTATTTATCCCTATAATTTGATATTATCTTTAGTGGATATCAGGAATCATATTCTTTAATGTATTGATGAAAACCAATAAGACATATGCACATGGTGAAGTAGGATACATTGGGTGTGTCATGAGTGATATAAACTTAATGGATAATGAAAGAAAGTATTTATCCCTTTTTCTCTTGAAAATTGATAATATCTCATTCACTTTGATGGAATGGAACCACATGAATAAATCTAAGGGCATAATGTAAAATGGGTGAGTAAATTTCTTGAATGTAAAATAAATATTCATTGAGTATATAGGATGATGTGAATGTCATGAAACATGATTTATATGAGAAATTGTAACAAAATGATTACATTACACTCTAAAACCTCATTGGAGGATGGATGATATTCTAATGATATCTATTTCTCTATAGATTCCTTAGCGTGTTTATAGATGATAACCTTTGAATTTAGGCAGTTATTCTCAAGGTGATTGAGAATGAGGCCTAGAGGGTTACACACTATCTATATATGAAATCTTAGTTATATTCTATTCTTGAATTTAATAATTTATAGTCAATAATATTTAGTTAGGTGTGGTGGATTGCTAGAATTTAATACCATGTTATTTGAATGAATAAGTTAGTAAAATAATAATAATGATTATTTTTTCATGAAAGTACAATATAATATTTTTTATATTTATCAGTTCATAATGTAAAAACTTTTATATAATAAGTAAATAGTCATTATTATATGATCATAATATTTCAATGAGGGAAAGAATATTTAGTTTATTATCCTGATAAAAAATAATATAAATGGTCTTTATTTATATATTCTTAATTTTTTTTAAATTACCATGTGATTAATACAAATATTATTATTATTATTACTATAAATGGGGTAAATTAATAATTATTAATATGGAAAGGGTTTATAGTTAAATTTTCCAACTCTAAAACTTCCATAATAAATATCAAATTATACAACATCCTCAAAACATATTTCATGTTCACAAAATATACAGTGAGACTCTCTCAAGCCCTAGAGATAGATTAAAAGATATGAATTTATCTCCTCTCCTCCTCTTTCTATCCAATGAGATATCATAAAGATTTTTTCCTCTATCCCTCTTAAGAAGAATTTCTCTTCAATGAACCACAAACACTACATGTAGATAGGATCATCCATTCTAGAACCTGGTGATTATACACCACCATTCATAGATTTTGGTGAATGTTTAGATCATTGATAGAGGGATTATTCACATGGATCATACATTCCAATGACGGTATGATAAGACCGTGTTAACTAGATCATCAATGTAATCAGAATTAAAAGTTGAGGTAATTTTATATCTGCTCAAAATTGTTTTATAAATTACATAGGAATATAATTCTCTTATGGTAATAGTAAATTAATCTAGTCAGGTAATCTAAAATTTTCATTCTAAATGAAATTTTAATCATGTGAATAAACTATTAACCATGATTTATAACTTATATCTAAGATGGTCATACCATCACTAGATGGATCCCCTACACCAGAAACATAGAAGTTATATCGAAGAGGTTACATTATTAATTTATAATTATTTCTTAATCACTAACTCTACATGCATTTGAATTTTCTATAAGACTTATCGATTTGCTTTAATGTATTACATCATCTTATCTTCCCTAACTTTATTCTCACTAACATAACTAGCAAACAATCAAGGTTTAAAAATGAAGAATCGTCTAAATAACACAATCTGGAGGTTCCAATGTTTCTTTCTAGAAAACAACTATAGTACATAGCATGTACATACTATATTCTTGCTGTGTTTTACATTTTATAAAATTTATCCCATTATCTCTGGTAATACCCATAAAATAAGATTTAAGATATAAATAAAATGGATTATCATATAGATCAATAGAGTCTAGCACATTTAATGAAGAAGTACATGCCATTTAATGATTATAGACATAGTGTAGTCCCTATATTATCGTAGCTAAAAACATAGGGTGTCCCAGTGAGTTGTGTATCGAATAAAAGACAAGGGGATGAGCATTTTATGAAACTAAAAGGATACATAACATATAATTTTTACAACAAAACATGTATCTCAATGATTTTGTGGAAATTAACAAAATCATACCGAAGGAGTGTGCTGCAAATATTGGTAGAAGAAAAGTACACATTGTGCAGTATGCTTCTGGTTTTCTTCTAAAATTTCCATGTAAAGAATAATTAAATATATATTAATCCTATTTATTAGGTGTTCATTTGGTCATTAATTCTATTTTATACACCCTATTATAGGATAAAATAAATAAATATAACATTTTTCCATGTTATTTTTTTATCAAAAATGTGAGGTTTCCTCGAAGTAAACTTGTGTACAACATTAATTTTAAATGAATTTAATTTTTTTAAACTATAGATGCTGATGGGTTAAATATTATTTGATATAATCAGGATAACTTGAATTAATTAGATTAATATATGGATCATTGTCTTAATTAATGAACAGATTAAATTAAATAAAAACTAGATTTAAAATTAGTATTTGTTTCTTGATGTGTAGATGATCCTGATATTAGACCTTCCCTTGTATGTGATTTTTTGGTTTTAAATTTTTATGATGAAATTTTTATTGACGAACAACAAGTTATCCCATCACTATTACTATATAAGGGAATTCATGTTCATGGTTTTACATATATAAAACCCCTTTATCCAATCCATTAGATCAACTCACCGATGTGTGAGTAAAAGATTATATAAGGATAGAGAACCAACATGAGGGGAGGTAGTCCAAGTTAAGGAGTCAAGGTGAAACCAATCAAGGTGACACATTGGAGAAAATGATGAATTTTTCAATATAATCCAAATTATGGTTTGAGGTGTTTTTTCCTTATTGTCAAGGGTTAGTTTATCCTCCAATAGATAAAATAACTATTAGATAATCTCATAATTATTCCACTTGTATTTTATTTTTATCATTTTAATGGTTAATTATTTATGTTTCTAAACACTATGTGATCACGTAATAGATGAGTTATCAATCATAGAATACATAAAGAATATAATCATATTAGAGGTAAATTTGTTTCTCAGAAATGGTTATTAACCTAAGTAAATAAATTAGTATTAATAAGGCATGTAAACAGATAAAATAAGATTTAAACATATGGATTAAAAAATCCCACAAATAAAACATTATGTTTGTATAACCTTCCAAAACTAGAGTTATAAATGACCTTATAGTTAAAAGTGATTGACCAACCCATGTTTGGGTGACTTCATATATCATGGAACATTTAACATGATGTTGTTGTTTGACTAAACATAGTTTACATTGAGGGTTGACTACCATAGAAGGACATGGTGTAACTTAGACAAAAATGTTGAGGAAATCCTAAAATAAGATTTTAGGAATCAGGCGACTGCTCAAATGATCGATGGACTATGAGTTAATATGGATGGAAAGTCACTTTTACCAAAAAACTATTTAAGTAACTTTTCATGACCATTTATAGGTTATGATAAAGTGAATACAGTTCTTTCCAAAAATAATAACTTAGAGAAATGATTTTATGAAACTTTTAGTGAAGGATATTGGATTTCAAAAAATACTTGAATATTAACTGAGTTTAATTTAATTTATATTTACTAATAATTTTTCTATAATAAACATATGTACTAATTATTTGACCTTTTACAACTAGAATATGAGGATACTGCCATAGACCTATAGCCACAGTTTTAAAATTGTGGCTATAGCCCCAGTTTTTGTGGCCTATGGCCATGGTTTTCAGAACCATTGAAATAGGTTGTGGCTATATCCATGGTTCATGGCCTATATACATGGTTTTATAACAATTGCTATAGTCCACATTTTTCAATGGCCTATTGCCATAGTTTTTCAAAACCGTGGAAATAGGGTTCCCACGCTTTGGTGGGAAAAATATTTCGGCCAAAAAATTGGTGGGAAGACCTACACCACGGTTTTGAGGATATTCCCATAGTTTATATTAATATATATATATATATATATCATTATATATATATATATATATATCCATAATGTCTCTCGGTGTAGTGGTAAGTACTCTAGTTCATAGAGAAAAAGTGTAGGGATCGAATCCTACTGGTGACATTTTGTATTTAGGCTATTGCCACTATTTACCAAGTCTGTAGCAATAGTTAAAACCTTGGAAATAGCTTCCTATAGACATGGTTTAAACTATGACCATAGGTCAACTACCAAGGTGGTAGTTTTTAAGACCTATTTCCAAGATTTTCAAAACTGTGGCCATAGTTACCTATTTCCATGATTAAAACTGTTGAAATAGGTTGGGACCTACTTCCATGATGATAGCGGCCACGATTGTCAAAAATTGTGGTCGTAGCCTATGGCCATGGTTTTGGGGCCTATTGCTTCAGTTTTGAACCATATAAATAGGTCATTTTTTTAGTTGTGTTTATATTTATAAAATTGATTCAAATGACTTTGAGAATATCACAATGATCTATACATGAGTAGGATAATCTTCTCACACACATGAATTTCCAATAATGTTATAAGTGTTTTCACATTATACAACCCCATGAATGGAAATCATGGGTGATAGAAACCCTATATACCAAGTCTTTCTAAAAATATGATAATGTGGATGAAGTATATCTCTATGTAGAACATATTGATGACCCTATAAATATATATATCCAATTGTTCATGTTTTACTCTATGTACAGAGATATTATAAATAAATATGATAATATGGATGCATGTAACATAATTTCATGGAATAAGTAACTCTATAAAGATATTATTAGATTAGGGAGATATTGGATCTATAATTCATTATTCACATGGATTCACGGAGATTCAATGCTAGCTAGGGAACATGTTCTCAAGATTATTAAATGCATTTCATGCATTGGAATCATGGGTTTTATGTTCCCTAATGAGTTACACGTAGATCTCATTTTTTCATTGTCGCCTAAAAATTATTCTATTCTTATTGTGAATTGTTATATGACAAATAGTAATAAGACACTTTAATAAATTCCTACACTTATTCACCAAGTTGATAAGTACATGGGTAAATAAAAAACTTCTATACGTATGGTGAGTAAGAAGAATAGAAATAAGTAAAAGGGGATGAAAACTCATTTCATGTCTAATGATACGGAGCACCGTCCCTCCAAGATGTAAAATATATAGAGGCAATGAAAGGAACATGATGAGGTATGTATTGCATGTGGAATGAAATTCCACATAAATGGGAATCTCACCTAGTCAAATAATAAAGGTGAATATTCATGTTCATTCATTATTGAGTGTTATATTTCTATATCTATAAGTTTGGTATTGAATACTATATGTGGTTCACACATTTGTATCAAAAATATAGGAACCAAGTAGATTTCTGAAAACTACCAAAGATTAGGAGTATCTACTAGCTTCCAATAGGGTGAGGAAAGATACTGTAGCCATTTAGGGCTACCATATCACATGGTCGATCATATTGATTTTTGTTGTAATGAATTTTTATTAAGTTCCTAATGTTGCCAAGACAATTATTTCCATTTCATTTTATATATGGATGGAATTTTATCAGATTTTGGAAGTATATTTTGATTATTTTTTAAATATATCATATGTTTCTTTATTCCCAAATTGAATAATTTTATTTAAGTATTAAATTATGAAAATTAAATATTAGTATTGGATAATGAAACAAACATGTGTGACTCATATAAACCCCAGTTGTGCAATCACCGTATTGGTCAAGTAAACGAGCAGGATTTGACAAAGATATATCATGTTGGATACATAGACTCTTTTTAGATTAATCCACTTGAAGGAAGTCATACTTTTTAAAAAATTTATATGTCCATACTACTATTTTTTGGTGATGGTGAGATGATTATGAAACATATAGAAATGGTACACACTGATGTGTGCAGACTATTTCAAGTAGAATCTGGAGATGGATTCATAAAAATTATTAATTTTATAGAGGACCTGACTAGTTATGGTTATATTTATATGATTATGTTTAATAATAAATTGTTTGATAATTTCTAAGAGCTCAAGAATAATATTGAGATTCAGTATAAAAATAAGCTAATGAAACTTTGGTCAGATCGATGTTGTGAAAATCATAAATATTAATTTATTAAATTTCTATACAAGTATGGAATTTTATCTCAACTCACTAGACCATACACACCATATTAGAATGGTATTAGTGAAAGGGATAAAGGTACATCATTAGACATTGTAAATTCCATCATGTGTCACAGATGGATTCCATTATCATATTATAGATATTCATTATTGAAAGGTTTTATACATACTAAACCATGTACCAACTAAAGTGGAAGATGGTATTCTCTTTGAGTTATGAAATAAAAAGAAACTCTTTTTTAATATTATTGAGCGTGGGGTTTTTAGAAAATTTTTAAGATAGATAAATCAAGATACTAACATATCATGGAATGAAATGTATTTTTATAGGTTATTCGGATGAAGAAAAGTGATACAATCTATACAACCATTCAGACAAGAAAGTGAATTCAGAGGACATGAAAATTTTCATGAGAAGGAGAAAATAATAAAGGATCATAGTGGTAAAATTATATACGTAGATGAATAATATGCACAAGATAAACAAGATTCGGTATAGGAAATGATTTTATAGGTCGCATAGCATGATTTTGTTCCTAAAACATAAGTACTTTATATGAGTGCTACATAGTTAATAGAACCAGAGATATATGGTTCTATATACATTAATGATGTTAAATTATTATTTTTTGATAATGATGAAATTATATTCTGTAAGGATTCATTAGAATGCCCAGAAGCTGCAAGGTTCCAAGAATCCCTGAATTATGAGTTGGATTCCATGCATCAAAATTATGTTTGGGTATGGATCGATCCTCTAATTGATATAAAACCTATTCAGTGTAAATATTTATTAATGATAAAAGTGGTCATGAAAGGTAATGTTAAAAAACCTATAAATCATGGAAAGTGGATAAATAGTTTATACAATGTGAAGTAATTGACTATAATAAACCATTTTCTCTAGATTCCATGTTTATGTCCATCAAAATTTTAAATTCCATAGAATCCTACAATGATTATGACATTTCCCAATTAGATGTCAAAATATATATCATAAATGAGAACCTTCATTAATATGTGTATATAATACAACCATGATGTTTTTCTACTATAATGAAATCCAAAAAGTTTTTTAAGGTACAATGATCCATTTATATATTAATGTAATAATCCAGGTCCTAGAAATATTGTTTTGATGAAGACATAAAATAATATTGTTTCATTAAAAAAATTCTAGCATTGAGTTTACAAGATATTTAGTGGAAGTACTATTTGTTTCATAATAGTGTATGTTGGTGACATAATAGTTATTGGAAACAACAAACCATCTTGTTAAGTGGTTAAAGAATTTTTTAGTATGTAATTTTCAATAATGAACATAAATGAAGTGGCCTAAATCCTAGAGATCAAGATCATACATGATAGATATATGATTATTCTTAGACTAAATCAAGGTAAATATATTGACCAAATAATGAATAGGTTTAGAATGGAACGATACAAGATATTATTTTTTACATTATTCACATGGTATACAAATTTATAATAATATAAGTCCACATATGCAATAGGAAGGATAAATAATGGGTAAGATCCTATATGGTTGTTTGATAGGATCTATCATGTATTCATTTTTTTTTATGATGTTGATTTTACTATGATTTGATCATGGTAGGAAGATATAAAGATGATCTAGGTGAAACAATTGGACTATTCTAATGGTTTTTTGTATATATATTATGTATAATAAGTATATAATCATGGTGTATGGAGGATATGAAGAACATGTCATCATGGGTTATACATATGATACTTTTTTACAAATCAGAATGATCTGAATTCACCCTCTAGATAAGTATTCTATCTCAAAAAGGGACTATATATTTGAAGAGTTTATAGAATTATGTTATCTCTAATTCAACATTAGAGTCCAAGTTATATTGGCCTCTGATGTATCCAAATGAGTAGTTTGGATTCTTAAAATTTTCTTAGAGCTTAATGTGGTACCTAGTTGTGAAGTGCCTTTACCAATTTCTTTTCACAAAACTACAATGGTGCATCTATTGATAATGATAAGGTCACACTAATGGTAAAATCACATACTTATGAGGTTTCATATCTTATCATATTTTTTAAAACGTGTTGAAGTTTCAGTGAGTTGAGTATCAAAGTAGGAAAACATTTTGAACACTTTAATGATGGGTTTATCATATAAAAATAATGAGTATCGGGTGAGAGGTAGAGGATTGAAATATTTTGTAAGATGTATCAAGTTATAGTGGGAGTCAATTAGAGTTGTTTTCCAAGAGGAACATTTTATTTTACATGATTACATTTCCTTCTTATTAAATAAGTTTCCATATCATGTCAAGATTTTTATTCTGTATGATATTTGTAGGTTATTATTTTCATTGAGTATATGTCCCACTAAAAGATCTTTGACATTTCCCACAATGACTATAACCTAGTGGTTTCATGACATTGTTCTTTAAACTTGTTATACAACCAGTTGATATTATTTGAGGGGAAAACAATAATAAATGATATCAGGGTATGAAGGCTCATAATACAATGAGACACATTCCCGTGCTGTTTTCCCTATGTAATATCCAATATATAAGGTTATAGTAAAATACCCATAAATTATAAATCCATATTTCCATGGGTAATTGGACTTTCTTATTTGTAAATTTTTATATTGACACTTAGACTATAATATTAACATTAATAAACCTCATGGACCCTGTGCATTTATGTATTGATGAAAACCATATTTACATATACCCATGACAAAGTAGGATACATTTGTTTCCTCAATAGTGAGATAACATTAATGGATAATGTGAAAAAATATTTATACATTTTTCTTCATAATGAATTTTACAATATAAAGAAAATTGTTTGAAATAAAACCACCAGAATATATTCATGCCCATGTTGTTTGGTCGGTGAATTTTTTTCTAGAAGAATATAGTTTAATGGAACCATCATAAAACCTACTTGATTTTATATATTGTCATAGGTGGATTATATTACATGGTAAATATTTATAGGAGGTTACCAAATGGTGTGATGTTAACTTCCTTATCTAGGGATGTATTTGAATCTTATAAGATTCTAAATATAATATTTAGGTAGTTATTCATAATACCATAGATAATTATTCCTTGAGAAACAAACAATAAGTGTATTTAAAATCTCAGTTAGATTCTATTATAGAATTTAACAAGTTATAATAAAAAATATCAATTTTTATTTAGTTGATATACATAATTTTATCACATGTTACTAAAAAAATAAATGAGTTAAATAATAAAAATAAATATTTGTTTAAAACTTTTGGAAATATATAATTTAATAAATTTATTATATAATAATGTACTAATATTTATTAATTCAATAAATTATCATTATTTTAGGATTGGAAAATGTCGATGAGGGAAATAAAACTGAGTTTAATGGTCTGATTGGAGATAATATAAATTGAAATTAGCTATATAATCTTAAAGGTGTTTCAAATGTGAAGTGATTAATAATAATGATAATATTATATTTATTAATATTAGACATGGGGTCAATTAAAAATTATAATGATAGAAAGGGATTAGTGTGAAATTGTTTAACCTTAAACCCTTCATAATAAATATCTAATTTTATAACATTCAAAAAACACAATTGAAGAATCTCTTTCATTTTCTGTAGGATGATGGTGATGATATGGAAGGTGAGAGAATGTTTTATTTCTACAGGTATCCCATTATAAAGATCCCACCTCCCATCCACTTTTTATTTGTGGAAGAGAGGGATATGGTGGGGATATATGAGAAATATGTCATATCATAACAAGACAAACCATCTACCCCCGTTACAATGGTCAGGTTCCTCACTAATATGAGCATGAAATGTTGAGATCATTATGAGGATCTTGTCTACCAGTTACGGTAAGTAGTGGGGTTTGATTATGTAACACCCCAAGCTTCAACCGTACGTTTCCCTTTGAATAATGTAATAGTGTGTGTTGTACGTAACACCGAGTTCTAACACACCATAACTAATCATACTAGCCGTTATGAATAGTAATACCTACTTTTTGAAATTATATATATTTTATATTTCAAAATGGACTTCATTTTTGGATACTGAATATTGAATTTAGCCTAAGGTGATGTTTTGGTACTTTTCAGATAACTTTAATATTTTTATGAATAGTGAAAATTACTAAATTATAATTAAAACAAATTTTTTTTATTCGAAATAATTTTTATTCTTAAATTATGAATTTGAGTGGTTTTAAAGTATATTTAGAATATATTTTTATTATTTAATACAATGTTGGTCATTGGACATATTTTCTCAATTAAACTGAACATAAACAAGTATCAATCTTTTGATAGTTATTATATCTTAAAAACACGCTTTTTGTTTTGACAGCGGGAATTAATTTTAAATTAATTTCTGCCACTTCTGTGTTTTGAATATGGATAAATGGATTCCATATTTGGAATCAGGATGTTAAAATTGTGTAAATAGGTAACTTTTATTTTTATAAATTTTGAATAATTATTTCGGTAAATATTTTATTTAGCATGGTTAAAGGGTAAATCTGGTAAATAAGGGTTAAAAAATAATACTATAATAATGGAAAATTACCCTAAAATGTGTCCTAACCTCATTGTTTGATACATGTTCGACCATAGGCATCGTTGGGTCGATTTTGGGACCCCATGGTTCCACTTGTAAATGATAGGGACACTTTATTTTAATTAAGTTAAAATGAAAACAAAAATGACACAAGAATATATCTTTTAGAAAAACAATTTTTACATAGGGTAATATATGAATGATTTTCGAATATAAATATTCATTAGAAAGATAAATATATTTAATACATAATTATAATTTATTTATAATTTTTATACATTATATAATGTAGTTTATGTATGACACAATGATGATGTAGTAATTACCATAATAGTGAACAATTAAAATAATTGATATTATAAATACCAAATTAAATATAATTTTAGGCTTTTAAAGAATTAAAATAATTTTATAGGATACTATGAAATATTAGTATTTATTTAATTGACTTTGTTTGAATAAATAATTCTTGTTATGAGTTTTACCAAAATCAACTATTGAATAGTCTCAAAATTGACATAAAAGAGTTTTTAAAAAACATATTATATTATTAATTGATATTAAATTCCTAAAAATATAAGGTTCAGCCAAGAGACTTATATAATGATAGGTTTATCATTAATGGACCACTTGGTTGTCACTTGGATTTATAAAGTAAGTTTATTAACCATATAATATAAAAATACAAAGAGACATTGTAAAAGTGAAACTAATTAACTAAGAGTTAATACTTAATGATAATGTTAATATAGTAACCCAAACCTGTATAAATTCTATTGGTTGAGTGGTTTTAGACTTATACCCACATTAAACTTTAAATAATCCACTTTGGAGCCATTATAAACCAAATATGAATTTATTATAAATTAATATTTCTAGCTTTTCCAAAGGTACCCCTCACCCCTCTTATAAAAAGGTACTCCCCCTTCTCATTACTTCACACCTTAAAAGCCTTTTCGTTCGGCCAAACTCTGCCCAAGTACTCTCTCAAATTCCCTCACTTCATCCTAGAGGCAATCCTTTAGTCATAAATCCAACCTAAGAGCCCTTTTGATCAAATGAAAAGGAAGAACCCGAAGAAGAAGTAATGATTTCAGCACCCTTTTCTAAGTTCCTTTATTCTTCCACTTCTTCCGTCATTGTTATTACCATTATAAAATAATAACTCCAGTATCTTATATATATTGTGATGTTATTATAAATATGGTACAACCATATTCAGTATTCTATCCATCCTTTTAATAACATGTCACCATACATGCGTACGTACGACTTACCGTCTCCACGTCGTGGTGTAATTGTTATTCAATAAATTATTATTTGGATGGGTATAATAATGATGTGTAACTCATGTAAATAATAAATATAACATGATAATGATTCTGTATATATGTTATACCATCCATTTATATATTATTTTAATATCAAATGAATGATATTGTCACTCGTGCGTACGTACGGACTACCGTCTCCACGAACGTGATGAGATTCATTCTCTATCATATCCATTCAAATATAATTCTCATTTGATGATTAATAATAGAATCTAAGGACTTGATATCATTCTGGATATTATTAAGATACAACCTATCCATTACAAACATGTCTTACATAACAAAACATATAAAATAAAACAAGTAAGTTAACACCCGAAACAACGATAATAATAAGATATTATTAATAAAGCAATGTTAAACGATCATATATGAAATCATATTAACGTATATGATTATTTTATAATTTAATAAGAATTATTTCACCATTATACAAGATTTTAACCAACCCCAACCAAGTAAAAGTACAAGGTAAGGGTTATTTCACAATATCTTCATTATTCGAGGTTGTTTATACATAATAATCTACTTGTATCTCTTTATTATCCACATCCATGTTTCATAAAAATGTATTTCAAAACATTTTTACTATTTACAAGAATATGGCTTAAAGTCATTTATACCCTTGTTTGACTTTTTATAAGTGGTTTATAAAGGAATATTTCTGTCGTTTTCCAAACAAGGTGCTTTTAACCTTTTCGACAGAATTAAGGTAGGAATGTTTTTTTAACTTATATGGCGGGTGCGGCTATTTTCCACCGTTATAAAATCGTCGAAGCTTCCCTTACAAGATTATAAGAATATTTTCAAAGAAAATGTTTTATTTTATAAATATATGACTCTTAAATGATTTCAAAATAGAAAGATATATTTCTCTAAAAAGAGTTTTGAATTCATCTATGTGAACATCCTTTGATAGATTTTATGCTTATTTGAAGTTGATTTATTATGATACAAAACTTCTATATTGTATTTAAGGTTTTGTGATATGTTTGACTGTGGATGTGATATTTTTATACCGTTCATAGTTTATGTTGAAAGTATTGACATTTCGTATGCTAGTTTTAAAATTAATGTTTATGTTATGTTTAAACCTTTTCATATGGGAATGCATTGGACTTAATATGTGATGGGTGGAGCCCGTTATAGCTCCTCAACGCATTGGTAGGTCTCATGAGACAAAATAGTGTCTTGGTACAAGGCCTTGACAAAATCTTATTTGTAGTCTTGGCACGGGGCCTTGGCTATGTGGTTATGATAGTCTGGCATTATTCATTCCATCATTATGAAAATGGTTATTCAAATTGCATGTGATTATTTGATTAGTAGAATATCCATGTGAATAGGTAAGTGGCACTATTTCATTTTATTTTTTCCATACTATGTTGAAGTTCATGTTTAAAAGGCTTGTGTTTTAAGTTATACATTTCCTTAAATGTTTATTCTTATTTATGATAGTTTCCGCTATATTGTTATCCTTACTGGGCATTTTATCCCACCCCTTTTCTATGTTTTATTTTTCCCAGGATGTGAAGAAGTAAATTATGAATGACCTATAGGGATATTATGAGGGGATAGTAGTGTCTAATATGGAGACAATATGTTATTGTAGTAGTTTTTCACTTTATTATGTAATGTAAAACGTTATGAATATATCTAGTGTTTCTAAGGCTACTAAACCAATCGGTCTTTAGAGATTTGATCTTTCTTGTGATCATGCCAATGTTATGTAATAATGCACCGACTCTGGGTAACTGGGGTTGGGGCGTTACAGTTGGCATCAAAGGAAGTTTAGTACAAACCTTGGAAGATAGATTTAGATAAACTTTGATTAGAGCACGTAGACCTATGATGAACATTGAGGATTAGTATATAAGAACTTCCTAGAATTTTGGTATTGTAGAGATTTTGTGAGTTTTCCGAGCAATAAATCCCTGTCTGGATACGATCAGGTAGAGGCAGCTCTGGCACAGATGTACCTAGCGGTAAAACCCGAAAACACCGCTTTGCTCTAGACTCGAACGGGAACTGGTGCATGACAACGGGCCTTGCTGCACTCTTGGTTACGACACTCCCGGGGGATATGCTTAGGATAACACTCATTTTCTTTACAAATCATTATGAAGGGATTATGAGTATATACTTCCTCAAAGAAAACATTCTTATGATTATGGATTATATCCATAAATAGTTCAATTTATGTTAAGTGTTTTATAAGAATGGGATTATGTATTTTGATTCATAATCTGATCTAGTTTATGCCATTGTTTAGAAGTGGAACCCAGTGGAAGAAATGGAAACTGTATCAATGCACTCACTCTATGTAGGGATTTCCCTCCTGCTCAAGATAATTATAGTGGAGATGGTGATGCAACTCGTGCCGATCAGCTAATCACCATACTGGGACAACTCACTCAGGTTATGAATAATAACCTTACCCGTAAGGAGCACCCTGATCCACAGCGTGGAGGATCAATGTTAGATTGATTCATGAGGCAACAACCACCAAAATTCAATGGGAGTACAAATCCCTTAGTATCTGAGCAATGGATAAATTCCCTAGAGAAAATATTTCAGGCTTTGGGGTGTAGTGAAAGATAAAAGTTATCATGACAGTTTACCGACTCACTGAAGATGCTTATCAATGGTGGTCATTGATTTAAAATATGAAGGAAGATGATGAAGTATCAAATATAGAATGGAGGGAGTTCAAAGATTTGTTTTTATAAAAATACATTCCTCGTGACCATCGAGCAGATATGGAAAGGAAATTTCTGAGTCTGAGACAAAAGGAGGATGAGAATGTCGCAAATTATGAGGCTAACATTACAAGGTTAAAAAGGTATTCTTGAGATTATATACATAAACCAAGAAGTACTATTGATCATTTCTTTTATGGGTTAAAACTATTTCTTCGTCGAGCATTAGTATCACACTTCTTCTCGTCGTACGAAGACATGGTCTCATGTGATATCAAGACCGAAAAGGAATTCTCTAAGTCTTATGACTTTAAAGCAACGAAAGAGAAGAAGAGACCTGTTGATCAATCTAGGAATGGAAATAAGGGGAAGAAGGGAAAGGTTGAATATCCATCCTATGGTAAATGTGGTAAGAAAAACCCTGGTACTTGCTTGAATGGA
This sequence comes from Viscum album, assembly GCA_963277665.1. NCBI lineage: Eukaryota > Viridiplantae > Streptophyta > Magnoliopsida > Santalales > Viscaceae > Viscum > Viscum album. Next base: position 1,306,780,230 of record OY728162.1, read on the forward strand.
ACGAGAGTCTGTTACAAGTGTGGTGAAAAAGGCCACCAAGATCGTGATTGAAAGGGGAAGAAGGAAGATACCAATGTTCAGTTCTACAATTGCAGGGAGATGGGGAATTATGCGAATGAATGTCCTAAGTGTCAGGAGAACATACCTCATAAAAGGCCAAGGGATCAAGGCCAAGCTTATGCTATCACTACTGCTGAGGTAGAAGCTCCGAAAGACGTGGTGGCAGGTAATTTAATGGTTTCCTCAAGTTTAGAAAATGCATTATTTGATCCTGGATCATCTTATTGATTCATATCTTCCTAGTTTGCTATGAAAATTAGATATTTCCAATTTGATTTAACAAGGGATTTGTCAGTTAAAACTCCTAAGGGAAGTATTATTGCAACAAAGTTTTGTGAATCAGTCCCCATTAGAGCACATAAATGTTCTTTATCTACTGATGTCATCGTCATTCCTATGATTGAGTTTGATATAATCCTCGGTATGGACTGGCTTTCGGACTATGATGTGATGATTTATTATAAGAAGAAAGAGGTTACGATTCTTGATGATGATGATAAGGAACACCTTATCATTAGATCAGAATCGTCACCACGTAATTCTTATCTAGATCCACCCCCAGTAGCTCAACTAAATTCAATTATTGGGGAGGAAGAGAATGAAATTACTGTGGGTGAGGAAAGGAATGATCAAATAGAGGATGTACCTGTTGTGAAAGAATATGTAGATGTGTTTCCGGAAGATTTACCTGGACATCCTCTAGAATGGGAAGTTGAGTTTTCCATTGATTTAATTCATGGATCAAGGCCTATATCGAACACCCCTTATAGAATGGCCACTGTAGAATTAGTCGAACTAAAGAAATAACTAGAGGAATTTAGTAATAAAGGATTTATTCACCCTAGTGTTTCTCCATGGGGAGCCCCTGTTCTTTTTGTTAAAAATAAAGATGGATCTATGAGGTTATGTATCGACTAAAGGGAGTTGAATGCTATAACAATAAAGAAAAAGTATCCCCTACCTTGCATTGATGATTTATTTGACCAACTGCATGGAGCTCAATACTTTTCAAAGATTGACCTTCGATTTGGATACCATCAGTTGTGTGTAAAGAAGGAAGACATTCCGAAGACAACATTTCGAACCAGGTATGGGCATTACGAGTTTACTGTAATGCCCTTTGGATTGACTAATGCACCCTCTATATTCATGGATCTGATGAATAGAGTTTTCAAGGAATATCTTGATGAATTTGTGGTTGTATTTATTGATGATATCTTGGTATACTCTAAAATCTACGAGGATCATGAAAGTCACTTGCGCATTATCCTGAAGACTCTGAGAAGACATGAATTATATGGGAATTTAGCAAGTGTGAATTCTGGCTTCATGAGATTTATTTTCTTGTCCATATTGTATCTAAAGATGGAATCTCTGTTTATCCTTCTAAGACCAAGGCAATCCAAGAATTTCCAGCACATATGAGTATAACTGAGGTACGCAGTTTTATTGGTTTGGTAGGTTATTATTGACGTTTCGTCCAGAATTTTGCCCGATTGGAAAACCCATTAACGAAGCACACACGTGAAGGGGTTAAATTTGTTTGGACAAAAGAGTGTGAAGAATGTTTCGAATAACTGAAGAGAAGATTAGTCAATTCTCATATATTGACTCTGCCATCAGGGAATGATGGGTTCGTTATTTATAGTGATGCATCGAAGAAAGGACTTGGTTGTGTCTTTATACAGAATGATAGGGTTATTGCCTATGCATCACGACAGTTGAAAATTCATAAGCAAACCTATCCTACTCATGATCTTGAGTTAGCAGTTGTGACCTTTTATTTTAATATATGGAGGCACTACCTCTATGGTGAAAAATGTGAGATTTATACTGATCACAAGAGTTTGAAGTATATTTTCTCACAAAAAGAACTCAACATGAGGCAAAGGAGATGTCTTGAATTACTCACGGATTATGATTGTACGATACACTACCACCCAGGGAAAGCAAACAAGGTGGAAGATGCTTTGAGCAGAAAAGAACATGGAGTTTTGAAAAATATGATAACTGAAAGGGATCCAATTTTCATGGATCTAGTGAAGATGGACATGGGAATAACCAAGTAAGGTGAAAAATCAATTCTTTTTCAAATGGTTTCCAAACCATCTTTACTAGAAAGAATTAAGAGTTCTCAGACCGATGATAAAGAGTTTCAAAATAAGATTAAAGATTTGAATGATGGGATATTGAGAGAATTTGTGTATGAAGAAGGAATTTTGAGATTCGGGAAGAGGCTTTGTGTTCCCGATATACCTGATCTAAAAGGGTAATTGTTGGATGATGCTCATAGTTCCAATTTCTCTATACACCCTATGAGCACCAAAATGTATAGAGATTTGAAGGAGCATTTTTTGTGGGACAACATGAAGAGGGAGATTGCTGATTTTGTGTCAAGATTTATGGTTTGTCAGCAAGTGAAAGCTGGAAGGCAACAGCCTGGTGGAGTATTGCAACCTCTTCCCATACCGGAGTGGAAATGGGACAATATTACGATGGACTATGTCATGGGACTACCAAAGACTCCTAGAAGTAGCGATGAAATATGGGTTATTATTGATCGTCTTACCAAGTCAGCACATTTTCTTGCTATAAGAGACGATATACCAATGGAACATCTAGCAAGACTATACATTGATAAAGTTGTGAGACATAATGGAGTACCCTGGTCGATTGTTTCTGATCGTGCTCCCAATTTTACTTCAAGATTCTGGAAAAGTCTTCAAAAAGCCTTGGATACTGAACTTCATTTGAGCACTGCCTACCACCCTCAGACAGATGGACAATCAGAATGGACTATTCAAATCTTAGAAGACATGTTGAGATCTTTCTCACTTGACTTTCAGGGTATGTGGGATCAATATTTACCTTTGGTAGAATTTTCTTATAACAATAGCTTCCATTCGAGTATTTAGATGACACCATATGAAGCGTTATATGGAAAGAGATGTCACACACCAACCTGTTGGGATGACGTGGGTGAAAGAAAACTTGTAGGTCCAGAACCGGTGGAGGAAACGATGGAAAAGGTGAAGGTAATACAAAATCATATCAAAGCAGCTCAAAGGAGGGAGAAGAGCTATGCCGATAATCGAAGGAAGTATTTGTAATTTCAAGTCGGTGATCATGTTTTCTTAAAGGTATCTCCATGGAAGGGAGTCATACATATTGGTAAAAAAGGTAAATTGAGTCCCAGGTACATTGGACCTTTTGAAATTCTAGAACGAATTGGGGTTGTAGCTTACTGATTGTCAATGCCGTCAAGTCTCTCCAAAGTTCACGATGTGTTCCACGTATCTCTATTAAGGAAATACATGTCTGACCCAATGCATGTACTCACCTACAAGGAATTAGAACTGGAACCCGATCTGTCTTATTGCGAAGATCCCATCAAGATTCTTGATACGAGAGAACAAGTACTGAGAAATCGGACGACTCATCTGCTAAAAGTCTTGTGGAGAAACCATAAGATGGAAGAGGCAACGTGGGAACCCGAGGAACATATGATGAAGTACCACCCGAGCTTTTCATGCGGTAGTATTCTAGAAATTTCGAGAATGAAATTATTTGAAGGATGGGAGAATGTAACACCCCAAGCTTCTATGGTACGTTTCCCTTTGAATAATGTAATAGCGTGTGTTGTAAGCAACACTGAGTTTTAACACACCATAACTAATCAAACTAGCCGTTATGAATAGTAATACCTACCTTTTGAAATTATATATATTTTATATTTCAATATGGACTTCATTTTTGGATTCAGAATATCGAATTTATCCTAAGGTGAAATTTTGGTACTTTTCGAATAACTTTAATATTTTGATGAATAGTGAAAATTACTAAATTTTAATTAAAAACAACTTTTTTTAATCAAAATAATTTATATTGATAAATTATGAATTTGAGTGGTTTTAAAGTATATTTAGATTATATTTTTACCATTTAATACAATTTTGGTCATTGGACATAATTTCGCAATTAAACCGAACATAAACAAGTATCAATCTTTTGATAGTTATTATATCTTAAAAAACGCTTTTTGTTTTGACAGCGGGAATTAATTTTAAATTAATTTCTGCCACTTATGTGTTTTGAATTTGGAAAAATGGATTCAATATTTGGAATCAGGATGTTCAAATTGTGTAAATAGGTATCTTTTATTTTTAGACATTTTGAATAATAACTTCGGTAAATATTTTATTTACCATGGTTAAAAGTTAAATCTGGTAAATAAGGGTTAGAAAATAATATTATAATAATAACAAATTACCCTAAAACGTGTCCTAACCTTATTGGTTGATACATGATCGACCATAGGCATCTTTGGGTTTATTTTGGGACCCCATGGTGCCACTTGTAAGTGATAGGGACACTTTATTTTAATTAAGTTAAAATGAATACAAAAATGACACAAGCATATATCTTTTAAAAAAACAATTTTTACATAGGGTTATATATATTAGATTTTCGACTATAAATATTAATTAGAAAGATACAAATATTTCCTACATAATGATAATTTATTTATAATTTTTAGACATTATATAATTTAATTTATTTATGACACAATGATGATGCAGTAATTACCATAATAATGCAAAAATAAAATAATTGATATTATAATTACCAAAATAAATATAATTTGTGACTTTTAATGAATTAAACTAATTTTATAGGATAATATGACATATTAGTATTGGTATAATTAAATATTTTCGAATCAATCATTCTGTTATGTTTTTTACAAAAATCAACTATTGAATAGTCTCGAAATTGACATAAAAGATATTTTAAAACAAATATTATATTATTAATTGATATTAAATTCCTAAAAATCTAAGGTTTGTCAAAGAGACTTATATCATGATAGTTGTATCATTAATGGACCACTTGGGGGTCTCTTGTATGTATAAAGTAAGTTTATTAACCATAAAATATAAAAATACAAAGTGACATTGTAAAAGTGAAACTAATTAACTAAGAGTTAATACTTGATGATAAGGTTAATAAAGTAACCCAAATGTGTCTAAATTCTATTGGTTGAGTGGTTTCGACCTATACCAACATTAAACTTTAAATAATCTACTTTGGAGCCATTAGAAACTGAATATTAATTTATTATAAATTAATATTTCTAGCTTTTCCAAAGGTGCCCCTCACCCCTCTTATAAAAAGTCACTCTCCCTTCTCCTTACTTCACACCTTCAAAGCCTTTTGGTTCGACCAACCTCTGCCCAAATACTTTCTAAACTTCCCTCAATTCATCCTAGAGGTCTTCCTTTAGTCAGAAAGCCAACCTAAGAGCTCTTTTGATCAAATCAAAAGGAAGAACCCGAAGAAGAGGTAATGATTTCACCACCCTTTTCCAAGTTCCTTTCTTCTTCCACTTCTTCCGTCTTTTTTATTACCATTATAAAATAATAAATCCAGTATCTTATATATACTGTGATATTATTATAAATATGGTACAACCATATTCAGTATTCTATCCATCCTTTGAATAACATGTCACCATACGTGTGTACGTACGACTTACCGTCTCCACGTCGTGGTGTAATTGTTATTCAATAAATTATTATTTGGATGGGTATAATAATGGTGTGTAACTCATGTAAATAATAAATATAAAGTAATAATTATTCTGTATATATGTTATACCATCCATTTATATATTATTTTAATATCAAAAAAATGATATTGTCGCTCGTGCGTACGTACGGACTACCGTCTCCACGAACGTGATGAGATTCATTCTCCATCGTATCCATTCAAGTATAATTCTAATTTGATGATTAATAATAGAATCTAAGGACTTGATATCATTATGGATATGATTAATATACAACCTATCCATTACAAAACATGGCTTACATAACAAAACATTTAAAAGAAAACAAGTAAGTTAACACCCGAAAAAACGATAATACTAAGATATTATTAACAAAGCAATGTTAAAAGATCAGATATGATATCATATTAATGTATATGATTATTTTATAATTTAATAACAATTATTTCACCATTATACAGGAGGTTAACCTACCCCAACCAAGGAAAAGTACAAGGTAAGGGTTATTTCACAATATCTTCATTATCCGAGGTTGTTTATACGTAATAATCTACTGGGATCTCTTTATCATCCACATCCATGTTTTTAAAAATGTATTTCAAAACATTTTTACTATTTACAAGAATATGGGGTAATGTAATTTATACCCTTGTTTGACTTTTTATAAGTGGTTTATAAAGGAATCTTTCCGTCATTTTCCAAACAATGTGCTTTTAACCTTTTTGACATAATTAAGGTAAGAATGTTTTTTTAACTTGTACGGAGGGTGCAGCTATTTTCCACCATTATAAAATCTTCGAAGCATGTCTTACAAGCTTATAAGAATATTTTCAAAGAAAATGTTTTATTTAATAAATATATGACTCTTAAATTATTTCAAAATAGAAATAGATATTTCTCTAAAAAGAGTTTTGAATTCATCTATGTCAACATCCTTTGATGGATTTTACACTTATTTGAAGTTAATTTATTATGATACAAAACTTCTATATTGTATTGAAGGTTTTGTGATATGTTTGACTGTGGATGTGCTATTTTTATACCATTCATAGTTTATGGTGAAAGTATTGACATTTCTTATGCTAGTTTTAATACGAATGTTTATGTTTTAGGATCGAAATAATTATGTAGATGCTCAATATACAAGAGGGGGGTCAATTGCACACTTTAAGAATTCCTTTGGAACCTTTAAAGTTAGTTACGATTAACTATATTTTCCTTAAGCAAAGGAAAGGTCTAAGTTTAAAAAAGTTAAACTAAGCTAATTCATAGCACCTCTAACACCAAATGAAAACTTGAAAAGAGATTCCGAAAGTAGGTTCCGGAAATATGGTTCCGGATATTGAAATTTAACAAAAGATTACAATATGAGATTCTACCTTAAATCATATAGAATCTAAGTGAAACATAGTACAAGTTATGAAGTATAAGAAAGTTATACTTCCTTTATAATACAAAATTCAGCGGAAATAAAGAAGTAGTAAAACTACAAGTAACAAGATATAAGTCTTTTAACCCAAAGAGAAGGGTATCCAACAACCTTGGATAAAGGTCCCTTGATTTATACATTCAAGAAAGTCTGTCTTACCCACACCAGGGTAATCCCTCGATATGAAGATCGGAGTCTCTGTCTTGTTATCCCTGCAATCCCTCAACTTCAAGGTAGTTTTCCACCTCTGTCTTCCTCAGCAAGGAAGCCCTCAACTTCAAGGTAGTCGGCACCTCTGTCTTCCTATCCCCAGAAGTCCTCGAATGTAATCACCAACATTCGGAATCGCACGAAGCTTTGAGAGTTAATAAGAACCTCTCTCTCTAGAAATCGCTTCAACAACATGTATGCACAATGTTGAAGAAGTCATTCATCAGTTATCAGTCTCGAGCTCTTTCAAATGAGCTCCTATTTATAGGCAAGGTCGGCCTCCTCTCCAACGGTCATATTTTCCTTAAAAATTGGAGGGACCTGTACACGTGTCACATAACCAGCGGTTAGTTTATAACAGAATAGATGACATCGTTTTATAACAAAACATGTGAAACAGAAAGTACGACATCATTTAAAGTCTAACATAAAAGTTCGGAGTGAAGGTTCGGAGTGTAAACAAAAATAATTTTTCGGAGTCTAAATAAATTCGGAGTGTATGAAACAAAGATGATCAGATTCTGTTTAATAGGTGAATTCAGAATGAGAATTCGGAATGAGAATTCATCAACAGAATTCATAATGAGAATTTGCCATCAGAATTCGTTAATGAGAATTCGTTATCAGAATTCGTAATGAGAATTCATCATCGAAATTCATAATGAGAATTCGTATCCATAATTCGTAATGAGAATTCGTTTCCAGAATTCGGAGTAGAACTTTATTACAGTTCTCATCCAAAATTCTGAACCTAAAATAGAATGCTTCATAACAAAGTTTTAAATGATTTTGAGAATATAGAAATGAATCCGAATCTTATACTTAAGAAATATATGGATGAAAATATGATAAGGATAATTTTTCTTATAAAATCTATCTTCCTTAAAAAAGCAATTTTCCTTATAAAAGCGATTTTCCTTATAAAAGTGATTTTCCTTATAAAAGAGATTTTCCTTAAAGAAAATGTGTTTGTGATTTTCATTACAAGAAGGAATGGAAAATTCATAATGAGAACCTTATTGGCTCAACAATCTCTCCCTTTTTGGGAAGTAAAAACATCCTTATGAAAAATAAATTCTAAGAAGAAAGAAAAAATTAAGGCTTATCTCCCTTTGCTTATGGATGTTGATGAATACGACTAACTCCCCCTTAGGCTTTGAAACTCTAAGGATCATATTCTAGATATCCGGAAAGATATTTCATTAAGAATAAGAACGTCTTCTTTAATGATAAACTCCCCCTTAGATGAACTCTATTAGAGTTTGTTTTCTTTCTCACTCTTTGTTAAGATTCTTTTTCCCCCTTTATTAGGGTTCTTTTCCTTCTCCCCTTTGTGATTTTCAAAATGAATTCAAGGGAATGGAAAATATAACGAGGTACCTGAAAAATTAGTAGCAACAACAAAAGAAATGAGCAAGCACAAATTTTCATTAAGTTTGAAAGCTTCGGCATCAAGGAAATTTAGATACAACAAAAGATCGGATCTGTCTATTTTGGATCTTTTTCCTTCGACATGAGACCCTTAAGAATAGTATTTATCTTCTTTAAGTCTTTATGGTCTTCCTCAGCTTGCTTCTCTAACACAACAATTATTGCATTTTGAGCTTCAATCTTTTCTTCGTGGGCTTGAAACTTTTCTTCCTAAGACTGAAGCTTTTCTTCCTGAGCCATCAAGATTTGTTCTTGCTTTAACAACTTTTCGTAAAAATCAATCCGATGATCCCTTTCATACTTCCAGTTTCGAGAAATAGATTTCAGCTTCCCATTCAGATCTCTGACTTCTTGAATCCAGAAATTCTTTTCATCTGTCAAATTTTCTTCAAAGGATGAAGTAAGTTCATTTATCTTCTTGTCTTCTGTCCCAAAGGAATCATTCACATTATCTTGGAACTCATCAAAGAGCCTCATATCTTCTACAGTATTCCTCGACCAACTAGTCATCCTCTTGCAAGATCTTTTGTGGGCTTCATAGATGAAAAATAATGTTTTTAACTGAGCCTCAATCTCGACACATTTGTACATAACCATGGATACAGAGTCTGTTTTCTGATTCAAAGCATGTTGGAGCATCTGGCATCTTGAATCAATACTTAAGAAGGTCGGAATAGTACCTACCAACTTCTTTAATGACTGAACAAAAAAGTCATGCCCCAACGAAGATGACTCTGAATCCGAGACTTTTCATGGAGATTCTTCTTCTTCAAAATGCACAACCTTATTCTTAGAAGAATCACCAACTTCCTTTATCTTTACTACCACTGAGCTCGGGGTATCAACAACAAGTTGCTTTCGCTTGTCCTTTTTCAGAATGGTTTGTTATTCCGGAGTCTTCTGTTCACTATCAGAAACTTGAACAACATTTTCTTCATAATCAGAAAATTTTTGAGCGCCAACCTCTATGTTCTCCATCTGAGCAACATCATGTATAAGTTGTTCCTCCTCTGCATGATAGGCTACTTCTTGTTCTCCTTCCTCCTCATCCTTCCCAGGAGTGAATAACTTCGATGATTCAGCTTCTGAAGTTTGGAGCGACAAAAGTTCCGAAGGTTTCCCCTTATAATCATCCACTTGCTTCAAAACATCTCCTGTGTCACCACTATCTTCAGTAACTACTTCTCCTTCTTCGACTTGCTCAATCTACTCTACTTCCTCAACATGCTTAGCAACTGCCTCTTCCGGGGCAATAAAGTTTCATCCTGGAGTATCAGGTAAAGATTCCAAAGAAAAAGATCTCGGAACAGGAATGTTCGCTGAAACCATCTCATTAAACTTTAACAATGCCTGGGATACCTTAGCTTCATACATCTTCTTCTTAAGCTTCTATTCTTTCACTTGTTTTTCTAGCTCATCCACAGTTCTTTCCTTCAAGGCCTTATCCCCCGCAGGATCCAAGCCAAACTGAGACTCCCCTTGCACTCTCTTCTCTTTAATTTCCCTCCATTTAGAAACTACTTCATCAGGGAAAGCATTCTTCTTCTTCGGTTTTGGAGGTGTGGAATGAACTTCCTTAGATTTGGGATTCTCTTCTTCAACTTCAACTTCTTTCAACTTTCTCTTCCACACTGGCTTAGAGGATTCAGATTCAGCAACATTCTGAACCATTTTTTCTTGAGCAGGTAAATAAACAAAATGACCATTCTTCTTGTCGAAGGCTACATCCATCCTTTTGAGATTACCATCACTGACCAACATAATCTTGCAAACTCTTGGCTTAGACTTGCAGGCCTCCTTGAAGGACTCAAAGTACCAAACTATAAACTTTGAGGGGATTTCTGGATACATTATGATCTGAGCTCTTAGATTCCCTTTCTTAACATTTTCAAGAGTAATAAGAATGTGCTTCATCAAGTTAAACTTCCTCATATTTATCAGAAAATCTAGAATATAAATCTAACTCTTCTTCAGACTATCTTTGTCACATTTTTTCGGTACGATAAGGCGTTGTACCCATAATTCTAGAATCCAGAAATTTGTAGACAGATAAGAAATCTTCGGGGCCTTGTCATCTGCCAGTCCGAGAGTCTGTAATGCCTTTTCCTTGTTGAATCTTCCTTTTGAATCAGGCAACACATGAGAGATGAACTCGGCTTCTCCTTCATAGGTCAGTCCTACCAGGCTAGTTGCCTTTACATACGAAAGTTTATAAGTCTTGCCATAAGGATTAAATGGAAATTTCTCCCTGTCATTTTCCTTAAATAAGGAAACTGTCTCATAGAACTCTATAATTAAATCCGAAAACACTTCATCTTTATTCCTGGGCATAGACACCGCAACAACTTCCCATCCGTTGAGCTTAATATTCTTGCATATAAGAGATTCATACTTGTTGAAGAAATCAGGATGAAACAACCTTTCTCTATATACTAACCACTTCGAAATCGACTTAGAGGAAGAAATGTCTTGAGAAGCTACTTCCACAGACATTCGGATCTGAAGACCTCTCAGAATTTCAGAATGGAGAAAGATGAAGTTCAGAATGGCTTTAAAATGGATAGGCAGAGCTTCGAGACGCTGGAGCTTGAAAACCAATGTGGGACAACCATTTGGGGTCCCCTTTATATAGGCAACAGAAAAACGGTTCAACTTCCACGGCTGATCGAACAGTTGTGACAAGCTGTGATCAGATCTGACGGTTGAAAACCAATTCTCAAGAAAACTTGAATCCGATCTTTTGAGGTTTTTATTAAAAACAAAGATTTAAGAAATCTATAATCTGAAAACAAAATATAAAAAAATTCCAGTAAGTAAAGTATGATTACGAAAACTTGGGTAAGAAAATCATACCTTTCAGATTGACTTAGGAGAATTATTCGTAATGGGTAAAAAAAATTAAAAATAGCTTTATTATTATTAAGAAAAGATATAGTTCACAAGACTTACTACAAAAAACTCAAAAAAGGAAAAAAAATTTAGCATGAAAAATTTCATTACAAAATTTTGAAAACGAAAAGCTCATTAAGAAAGTCTCGGTACGAAAATCTCGTTATGGAAACACCAGTAAGAAATTTTATATTTTGGAAGTTTTCAATACGAAAATTTCCATTCCAGAATTTTTCTATATCAAAATATCCCTTCTGAAAATTTCAGTTTTGAAAATTTCCATTCCGGAATTTTAGTTCCGAAAAGTTTGAAAACAAACTTTGAAAAACTTAGTTACTCTAACAATCAAATGTACTCCCCCTGTGAAAAGGATTTTATTACTGTGAGGATACTTGTCCAAAAGAAAGTTCATTAATAAATATTACCTTACGATTATCATTGCTAACTTCTGTTTAATGTATTCAAATCTATCAGAAGGCAACGATTTTTTTAAAATATCAGCAAGTTGATCTTGTGTTCCGATAAACTGAAGAATAATATCTCCTTTTTGTGTGTGATCCCTAAGAAATTGATGCCTAATATCTATGTGCTTTGCACGAGAGTGATGTGTAGGGTTATTACTAAGGGAAATGGCACTTGTGTTATCACACAAAATTTGAGTTTTAGTCAAACTCAATCCATAGTCTATGAGTGTGTGTTGCATCCACAACACTTGAGCACAACAACTTTCAGTTGCTACATATTCGGCTTGAGCAGTGGAGAGTGCTACAGAATGTTGCTTCTTGCAGGACCAAGAAACTAATGAATCTCCTAGGAAATGACAAGTTCTGGATGTACTCTTTCTATCCATTCTACATCCACCAAGTTCAGCATCAGAAAATCTTTTTAGAACAAAATCATTTCCAGAAGTATAAAATAATCCTAGATCCATGGTTCCCTTAAGGTATCGAAAAATTATTTTTACTGCCTTTAAGTGAGATTCCTTAGGATTGGATTGATATCTTTCACATAAGCATACTGAGAACATTAAGTCTGGTCGACTAGCTGATAAGTAAAGTAAACTTCCTATCATACCTTTAAAAGATGTTTGATCGACTGGTTTCCCAGCTTCATCAAGATCTAAAGAGTTTGAGGTACCAATAAGAGTACTTATACTCTTAGTGTTGTCATAAACATACTTTTTAAGAAGATAATTAATATACTTATGTTGAGATATGTAGGTTCCTTATGGTTTTTGAGAAATTTGAAAACCAAGGAAAAAATTAACTCACCCATCATACTCATTTCAAACTCAGATTTCATTAGACTTGAAAAAGAGTCGGTTAATGATTACTGAGTTAAACCAAATATGATGTTATCAACATAAATTTGAACAATCAAAACATTTTTCTTATCTTTCTTTATAAAAAGGGTTGGATCTGAATTTCCCTTAACATAGTTATTTTGAATAAAAAATACATTGAGTCTATCATACCATGCTCGTGGGGCTTGTTTAATACCATACAGAGATTTAGTAAGTCTAAAAACATGACCAGGATGTTTTGTATCTTCAAAGCCATGAGGTTGTTCAACAAAAACTTCTTCTTGAACATAACCATTACGAAATTAACATTTCACATCCATTTGAAAAAGTTTGAAATTAAAGAAAGCTGCAAAGGCAAGTAGAATTCGGATAGATTCAAGTCTAGCTACTGGAGTATAGGTTTCTTCATAGTCTATTCCCTCTTGCTGATTATATCCTTTAGCAACAAGTCTAGATTTATTTCTAACTATGACTCCATTTTCATCACATTTATTTCTGAAAACCCATTTTACTCTAATAACAGAAGTTTCCTTAGGTATTTCAACCAAGGTCCAGACTTTATTCCTTTCGAATTCATTTAGTTCATCTTGCATGGCTCTGATCCAATCATCATCACCTAAAGCTTCATCTTTGATTTTAGGTTCTAATAGGGAAAAAATACTAGATGTTCTACTTCATTCCTTACGGAACTTCTAGTCCTTACAGGTTGATTTACATCACCAATGATACTATCATTGGGATGATTCTTAAGAAACCCCTGATTTGGGTTTTGAAAATCCTTTTCATCAACATAGGGTAGAATGTCTTCCGGGGAAAATGTTTCAGAAGTATATTCTTTAAAATTATCCTTATCAGAAGTTTCTTCTATCAAAGGTTGAAAATCAGTTTTTGAAAACACATCGGAGGATGTAGGCTGGGATGGTTTAAAAACAAAAGGATCAGACTCATCAAATTTTACATGCAATGTTTTTTCAAGAGTACAAGTATTTTTATTAAAAACTCTGTATGCCTTAGAAGTTGTGGAATAACCTAAGAAAATTCCTTCATCAGATTTTGGTGCGAACTTATGTAAGTTATCTTTAGTATTAAAAATGAATACTTTGCAACCAAAAACCTTGAAGAAGGATAGTCTTGGTTTTTTACCATTCCATAACTCATAAAGAGTTTTATTAAGAAAAGGTCTAATCAAAACCAGATTTATAGTATAGTAAGCAGTACTTACAGCTTCAACCTAGAAATGTCTAGCTATATAATATTCACTAAACATGGTTCTATATATCTCTTGAAGAATTCTATTTCTTCTCTCAACTACACCATTTTGTTGAGGAGTTCTAGGTGCTGAAAAATTGTGAGCAATAACTTTTCTACTACAAAAAGTTTCAAAATCAGAATTTTGAAATTCTCCTCCATGATCACTATGAGTAGTTTTCAATGGATGGTTTTTATCATTTTTAACTTGAGCTCAAAAACTTTTGAAATAGGAAAAATCTTCAGATTTATTTGCTACAAATTAAACCCAAGTAAATCTAGTGTAATCATCAACTAGAACAAACACATAGTATTTTCCTCCAATACTTCCAGTTTGTGTTGGACCAAAAAGATCCATGTGCACTAACTGCAATTCATCAGTGGTTGAGACTTCACCGATCTATTTAAAACTAGATTTATGTTTCTTGCCATATTGAAAAGGATCACAAACATTAGAAGAATCAAATCTAAGCTTTGGTAGATCCTTAACTAGTTTCTTCATAGTGAGTTTACATAGGTTTCTGAGGTTATAGTGACCTAGTCTTCTATTCCATAACTAGGAATGATCTTCCATTGCACTTAGGCAAGGTAAATCTTTGCTCCCAAGGTCTTCTAAATTTAAGGTGTAAACATTCTCATGCCTATTGGCTGAGAGAATAAATTTTTCCTTGGAATTGTGAACTAAGCACTTATCATTCCTAAAATTCACAAGGTAACTATCATCGAATAACTGACTTATGCTAATGAGGTTGTCCTTAATACCCTTAACAAAAAGAACATTTGAAATCAAAGTTTTTCTGAAATGAACAATATTACCAATACCAACAATCTCTCTCTTAGCATTGTCTCCGAAAGTTACCTTTCCTCCTTTCGTTTTGATAATCTTTTCAAAATAGCTTTTGTTACCAGTCATGTGTCGAGAACATCCACTATCCATGTACCATGTATTATTGATGGTACTCTCTTTATTTTCCTGAAATCAAGAAGGGAATTAGACTTTCGGAATCTAAACTTGTTTGGATCCGAGATTTCCAGATAACAAAATTTTAGGTATCCACATCTTTTTAGAGAAATAAGCTTTGTGAAATCCTAGAGATTGGGTTTTGTTTAAGGAACAATTCTGTGCCCAGTGACCACCACATTGACACTTAGTACAAAATGTGGCACTTTGAGGAACAAAATAATTGATACTAAAAATTGGTTATGAATGGGTATAACCAAATCCGGATTTATTTCTTAAAGTTCGTATTTGGGAATATATTTTATCAAAATTTTCCTTACCATTGGTAAAGTTTGATAAACACTTCCTTGAGGAAAAAATTTCAGACTTGAGTTTTATAACCATGTTTTTATCCTCAAAATCATTAGTTTTAGAACTAGAGCTAGGCTCAAAAACATTTTTCTTAGAAATTACATTTTCTAACTCTTTTGAAATTTTGTTCTTCTCAGAACTTACTTCCTCATGATTTTTTGAAATAATTTCAAAATCAGCATTTTTCTTATCAAGATCTTTAGAAAGATCGGATATCTCTTTTGTAAGAATATTATTCCTAGAGTTTGCCTTATCAAGTTTTTTATTGAGTTTGGAATTCTAAATTTCAAGAAGTTCAGCAAACCTAGAAACTTCTTCATAAGTAGGTAAAATATTTTCTTCATCAAAAGCTGATTCTTCATCAGAAGAGTTATAATACTTACTATCATTAGAATTTAAAGAAACATTGGTCAATGATTCATCATTTCATTCCATAGCCATAAAACAATGATTATCAATAGGTAATCTGGCTATAAGACCAAGATTCTTTTGTCCTGAAGATTCTTAATCAGAAGATTCATCTAAAGAGTCACCACCACTAGCACTCCAGGTGTCATTTTCTTTCAAAACATTCTTAGATTTGGATTTATAATAATTCTTTCTATTCCTGTCTGAATGCTTTTCTTTCCTTTCTTTCTTTTTGAGCAAATGGCAATCTAGTCTAATATTACCACCTCTATTGCATTCATAACATGTGACTTCTTCATCATTCCTATCTTTCCTTTCCTTTTTCTTATACTTGGATTGGAAATTTCTCTGTCTAGCTATCTTGTTCGTCCTTCGAGCAAGATTTTCTAACTCATTTTCTGAGATTTCACATTCACTAGAATCTGATTGAACAACTATCTTCTTAGATTTGGATCTGGTTACTCTCTCAGGAGTCTTAGCTTTCATAGGATTTGATGTTGTTGTAAAAGAAACAATACCATTCCCATTTTTCTTTTCGATGTTGTCAGCATATCTCTTCATTCTGGTTTCATGTTGGAGAAGAGTTCCGAATAACTCATCAAGAGAAATTTGAGTGCCTTTCCTTTCTCATCTATAGTAGTTATTTTGGATTCCCACTCATTTGGCATGATATCAATTAGCTTATCCACAAGTGCTTCATCATATAACCCTTTCTCTCCCATAGACTGTAGACTGTTTACAATAGTCATGAACCTCTGTTGAACTTTACATATTGGTTCACCATAAGGAAAATTGAAGCCATGATATTCAGCTCTAAGCATAGCTCTCCTAGTCTCAATTACTGTAGAAGATCCAAAGTGTGTAACCTCTAACTTCTTCCAGATACAATTAGCTGCTTCAAAAGAAGAAATTTTTCTATATATATTTCTAGAAATTGAACAAAGTAAGGTATTGAGTACCTTATAGTTGAGTTGATACTCTTGCTTTTCCAGGTTAGTAAAATTTATAACTTCCTTATCAGGAATTTTATAATCACCAGTAAGCATAACAAAGTTTTCCACTACAGTATTGATAACAAAAGTCTTCATTCGATCTCTCCAGTACTCATAAACATTACCATCAAATATTGATGGTCTTGTTGGATTTATATTATCAATAGAACCAACATTAATTCCAGTCATACTAAAAAACCTTTGCCACACAAACTTGTTAGTAGAAAAAAGTTCGTTGTAATAAAGTTCGGAATAAGAAAGTTTGGAATGAGAAAGTTCGGAATGAGAAAGTGAGTAAGAAAAACATATACGTGAGTACAATTATTTCAGAGACCTACTTTGACACCAATTGTAGGATCGAAATAATGATGTAGATTCTCAATATACAAGAGGGGGGTGAATTTTACACTTTAAAAATTCCTTTGGAACCTTTAAAGTTAGTTATGATTAACTATATTTTCCTTAAGCAAAGGAAAGGGATAAGTTTAACAAAGATAAACTAGGCTAATTCACAGCACTTCTAACACCAAATGAAAACATGAAAAGAGATTCTGAAAGTAGGTTCTGGAAATATGGTTCCGGAAATTGAAACTTAACAAAAGATTACAATATGAAATTCTACCTTAAAGCGTATAGAATCTAAATGAAATAGATTACAAGTAAGGAAGTATAAGAAAGTTATACTTTCCTTATAATAAAAAATGTAGTAGTAAAAACAAGTAGTAAAACTACAAGTAACAAGATATAAGTCTTTTAACCCAAAGAGAAGGGTATCCAACAACCTTGGATAAAGGTACCTTGATTTATACTTTCAAGAAAGTATTTCTTACCCACACCAGGGTAAGCCCTTGATACGAAGATCGGAGTCTCTGTCTTGTTATCCCCGCAAGACCTCAACTTCAAGGTAGTTGGACACCTCTATCTTCCTCAGCAAAGAATCCCTCAACTTCAAGGTAGTCGGCACCTCTGTCTTCCTATCCCTAGAAGTCCTCGAATGTAATCACCAACATTCGGAATCGCACGAAGCATTGAGAGTTAATAAGAGCATCTCTCTCTAGAAATCACTTCAACATCATGTATGCACAATGTTGAAGAAGTCATTCATCAGTTATCAGTCTCGAGCTCTTTCAAATGAGCTCCTATTTATAGGCAAGGTCTGCCTCCTCTCCAACAGTCATATTTTCCTTAAAAATTAGAGGGACCTGTACACGTGTAACTTAACCAGCGGTTAGTTTATAACAGAATAGACGACATCATTTTATAACAAAACAAGTGAAACAGAAAGTACGACATCATTTAAAGTCTAACTCAAAAGTTCGGAGTGAAGGTTCGGAGTGTAAAAAAATAATTTTTCAGAGTCTAAATAAATTCGAATTGTATAAAACAAATATGATCAGATTCTGTTTAATAGGTGAATTCGGAATGAGAATTCAGAATGGGAATTCGTCAACAGAATTCGTAATGAGAATTCGTCATCAGAATTCAATAATGAGAATTCGTTATCAGAATTCATAATGAGAATTCATCATCAGAATTCGTAATGAGAATTCGTATCCAGAATTCGTAATGAGAATTCGTTTCTAGAATTCGGAGTAGAACTTTATTACAGTTCTCATCCAGAATTCGGAACCTAAAACAGAATGCTTCATAAAAAAGTTTTAAACGATTCCGAGAATATAGAAATGAATCCGAATCTTATACTTAAGAAATATATGTATGAAAATATGATACGGATAATTTTTCTTAGAAAAGCAATCTTCCTTAAAAAATCAATTTTCCTTATAAAAGCGATTTTCCTTATAAAAGAGATTTTCCTTATAAAAGCGATTTTCTTTAAAGATAAGGTGTTTGTGATTTTCAAAACAAGAAGGAATGGAAAAGTAATAAGGAGAACCTTATTGACTCAACATATGTTATGTTTAAACCTTTTCTTATGGGAATTCATTGGAGTTAATATGTGACGGGTGGAGCCCGCTATAGCTCCTCGATGAATCGGTATGTCTCATGAGAAAAACTAGTGTCTTGGCACAAGGCCTTGACAAAATCTTATTTGTAGTCTTGGCACGAGGCCTTGGCTATGTGGTTATGATATTATGGAATTATGCATTCCATCATTATGAAAGTGGTTATCGATATTGCATGTGATTATTCAATTAGTAGAATATCCATGTGAATAAGTAAGTTCCATTTTTTCAGTTTATTTTTTCCATACTATGTTGATGTTCAAGTTTAAAAGGCTTTTTTTAAGTGATACATTTCCTTAAATGTTTATTCTTATTTATGAAAGTTTCCTCTATATTGTTATCCTTATTGGGAATTTGAGCTCACCCCTTTTCTATGTTTTATTTTTCCAAGGATATGAAGAAGTAAATTATGAATGACCTGTAGGGATATTATGCGGTGATAATAGTGTGGAATATGGAGACAATATGTTGTTGTAGTAGTTTTTCACTTTATGATGTAATGTAAAACATTATGAATATATCTACTGTTTCCAAGGCTACTAAACCAATCGGTCTTTCGAGATTTGATCTTTCTTGTGATCATGCCAATGTTATGTAATAATGCGCCGACTCTGGGTAAATGGGGTCCGGGTGTTACAGATTACCATGGGAATGCAAGACTTTATGGGGGATACATTTTTGTGTCTTGACCATAGGGGAAACAATTGGTGGTCGTTGTGGGGGTATCAGTGGAGGCCTTCTCATGTTTTAGTAGGTGAGGTGTGAATACATTTGGATAGTTTTTGAAGGGGTTCATATGGGGATGAACCCAACGTAGAATGATGTAATTAAGTTCAGAAGGAAAAAATTCCCTATAAATACCCCATTTTACATACTGTTTTTTACTATAATAGTTGGTAATCATTAATGGTCCCATTAAGGGGACTACATCACTTATGATCATACAAGAACCATTTTGTGGGAGGCCAGATAGGTTCTGTTATAAAATATCCCTTAGTTGGAATCCTTCACATATCATGTAAGTGAATTAACTACAAGAGTCTTCTAAAATATTATTTTCTTTACATATTCCCATCTTCCTCATTTTTTTCATTTTCAAGGACTATGTATTTATAGGATTGGTAACTAACCTTTTTCCTAGGATGGTTGGTCTACCACATAGCATACTTGGTGCCATGCAGTTGAGTGATAAAATTTAAATCTTTAAAACATTTGTGTTTTTTTGAGTCGTATATATGATTCCTCATACCATAAATGAATTTAAATTTTTTGGGGGGAATTAAATCACCATCGACTTATATAAATGAAAAGTTCATTTTTGTGGGTGGGAGGTTTATTTCTATTCCTCCTACCACAAAATGAAAATTCATTTATTGGGTGTATTATTTCAATTCCTAGTCAAGAAAAATAGATACTCATTTACGGGCAGTGTTATTTTTCCTCCACCTCCTACAAAATTGAAATTCATTTGTGGGGTTTTTATCCTTATCATAACACCCCGTATACTATTTATTTTCTTTTGTGGGAGATTCATGCAGAGAAGTGATCATGTATACTATATTAACTATTTACAATGGATGGGAAAAATTCCATTTAAAATTAATTTATTAATTTTAAACTATGTGAATTATTTATCCATTTAATTTTTTAGAATTCAAAAATTCATAATATCTTTATTAGATAATTTACTTATTTTTCTAGGCCTAATGAATTCCCCTATTAGATTGGGGAATGATCGATATAATGAGGAGTCAATTATGAGGAATAATTCTTTCTAATGGAATAATTTTCTAGGATCATGTGGATCCTAAGGATGGTAGATTCCTATAAAAGTTCCCAGGTTGGCTCATTATTCACCTATATACCTACATTTTCTTTGGTAATTATCCTAAGCTCACTATTTGAAAACCCTACCCATATAACAATTTACCTTTTTGAATGGAATATTCCTCATAATGAATCATTTCCATAAAAAAATAGTAATTCTCATTAACTATATACTTTTCTTAATGTTAGAGTGATATACTCTTTGAGATGAGTGATCATCATATCAATTTTGGTCATCACACAATTTGTGTAATATGAAATATGGATTATACACCACACTATGTAATATTTTTCACATTGCTAAATCAGACCTGTGTTTTTCTCACTTTCCGTTCTATAGGGATAAAAATATATATGAAAAAATAATTCCTCTAGTTTTATGATCTCATGGATGATGATGATAGAAAATATAATTTCAATTACCAGAAACATTGAAGAGGACCCCCAATATCAAATTATTATTCTAGAGGGTATTCTAAAGATTTTTCTTTCACCAGAATTTCTAGATTATCCATTTTATAAAAAACTACCTCTATATAACTTTGAGATTCATAAAGATGCTCTAATTCCATTTAATGATAAAATCCTTCCATCTTTATGTTTAAGTAAAAATTTATGTTTTAGGCCACATAACTCCTGAATCGATTCAAGGGATGGTCATCATTCTGAATGATTCTTTATGGACTCAAAGAAATAGACATAATCACAAAACAACCTTGTAGTCTGATAATCACAATTACTTATCCATTTTTAATATATCAGGAAATAATTACACTGGAGGATGGATCTAAATGTCTTATTTGTGGTCTCAAGGGAGTTTTTATGATGAATGGGAGTAAGAATTATTAGTGTGTCATAATTATATCAGATTCTTGAATTGTTGGTGTTCATCAGTTTTTACTATAAGGTATGGCTTTCCCAGTTCAATGTGTTTTCTCCAATTGAGATCTTTCTTGAATTAATTAGTCATTAGTGTTCGAGAACCAACACCTTTCCCCAATCATGTGTTCAGGTGGGGATTAGTTTGTGGGAAATATACCTATTATGGGGAATATACATTCTTGGTGACATTTGTAATTAGTTATTTCCTCCATGAAACACATGGGAAAAACATAATAGATTTCCACATTATCAAGTATCATACTTATCGCAGAACATAAATCACTGTGTCATGCCCTTCACAGCTATTTCCATATTCCATTTAGTGACAATATAAATCTATTATTGTAGGAATGGGGCCATGGATGAAGGTTCATCACTATTGGACTCATCTAAATTAACAATATCAAGATATTAAAACTTCACATTGGGCTACTATCAAGTAAATATGACATACCCCATGGGGATACAAGATTTGAGCAGACATATATCAAGACATTGGGATTTATGGATTTTTCCGCATGTTTTTATGTGGATGTCTCATTCAGTCTCAGGATGATTATACTGGTTACAAGGTATGTTCCATGGTGATGGAATCCACATTAGTGGAGGGGGAACCTATAAACCTATTTGTTCCACCCTTTTTCGTATTTATAATTTTTTGGGTCACATATAGGATATAAGACCCCCACAACACTTTATCGGAACCTTTAATTATTTAGGGAAGGGTAGTGGGAAAATTTTGATATTATGAGTATCAGTATACCATAAAAAATCCATGTTCTACATTTCAACCCAAACTAATAAATCTTGAAGTCATTCTCATGACATCCCAAATTGTTGATAGTGACATCATTTTTCAAATGGTTTCCACTCTATTTTCTTTATTTCCTTATTCAACACCTTGTTAAGTGGTGATAGAAAATGGTGGATGTAACGCCCCGACCCTAGTTACCCAGAGTCGGTGCATTATTACATACCATTAGCATGATCACAAGAAAGATCAAATCTCGAAAGACCGATTGGTTTAGTATCCTTGGAAACACTAGATATTTTCATATAGTTTTACATTACATCATAAAGTGAAAAACTACAACAACAACATAGTATCCATATTCCACACTCATATCCCCACATAAAATCCCTACAGGTCATTCATAACTTACTTCCTCACATCCTGGGAAAAAAAATAAAACATAGAAAAGGGGTGAGCTCAAATGCCCAGTAAGGATAACAATATAGCAAAAACTTTCAAAAATAAGCATAAACATTTAAGGCAATGTATAACTAAAACAAAAGCCTTTTCCACTTGAACTTCAACATAGTATGGAAAAAGTAAAATGAAATAATTCCATTTACTTATTCACATGGATATTCTACTAATCTAATAATCACATGCAATATCAATAACCACTTTCATAATGATGGAATGCATAATGCCAGACTATCATAACCACATAGCCAAGGCCTCGTGCCAAGACTACAAATAAGATTTTGCCAAGGCCTTGTGCCAAGACACTAGTTTGTCTCATGAGACCTACCGATGCATCGAGGAGCTATAGCGGGCTCCACCCGTCCCATATTAGGTACAATGCATTCTCATATGAAAAGGTTTAAACATAACATAAACATTCATATTAAAACTAACATACGAAATGTCAATACTTTCACCATAAAATATAAATGGTATAAAAATAGCACATCCACATTCAAACATATCCTAAAACCATCAATACATATAGAAGTTTTGTATCATAATAAATCAACTTCAAATAAGCGTAAAATCCATCAAAGGATGTTGACATAGATGAAATCAAAACTCTTTTTAGAGAAATATATCTTTCTATTTTTGAAATCATTTAGGAGTCATATATTTAAAAAATAAAACATTTTCTTTGAAAATATTCTTATAAGATTGTAAGGGAAGCTTTGACAATTTTATAACGGCGGTAAATAGCCGCACCCACTGTAAAAGTTAAATAAACATTCTTACCTTAATCCTGTCGAAAAGGTTAAAAACCACCATGTTTGGAAAACGAAGGAAAGATTCCTTTATAAACCTCTTATAAAAATTCAAACAAAGGTATAAATGACCCTGAACCATATTCTTTGAAATAGTAAAAATGTTTTGAAATACACTTTTAGGAAACATTGATGTGGATGATAAAGAGATCCTAGTAGATTATTACGTATAAACAACCTCGGATAATGAAGAGATTGTGAAATAACCCTTACCTTGTAGTTTTCCTTGGTTGGGGTAGGTTAACCTCCTGTATAATGGTGAAATAATTTTTATTAAATTATACAAGAATCATATACATCAATATGATATCATATATGATCTTTTAACATTTATTTGTTAATAATATCTTAGTATTATCGTTGTTTCAGGTGTTAACTTGCTTGTTTTATTTTGTATGTTTTGTTACGTAAGCCATGTTAGTAATGGAGAGGTTGTATCTTAATAATATCCAGAATGATATTAATTCATTAAACATTATTTTTAAATCATCAAATGATAATTATACTTGAATGGATATGATGGAGAATGAATCTTATCGCGTTTGTGGAGACGGTAGTCCGTACGTACGCACGAGCGACAATATCATTCTTCTGATATTAAAATAATATATAAATGGATGGTATTTCATATATACAGAATAATTAACATTTTATATTTATTATTTACATGTGTTACACATCATTATTATACCCATCCAAAATAATAATATATCGAATAACAATTACACCACGACGTGGAGACGGTAAGTCGTACGTACGCACGTATGGTGACATGTTATTCAAAGGGTGGATAGAATACTGAATATGGTTGTACCATATTTATAATAACATCACAGTATATATATGATACTGGAGTTATTATTTTATAATGGTAAAAAAAAGGAAGAAGAAGTGGAAGAAGAAAGGAACTTGGAAAAGGGTGGTGAAATCATTACCTCTTCTTCGAGTTCTTCCTTTTGATTTGATCAAAAGGGCCCCTTAGGTTGGCTTTATGATCAAACAAAGGCCTCTAGGTTGTTGTGAGGGAAGTTGGGAGAGTAGTTGGGTAGAGGCTGGCCGAGCCAAAAGGCTTTGAAGGTGTGAAGAAAAGAGAAGGAGGAGTGCCCTTTTATAAGAGGGGTGAGGGCACCTTTGGAAAATCTAGAAATATTAGTTTATAATAAATTCATATTCGGTTTCTAATGGATCCAAAGTTGATTATTTAAATTTTAAGGTTGGGATGGGTCGAAAACAACTCATCCAATATAATTTAGACAGGTTTGGGTACTTATATTAACCTTATCTTTAAGTATTAACTCTAAGTTAATTAGTTTCACTTTTACAATGTCTCTTTGTATTTTTATATAATATGGTTAATAAACTTACTATATACATCCAAGAGACCCCCAAGTGGTCCATTAATGAGCCACATATCATGATATAAGTCTCTTGGTCGAGGCTTAGATTTTTAGGAATTTAATACCAATTAATAAAATAATATTTGTTTTAAAAACTCTTTTATGTCAATTTTGACACTATTCAATAGTTGATTTTTGTGAAACTCATAAAAGATTGATTACTTCGAACAAAGTCAATTTCATCAATCCTAATATATCATATTATCCTATAAAATTAGTTTAATTAATTAAAAGTCTCATATTATATTTATTTGGGTATTTATAATATCAATTATTTTAGTTTTTCACTATTATAGTAATTTATGCATCATCATTGTGTCATAAATAAATTAAATTATTTAATGTCTAAAAATTATAAATAAAATATCATTATTTAGTAAATTTCTTATATTTATAACGAATATTTATAATCTAAAATCCAACATATATAACCCTATGTAAAAATTGTTTTTCTAAAAGATATATGCTTGTGTCATTTTTGTATTCATTTTAACTTAATTAAAATAAAGTGTCCCTATCACCTACAAGTGGCTCCATGAGGTCCCAAAATTGACCCAAAGAAGCCCATGGTCGAACATGTATCAACCAATAATGTTAGGACTCGTTTTAGGGTAATTTATTATTATTATAATGTAACACCCCAAGCTTCCACGGTACGTTTCACTTCGAATAATGCAATAACGTGTGTTGTACGCAACCTCGAGCTCTAACACACACCACAACGAATTAAACTAGCAGTTGTGAATAGTAATAACTAATTTTTGAAATTTTATAAATTTTATTTATCAAAATGGACTTCATTTTTGGATTCGGAATATCGAAATTAGCCTATGTTGAATTTTTGGTATTTTTCTGAGAACTTATATTTTTTATGAATAGTGAAAAATACTTAAAAACAACTTTTTTTAATCAAAATAATTTATAGTGATAAATTATACTATTTAGTGGTTTTAAAGTATAATTAGAATATATTTTTACCATTTTATCCAATGGTGGTCATTATAATTAATTTAACATTGAAATTGGACATAAAAAATTGCCAATCTTTTGATATAAATTGTTTCTTAAAAACACGCTATTTGTTGTAACAGCGGGAATTAATTATAAAATTAATTAATGCAATTTATATGTTTGGAATTTTTTAAAATAGACATCATTTTTGAATTCGGAATATCAATTATTGCTTAGGGTGAAATTTTGGCCTTATTCTGAAAAACTTCAATTTTTGATGAATAGTGAAACCACTAAGTGGTTGTTAAAAACTGATTTTTCGTTAAAATGAAATATTACCACTTCTGTGATTTGATTTGCGAAAATCCGACATACATGGTTGTCATTAAGATGTAAAATGTGGTTCAATGAGATTAAAATAATTTTTTGGTGAATAGTAACTTTTAAGTTCTTAATCGCGATTAGAGGTAATTAGTGTAGTTTAAGGTAAAAATAATGTTTTAATAATATGAGATGAGCTTGACACTTGTCCTATTCCTATTGGATGAGTCATGGATGACCAAGACAACCCATGGGTCAACTTGGGGACCCCATGGAGCCACTTTAGATGGAAAATAACATTAATATATATTTATTTAATGTTAAAATTAAATTGACACAAACATGAGTTGTTTTACTAAAACAGTTTTTAAGTGGGGTTACACAAGTCCAAATTTTGACTATAAATATTCATTAGAAAGATAAAAGGATTTACTACATCATATTATTTTTTTATAATTTTTTGACATTAAATAATTAAATTATTTATAACATCATTATGATGCAGCGATGACCTCATTATTTAACGATTTTAATAAAATGAAAAGATAATGTAAAATCCAAGGCTTACACTTGTCCAAAGACTATTGTATGGGTAGATTTCGAACCCTTATCACCTTATCCACGAATTATATAAGTTTGGGACCTTTAGAATCCGAAAAGCATTGTATAATAATGTAACATTTCAATCTTTCCAAAAGAGCCCCTCCTCTCCTCTTATAAAAGGTCCCCACCTCTACCACCTTATTCACACCTTCAAACCTTTTGGTTCGGCCAACCCCTGCCAAAATACTCTCCCAACTTCTCTCCCTTCATCCTAGAAGCTTTACTTTAGTCAGAAAGCCATCCTAAGGAGTCCTTTTGATCAAATCAAAAGGAAGAACCCGAAGAATAGGTAAAATTTTCATCACCCTCTTTCATGTTTCTTTCTTCTTCCACTCCTTCTTTGTTTATTATTTCAATTCTAAAATTATAACTCCAGTATCTTATATATACTGTGATGTTATTATAAATATGGAACAACCATATTCAGTATTCTACCCATCATTTTAATGACATGTCACCATATGTGCGTACGTACGGCTTACCGTCTCCACGTCGTGGTGTAATTGTTATGCAATATATTATTATTTAGATGGGCATAATAATGATATGTAATTCATGTAAATAATAAATATAACATGATAATGATTCTGTATATATGATATACTATCCAATTATATATTATTTTAATATCAAAATAATGATATTGTCGCTCGTGCGTACGTACGGACTACCGTCTCCACGAACGCGATGAGATTCATTCTCCGTCGTATCCATTCAAGTATAATTATCATTTTATGATTTAAAAATAATGTTTAAATGACATGATATCATTCTGTATATGAATAAGATACAACCTATCCATGAAAAACACGACTTACGTAACAAAACATATAAAAGAAAACGAGTAAGTTAACACCCGAAACCACGATAAATCTAAGATATTGTTAACAAAGCAATGTTAAATGATCATATATGATATCATATGAATGTATATTATTCTTGTATAATTTAAAAACAATTATTTCACCATTATACAGGAGGTTAAACTACCCCAACCAAGGAAAAGTACAGGGTAAGGGTTTACTTCACAACCTCTTCATTATCCAAGGTTGTTTATACACAATTATCTTCTGGGACCTCGTTATCATCCACATCCATGTTTCTTAAAAATGTCTTTCAAAACATTTTTAATAATAAATGGAAAATGGGTTAAATTCATTTATACCCTTATATTTTTTTGAAAGGAATCTTACCGTCGTTTTCCAAACAATGTACTTTTTGACCTTTTTGACAAATTTAAGGTAAGAATGTTTTTTTAACTTATACGGCGGGTGCGGCTATTTTCCGCCATTATAACTTCATCGAAGCTTCCCTTACAAGATTATAAGAATATTTTCAAAGTAAATGTATTATTTTATAATTATGGGACTTTTAAATGATTTCAAAAAAAGAGAGATATTTCTCTCAAATATCTTTGATTTCATCCATGTCAACATCCTTTGATGGGTTTTAAGTTTAATTGAAATTGATTTATGATACAAAACATCCATTGAAAATTTTGTGAAATATTTGACTGTGGATGTGTTATTTTTACACCATCCATAGTTTATGGAGAAATTTTTGACATTTCATATGCTAGTTTTAATACGAATATTTATGTTATGTTTAAACCTATTCATATGAGGAATGTATTGGACTTAATAAGTGACGGGTGGAGCCCGCTATATCTCCTCGATGCATCGGTAGGTCTCATGAGACAACTAGACGTGGAATTGGCCGAGGCCCTTTCCCAATTTGATTTATGGTTTTGGCCGAGGCCTTGACAAAATGTTTCAGAATGTCTGGCATTATACATTCCATCGTTATGAAAGTGGTTATTGATATTTCATGTGATTATTCGTCTAGTAGAATATCCATGTGAGTAAGTAATGGAATTATTTTATTTTAATTTTTCCGTATTATGTTGAAGTTCAAGTTCAATAAGGCTTTTGTTTTAGTTATACATTGCCTTAAATGCTTATGTTTTCTTATGAAAGTTTCTGCTATATTGTTATCCTTACGGAGAATTTTAGCTCACCCCTTTCAATGTTTTATTTTTCCCAGGATGTGAAGAAGTGTATTATGACTGACTTTCAAGAATAGTCAGTGAGGATATGAGTGTGGACTAGGGAGACCATGCTATTGTAGTTTTCATTTTTATGATGTAATGTAATGTTTATGAATGTATCTAGTGTTTTCAAGGCTACTAAACTAATCGGTCTTTCGAGGCTTGATCTTTTGTGATCATGCCAATGTTACGAAGTAATGCACCGACTCTGGGTAGCTGGGGTCGGGGTGTTACAGTTGGTATCAGAGGAAGTTTAGTACAAACTGTGGAAGCTATATTTAGACAAACTCTGATTAGAGCACGTAGACCTAAGATGAACTTTGAGGATTAGTATAGAAGAACTTCCTAAAATTTTGGTATTCTAGAGATTTTGTAAGTTTTCCGAGCAATACATCCCTGTCTGGATACGAGCAGGTAGAGGTGGCTCTGGCACAGATGTACCTAGGGGTA
This sequence comes from Viscum album, assembly GCA_963277665.1. Lineage (NCBI taxonomy): Eukaryota > Viridiplantae > Streptophyta > Magnoliopsida > Santalales > Viscaceae > Viscum > Viscum album. Next base: position 1,306,809,542 of record OY728162.1, read on the forward strand.
AAACCCAAAAACACCGCTTTGAGCTAGACTCGAACGGGAACTGGTGCACGACAACGGGCCTTGCTGCACTCTTGGTTACGACCCTCCCGGGGGATATTCTTTGGATAATTCACATTTTCTTTATAAACCACTATGAAGGGTTATGATTATATACTTCCTCAAAGAAAACATTTTTATGCATTATATCTATAAATAGTTCAATTTATGTTAAGTATCATACAAGTATGGAATTATGTATTTTGATTCATAAACTAATATAGTTTATGCCATTGTTTAGAAATGGCTCCTAGTGGAAGGAATGGAAACCGTATCAATGCATGCACTTCGTGTAGGGATTTCCCTCCAGCTCAAGATAAATATGGTGGAGCTAGTGATACAACTGGTGCTGATCAGCTTCTCACCGTACTGGGACAACTCACGCAGGTTATGAATAACAACCTTACTCATATGGGGCACCCTGATCCGCAACGTGGAGGATCAATGATAGACCGTTTCATGAGGCAACAACCACAAACCTTCAATGGGAGTGCAAATCCTATAGTAGCTGAGCAATGGATAAATTCCTTAGAGAAAATATTCCATGCCTTGGGGAGTAGTGAAAGGGAGAAAGTTGTCATGGCAGTTTACCGCCTCACTGGAGATGCCGATCAATGGTGGTCACTAATTCAAAACACAAAGGAAGATGATGAATTAACAAACATGGAATGGCAGGAGTTCAAAGAACTGTTTTTAGAAAAATACTTTCCACGAGACCATCGAGCGGATATGGAAAGGCAATTTCTGAGTCTGAGGCAGAAGGAGGGTGAGAATGTCGCAAAGTATGAGGCTAACTTTACAAGGTTATCAAGGTATGCTGCAGATTACATACGTAACCCAAGAAGTAAGACTGATCGTTTCTTTGATGGGTTAAAACAATTTCTCCGTCGAGCTTTAGTATCACAAACCTTCTCTTTATACGAAGGTATTGTCTCATGCACTATCAAGACGGAAAAGGAATTCTCTAAGTCTTATGACTTTAAATCAAAGCAAGATAAGAAGAGATCCGCTGAAAACTCTGGGAAAGGAAATAAGGAAACATGGAAGAAGGGTAGAAATGAATTTCCACCCTGTGATAATTTTGGTAGGAAGCACCCTGGTGCCTGTCTAAAAGGAAAAGGAGTATGTTACAAGTGTGTTGAAAAAGGCCACCAATCTCATGAATGAAAGGGAAAGAAAGCGGCTGTCAACGTGGAATGCTATAATTGTAGAGAGAAGGGACATTATGCAAATGAATGTCCTAAGCTTCAGGGGAACTTACCTCAGAAGAGGCCAAGGGATCAGGGCCAGGCTTATGCTATCACTACTGCTGAGGTGGAAGCTCCGAAAGACGTGGTGGCAGGTAATTTAATGGTTTCCTCAAGTTTAGCAAATGAATTATTGGATTCTGGATCATCGCATTGTTTCATATCTTCCCAGTTTGCTAAGAAAATTAGATATTTCCAATTTGATTTAACAAGAGAGTTGTCGGTCAAAACCCCTAAGGGAAGTATTGTTGCAACAATGTTTTGTCGATTAGTTCCCATTAGAGAACCTAAATGTTCCTTACCTGCTGATCTCATCGTCATACCCATGATTGAATTTGATATAATCCTCGGTATTGATTGGCTTTCGGACCATGATGCAAAAATTTATTGTAAGAGGAAAGAGGTTACGATTCTTGATGATGATGATAAGGAACACCTTATCTTTAGAGTAGAATCTTCGCCACATAATTCTTATCTAGATCCACCCCTAGTAGCTCAACTAAATTCAATTATTGGGGAGGAAGAGAAGGAAATTACTGAGGGTGAGGAATGGAATATTCAAATAGAGGATGTACCTATTGTGAGAGAATATGTTGATGTGTTTCCAGAAGATTTACCTGGACATCCTCCAGAATGAGAAGTTGAGTTTTCTATTGATTTAATTCCTGGATCAAGGCCCATATCGAGGACCCCTTATAGAATGGCCACTATGTAATTAGTTGAACTAAAGAAACAACTAGAGGAATTGAGAAATAAGGGATTTATTCGCCCTAGTGTTTCTCATTGGGGAGCCCCTGTTCTTTTTGTTAAGAAGAAAGATGGATCAATGAGGTTGTGCATCGACTATTGGGAGATCAATGCTATAACAATAAAGAACAAGTATCCCCTACCTCGCATTGATGATTTGTTTGACCAACTGCATGGAGCTCAATACTTTTAAAAGACTGACCTTCGGTCTGGATACCATCAGTTGTGTGTGAAGAAGGAAGACGTTCCAAAGACAGCATTTCGAACAAGGTACGGGCATTACGAGTTTACAGTAATGCCTTTTGGATTGACTAATGCACCCTCTGTTTTCATGGATCTAATGAATAGAGTTTTCAAGGAATATCTTGATGACATTGTATTGGTATTTATTGATGATATCTTGGTATACTCCAAAAGCCACGAAGATCATGAAAATCACTTACGCATTATCCTGAAGACTCTTAGAAGATATGAATTATATGGGAAATTTAGCAAATGTGAATTCTGGCTTCAGGAGATTTCTTTTCTTGGTCATATTGTCTCTAAGGATGGAATTTCCGTTGATCATTCTAAAACCAAGGCAATACAAGAATGGCCAGCACCGACAAGTATAATTGAGGTATGCAGTTTTATTGGTTTAGGAGGTTATTATCGACGTTTCGTCCAGAATTTTACCAGATTGGCTAACCCATTGACAAAGCTCACACGTAAAGGGATTAAATTTGTCTGGAAAAAATAGTGTGAAGAATGTTTTGAAGAACTGAAGAGAAGATTAATCAACGCCCCTGTATTGACTCTACCATTGGGGAATGATGGGTTTGTTATTTAGAGTGATGCATCGAAGAAAGGACTTGGTTGTGTCCTTATGCAGAATAATAAGGTTATTGCCTATGCATCACGACAGCTAAAAATTCATGAGAAAAACTATCCTACTCATGATCTTGAGTTAGCAGCTGTGATCTTTGCTTTAAAGATATGGAGACATTACCTCTATGGTGAAAATGTGATATTTATACTGATCACAAGAGTTTGAAGTATATTTTCTCACAAAAAGAACTCAACATGAGGCAAAGGCGATGGTTTGAACTACTCAAGGATTATGATTGCACGATACATTACCACCCGGGGAAGGCAAACAAGGTGGAAGATGCTTTGAGTAGAAAAGACCATGGAGTTTTGAATGTGATGAGAATTGAAAGGGATCCAATTTTCATGGATCTAGTGAAAATGGACATGGTTATGACTAGGGAAGGTGAAACATCAATGATTTTTCAAATGGTTGCCAAACCATCATTACTAGAAAGGATTAAGAGTTATCAGACCAATGATGAAGAATTTCAGAAGAATATTAAAGATGTGAATGATGGAAGATTGAGGGACATTGTGTATAAGGATGGAATTTTGAAATTCGGGAAGAGACTTTGTGTTCCTGATATACCTGATCTAAAAAGGGAATTGCTAGATGATGCTCATAGTTCCAATTTCTATATACACCCTGGGAGCACCAAAATGTTTAGAGATTTGAAGGAACATTTTTGGTGGGACAATATGAAGAGGGAGATTGCTGATTTTGTGTCGAGGTGTATGGTTTGTCAACAAGTGAAAGCTGGAAGGCATCATCCTGGTGGAGTATTGCAACCTCTTCCCATACCTGAGTGGAAATGGGATAATATTACGATGGACTTTGTCATGGGACTACCAAAGACTCCTAGAAGGAATGATGCAATATGGGTCATTGTTGATCGTCTTACTAAGTCAGCACATTTTCTGGATATACGGGAGGATCTACCACTTGAACGTCTAGAAAGACTATATATTAATGAAGTTGTAAGACTTCATGGAGTACCCCTATCGATTGTTTTTGATCGTGATCCTCGTTTTACTTCACGATTTTGGAAAATTCTTCAAAAGGCCTTGGATACTGAACTTCTTTTGAGTACTGCCTATCACCCTCAAACAGATGGACAATCAGAATTGACTATTCAAACCTTAGAAGACATGTTGAGATCATGCTCTCTTGACTTTCAGGGTATGTGGGATCAATATTTACCACTGGTAGAATTTTCCTATAACAATATCTTCCATTCAAGCATTCAGATGGAACCTTATGAAGCATTATACAGAAAGAGATGTCGTACACCAACCTGTTGGGATGACGTTGGTGAAAGAAAACTTGTGGGACCAGAACTGGTGGAAGAAACAATGGAAAAGGTGAAGGTAATCCAAAACCACATCAAATCAGCTCAAAGTAGGCAGAAGAGCTATGCCGATAACAGAAGAAAGGTTTTGGAATTTCAGGTGGGAGATCATGTTTTCCTAAAGTTATCTCCATGGAAGGGAGTTATACGTTTTGGTAAGAAGGGTAAGTTGAGTCCCAGGTACATCGAACCTTTCGAAATTCTAGATCGTATTGGGGCTGTAGCTTATCGTTTGGCGATGCCGCCAAATCTCTCCAAAGTTCACGATGTTTTCCACATATCGATATTGAGAAAATACATGCCCAAACCAACACATGTACTTACCTATGAGGAATTAGAACTGGAACCCGATCTATCTTATTGCGAAGACCCCATCAGAATTCTTGATGTGAGGGAGAAGGTGCTGAGAAACCGGACGACTCATCTGGTAAAGGTTTTGTGGAGAAATCATAAAATGGAAGAGGCAACGTGGGAACCTGAGGAACTTATGATGAAGAACCAGCCGAGTCTTTTTATGCAGTAATACCCTAGAAATTGCGAGGATGCAATTATTTGAAGGAGGGGAGAATGTAACACCCCAAGCTTCCACGGTACGTTTCACTTCGAATAATGCAATAGCGTGTGTTGTACGCAACCTCGAGCTCTAACACACACCGCAATGAATTAAACTAGCCGTTGTGAATAGTAATACCTAATTTTTGAAATTTTATAAATTTTATTTATCAAAATGGAATTCATTTTTGGATTCGGAATATCGAAATTAGCCTATGTTGAATTTTTGGTATTTTTCTGAGAACTTCTATTTTTTATGAATAGTGAAAAATACTTAAAAACAACTTTTTTTAATCAAAATAATTTATAGTGATAAATTATAATATTTAGTGGTTTTAAAGTATAATTAGAATATATTTTTACCATTTTATCCAATGGTGGTCATTAGATTTAATTTAACATTGAAATTGGACATAAACAATTGCCAATCTTTTGATATAAATTGTTTCTTAAAAACACGCTATTTGTTGTAACAGTGGGAATTAATTATAAAATTAATTAATGAAATTTATATGTTTGGAATTTTGTAAAATAGACGTCATTTTTGAATTCAGAATATCAATTATAGCTTAGGGTGAAATTTTGGCCTTATTCTGAAAAACTTCAATTTTTGATAAATAGTGAAACCACTAAGTGGTTGTTAAAAACTGATTTTTCGTTAAAATGAAATATTACCACTTCTATGATTTTATTTTCCAAAATCCGACATACATGGTTGTCATTAATAAGTAAAATGTGGTTCAATGAGATTAAAATAATTTTTTGGTGAATAGTAACTTTTAAGTTCTTAATCGCGATTAGAGATAATTAGTGTAGTTTATGGTAAAAATAATGTTTTAATAATATGAGATGAGCTTGACACTTGTCCTATTCCTATTGGATGAGTCATGGCCGACCAATACAACCCATGGGTCAACTTGGGGACCCCATGGAGCCACTTTAGTTGGAAAATGACATTAATATATATTTATTTAATGTTAAAATTAAATTGACACAAACATGAGTTGTTTTACTAAAACAGTTCTTAAGTGGGGTTCCACAAGTCCAAATTTTGACTATAAATATTCATTAGAAAGATAAAACTATTTCCTACATCATAGTAGTTTTTTATAATTTTTAGACATTAAATAAATAAATTATTTATAACATCATTATGATGCAGCGATGACCTCATTATTTAACGATTTTAATAAAATGAAAAGATAATGTAAAATCCAAGGCTTACACTTGTCCAAAGACTATTGGATGGGTAGCTTTCGAACCCTTATCACCTTATCCACGAATTATATAAGTGTGGGACCTTTAGAATCCGAAAAGCATTGTATAATAATGTAACATTTCAATCTTTCCAAAAGAGCCCCTCCTCTCCTCTTATAAAAGGCCCCCACCTCTACCACCTTATTCACACCTTCAAGCCTTTTGGTTCGGCCAACCTCTGCCCAAATACTCTCCCAACTTCTCTCCCTTCATCCTAGAAGCTTTACTTTAGTCAGAAAGCCATCCTATGGAGTCCTTTTGATCAAATCAAAAGGAAGAACCCGAAGAAGAGGTAACATTTTCATCACCCTCTTTCATGTTTCTTTCTTCTTCCACTCCCTCTTTGTTTATTATTTCAATTCTAAAATTATAAATCCAGTATCGTCTATATACTGTGATGTTATTATAATTATGGAACAACCATATTCATTATTCTACCCATCATTTGAATGACATGTCACCATACGTGCGTACGTACGACTTACCGTCTCCACGTCGTGGTGTAATTGTTATTCAATATATTATTATTTAGATGGGCATAATAATGATATGTAATTCATGTAAATAATAAATATAACATGATAATTATTCTGTATATATGATATAATATCCAATTATATATTATTTTAATATCAAAATAATGATATTGTCGCTCGTGCGTACGTACGGACTACCGTCTCCACGAACGCGATGAGATTCATTCTCCGTCGTATCCATTCAAGTATAATTATCATTTGACGATTTAAAAATAATGTTTAAATGACATGATATCATTATGGATATGAATAAGATACAACCTATCCATGAAAAACATGACTTACGTAACAAAACATATAAAAGAAAACGAGTAAGTTCACACCCGAAACAACGATAAATCTAAGATATTGTTAACAAAGCAATGTTAAAAGATCATATATGAAATCATATGAATGTATATTATTCTTGTATAATTTAATAACAATTATTTCACCATTATACAGGAGTTTAACATACCCAAACCTAGGAAAAGTACAAGGTAAGGGTTTACTTCACAACCTCTTCATTATCCAAGGTTGTTTATACACAATTATCTACTGGGACCTCGTTATCATCCACATCCATGTTTCTTAAAAATGTCTTTCAAAACATTTTTAATAATAAATGGAAAATGGGTTAAAGTCATTTATACCCTTATACGTTTTTGAAAGGAATCTTACCGTCGTTTTCCAAACAATGTACTTTTTGACCTTTTTGACAAATTTAAGGTAAGAATGTTTTTTTTAACTTATACGGCGGGTGCGGCTATTTTCCACCATTATAACTTCATCAAAGCTTCCCTTAAAAGATTATAAGAATATTTTCAAAGTAAATGTATTATTTTATAATTATGGGAATTTTAAATGATTTCAAAAAAAGAGAGATATTTCTCTCAAATAGCTTTGATTTCATCCCTGTCAACATCCTTTGATGGGTTTTAAGTTTAATTGAAATTGATTTATGATACAAAACTTCCATTGAACATTTTGTGAAATATTTGAATGTGGATGTGTTATTTTTATACCATCCATAGTTTATGGAGAAATTGTGGACATTTCGTATGCTAGTTTTAATACGAATATTTATGTTATGTTTAAACCTATTCATATGAGGAATGTATTGGACTTAATAAGTGACGGGTGGAGCCCGCTATAGCTCCTCGATGCATCGGTAGGTCTCATGAGACAACTAGACGTGGAATTGGCCAAGGCCATTTCCCAATTTGATTTATGGTTTTGGCCGAGGCCTTAATCATTTTAGACGTCTTGGCCGAGGCCTTGACAAAATGTTTCAGAATGTCTGGCATTATACATTCCCTCATTATGAAAGTGGTTATTGATATTTCATGTGATTATTTGTCTAGTAGAATATCCATGTGAGTAAGTAATGGAATTATTTTATTTTACTTTTTCCGTATTATGTTGAAGTTCAAGTTCAATAAGGCTTTTGTTTTAGTTATACATTGCCTTAAATGCTTATGTTTTCTTATGAAAGTTTCCGCTATATTGTTATCCTTACGGAGCATTTGAGCTCACCCCTTTCAATTTTTTAATTTTCCCAGGATGTGAAGAAGTGTATTATGACTGACTTTCAAGAATAGTCCTTGAGGATATGAGTGTGGACTAGGGAGACCATGCTATTGTAGTTTTCATTTTTATGATGTAATGTAATGTTTATGAATGTATCTAGTGTTTCCAAGGCTACTAAACTAATCGGTCTTTCGAGACGTGATATTTTGTGATCATGCCAATGTTACGAAGTAATGCACCGACTCTGGGTAGTTGGGGTCAGGGAGTTACATATAATATTATTTTTTAACCCTTATTTACCGGATTTACCCTTAACCATGGTAAATAAAATATTTACCGCAGTAATTATTCAAAATGCCTAAAAATAAATGTTACCTATTTACACAATTTGAACATCCTGATTCCAAATATGGAATCCATTTTTCCAAATTAAAAACACAGAAGTGGAAAAAATTGATTTAAAATTAATTCCCGTTGTTAAAACAAAAAAGCGTGTTTTTAAGAGATAATAACTATCAAAGGATTGACACTTGTTTATGTCCGGTTTAATTGTAAAATTATGTCCAATGACCAACATTGTATTAAATGGTAAAAATATATTCTAAATATACTTTTAAACCTCTCAAATTCATAATTTATCACTATTAATTATTTTGATTAAAAAAGTTGTTTTTAATTAAAATTTAGTAATTTTCACTATTCATCAAAATATTAAAGTTATCCAAAAAGTACCAAAATTTCACCTTAGGATAAATTCAATATTCCGAATCCAAAAATGAAGTCCATTTTGAAATATAAAATATATATGATTTCAAAAAGTAGGTATTACTATTCATAACGGCTAGTTTGATTGGTTATGGTGTGTTAGAACTCGGTGTTGCGTACAACACACGCTATCACATTATTCAAAGAGAAGCATACCGTAGAAGCTTGGGGTGTTACATTCTCCCCACCTTCAAATAATTTCGTCCTTGAAATTTCTAGAATACTTATCACATGAAAAGACTCGGGTGGTTCTTCATCATAAGTTCCTCGGGTTCCCACGTTGCCTCTTCCATCTTATGATTTCTCCACAAGACTTTTACCAGACGCGTCGTCCGATTTCTCAGTACTTGTTCTCTCGTATCAAGAATCCTGATGGGATCTTCACAATAAGATAGATCGGGTTCCAGTTCTAGTTCTTCATAGGTGAGTACATGCGTTGGGTCAGGCATGTATTTCCTCAACAGAGATACGTGGAACACATCGTGAACTTTGGAGAGACTTGGCGGCATTGCCAATCGGTAAGCTACAGCCCCAATTCGATCTAGAATTTCGAAAGGTCCGATGTACCTAGGACTCAATTTACCTTTCTTACCAAAACGTATGACTCCCTTCCATAGAGATACCTTCAGGAAAACATGATCACTGACTTGAAATTCCAAATCCTTCCTTCGATTATCGGCATAACTCTTCTTCCTACTTTGAGATTCTTTGATGTGATTTTGGATTACTTTCACCTTTTCCATCGTTTCCTCCACCAGTTCTGGGCCTATAAGTTGTCTTTCACCAACGTCATCCCAACAGGTTGGTGTAAGACATCTCTTTCCATATAACGCTTCATATGGTGCCATCTGAATACTCGAATGGAATCTATTGTTATAGGAAAATTCTACCAGAGGTAAATATTGATCCCACATACCCAGAAAATCAAGTGAGCAAGATCGCAACATGTCTTCTAAGGTTTGAATAGTCCGTTCTGATTGTCCGTCTGTCTGAGGGTGGTAAGCAGTGCTGAAATGAAGTTCAGTATCCAGGGATTTCTGAAGACTTTTCTAGAATCTTGAAGTAAAACGGGGATAACGATCAGAAAAAGTTGATAGGGGTACTCCATGAAGTCTCACAACTTCAGTAATATATAGTCTTGCTAGACATTCCAGGGGTAGATCTTCTCTTATAGAAAGAAAATTTGCTGACTTGGTAAGATGATCAACAATAACCCATATTGCATCGTTCCTTCTAGGAGTGTTTGGTAGTCCCATGACAAAGTCCATCGTAATATTGTCCCATTTCCACTCTGGTATGGGAAGAGGTTGCATGACTCCTCCAGGCTGTTTCCTCCCATCTTTCACTTGTTGACAAACCATACATCTTGACACAAAATCAGCAATCTCCCTCTTCATATTGTCCCACCAAAAATGTTCCTTCAAATCTCTATACATTTTGGTGCTCCCAGGGTGTATAGAGAAATTTGAACTATGAGCATCATCCAGCAATTCCCTTTTTAGATTAGGTATATTGGGAACACAAAGTCTCTTCCCGAATTTCAAAATTCCATCTTCATACACAAAGTCTCTCAGTCTCCCATCATTCATAGCTTTAATCTTCATTTGAAATTCTTCATCATCAGTCTGAGAACACTTCATCCTTTCTATTAAAGATGGTTTGGCAACCATTTGAAAAATAATTGATGTTTCTCCTTCCCCGGCTATTCCCATATCCATCTTCACTAGATCCATGGAAATTGGATCCCTTTCAATTCTCATATTATTCAAAACTCCATGGTCTTTTCTGCTCAAAGCATCTGCCACCCTGTTTGCCTTCCCCGGATGGTAGTGTATTTTGCAATCATAATCCTTTAGTAATTCAAGCCATCTACTTTGCCTCATGTTGAGTTCTTTTTGTGAGAAAATATACTTCAAACTCTTGTGATCAGTATAAATCTCACATTTTTCACCATATAGGTAGTGCCTCCATATCTTCAAAGCAAAGATCACAGCTTCTAACTCGAGATCATGAGTAAGATAGTTTTGTTCATGAATTTTCAATTGTCGTGATGCATATGCAATAACCCTATCATTCTGCATAAGGACACAACCATGTCCTTTCTTCGATGCATCACTATAAATAACGAACCCAGCAACCCCTGATGGTAGAGTAAATATAGTATCATTGACTAATATTCTCTTCAGTTCTTCGAAACATTCTTGAAACTCTTTTTTCCAAACAAATTTAACCCCTTTACATGTGAGCTTCGTTAATGGGTTAGCCAATCGGGCAAAATTTTGGACGAAACGTCGATAATAACCTGCCAAACCAATAAAACTGTGTACCTCAGTTATACTCATAGGTGCTGGCCATTCTTGGATTACCTTGGTCTTAGAAGGATCAACATAGATTCCATATTTAGAGACAATATGGGCAAGAAAAAAATCTCATGAAGCCAGAATTCACACTTGCTAAACTTCCCATATAATTCATGCCTCCTCAGAGTCTTCAAGATAATGCGCAAGTGATTTTCAAGATCTTCGTAGGTTTTGGAGTATACCAAGATATCATCAATAAATACCACCAAAAATTCATCGAGATACTCCTTGAAAACTCTATTCATCAGATCCATGAATACAGAGGGTGCATTAGTCAATCCAAAAGGCATTACAGTAAACTCGTAATGCCTGTACCTGGTTCGAAATGCTATCTTCGGAATGTATTCCTTCTTTACACACAAATGATGGTATCCAGATCGAAGGTCAATCTTTGAAAATTATTGAGCTCCATGCAGTTGGTCAAACAAATCATCAATGCGAGGTAGGGGATACTTGTTCTTTATCGTTATAGAATTGATCTCCCTATAGTCGATACATAACCTCATAGATCCATCTTTCTTTTTTAAAAAAAGAACAGGGGCTCCCCATGGAGAAAAACTTGGGCAAATAAATCCTTTATTACTCAATTACTCTAGTTGTTTCTTTAGTTCAACTAATTCTACAGTGGCCATTCTATAAGGGGTCTTCGATATAGGCCTTGATCCAAGAATTAAATCAATGGAAAACTCAACTTCTCGTTCTGGAGGATGTCCAGGTAAATCTTCCGGAAATACATCTACAAATTCATTCACAACAGGTACATCCTCTATTTGAACATTCCTTTCCTGAACCACAGTTATTTCATTCGCTTCCTCTCCAATAATTGAATTTAGTTGAGCTACTGGGGGTGGATCTAAGTAAGAATTAGGTGGTGATGATTCTTCTCTAAAGATAAGGTGTTCCTTATCATCATCATCAAGAATAGTAACCTCTTTCTTGTTACAATAAATCTTCGCATCATAGTCTGAAAGCCATTCCATACTGAGGATTATATCAAACTCAATCATAGGTATGACGATGAGATCAGCAGATAAAGAACATTTATGTCCTCTAATGGGGACTGATTCACAAAACTTTGTTGCAATGACACTTCTCTTAGGAGTTTTAACTGACAACTACCTTGTTAAATCAAATTTGAAATATCTAATTTTCTTATCAAACTGGGAAGATATGAAACAATGCGATGATCTAGAATCGAATAATGCATTTTCTAAACTTAAGGAAACCATTAAATTACATGCCACCACGTCTTTCGGAGCTTCTACCTCAACAGTAGTGATGGCATAAGCCTGGACTTGATCCCTTGTCCTTTTCTGAGGTAAGTTCTCCTGACGCTTAGGACATTAATTTTCATAATGCCCCATCTCCCTGTAATTGTATCACTGAAAATTGGTAACTTCCTTCATCCCTTTGCAATCCCGAGCTTGGTGGCCTTTTTCACCACATTTGTAACAGACGCCAATTCCCTTCAAGCAAGTACCAGGGTGTTTCTTCCCACATTTACCACAGGATGGATATTCATCCTTTCCTTTCTTCCCCTTATTTCCATTCCCAGATTGATCAGCAGGCCTCTTCTTCTCTTTCTTTGCTTTAAAGTCATAAGACTTAGAGAATTCCTTTTCGATCTTGATAGCACATGAGACAATGTCTTCGTATGACGAGAAGGATTGTGAGATTAATTCTCGACGGAGAAATGGTTTTAACCCATCAAAGAAACGATCAATCTTACTTCTTGGGTTACGTATATAATCTCCAGCATACCTTGCTAACCTTGTAAAGTTAGCCTCATACTTTGTGACATTCTCATCCTCCTTCTGTCTCAAACTCAGAAATTTCCTTTCCATATCTGCTCGATGGTCGCGCGGAAAGTATTTTTCTAAAAAAAGATCTTTGAACTCCCTCCATTCCATATTTGATACTTCATCATCTTCCTTCATGTTTTGAATCAATGACCACCATTGATCAGCATCTCCAGTGAGGTGGTAAACTGCCATGGTAAGTTTTTCCCTTTCACTACTCCCCAAGGCCTGAAATATTTTTTCTAGGGAATTTATCCATTTCTCAGCTACTAAGGGATTTGTACTCCCATTGAATGTTGGTGGTTGCTGCCTCATAAATCGACCCAACATTGATCCTCCACACTGCGGATCAGGGTGCTCCATATAGGTAAGGTTATTATTCATAACCTGAGTGAGTGTTCCCAGTATGGTGATTAGCTGATCGGCACCAGTTGCATCACCAGCTCCACTATAATTATCTTGAGTAGGAGGGAAATCCCTACATGGAGTGCGTGCGTTGATACGGTTTCCATTTCTTCCACTAGGCACAATTGCTAGAAAATGGCATAAACTAGATCAGTTTATAAATCAAAATACATAATCCCATACTTATAAAACACTTAACATAAATTGAACTATTTATGGATATAATCCATAATCATAAGAATGTTTTCTTTGAGGAAGTATATACTCATAAACCATTCATAATGATTTTTAAAGAAAATGAGATTTATCCTAAGCATATCCCCCGGGAGTGTCGTAACCAAGAGTGAAGCAAGGCCCATTGTCGTGCACCAGTTCTTGTTCGAGTCTATCTCAAAGCGGTGTTTTTGGGTTTTACCCCTTGGTACATCTGTGCTAGATCCGCCTCTGCCTGCTCGTATCTAGACAGGGTTGTATTGCTCGGAAAAATGACAAAATCTCTACAATACCAAAATTCTAGGAAGTTCTTTTATACTAATCCTCAAACTTCATCTTAGGTCTACGTGCTCTAATCAGAGTTTATCTAAATCTAGCTTTCAAGGTTTGTACTAAAATTCCTCTAGTACCAACTGTAACACCCCGACCCTAGTTACCCAGAGTCGGTGCATTATTACATAACATTGGCATGATCACAAGAATGATCAAATCTCGAAAGACCGATTGGTTTAGTAGCCTTGGAAACACTAGATATTTTCATAATGTTTTACATTACATCATAAAGTGAAAAACAACTACAACAACATAGTCTCCATATTCCACACTCATATCCCCACATAAAATCCCTGCAGTTCATTTATAACTTACTTCTTCACATCCTGGGAAAAAAATAAAACATAGAAAAGGGGTGAGCTCAAATTCCCAGTAAGGATAACAATATAGCGGAAACTTTCAAAAATAAGCATAAACATTTTAAGGCAATGTATAACTAAAACAAAAGCCTTTTAAACTTGAACTTCAACATAGTATGGAAAAATTAAAATTAAATAATTCCATTTACTTATTCACGTGGATATTCTACTAATCGAATAATCACATGCAATATCAATAACCACTTTCATAATGACGGAATGCATAATGCCGGACTATCATAACCACATAGCCAAGGCCTCGTGCCAAGACTACAAATAAGATTTTGCCAAGGCCTTCTTCCAAGACACTAGTTTGTCTCATGAGACCTACCGATGCATCAAAGAGCTATATCGGGCTCCACCCGTCACATATTAAGTCCAATGCATTCCTATATGGAAAGGCTTAAACATAACATAAACATTCGTATTAAAACTAGTATACGAAATGTCAATACTTTCACCATAAAATATGAATGGTATAAAAATATCACATCCATAGTCAAACATATCACAAAACCTTCAATACAATATAGAAGTTTTGTATCATAATAAATCAACTTCAAATAAGCGTAAAATCCATCAAAGGATGTTGACATAGATGAAATCAAAACTCTTTTTAGAGAAATATATCTTTCTATTTTTGAAATAATTTAGGAGTAATATATTTATAAATAAAACATTTTCTTTGAAAATATTCTTATAATCTTTTAAGGGAAGCTTTGACGATTTTATAACGGCGGTAAATAGCTGCACTCGCCGTAAAAGTTAAAAAAACATTCTTACCTTAATCCTGTCGAAAAGGTTAAAAAGCACCATGTTTGTAAAACGACGGAAAGATTCCTTTATAAACCTCTTATAAAAATTCAAACAAGGGTATAAATGACCTTATCCCATATTCTTTGAAATAGTAAAAATGTTTTGAAATACATTTTTTGGAAACATGGATGTGGATGATAAAAAGATCCCAGTAGATTATTACGTATAAACAACCTCGGATAATGAAGAGATTGTGAAATAACCCTTACCTTGCACTTTTCCTTGGTTGGGGTAGGTTAACCTCCTATATAATGGTGAAATAATTTTTATTAAATTATAAAATAATCATATAAATTAATATTATATCATATATGATCTTTTAACATTGATTTGTTAATAATATCTTAGTATTATCGTTGTTTCGGGTGTTAACTTACTCGTTTTCTTTTGTATGTTTTATTATGTAAGCCATCTTTATAATGGATAGGTTGTATCTTAATCATATCCAGAATAATATTAAGTCCTTAATCATTATTTTTCAATCATCAAATGATAATTATACTTGAATGGATATGATGGAGAATGAATCTTATCGCGTTCGTGGAGACGGTAGTCCGTACGTACGCACGAGCGAAAATATCATTATTTTGATATTAAAATAATATATAAATGGATGGTATATCATATATACAGAATAATTAACATGTTATATTTATTATTTACATGTGTTACACATCATTATTATACCCATCCAAAATAATAATATACTGAATAACAATTACACCACGACGTGGAGACGATAAGCCGTACGTACGCACGTATGGTGACATGTTATTAAAAGGGTGGATAGAATACTGAATATGGTTGTAACATATTTATAATAACATCACAGTATATATATGGTACTGGAGTTATTATTTTAGAATGGTAAAAACAAAGGAAGAAGAAGTGGAAGAAGAAAGGAACTTGGAAAAGGGTGGTGAAATCATTACCTCTTCTTCGAGTTCTTCCTTTTGATTTGATCAAAAGGGCTCCTTAGGTTGGCTTTTTGATCAAACTAAGGCATCTAAGTTTTAGTGAGGGAAGTTGGGAGAGTATTAGGGCAGAGTTTGGCCGAACCAAAAGGCTTTTAAGGAGTGAATAAAAGAGAAGGAGGAGTTCCCTTTTATAAGAGGGGTGAGGGGCACCTTTGGAAAAGCTATAAATATTAGTTTATAATAAATTCATATTAGGTTTATAATGGTTCCAAAGTTGATTATTTAAGTTTTAAGGTGGGGATGGGTTGAAAACAACTCAACAAATATAATTTAGACAGTTTTGGGTACTTATATTAACCTTATCTTTAAGTATTAACTCTAAGTTAATTAGTTTCACTTTTACAATGTCTCTTTGTATTTTTATATAATATGGTTAATAAACTTACTATATACATCCAAGCGACCCCCAAGTGGTAAATTAATGAGACACCTATCATGATATAAGTCTCTTTTCCGATCCTTAGATTTTTAGGAATTTAATACCAATTAAGAAAATAATATTTGTTTTAAAAACTCTTTTATGTCAATTTTGACACTATTCAATAGTTGATTATTGTGAAACTCAAAACAGATTGATTACTTCGAAAAACGTCAATTGAATCAATTATAATATATCATATTAGCCTATAAAATTATTTTAATTCATTAAAAGTTTCATATTATATTTATTTTGGTATTTATAATGTCAATTATTTTAATTTTTCACTATTATAGTAATTACTGCATCATCATTGTGTCATAAATAAGTTAACTTATTTAATGTCTAAAAATTATAAATAAACTATAATTATGTAGGAAAGATTTTTATCTTTATAATTAATATTTATAATCTAAAATCCAACATATATAACCCTATGTAAAAATTGTTTTTCTAAAAGATATATGCTTGTGTCATTTTTGTATTCATTTTAACTTAATTAAAATAATGTGTCCCTATCACCTACAAGTGGCTCCATGAGGTCCCAAAATTGACCCAAAGATGCCCATGATCGAACATTTATCAAAAAATAAGGTTAGGACACGTTTTAGGGTAATTTAGTATTATTATAATATTATTATTTAACCCTTATTTACCGGATTTACCCTTAACCATGGTAAATAAAATATTTACCGCAATAATTATTCAAAATGACTAAAAATAAATGTTACCTATTTACACAATTTGAACATCCTGATTCCAAATATGGAATCCATTTTTCTAAATTCTAAACACAGAAGTGGCAGAAATTAATTTAAAATTAATTCCCGTTGTTAAAACAAAAAACATGTTTTTAAGAGATAATAACTATCAAAAGATTGACACTTGTTTATGTCCAGTTTAATTGTAAAATTATGTCCAATGACCAAAATTTTATTAAATGGTAAAAATATATTCTAAATATACTTTAAAACCTCTCAAATTCATAATTTATCCCTATTAATTATTTTGATTAAAAAAGTTGTTTTTAATTAAAATTTAGTAATTTTCACAATTCATCAAAATATTAAAGTTATCCGAAAAGTACCAAAATTTCACCTTATGCTAAATTAGATATTATGAATCCAAAAATGAACTCCATTTTGAAATATAAAACATATATAATTTCAAAAAGTAGGTATTACTATTCATAACGGCTAGTTTGATTGGTTATGGTGTGTTAGAACTCGGTGTTGCGTACAACACACACTATCACATTATTCAAAGAGAAGCGTACCATAGAAGCTTGGGGTGATATAGTGTAGGAACATCATAATATCTATACTATATAGTCTTATTTTTATATGGTATTCCAGCTAATCACATGGATGTAGTGGAAATTTTTAACATTAAACTCTTTATAGTTTCTCTCGACAATTCAGATTACTGAAATAGGTTATGTCCTTACCACTCATTAGGATTACAAAGGAATGAAATATAGATATCCTCCTCCAACTATAGATGTTTCCAATAATTGATGATATTAGAATGGAAATTATTTTATCTTCTAAAGATGATCCCAGCAACTGGTTGTGGGGTTATAAAAACATGGGTGGAATACTATCTATATGTGATGTTGGGGAAACAAGTATAATGGGTGAATAAACCATTGGATTTTACATGTTCCTTATCTTGAACACTTCCTTCTCCAGTTTTTGAGGAATACAACCTTATTTCCAATCTTCTTAAAAATTCCATGGGGGTTTCAACTTCATGTTCCCCTTTTTATAGAAGTGATGTAGTGCTATCATGTTTTGGATGAAACTGTTTGTCACCCAACTAACATTGGTCCTAGTGAAACAATGTTGGTAACATAATTGATAGAATCTAGACTTATATGATAAATCCCTAAAATTAAATAGGTGGTAGTGATAGAGGACATATTTTGTAACAATTTGGATGAAAACCATAGAAAACTAATGTTATCCCAGAATATATTCTAGTAGAATCAGGTTAACATGGTCTAGATCCCAATTCATTCATTGACCACTAGGTTATGGGGATGTGGGATTTAAACCAATATTATTATATCTTCATAGATAATAATTTATCAAATATTGATGATAAAGTGTAAATCCTTCATCAAAACATCTTTATCATTGGTGCAGGAGGGATTAGTTACCAACATTTGCATTCACTTATCCATCATTTTCTCATTTCATAAAAGGAGTTGGATTCTCATGAATGAAATATTATCATGTTAAATGATTTCAGCCTTTAATCAGGATATTTGAATTATTTTTATACTAATATATGTCATTTAGTTACTAAGGACTTGCAACTTTATGATTTTATTGATGTACTTACATAGAGTTTGAAGAATATGGGTCTCTAATGTCCATAAAGAAAGCACAACTACCATATATGCATTTGGTATTGGAACCCATTAGAAAGACAATTTGAGACCTAGACACCATTTTAAGGGATATGCATCTATTTAACGTAATGAAGTTTGGTAAAGAGATAATATCAAGAAGTCCCTCAATGCCTCATATCAGGCATTAGGTGATTTTTTGAAGAAATCTATTCAATGTTCATTTTAGTTATTTTATTTGATTCTCATTTCACCATAACTAGGGATGGATTCCAGGATATAAAATCTCCTACACTAAAAAATTTCTAATAAAATGAAACATGTTTTTTCTAAATTGGCTTTTAAATTTTCCATCTTTTCACCTCCTTTCAACATGAAATTTTTCAAAAGAGTGAAATCAAGATATCCTGAATCATTAGACTATCAATTAATAAAATTTGCCACAATTATGAATATTTTGATAGAAGTAATTCACTTATTCTTTATTTTGGAATGGATCATAGATGAGTATAGGTATAATTACCATTATCATAAAACTAGAGTTGTCTTGTTTGAAATAATGAATGATCATTTTTAAAAACATTTTAATATCTAAATTGAAATGTTTCGAGTATAAGTTTATTTTCCCTAATTTTTTCTTAGGTTAAGGGACCTAGAGTTCATAGTTTTACTATTCCTAGGGTCATATGATGAATATAAAAAATTTTATGTATCTTCTCTTACCACAAAATTGTTTTCCTATATCTATTGTGAATAAGACTCGATGTGTGAGACTCATCATTTATAAGGGTCTCCCATTTAGAGATTTAAACATGAGAAGTTTTACATCTCATTAAATAAGAATTTTATAGTCTTTCAAGATGGATTAGTGTAGCCACTCTTTTAGGTAAAACATATTTAACAATGAATTACCAATAAAAAGATTCCTATTTAAGATTACTTCTAAAAATCTTAGATATGGGTAGATGAATCATAAACCATAATCATAGGGCTAACAAAACTAGATATGAAAACATGGGTAAGGTATTAATGGAATTTCCATGAACCCTTCTCTAAATGATAAGTTCATTATAATGTTGTCAAGGCATACAAAAATGGAAGAATTATTTCCTAAAAAAATTCCTCTTGTTTAAAGGCCACAATTAGGGAACACGTTATGCCATTCCATATCTAGAAATATTATCCATAGTAAAAAAATGGTATTCATCATAGCTGCAAGTTCTTATCATCGATAGCTAAGGATTGTTTGTGGAAATTTGAGTTTCACAATATTATGGGGTGTGTATTATGATATAGTGAGCTCAGACAATATGTATATGTATTGTCCCGGACCCCCCTGGTCTATTAAATTGCCAATTTCTGGTTTTTTGGATTCTGTGAAACCCATCAGAAAGTCTGGATCTGAAGGGCAGTGTATCAATGGATAGATGTCACCATGGCGTCACTGATCAGTGTGACACTGATCGGTGAGTCACCGATCAGTGTGTCACTAATCGGTGTGTCGCTGATAGGTGCATCGCCGATCAGTGCATCGCTGATTGGTGGGTCACTGATTGGTGTGTCCCCAATCGTTGTGTCGCCGATCGGTGCCATGAAGGGATTGTTGGGCTTTCTTTCCCAAGTTTCCCATAACACCACTTTTGAGAGTTTTAACATTTTTAAAGTTGTTTAAAGTTATTTTTAGCCCCATAAACATTGTTTTAAATTCTTTAAGGGTAGGAAACCCTTAATAAACCCATTTAACTCCCTTTAAATCAAATATTTTAATGCACAACTGTCATGGACACCTCTCCGATGATAATTTTTAAGTAAAATAATTATTCTATCATGTGTAATTTTTCTACCGCGTGGTGAAACCAAAATCAGACATTAAATCCATTCAAGATTTTAATATCCTGTTACTCCCAGATGTTGAGTTTTTATCACATTGGAATTCTTCTTCTTCAGGGATGGTCGCTTTTCTATCTTCTCCTGGGTGTATTTAGAGTCCCCCTTTTCGAGGAAAGTGGTGCGCTTGTACTAGACCATTTCTGATCACTATTGGAGTCCCCAGGTTCCTCCTTTCCAAGTCATGTGTCCCTAGTTCTTGGCACGTGGAGAGAAAATCTAATCAATGATCATCCATGTAGGATTCCTCCATCGTCTCCCTTTATTGTGTATCATACAGGGTGGGTATGAAAATGTTTTTATGGGAATGGGTGAAACCAAACCTTTATAAAGATAATAAGAATACTTTTAAAGATAATGGGGTGATTTGATGTTTCTATTGTAATATTTTATCCTTGATTATATGTTGTGGATTTAATGGGTTTATTTCCACTGAAAATCATGGTTGTTGGTGGTCCTTCCTTGTGAAATAATGATCCTTTGTTTTTTAAGTAAATTCTATGTTTAATGGTTGTAACATTGAAATTGGTTAATCTCGTAAACCCAGTTGATTAAATGGATATCCTGTGAACAATAATCCTCATGTCGGTTAACCAAACTAAAAGAATAAAACTCAATGAATAGTGTGATAAAATTTTGAAAATCACTTACTCTGTCATGGAAATATGTGTGGTTATTCAACTTGATTCTTGTGGGGTGATATGGATGGGTATGGGATCCACTGTTGTGGTTTAGATGTTGGTTTGTGGATCTAAGGTTGTGTGGGGCCGTATGGTGCAGCTTTCTTTGGTTCCAGTACTTTGATGGATTTGACAGATCCCTTTTGTTGTTTTGACTTTACAAAAGAACCGGGTGTGAATGCTTAATCTTCTGCTTTGTTGTTCTTTTTTCCTTACGTGGCTTGTGGCTATACCTGTCTGTTGACCTATAGTGGAGAATTATCTAAATGGAATCACTTTAATATGATAACAAGGGTGAGTTCATTGGGGGATTTCCTTACTGGAATGATTTGTGGCTTGGTTGTAGCTGTTGCGCTTTTTAAAGAATGAATAGTAACGAGGGTCCTTATAAATGGGATTATTTTTTGGACCCCCTATGTTGGGATGAGTGTTTTTTTACCTATATGTATTATTTTAGATTTTATGTTTCTTATTCGTGCCCTACCCAAGTTGAGAACTTTCTGTCGAACGCCCCCATTTCATGGGGGAGGGGTTTTTTTCCCAACACTCATATGAGTGGCTGGTCATTATCTCCTTTTATGCTCCCTTTCCTAAGGATCCCAAGACTCTTTGGGTAGGCTATGATGGCATGAGGTCCATTATAGCCCAAGATTATTCAAGTAGGGTAGTTGTGGTGGTTGGCCTAGGTCTGTTCGTGTTGTTTGTTTCCCAAGTATCTTCGGGATGAGGCACATGTGTCTTCGGGCATGGCAATGTTTGTTCTGGCCCTGGTGTCTTCAGGCGTGGTGGTGGTTTTTGTGTCCTAGGTGTCTGTGTGCTAGATGTGTGGTTGTGGTATCCCAGGTGTGTACGGCTGGGGAATGCCAGTGGGACTTCTGTGAAAATGGCGGGGAAGGTCTGATACATAGGATGTCTTTAATAACAAGTGGGAAATTAGTGTGGGGTACCCAAACATTGATATGTTATTACTATTACCTTACCTTACTTGATTTATTTTAGGAGTGTTCCTTGGTAAGGTTTTGGTGTATAGTTTTTTTATTTGGTTTTTATTTTTCTCCTTTTATCACGGGACATTAGAATGCCTCCCCACTTGTGCACAATAGCTCTTGGTTTTCCCTTCTGAGTATACATGTATACTCACCATACATATATAAAACTACTTTCAGGTTTCTAGGAGGACTTCAAGAACCATGTAGGACCGTACTAGTTCAGAATTTGGGATAGTCATTGTTTTTATTTTCTTTTCTTTGGTATCTACCTTTGGAGTTTTCTTGTATTGTAGCACTTGTTATTTGAAACATGCATATGAGAAAGGTATTATATGTTCTTTACTTTTACTTATAGTGTATGTGTTTTTTTGGATTTACTATCTTATCTCATGATCCTACAAAATAAATAGGTTAATTCCTTCCATATTACATGTGATTCTATACCCTTGGTTCTAGTCAATACTCCGCGGCCTATTGAAGGTGGGTCTCGGGGGTCATTATCTCTCCTTCAACATGAAGAAGGAAGGGTCTGGAAGTTTTCTATCCCTCCACTCATCATGGTGAAGGTGAGTTGTGACAGAATGACATCAATGGATAGGTTGAGATATATAATGGAGCTCAGGGTTAGGCACACTGAGGATTTCATGGGATGGTAGGTAAACATAGCTAGGAATCTTTGTGCATGAAATACTACAGGGAAGACCGGCTAGGACACGAGATTTTAGGGCCCCTGTGATTCAATGCAAGGACCATGTGCCTACCTAATGACCAAGTGAGGCTACACTAATTACAGTGTAGAAACCCTAATAAAGCTACGTGCATCATAATGACTCGTATTCTTGTGTTTCTGGGGAATTTTGGGGATTTAAAATGGATAAGAAGTCTAAGGAAAATTAAAAGAAATATTCTACTCTACTCGGGCTAAAGAATTCCTTGTTTACCTTGAAACTATGGAGCCTATATGACAACCATGAGTAGTGAGGGAGATCGTGGCCCAGGAGGTTGATTTGGATGAATGGGAGAGAGCTGACCAAGAGGAGGAGGATGATCAGTGGTAGAGGGTGCTTCATGCCTTTCAGCGATAGACCCTTGAGAAGTAAGAGGGAGACATCTCAAGTATGGAGATAGAGATATTTAATGTGTAGATGGTGATATATATTTCATCCTTATTCAAGATCCGATAGAGTACTGGGTTCCTCTAGATATAAGCCAGATTTGGGGAGTAGCACTTCAGTGGTGGATGCTCTATCTTGGGGAGAAGAGGGAGGCTATGGTTACATTGACTGACATCAAGAGGGTGTTCAGAGAGGAATTCCTCTCTTCCAAAATGAAGGATGAGAAGATGTAGGAGAAATAACCCCTTCATCAAGAGAGAATGTTAGTGAGAGAGTTGGTGATCAAGTTCAAGGATCTCCCCCTCTTTTCTCCAGACCTCTTCCCGGATGAGGAGTCTCAGGAGTGGCATTTAGAGGAGTCACACTGACCTTATATTTAGTATGATGTTACTCCCTTCACTCTACTGATATACTTATAGGTCTAGAATAAGGCTGAGGTGGTAGAAAGTATGCACACACTGGAAGTTTTTACACTAGAGATGAGCCAGTTGGGCTCATCAAAGGGAAAGCCTATCAATAGAAGGTGTCCATCATCAGGGCCTTCTATGTTTTGGCCAGTGGGGATCATACCCCATTAGTTCCAATTTCAATCTGTCGGTCATCACCCTTTCCTTGTGGGTCCAGGACCAAGGTGCTTAATCTATTGAAGGCTTGGTCACCTTCATAATCAATGCCTAGACCAAGTGCACTACAGTGGGGTTAGGTTGGTTCATCTCCCACCTCAGTAGAAATAGTTTCCAGCCATGCACTGTCAACACTAGGTACAACGTGCTACCACTCCTCTAAGAGAAGACATGGAAGGAGGAGGTGGACCCTATGGTGCACCTCAAGGACCTCGACCAGGGCATGGTTGGGGAGGCAGCTGACAACCGAGAGGAAGAGGAGCTGAGCGTGGGCAATTGCATGATGCTAAGGCAGTAGTTCTTATAGGTCTAGAATTCGTTCGAGGTATGATCAACTTGTTTAGTACTCTTGACTATGACATTTTTTATTGAGGAGCTTCACGCTCCTTTATTTCACCTAGTCTAGATCATTCTCTAGGTATAGACACAGAGAGACTTTCTGTACCCTTGGTTTTGAGAATGCCAGTCGGAGGTTAGACCAGCTTGTCTCGTGTTTTCTGAGAATGTAGACTGATGTTAGGACCACATCAATCTAGTGGGGACCTTATCTTGTTGAAGATGCCGGAATGTGATGTCATTCTGGGCATCTACTGTATTTCCTTCATATTTTCTATTATAAACTTCTTTCGAAAAAGGACCTTGTTTTCAAATGGGGGTGGATAACAGGTGACCTTCATCGGTGAGCGGGGTTTCCAGGAGGATAGCCAACAAGTGGAGACACTTCATTCCTTGTTATCCGAGATGTTAGTAGAGTCGGAAGATACAGAGATGGTGGATGTCTCAGGGATTGTTTGTGAGTTCATGGACTTCTTCCCTGAGGAGGTGTTGACTCTACCCCCTCGGTGTGACGTTGAGTTCGGGATAGACTTGCAACATGGGGCTTGTCTTATATTGATGGCCCCCTATCAGATGGTGCATTCTGAGTTATGGAAGTTACAGATTCAAATTGACTATCTCATGAAGAAGTGTTTTTTTCGACCAATCGTGTCACCCTGGGGCACTCCGATCTTGTTTGCGATGAAGGCAGATGGTGGACTCTGGATGGGCATAGACAACCATAGACTAAATCAGGTAATGGTAGAGAACTATTACCCTCTCTCAAGGATAGATGACCTCTTTGAATAATTGAAGGGGGCAGGATTTCTTTAAGATATACCTGCAGTCAAGATATCACCAGTTGAGGGTGAAATAGGGTGACATCTCAAAGACTGCCTTCAAATGAAGATATGGGAACTTTGAGTTCGTTGTTGGGTCATTCACTAGCTGTGTTCATGGGGATCATGGACTCCATATTCTGGGAATATCTGTACCGGTTCATAGTCAAGTTTATTGATTATATCCTGATATACTCAAGATCAGAGGATGCACACACTGAGCATCTGAGGATGGTTTTAGAGGTCATCCGATAGCACCATCTCTACAGGATGTTTTCCAAGTGCAATTTCGGGACATGAGAAGTGAACTTCCTTGGACACGAGGTGTCCGAGCAGGGAATAGCGGTGGACCCATCCAAGGTCGTGGCAGTTGTTTCTTGGGCGACACCCAAGAATGTGATGGTGGTTTGTAGTTTCTTAGGACTAGCATTCTAATACTGTAGATTCGTTCCCAACTTCTCCTGAGTTGTATCACCTTTTAATTCCTTTACCAAGAAAGACCTCGAATTTTTATGGAGTGAGAGGTGCCAAGAAACCATTAGTTAACTTAAGGGGAGGTTGTTTAGTGCCCCAATACTAAGGTTTCGAGAAGAAGGGGTCATGTTTGATGTGTTCTGTGATGATTCGGGCCAAGGATTGGGGAGTGTGATGATGTAGCTACGGGGGGTGATCTTATATGGTTCTAGGAAGTTACATCCCTATGAGAATAACTACACCACTCATGACTTGGAGCTCAGAGTGGTTATGCTCGAACTAAATTTTTGGTGGCACTACCTCATCGGGGATCACTTTGTGGTCTTCACGAATCATAAGAGCTTGAGGTATATCTTCTCCCAGCGGGACCTAAACTTGCGACAGTGGATATGGATTGAGTTTCTTCAGGACTACGACTTCAAAATATCTTACATTGAATGTAAGGGGAATGTGGTGGTTGATGCCTTGAGAAGGAATTTATAGAAGGATGTGGTTCGAGAGTCAGAAAATGATTGGAAGGTGATGGGGGAGTTGGATACCCTACACCTGGATGAAAGGTTGGATGGTGGTAGAGGTTGTCTATTTCAGATAACAGTGCATTCCTCTCTGTTGTTGTGGGTGGAGGAGTCTTAGTAGGGAGACTCATAGAGTGAAGTGATGCACAATCTGGGTAACTAAACTAATGATCCAGAAGGATGGTCAGAGGATGGTCAAAATCAGATTATTTTTCGAAAGAAGTTGTTCGTCCCCATGGTAATGCGCGAGATAGTTCTTGGTGAGTTCCACAACTCAATCCATGTGGTACACCCAGGAGTTTCCAAAATGTACAATGGCTTGAGTGGTCAGTTTTGGAGGCCTGGGGTGAAGCGGCCAGTGGCATAGTTCATAGCAAAGTGCATTGTATTTCAGTAGGTGAAGGCTGTACACCATGTCCCAGGAGGTCTGTTACAACCTTTAGATGTCCCTGAGTGGATGTGGGACAACATCTCGATGGATTTTTTTAGAAGACTACCCAGAGTTCAAGGGGGTTGTGATGCTATCTGGGTAGTAGTGGACCGGCTGAGGAAATCGGCTCACTTCCTAGAAATCAAGGAGTTGGGTACGGTAGATGCCCAAGAACAAAGGTACTTGGAAGAGGTGGTGTAGATTCTTGTAGTTCTGAAGTCCATAGTCTCCGACCGGGATACAGAGTTTACCTCATAGGTCTGGAAAGGATTACTAAATGATTTTGTCACCCAGATATTCCTCAACACTGCCTTCCACCCCTAGACATATGGGAAGATAGATCACACCATCTAAACATTGGAGGATATTCTACGGTCATGTCTTTTGGACTTTGGGGGATTTTGGGTGAGAAACATCCCTTTGATAGAGCTTTCCTACAACAATAGCTATCACTCTACCATTGTAATGGATCCATTTAATGCTTTGTATGGGAGGCCATGTTCTTCACCTGTGTGATGGACAAAAGTTAGGGAAGTAGGTTTTCTTGGCATAGAAGTGGTGTAGAGCTTGATGAAGAAGGTTTAGCTTATATGGGAGAGGATGAAGGTGGCCCGGTACAGGAAAAAGTCTTATGCTGATCATAGGAGGATGCCCATGGAGTATGAGGTTGTATACCATGTGTTCTAGAAGGTTTCCCCTCGACATGGGTAGTGAAGGACTGGAAATGGGAGAAAGCTCTCTCTTAGGTTCATCAGTCCTTCAGAAGTGTTGGGGTGAGTCAGTGAGGTGGCATATCATCTAACGTTTCCACCTTAGATGGAAAGGATCCATGATGTTTTCCATGTCTCCTAGCTTCGTCGATATCTACAAAATGATTCCCATGTCATTTAATGGGAAGAGTTTGATATAGGGGATGATGCTACATTCGTGGAGTGACTAGTGATTATCTATGATTGAAAGATGAAAGTGCTTCAGGGACAAACCATCCCATTGTTTCGTGTGTCGTGGAAGCACGGTGGCCTTGAGAATATTAATTTGGAGCAAGAAGCACAAATTCACGCCTAGTATGCAGAGGTTTTTTGAGTTGACATTCCAATCCTTCATTGATGTTCTTGTTTTTGTGACCTACTTTGATATAATGTTGACCCTATTGGTTTATCAGATGGGTTGTTTTTCCTGTTCTTTGAGTGTGTATGAAGAGTCCTGACTATAGAAAATGGAGGACCTGATTCCTAATTCAGACGCTTTAAAGTGGATGCGATTAAAACTTATGTGGGCGAGTCAGTGTCGCCCAAAGCAGATAATATCTTGACATGAATTAAGGAACTCCCTACATGATATGACTATATGGTGTGACCTTAACATGTTTGTGTTGTTTATCAAAGGATAGGTGTTCATAGATTTCTAGGGTGGTTTATACAAGAGATATATCTTTCGAGGTGGTTGTTCGGACCCCTCTCTCTACAACGGGTTTGGTTTTAATTCTAGAAGAAAATAATAGTTAGAGAGGTATCTAATGTATTGGATTAGACCCTCCTGGTCCATTACATTGAAAATTTCTGTTGTTTGGGATTCCCTGGACACCATCAGTATGTCCAAATCCAAGGGGCAGTGTATCAGGGGCAGGATGTCACCGTGATGTCACCCATCGGTGACACTGATCAGTGTGTCACTGATCAGTGTGTCATTGATGGGTGTTTCACCGATTAGTGTGTCGCTGATCAGTGTTTCACCGATCGGTGTGTCGCTGATCCCTGTTTTCCGATTGGTGTGTCGTCGATCGGTGTGTCGTCGATCGGTGTGTCTCGATCGGTGTGTCGTCGATCGGTTCCATGAAGGTCTTGTCAGGATTTCTTTCTCTAGTTTCATGTAACACCACTTTTGAGTCTTTTAACTTTTTTAATGTGGTTTAAATCAATTTTTAGCCCAAAAAATATTGTTTTAAATCCCCTAAGGGTAGGCGACCCTCAACAGACCCATTTTCATCTCTTTAAATGAAATATTTTCACACATAGTTGTCATGGCCACCTCTACGATGATAATTATTAAATAAAACATTTATACCATCATGTGTAGCCATCCAACAGTGTGGTTAAACCACGTTTTGACTTTAAATATATTCAAGATTATCATATCCCGTAACTCAAGGATCCTGCCTTTTTATCGCACTTTAATTATTCTTCTTCAGGGCTGGTCTCATTTCCTTCTTCTCCTCAGTGCATTTGGAGTCACCCCCTTCCCTAGGTAAGTGGTGCGCCTGTGTTAGATCTTTTCTTCCCACTCATGGAGTCCCTGGGTTCCTCCTTTGCATGTCGCACATACACAGTTCTTGGTGTGTGGAGAGAAACTTCAATCGTTGATCATCCATTAAGGGTTCCTCCTTTGTCTCTCTTAACTATGTATCATGCGGGGTGGGTATGCTAACGTTTTTATGGTAATTGATGAAACCAAACCTTAATAATGATAATAAACATACTTTTAAAGAATGAAGGGGCGATTTGATGTTTCTGTTGTACTCTTTTATCCTTAATTATATGTTGTGGATTTTATGGGCTTATGTCCACTGAAAATAATAGTCATTGGTGTTCCATCCTTGTGCAGTAATGATTCTATTTTTTCTAGTTAATCCTATGATTGAATGGATGTAACATGGAAATTGGTTAATCACGTAAACCCTGTTGATTAAATGGATGTCCAGTGAACAAGAATCCTTTTTTCGGTTAACCAAACAAAATGAAGAAAACTCAATGAACGGTGTGATAGAATCTGGAAACTCGATTACTCTATCTTGAAAATATGAGTGATTGTTATGCTTGATTCTAGTGGGGTGAAATTGATTGGTATGGGATCGCCTGTTGTTGTGAAGAATTTGGATATTGGATCTATGGCTGTGTGAGGCTATATGGTGGGGCTTGTTTTGGTTCCAGTACTTTAAGGGATCTCATGGATCCTTTTTTTGTGACTTTACAAAAGAACTAGATGTGAATTCTTAATATTTTGCTTGGTTGTTCTTATTCATTCCTTTGCTAGTGTCTATGCCTGTTAGTTTCCCGATAGTGGAGAATTATCTAAATGGAATCACTTGAATATGATAGCAAGGATGGGTTCAATGGGGGATTGCTTTCCTATAATGAGTTTTGACTTGGTTGTGGATATTGTGCTTTTTTATAGAATGAATAGTAACGAGTGTGTTTATGTATGAGCTAGTTTTTTGGAACCCCTAGGTTGGGATGAGTGATTTTTTACCTACATGTATAATTTTATCTTTTATGTTTCCTATTCAAACCCCACCCAAGTTGAGCACTTTTTGTCGAACACCCCCATTTCATGGGGGAGGGTGTTTTTTCCCACACTCCTATGAGTGGATGGTCATTAGCTCATTTTTCTATCCCTTTACCGAGTAGCCTAAGACTCTTTGGGCTAGTTGTGATGGCCAGAGGTCCATTATAGCTCAAGATTCCTCGGGATGGGTAGTTCTGGTGGTCATCCCAGGAGTGTGCGGGTGGTTTGTTTCCCAAGTATCTTCGTGAAGTGGCCCTGGTGTCTTAGGGTGTGGGGGTAGTTGTTCTGGCGCAGGTGTCTTCAAGTGTGGTGGTGGTTTTTGTGGCCCAAGTGTATGTGGAAAGGATGTGTGGTTTTGGTATCTTTGGTATGTGTGGGCGGGGTATAGCAGTGGGACTATAGTGAAAATGGCAGCGATGGTCTCATGCGTAGGATGTCATTAATAACCGGTGGGAAAGTGGTGCAGGGTACCAAAACATTGATCTATTATTTCTATTACCTTAATTGACTCACTTTATTTGGGGAGTGTTACTTGGTGAGTTTTGGGTGGATAGTTGCTTTATTAGGTGTTTGGTTATATCCTTTTCTCACAGGATATTAGAATGCCTCCCCACTTGTGCACGAGAGATTTTGGTTTTCCCTACTGAGTATACCTATATACTCACCCTACATATATAAAAATACTTTCAGGTTTCCAGGAGGGCTTCAAAGACCGTAAGGGACCATACTAGTTTGGACATTGGGATAGTCGTTTCTGCAGCTTTCAATTCTTTGGTATTTACCTTTGGAGTTTTATTGTATTATAGCACTTGTTATTTGAAACATTCATATGGGAAAAGGATTTTTTAGGCATTTCCATTAATTATACTATATGTGTTGTTTGAGATTTACTATCTTATCTCCCAATCCTCTAAAATAAAAATGGTAATTCCTTCCATATTATACATGATTCTATACCCTTGGTGCTAGTCACCACTCCGGGGCCAATTGAAGGCGGGTCTCGGGGGTCATTATCTCTACATTAACTTGAAGAAGGAAGGGTTTTGCAATTTGATGTCCCTCCCCTCATATTGGTGAAGGTGGGTTGTGAAAGTATAATGAGAAGCATCTTGATCAAAACTGACCAAGGGTGTAATATTCTTGTTTAAATGTGATTTCAAGGAAGTGTATCATTTTTCCCCAATAATACTTTTTTCGGTGATGTGAACCAATGTTTGGATTCATTTCAAGGATTGGTATATACTTTTTTATGGAGCATGAGACTGGAATAAGGAATTCTAGAATTATTTCATATTTCATTAAGATAAGAATAAATTCACACATTTTTATGTGAGAAAATCAGAATAATTACTCAAAAAAGACTAAACACACATAATCCATGCTCAGTCTGAGAATCAAAAAAAGAATGGTGTACTATTTCGATTGTGGAAATATTCATGGGTTTGGGTTGTTTCCCATGGGCATACCAATGATTATTATCTTATGGAAAAGGAACCTTCCACAACCCACATAGTTTTGGGGTAGTGGTGAAAATTACTCCATAATAGCTTAGACATGAGTTTAATGAAGTGAAAAATGTCAAAAATCATGACCTTGACGATACTTGGATCCAAGAGGGTTACATGGGAAAAACCTAAAAGAGGTGTCTAAAGATCATATTTTGAATGTATCTTCTATTTATATTGTCATCAGGGCATATTGAAACAAAATTATTCTCTTCAGGGAATGAATATGTCTCCGGTTGATGGTCCATGTTCAAGGAATACATTATAAAGAGCCTCATTTGGGAACATAGAAAAAAAGGTGTCCTCAGTAAGTCTATTTTATCAATAACAGGTAAAAGAATATTATGGGAACCATTGATCCAAAACAAACTAAGGTTTTTTTTAATGTAATAATGTATGGGTTAAATTGTAGTTATTTAGACCAATGATGGTTGTAACCAACTGAAAGATGTCATATATAGAGCTAGCTTATGTAGAGAATAAAGAAGTTGGTGTTTTTTGTTCAGTTTTAGGCCTTAATTGAAGGGAAAACTCATCAATTCATGTATCATTATGATGTGAATCAATCCATTTGTAGTTCTAGTATGATAAATTCCCTCTATGGGTTCAACCCATAGAAGGAAGTGGGCCTTTAGGCTTGAAACTCAAATCAAAATTTGAGATCATGGTTTCACTATGTATCAGGAAATGATAGGTATCAAGAAACATATTTATAATTTAATGCTATGATGGGATCCCACAAAAAAAGTATTTTTACATAATATAATAGGTACCTAAAATATAAAACATAAATTCAAATAGAAATGATGTTTCCCGGCTATTTAATGTAATGTGACATGAACATCGGGGTGCCTTTTAATATATAGAATCAATGAAAAACTATTTCATTATCATCTAGATAATCATACTTTGACATTATATGTGTGTAGGTTTATTATAATACATTGCCTTAGGGTCCTCAAATTTGATGGATTTGGATGGAATAGGCATGTGAGGGATGACCAGAAACCATGTTTGAAAAGTAGTTACCATTATAATGTAGTTAGAACATACAATGATAAGATTATTTACCCCTATAGACAAAGAAGCTTCTAGTTGACAGGAAATATTAATGGATCACATTATACAGAGCCACATCTGGTCATACTATTCATATTCAAAATAATAGTGTCCCTCATATTTCAACATTTTCATTACCTATATCCAAAAGAGATATTATGGAGATCCAAATATCTCAATCCATGGATATTGTTTTTTGAAAAGAACATACCTAGGTATGAAGGGAAAATTTAGGCTGGAATTAACCAAAATGAGGTAGAGTGTTCTTTACAAAGTTCTGAAATATATATGTCAAAGGAAAAATTTGTGACTGGTCCTGGGATTTGATATTTAAGTTTCACTATATATATTGTGTTGAGAGAAATCATGTTGATCATAGTTCTAAATAATTATTCCCCACACGGATCCATTTATTAATCATGGAAGGGTAATTTTATCATATTATGGAAAGGATAGGATATAGGATCAAGGATTAAATATGTATCTCATTGAGATGAGAATTACAAAACATTTAGCTCTGAAAATTTACCCTTCACGGGTCATGTCCGTATGTAGGGAGGGGAATTTATCATTATCAAGCAATATTTTTTAAAATAAATTAGAATCTACCTTGGACATTCTCATGATGATCTACCATGTACACAAGAATATGGAGAATTTTTTTTAATGTTGGACCCAACCCAGGGTATCCATCCTTCACTACATATCTCTTTGAAATGAGAATAAATCCAAAAGTTGATTTTAAATATATGTGTGGTAAAGGAGTAACACCAATTAATGATGGCTCTCTCTGGTGTAGACGAAAATAATGGGAAATTTTACATCATATGTAGTGGTTGTTAACCATTATGTATAACCTCATGTAGTAAGGATTTTGTTTTCTCAATGTGAAGAATATTTATGAGGTATTTCACTAGAAAAAACCTCTTAAATGGGGTATACATAGTTTATGGTCATGGTGTTTGGAATTAAAAGTAACCTAACCATGCGAGGAGGACCTCATGTAGATTCCTAAGTCCACATGAGCTATATTCAATGTGAAAAATAAGTAATGGTGGGGATTTATATT
This sequence comes from Viscum album, assembly GCA_963277665.1. Taxonomy (NCBI): domain Eukaryota; kingdom Viridiplantae; phylum Streptophyta; class Magnoliopsida; order Santalales; family Viscaceae; genus Viscum; species Viscum album. The sequence goes on from OY728162.1 coordinate 1,306,843,204, forward strand.
TTCACATGGGAGGATTCATAAAAATCTGGTCGAGTGATCTATTAACACCATCATGTATAGAGTGGATTTGTATGTAGGTGGAAGTAATCATACATTAATAGATGATGTGGAGTCAAACATTTATAATGATGATCATACCTATGTTTTAAATTTGAGGCTGGTCCAAGGATTGGAGCTTTAGAAATCATTACATATGATTTGGTGACAATAATCATGAAAATATAGTTCTACATACAGTTCCCTGCGCAAATCTAATTCATATATAACAAATGGGGTGGAAATTTTTTAGTTTTGTGTACAGTCCTAGGATGAGGGACCCAAGAGTCAAAACCTATCTAAGAAAAATTATAATCAAGCATCAAGTCATTCTCAAAATTCAATACTGTTAAATGTCACATGAAAAGGATATTGGTTCAACAAAAGGATTGACAATAGAAGAAGTGGTCCCTATTAATTAAAAGATACCCATACATTTGGATGATATTCTCTTAAGTGGATTATCCCATACGTATCAGATGAGTCTTCCTTGGCCTATTTCCCAGGTCATCCTATGTTTGGTGAATAGGGTAAGAATACATTTTAACATTATGTACTCAATATGTTATCATAAAATTTAATGTATTTTGTCTAGGAATCTATGTTTCATCTCTTTTAGGGTCATTCGACAAGGATTTCTTCTTACAGATTACATCATTATGTAAATATGAATGATTTCATGTAGTTTTGGGACATTCGACTTGTACTATATTTCCTTAATCACATGAAATATTTCTTGATAAATATTTCATTTTTAGGGGAATAGTCTTTACACGAACCATGGTGATCAATGAATATGTTCCATTTGAATAGACGTTATTGATATAAAAAGTCCATTCCCATTTTGGTTCAATATTTGAGGTATTGTTACCTGGTATCATTAGGGTATTAAGGAACAAAACCGGTTCCCTTATATAAATGATTTAAGGTGATCCTTATTATTTAAAGTTCCAGTTATTCGATTTTACTGAACCTATAAATGATGCAAGGTACACATAACTTTCTCATATATATAATTGAATTTCTCAAAATTCTTATGGGACTACTCTATTTGTGGTCAATTGACCAGAGATGGTGGTGTGGAGTGAACAAAACCATATTTTTATAGAATAACTACTTCTATCCTTTATTCCCATAAATAAAGGTGAGATTTTATAGCAGAATAAGTTGTGGTACGATAGGCCCCCAAGTCATGTTTATTTTTTCCCATCACATGTTTATTATCATTTTGCACCATTTTCTAGAGTTTGTTTGATATGTTTTTTGTTAAAAAAATCTATATATACATTTTAAATTGCATGAAAGAAGGATTAATTATTGGATTCAATTTTATATTACTTTGATACCCTCTTCAATTTGGAAGAAAATAAGTAAGTTCTATTTTTTCAGTATTGTTTGAGGGAACCCAAAGTTGTTCTTCATTTTGGACTTCATGAAATTGATAATTCTTTTTTTCTGGGCTTCTTTGAGGGGTATTTCTCGATACCATTTGAATAATAAGTTATAATTGGTGAGGATATACTTAAAAAGATTGATTTTAGTGGGGTTTATGGTCCCAAAAAACCATTACTCGTATGCAGAATGGCCAGTTGTATTTAGTGGTGTGAAGAAACTCTAAGGATTGATGGATAAATTTAGAAATAACTTGTTGGGGATGAATTGTTTTTCTGAACTGGGTGAAAATTTGTGTCATTGGATGTCCAAGAAAGTCAAGACTCCAAATTTTTTAATAAATCTTGATTCATGACAGGTGGGAACTACAAGCACAAGTATAGACTTCTCTTATAATGGTGAGAGTATTTTAACCAAAAAGGAATATGAAGATAAATCTAGAAAATAAATTTTTATAGAGGGTCTATTGATGAAAAAAGATGTTGTAAATGATTTTGTTGACTACTATTCATAGGATTTACTCTTTCATGGCACTTTCTGTTGGAATAATTTCACTCTGCAGTTTATCTAAGAGGGTCTTATTTATATTTTCACATTATTATCTAGTTTAGGGGTGTAATTGGACTCTTTAATCACATCCATGTTACATTGAATAGATTATTTTTCCATTCTATGACGTGTAATGTTGATTACTATTTCATCCCAATATAGATCATCTAAAAATATAGCTGCATTGTATGATGTGTTTTCTTGAGAATTCTATTAACACCCAATGTAGGACACAATTGGATTTGTGGTTAGTTCTTCTATAAAACCTTTAAAATAATCTATAAGGGTAATTTTATCTTCTTTCTTGATATTTTAATCACTTTTAACCAGGTTTAATCCCATATTTAATTCTCCCCTAACATTTATATGGGTTACAAGTATTTATAGTGTGATTTCTAATCCTACATTGAGGGCCTAGTATTTTTCCAAATTTTTAGTGTACCCTTCTGGGAATGAAAAATTATATGGTATAAAAACCATTTCTGGAGAAACAATAATGACTCCCAAGATCACTTTGTTATGATGGGGTTCCTTTGACCTCTTTCATGTCAAAATTCTGGATGGTCTATTGTAATAAATATCATATGTTTTGAAGGAGTCTTGGGCTGAGAATATTTCTTCATTCACAAGTTTCGTATTTAGACCTATTTATTCTAATTAAGGGTTATCCACGAGTAAATATGAATCATTAACCCTTTATTTTATTATGTGTGTGAATTAGAATACAGAATACTTCAAGATGACATCCCACCATTCCAAACAACCATTCAACATAGGAAATTTAAGGATATACATAATCGTGTCTATCCGAGAGAATAAATGGACCTCGTAATGCCGAAAGCAGTGCCTCATTATCTGGACTGAAATGGATAAAACTAGATATTTCTTCAAGATAACTAAACATTGAGCCTTAATATCAAGTATGGATCTACTGAGACAAAATAGACTATTTTAATATTTGGTGAATTTTTTTCATGGAAATTACCTGGTGATATCACTAAGATTGTCACTAATAATATATTTATATTTCCCTCAACATGTGATATTCTCATGGGTGGAATCAGAAAACACTTCTTGAGACAATCCAATTCTTTTTTATAGTCAAGATTCTATTTATTCATAACCAAAATTTTCATCATCATGGTGAAGGGTAAGTACATGAAAACAAGATTTTCTATAAATCATAAAATTTATGAAAGTATTCCTTATAGTGCTCTCAAATATTTGTGGTTTCTAATAGGTAAAAAATCAAGATTATCATTTTTCTTCTCAGGATCAAACTTAATGACTGGATTGTGTAATATGAATCAATAAAAATTTATTGTGGCAACACTAAAATCACAGTTCAAGGGGTTCATTTTTAATATTTTATTCTAATTCTTATAAAAATGGTCTTGATGTATGAAATATGGTTATAAAATTACAGATATTTTACTACCATATCCTCAACATATAATTTTACATAAATTCTTATAAATGGTTTAGTGATTTTGTGCATGTAAATCCTATATATAGCATCGACATTGTATAGGATGATGGGAATATACTTGTCACAATATAGTCATTGAGTTTCCCTAAGGGTAGTGAATTCACCTTCCTCACAGACTATTTGGATTTGGTTATATCCGGAGTATAAATACATGAAGAATAGGGATTGATACCCAACCATTGCATCACTCAAATGTTCGGTAATTGGAACTGTAAGTCATCTTTTGGATAGTGTCAGTTGGGATCTCTAAAATTGATGTAAACACTGATTTCTCCAGTTTTCATCTTGGAAATGAATATATTTTAGAGCCAATTTGGTTATTTAAATTCCCAAATGATGTTTAATTTTATGAGCTTATCAACTTTGGATTCATATTTGGAAGCATGGGTTAGGTGCGTCCTTTTAGCCGCTTGCTTATAGCCACTATGGCCTTCTGGTAGACCAAGGTGGTGGGGGGACATATTAGGATCAATGCCTAGAATTTATGTGCAATTATAGGTGAATATGTATTTTTTCTGATTAAGAAGGATGTATATACCTCTTGAACTTCTATTGGATTGTCTACAATAATCATTATAGGTTGTCGATCCTCCTTCATTCTAAAAGTTATTTTTCTTAGTTTTCGATAGTGTTAAAGACAGCTTCCATGAATGATGGAGGAGATTATTTGACATCAACCCAATATTTTTATTCTTAATATTATTCTTATTATTATAGGTCTATGTCAAGGTGGGTTAGTGTTGAATAGGGATCTTTAGAGTCAGCAGTAGGATGAGAATTATGTTATTCAGATGCATATATATATCTCCATTCTCTAGTGGTAAAATGGTAATTCTTTTAAATTAATCCAATGATGTTGGGTTCGACTGAATCCCTGAGGTTAAAGAGAGGATATCTCAAACTAAAACATCTCTATTTTTGGGAGGATCAAAAGTATATTTTTTTATTTTCAAATTCAAGTATCATTACGGATATCATTAGGGTTAACTTGTACAAAACCAGTTCTAAACCTATATTATCATTTTGAATTTTGTAAATCACATACTCAAAATCAATCTCATGGAATGGTATTTTTGGGGATATTTCTAGACCATTTGGTTTTGTAAACCGAGAAACAACATCAGTCATGAGTTTCATACCATCTCTCAAATAAAATCTTGCATCAATGTATTGAGCCTCTCAAGATTCAAATCGGGATTTATTAGCATATAATGTCCCAGTATTCCCATTCATACAATACTTAATACATTAGTAATATGATGAAATGTTTATTTCATTTGGATGAAGACAATTCTATCAAATAAATACATTGATAGTTGCGTCTTGTTGGATAACAAAGAATATATAATTGCATTCTTGGTTCCCAAATTGAGTTATGAGCTTAATCTCACCAAGGATCATTTGTTAGCTATTTTTGTATCCTGTGAGTGTCATAGGGGAAGGATACATATCAGATTCACTATAAACCAACCAATAAAGAATATATAGAGTGATGATATTGACTCCAAAGACATTATCAATGAAATATTTTTTATTTTCAATGTCATCCAGTCAACCTGATACATAGAAGGGCCAAATGATTCCCTATATCAAAATTTCCATGAATTATTTTATAACACATGCGACAAAATGAAATTACATAGGGTTGATCTCTACCCTGTAAAATTCAACAATAATGTCCTTAGATTGGAACTCATGGCACCTTAAAATAGCCTCCAAAATTTCTTCCTAGTTATCCTTTGATAGGTTAAGAGATTCTAGAATTGATAGTTTCATTGGAACTACACCAACTACTTTAGTATGTTGTACATATAATTCAAAGCCAAAAGTCTCAATGCTATAAGTTTTCCCCTTGTAAGAAATTTATATATCAATGTTCTTGTGGTAGGTTATTCAAGTTGTTGAGAATTGTTGATGCCACTTTTTTACTGATGGATTAGTCTGGCACAACTTTTATACCCACCTCAACTAATAAGAGTGTTTCACCTCTTCCAATCAATCATCCAAAATTATCGGGATCAAGAGACATTTAGAATATTAATGTTAATTTCCATGTTCTTAATATGATGATTAAAGGGATCTTCCATGATTCTTAATAGCATAAATGGCTCTAGTAGAGATGTGGTATGCATATTGGGTCTAACCATGACTAAGCCTTCCCCTATCTCTATGGCTTCTAAGACATCTACCTATGGTTTCCTAACCAGGAACTGTGAATTAAATATACTAAGATTTATTATCATCAGATAAGGTTTCTATTAAGCTAATTAAATTAATGGAACTAAAGATAAATTCTTCATCTGGTTATTATTCCTATTATTAAGGCAATCCTTGCGGTACAATTTGGTCATGCAGTTAAAGTTCTTCGAGGATCAGAGGATTAAAATTCATGTTGTTCAGTTTCAACTTTGGTATCTGCATAAGTTCATCTTGCCATACTTTATTTTTATCCCGTAAGGTATTTCTCTTCATTGAATATCTTCTTTTAGAAAACTATGGTGTTGTCAAAGATAGATGTACTATATTAAAGGAGAGTCATGGGAAAATTGGTTGTTTTAGCTATGACCAAAGGAGAAAGAATATGATGTGAGTGATTCCATGGACTCTATTGATTTTAATACTAATTTTATCAAGATATAGTTTCCTAAATGATTTCAAAATTTTATCATCCTACATTTTTTGAAAGGAAACACTATGTTTGGTAGTGTACATGTTATGCCATATTGAGCTTAAATGAACAATCAAATAATATTATTTAAATTTCACCATTATAACCTAGATGTTAGAATGTCAAGAATGAATATGATTAACTATATTATGAAAATATGGCCTACAAATTTAAGTATAATGAATTATTTTGAGACCAATTATTTATAAATAAAAATAAAATCCCTTTTAAAATAGAAGTAAATCATTTTCTAAAAATAAATTTAAACACACAAATTAGAGTTTTATACAAATAATATAAACAAGCCACACATTTTAGATTATATTAATGATATATATATAATATTCAATTTAATGTTTAAAATTCATCCTAAGTTTTTATAGACATGATATATAAAAAAATTAAACTTTACACATAAATGATATATTTTTATAAAAAGACATTTTTATCGCCATTTGATGCTGCATTTGTTTTAAATCAAATTTTCAATTATTTTATAAATTATATTTTAAAAAATAATTTTTTTTAAATGGAATGTCATAAATTAATTTGGTTTAATTTTAGGTATTTTTATGATAAGTTTCATGTTTTTATGAATAATGAAAAAATATTGAATTTAAATTGAAAACAACTCTTTCATTTGAATTATTAACTGTAATAAATTTTATTTTATATGGAATATATAGTTTAATAATATCTATTTTATACCATTTAATAGAATTTTTTTGTCTTAATCAATTTCAAATTAAATGTGGAAATAAACGTATTTCAATTTTTGAACATTGTTACTTTAGAAATGTCTCCACTTTCCATCAATGAGATATAGTTTAAATTAATTTTAGAAAATTATTCTTCTTAATTTTGAAAAATAGATTCCTTATTTGGAAAAATAACTTCCAAATTTAGTAAATTGGTCTCTTTTAATTTTGTACAATATTAATAGTAACTTTATTAATTTTTTTATTACCCTGGTTAAACTTAAATTGGGTAATTATGGGTAAAATTAATATTATAAATATTAGAAAATTACCATTACACTTGTTCTAATTTTATTGGATGAGTGCTTATTGTCCAAGATCATCCTTAGAAGAATTTTATCACCTCTCGGGTCCTCTTGGATGACTTTATAACTTTTATAGTATTTAATTTTATGAAAATTAAAATATGGCATACTCATGTTTTTAATAAGTATTAAATTTATTATATGTGGTTATTCGGAATTTGTCAAAAAATATAAAACTACATTTAAAATATAGATTTTTTATATTTTTCATTGTTATTAAGTTATAATATTTAACAAATAAATAACAATCTGGAAGGCATACACAATTATGATGCATTAATTTTTTAATTGATTTAAATATCAAATAAAAGAATGTAAAAATATTAAAATAAATTTAATTTGAGATAATTAATGTCAACATAAAATTTTCTATATAAAAGTTTAATGATATAGATGTATTAAAATATTTTGTTTAAAGATATCTTGTTTTCTTGATTATTGTAAAAGTCAATGCAATGAATAATATCAAATTTTAAATAAGTGTTATATTTAATTAAATAATATTTTATTAAATAATATAAAATTTATTAAAATAAGAAATTTGTGAAACTAATTTATTGAAGGTTAAAAATAATTTTCGTGATTTAGTTCGGGTTATTTTTTTATTTTATAGTAATAATATATACCCTTAAAGAGTAAAACCCCAGTTTGTCATGATAACAGTTAAAGGGATTAAATAAGCGTTAAACCCATAATATAATGTTATGATTGTGTCCTAAATATGTATAAACATTTTTGGATGAGTTTATTTCTATCTATAGTCACCGTATCTTTTAAATAACTATCTTTTGACCAATTTTTTATTTAAAATTAATTTATATTAATTTAATATTTTAAGAGTTACCAAAAGTGCCCCTCACCTCATTTATGAAAGGGAATGTACTCCACACCCCCCTTATTCGCACCACATTAAGCCATATAGATTGACCAATAACTAACCATTTCTCTTCCAACATCTATTTCAGTGTGCTAGAGATCATGGTCTTCCAAAAATAGAAACCCTAGATCCTTTAATAGCATATCTAAAAGAAGTCCTCTGAAGGAGATGTAATCATTTTTACCTACGCATCCTTGTTAATTTATTCTTTTACTTCCAATTAATTTATTATTTCCATGATAAAGTAATAAATATAGAAACATATATATTCTAATATTTTATTATTATTATTGGAAAAATATATTACACATTTTATCTATCCTATGAAAAATGAAAGCACTGTGAGTGCATAGGTCTGAATTATTGTCTCCATGTCATGGTGTAAAATTTCATTCATCGCCACTTTACTTGGATGGGTATAATGATAAAATATATATATATATAGACTAGAACCTGATATTGATTTTATAAAATTTAATATACCATCTACTTCATTACCCTTTCACGAATAAGGGGATGATACTATCACCGGTGCATACCTACATCCTATCATATCCATGACACGATGTGATTCATTTTCTATGTTCACCATTAAAGAATTATTATAAAACTTTATATTCATACATATGAATATGGTTCTTGTATAAATTAATATCATTCACTAAAACATTATAGAGTAGGTTTAGATACGTACAAGGGAAATCATACCAAAGGTAATGGATTTTCTTCCCACTTTTATTTTTGTGGGACACATGCTTTATTCACCACTTATTTCTTTTATGTGGTGTATATACTTCCCATTTAATATATAATATCATGAATCTCCCTATATTCATGGTATTTAAAGATTCATTATATATTAGGGGGAATATTATTCAACTGATTACAATGTGTTAAGGGTTTAATTTACAATCTCAATGTTAGTCGATATTATTTCCATTCCAATATCTATCGAGGAATATTTATCCATGTACATGATTTCTAAAAATGTTATCACTATTATTAAATTATTGTTTAATTGAATTTTCAACCCTTTAATTTTTTTAAATAAAATTAATAAAAAATATTTTTTTTTTCTAAGAACGGTACATTGATAGTTTTCTGAAAACAAAATTAGAGGAATGTTTTTTAAATTATATGGGGTGAATGGATTTTCCCATTTTCATGATTCCTTAATGCTTTATAACATCCTTTACAAATTTTATTAATTAATTTAAAAGGAAACGTTTTTTATAATTTCCCAAATTTTTAACAATAAATGATTTCCAAAGTGAAAATGGGAATTTCTTCAATAAATGATTAATTATTTTATTATAATATTTTCATCTTTGTCAAAATCCATTGTAGAATCTTATTCTTAATTTAGGTTGATCTATCATTTAACATATTTTATTGAATGATTTATGATTTAGTTTAATAGCGGGTGTGCGATTTTGATACCATTAATAGTTTATGGTTATTGTATTTACATTTAATATTTCATTTTTTTATACGGATGTTAAGGTTGTTTGGGTTTCACCCCTTTCGTATGAGGAAAGAATTAGACTTAGTAAGCGATGTGTGGGGCCCTCTATAGCCCCTTGATGCATCGATATGTGTCATGACACAAACTAGTATTGGTATTGGATGATGTCCTACCCATTTATGTGTGGTGTCTTGGATGAATACATGATTGTATGTTTATGATGTCCCACAATATGCATTCAATCATTATACGATTACTTATTGTTATTCCATTTAATTATTCGACTATAAATTATACGTGGTTTGGTTTTATTCTCATGTGATTATTTATACAGAATTACTTTATAATATTTTATTGGTGCCATATTATGATCATGTTATTAATTAAATTGAATGTGTTTCAGTTTATCTCATTTCCATAATCATTTATTCTTTTGTATGACAGATTCTTCTATAGGTAAATCCTTTCTGAGGGTCTGATCTCACCCCTTCCTTATATATCATTTTCCCCAAGATTCTAGGATATTTATCATGGATTATATGAAGTGAATTGTCCAGGAAATTCCATGTAAAATATTTGAAAACTATATGCGATTATTTTGATACCAGGAACTGAGACGACACATTATTAAGAGGCTTGGTGATCCCGGAATAACTGTATGAACTTTTTATAATGTTATTTAAAATAGAATACATTTTCATTTTTGACAGCTTCTAAATGGGTTCCTGGAATAAAAAAAATTGATGGCACGGTTACATTTAGAACGATGACATTACCTGAGAGCAGAATTATCCTTGACGGGCACAGGTCGAAGGTTAAAGTTAATTTTTGAGGATTTTATAGAAAATTAAAATAAATTTAATAAATTTTTCTATATTCAATTTTTTTTCACTACGATGCAACGCTGAACCGACAATTTCATTTTATAAATAAAATAGAGTAGCAGCACTGAAACTGAATAGTAAAATAAAAAGTTTCTTTTCATAAATGAAATTGCATAATGATGTGGTGACAAAACATCACAATTATAATTAAATGCACTTCTTCCATTACTAACTTGATAAGAATAGAATATCATTGGACATTTATTTTTTTTCTTTGAACCTCTGGAGGGCTTGTGTTAGCGATCGATGAACGAAAAAAAATGACAAATCGCCAATGATAATGAACACTCCCCCACCTCTTAGATAGATCGCACATATGATGATGGATAGAGGACTCTCGTTGAAAAATTTACATCAATGATGATTCCTTTAATTGAATTTATCCTATTTTATAGGTAAGGGGTTTTTATATCTACATAGTCTCCCTTCCCTTGTTCTTCCATCTAAAGGACCAACATGGGTCAATCCACTAACAGATTGAACCACGGATTGGTTTACTATGTGGGAATGGGAATTGGTATACAGGGATTAAAGAGTGGATTATTATTATAGTAATATTTTGAACAGCTCCCCTTTTTATTCCAATTCGACTAATGATGGCCAAAAGAACAAGTAAAATGTTATATACCTTAGGTGTTCATTGTGATCTCCTCTCCCTCTGGCGTTCTTTGCCGATGGACCCCCGTTCTCGCATCAGACTCTTTAAAGGAGGTTACAAACATTTACGGACCCCTAGATTGTTGTAGGGAAATCTTGGAGCACATGGAAGTTGTGACAACAACCTGGGGACTGTAGTGGAGTTTCTGGATCAGAAAATGGACCACTGGAGCATGTCTAGTGCACCGTAGAAGAACCCAAAAGTAGTATAGGTGATGTCTACATGTGGGAGGCGGAGCGCACCATCGACGTACTGCGGCGGCTGAGGAAGTGCCCAGGTGGGCCATGCCGGTTGGGAACAACAACACTAGTGGGGTTCCGCGTTAGGCTAGAAGACCCACCGTAAGACCGCAACTATATGAGGGCACGCGTTCTGTGGGACTATGTGTGGGGTATGCGGCCAAACTGCTACTAGACACATGAAATGGAGCAGAAGTGGCGCCTGCTACATCTAGGATGCACTGAATCATCCTGCTAGCGTAGGCTAGACCAGAGGGGGAATAAGGACTTTGGGAAGCCTGTTTGGATAGAAACCGACCCATCAATGTAGGACGGGCGGAAGGAAGGGGACCGGGCTATTGGGTGGCCCGATGGACTAGACCCTCGGCCCAACAGGCTAGGTCCAGAATGTCCAAATAGGCTTAGACCCTGGGCCTGGTTGGACAAAATCGGGTAAGGTAGGCCGAACCTGGTTGGATTGATTCGACCGGTATTAAACTCAACTGGACCCTTTTCACTAAAAAGATCATAAATTTCTAACTGTACATCAGATTGATGAGCTGTTTTTGGCATTGGACACTCGCGAAGAGGCGGTCCTTTTGATATACACTATGTGGAATTTCGTGTATGTCAAAATATGACTGATGGATTGATGAGTAGACTCCCCCATAATCTAGTGCACTATGAGTGGGTCTAGGTGACTTATCAGGACAAGGAGACGAGAGGGTCTAGGCGACCCAGCTAACCAATGAGACGAGTAGGTATAGGTGACCCAGCAGGACAGGAAGACGAGCGGGTCTAGGTGACCCAGCAAGACAAGGAGATGAGCTGGTCTAGATGATCCAAATGTCCTAACTAATGAGTGAGTCTCGGTTACCCAGTATACCTAAGCACTCATCCAGGATGTGTACTTCAGATGTACAAGGTTTTAAGTGATATGACTATTAGTCTTTCTTTCTTTTCATTAAATTATACCTGTGTGAGATTACCATACTTGTGTGTACATTAATTTTTGGTATTACCTTTGGGTTTTGGGATCCTTACTAAGTATTGTGTTACTCACACCTAAATGGTATCCTCCTACATGTGTCGTGTCTTGTGCAGATGATAGATTCTTCAACAGAGACCTTGGTTGTTTGGGATTATGTGGTGAAGACTAAGTGTTTCCCAGGGAGATCTGATAGATGATATGTACATCTACGACTTCAGCTAGTATCCCCCTTCACCAACACTTCATGTAGTATTTACTTCAAATAGACTTCAAGAGTTTGTACTTGTCTTTTTTGGGATGGTATTCTTTCCCCTTTACTTCCATTTTTGTACAGTTACTCTCAGGGGTTGTATTAGTGGCATGGTTTTTTAGTTTTCATCATTCTGGGTTAGGGATGTGTGTTTTTGTGTGCGTACACGTACTCAAGAGAATTCCTCTTAAGTGTAGGATAATTCCTTTGGTGCTTGTTGCCTACCCCTAGCCATCGAGAGGCGGGTTTGAGGAAGTCACAACACATGCCTCGGGTAATGGGTTGTGAAAAAGTGGTATCAAGTGAGTTAGGTTCTACCTTAATGATAGGGATTTTTTGGTTTTGTTTTGGTCGAACAGTGTTGAATCATTCGATATTGACTTTTAAACATGGGGAGTCCATTGTTGATACAATGGATAAAGTATCCATACACCAGGACCCTGAATTCTAATTTTTCACTCGATACATGAATACACTGGTTTCATACATCTTATAAGAATGGAGAGGGTTCTCATGTTCTTTTTGAGTTATATTCACCTTAGTAGGTGTAATCTATATAATGCGGTTCATCTTGATCTGTTTCAGGATGCCTCGATACATATTTCCTGCTAGGATTTTGATCCATGAACATGAGTACAGTACGCCAAGCGATGAGGCGTCAGTTTAGGGACCAGTACCGGAGGTAGTTCTACTGAGTGGTGCACCATTGATGCCACAACTTGTTGACTATAATCTCATACCAACCCTATGGATAGAAGATTCACACATTCTTAGTGCCTTACCCAAGTTCTAGAGGCATAGGCCTCCCATATTCAGGGGTGAGACTAACCCCCAGGTGGCCAAGTATTGTCTTGAGGTACTTACGTGAGTCTTACCTCTAGTGAGTAAACCTCTCGACCAAAAGGTAATCTTAGTCACAAGCCTTCTTCTTGAATCGATGTAGAGATAGGGGAGCTTGACGATCCAAATGTATGTTGAGGTGACCCTCACCTGAGGTGCTAGAGTGATATCTACTCGTGGAGAGCTTCTTGGCTAAGAAGGCTCTAGTAGCAGGAGCTACCAGTAGACACCAGGAAGTGAAGCCTTTGATAGTGGGTAGAAGGCAGCTAAAGCAGAGACTAAATTAGGTCAAGAAATCTAGGAGATGAGCCCAAGACACACGATCGGTAGTACAATGACCCCAGGGTAGAGGTATTCATTTTAGGAGAAGGGTGTGAAACCTGTGTGCCTGTCAGGTACACATGGCTCGTGAGTTCCCGACTTGTCATGTAGATGATAATAGGACATTCGAGGGACCACTAAGGTATAGGTTCAAGTAGGGTGGTCTGCAGGGAGGAGGGCATGGCAAGGGAGTAGGCAGAGTGGCAGGCGGTGGAAGGAGGTTTTAGGTACTACCACCACCACCCCAATGTTGTCCACCATGTGCTCTAGGAGCCAATCGATAAGGGTGAGGCTAGCTTTAGGTTGTGGAGGAATATGACCAAATTTCTCCATATATGATTAGTTGTATGATCAGTGTCCTCTCCACCTTAGTTATTGTTCTTATAAACATAGGCTCTAGTCACTCTTTCTTTAACATGGACCACGGTCGAAGCTTTTAGATTCTGGTGGATCCATTGGCTCGATTCTTATGACTAGAGAGTCCTATGGGAGGGGATTCAATGAACACACACTAGTACCAGTAGTTTGAGCTTACTCTTGGAGGCGAGAGCTTCAATTGGGATCTTCAAGTAGCAGCGGAGAGACCTTACAATATTATTCTGGGTATGAATTTTTTATCCATAGTCCATGATCATATTGAATATTTTAGGAATAGAGTTTTGTGTGTATATATATATGGAACTAGGTTTCTATTACCAGTGAAAGGGGAATGTTTTCAGAAAAACAAAGTCATTCTTGGAGGAAGGTACAACCGATCACACACCAGTTAGCTAGCCTTACCCTTAGTGCAGTGGATGAGAGGAGCCTCAAGTTTCATACAGTGGTGAACGAGTACAAGTACATCTTCACTAAGGATGTTATGAGATTACCTCATCATAGATTGGTTTACTTCTACATTGAGTTGTACCCCAGGAGGACACCAATATCCACACCAGCATATCAGATGGCTCATGCGTAGCTTCATGAGTTGAGGGTACAACTAGAGTGCCTATTGAAGAAGGGCTTCATCAGGCCTACTGTTTCACAATAGGAAGTCCTAGTTTTGATATCCAAGAAGGTATATTGGAGTTTTAGGCTATGTGTAGACTATCATTGAATGAAATAGGTGTCCGTAAATATCAAATATCTACTACTGAGAATTTATGACCTCTTTGACTAACTAAAGGGAAAAAGAGGTTCTTGATGATAGGCCTCAGGTCTGGCTACCATCATATTTGTGTGTGGGTGGAAGATGTACCGAAGACAGCCTTCATATGTAGGTATGGAAACTATGAATTCTTGGTAATTACATTCGGTGTGACCAATTCTCCATTAGTGTCCACAAGACACATGATAGGATCTTACTTCCCCACCTTGACCGATTCATCGTGGTTTTCATTGATGATATTCTGTTGTACTCAGTGTTTGAGAAGGAGCATGAGACACACCTGTGAATGGTCTTGGACACTCTTCAAGAGAACTCGTTGTATGGAAAGCTCTCAAAGTGTCTGTTCTAGATTCAAGAGGTCCACTTTCTCTTACATTTCATTTCAGAGTCTGGGGTTGTTGTAGATCTGATGAAGAAGAGGTGGTGGTTTCTTAGGTGCCACAAGAGATTGTGACTGAGGTGAGGAGTTTCTTTTTCTCAGAAGGGTGCAATCAGAGGTTTTTTCTTGACTTTTATAGGGTAACATCACCCTTACTAGCTTTGACATGTAAGGGAAAACCCTTCAAGTGGATGGAGAAGTGCCGATAGATATTCAAGGAGCTAAGACAAAGGCTGATTAGTGTCCCTATCTTGCATCATCCATAGGAGGGTGTTGGATATGTTGTGTTCTTTGACAAATTAGTGACTAGACTGGGTTGTGTCCTGATATAGGGGAAAGAGGTGATTTAATAAGGTTTGTAGCAGTTGAGGGAACATTATTAGAACTACACAACCCATGATCTTGGACAAGAAGTAGTGGTCTTGACTTTGAATATGTCGAGGAACTACATGGTGGGAGAGAGATTAACCATTTACTCCGAGAACAAAAGTCTCAGGTATATCTTCTCCCAGAGGTACCTAAACTTGAGGAATTAGTGGCGGTTAGAGTTCATCCAAAACTATGACTTCGAGATAGTCTATACTACTTGAATGGGGAACATGGTGGAAGATGCACTCAACAGGAGAACTGGGTTGCAGTCGCTGAGTGAGGTGTCAGAGTAGTTAGCTGCAATGCAGATATCCTTCATGGATGGAGATGGGGCATCCTATCTTCAGTTGTTGGATATCACTCCAAAACTCTTACATCGATTGAGTGAGACACAACATTGGGATGTCGACTATTAGAAACGACGTGATCAATTATCCATAGGGAAACCCCCTGATGTATATTTGATAGGTGGGGAGCACGTTTTCCATTTTAGAGGGTGCACCATTGTACTAGTGGAATTGTGGGAGTATATTCTGATGGAGTTCCACACCTCCTCCATGGATATGAATCTAGGAGTTTTGAATATGTACCAAAATCTACGATGTCAAAACTAGTGTCTGGGGATAAAGAAGGTGATACAGGGGTTCGTTTCTTGGTTCCTCACTTGTCAGAAAGTGAAGGTGGAGCATTAGGTTCTAGATTTCTTATCTCAGCCACTTGAGGTGCTAGAGTGGAAGTGGGGTGGTATCTCAATGGGATTCATGATAGGATTACCCCTCACGTCCATGGGGCACGATTCCATCAGGATGATCATGGATTGACTCACCAAGTCGGCCCTCTTTCTACCCATCTAGGGGTAGGGTTTGGTAGAGAAAATGAGACGCTTCCATGTTCAAGAGATAGTGCAGATTCATGGGGTTCCTTTGACGATTATGTCAGACTGTGATGCTCGATTAACATCCTAGCAGTGGATGTGATTCTAGGAGTCTTTCATGACTCAGCTGTGTTTGAGAATGGCATTTCATCCCAAGACAGATGGTCAGACGGACATACTTCGGGCTTGTTTCTTTGACTTTAGACATAGTTGGGAGGGTCACCTATCACTAGAGGAGTTCGCATAAAAAAACTGATACTACACTACAATTGGTATGGTACTGTTAAAGGAACTATATGGTCGACAATGAAGATCACCGTTATGCTAGACAGACCCCGGGTAGTCAGCAAACATGGGTCCCGAGTTAGTATGGGCTACCACCGAGAAGGTGTAGATCATCCTGGGGAAGATGAGAACTGTATAGAGCGAAAATAAATCTAATGATGATAGGATATATAAGACCTTGGTGTTTGATTGGGGAGACCATGTGTTCTTTTGGGTCTCACCTCAATGGGGATTTTAGAGATTTTTCATGGGCTGTAATTGTCTCCGAGATTCATTGGCCCGTTACAGATTTTGAGCAGAGTTGGAAAGGTGATATACCTCTTAGTTTTTCCCCCACAGACTCACCAGGTGCATGATGTCTTACATGTGTCACAACTGAGTAGGTATGTTAATGATCCATCACACTTCATTTACTTGGGAGAGATGGACATTGACGATGGGGTGAAAATTACAGAGTTCCCAAGGGTGATTGAGGATCGATAGGAGTGGGTCCTTTGTGGGAGGCACATTCCTCTAGTGCACATTTGGTGGAATCCCAAGAATCTATAGGAAAGCCCTTGGAAGTGGGAAGCTCAAATTCATGCTTAGTATACCGTTTTTTTAGCCTTTTTTTTGGTTTTCGAGGATGTATAGCCTTAAGGTGGGGAGAATGTATTGTTCCTGAAATTCCATGTAATTTTTTTTAAAAATTATATAGGATTATTTCGAGACTAGGAACTAAGACGACAAATGATTCCAAGTCCTGGTGATCCCAACATAACATTTTGAACTTATTTTAAATTTATATAAATTTGAGCATGTTCACAATTTGGGTTACATTTAAATGGGGGCCCAGATTAAAACATATAAGGGTCTCGTTGCATCTGAAATGACGACATTACCTAAGAAAGGTCATAACCTCATCCGGAACTAGTCAAGGGTAAATGTAAATTTTTTATTTTTTTAAATAAAAATAGAATAATCTTACGAATTTTTATATTATTTAAATTTTTTCACTACAATAAAACATCGGGTTGACAATTTATTTTAATAAATGAAACATTGTAGCAGAACTGAAACTGAACTGTAATAGAAACACTATTTCATTTCCTAAATGAATAAAAGTAATGATGTGGTGACTCAGCATAACAAAAAAGATGAATTGTGTTTCATGAATTAATAACATAACCATGATATGGGATCATTTTAAAGTTCTGGTTTTTCTCTGAACATATATAGGACTTGCATCGGCAAGCGGTAAATGATGACTAATGATGAATCACCAATTACAATGATCACTCCCCTTCCTCTTCGAGAGATCTCACCCATGATGACAGATATGGGATGCTCGTAGACTGATCACCATCAACGATGAATTCTTTCCTTTGATTGATCAAGTTATTCAGGTAAGTGGTTTTGATATCTATGTAATATCCCTTCCATTGTTCTTCATTCTAAATGACAAGCATTGGTCAATGCACTAATAGATTGAACTACGAGTTGGTAGACTATGAGAGAATGGGAATTATCATGTGGGGGTTAAAAAGGGGATAATTATTGTAGTAATATATCAAACTTATCCCATTTTAATTATAATGTGATGAATGAAGCCCAAAAAAACATGGCAGACATTCATTACCTTAGGCACTCATTGTGATATCCTTACACTATTGTCTTCTTCACTCAAAGAACCTCGTGGTCATGTTAGACTCCTTCTAGGAGGTTTTGAACATGGCTGGACCCCTTGAATCGATGGCTATACAGCTTGGAGCACATAGAAGCGGAGGCAATGACCCGAGGATCACAAAGGAGCTTCTAGATTAAAAAAACAGGCCACCATAGTGTGTTAGGTGGGAGGAAGAATAACCTTATATCGGCATAGGAGGCCGCAGATAGGCAGGTTGTGGCGGTGTAGAGCAACGATGCCAGTGAGGCACTATGTCAAGCAAGAAGACACACAGATGGGCTGTAACGACCCAAATTTTCATTAATGGAAATCCCTCTTGATCTAATTAGATGTATCTTTAAGTAAAATGTTTAAATAAAATGTCAACTTATTTTGTTTTATGTTAGGAATTGTGACCATTAATTTTATAGATGTTGAACAGTGATCACATGATTAGTATAAATATAAGGCTTTAACATACCCAATTTACACAGACAAAGGAAGTGATGGACTCATCTAGTAGAACTGCTCCACATGAAGCCCATTTTCCGTATCTCGGAAAAGAGGTGGCATCTTTGGGCTTCTCTCTTGACCTAGCCCAAGCAGAGCTTCATCATGTCAAGCTCGAACGGGACTGTCTATGGGAAAAGTGGAAGTTGATAGAGATTGCCACTCGAGCGATTTATCTGAGCTACCCCAAGAGTCTTTCACCATCGCACACCATACCCTTAAGTCTTATGCGGCTGTTTTAAGGTGTTATGTAACAAATCATTAGTACTATGTTCATGTGCATTATTTTTCTTATATAATTGTAATGGCCCGGACCTCTCTGGCCCATTCCTTTGTCAAAAAGAAGGTCAAGAAGTGTTCTGGAGGGTAAAATGGACGTTTCCCACACTTTCATGAATTTTGAAACTACACGCCGTGTAGTTTGAGTACACGCCATGTACCCCCTTTCCGAGTATACCCCATGTTGGAGCCGTATCCTTGTTGTGTGAAATAAATGGGCGCACACCATGTGATCAGTTCTACACGCCGTGTAGTCTTTCCTTGCGTACGCGTTACCAGTCATCGGTCATGTACCGTGTTGGAGTTGTGTCCTTTCTGTGTGTAATAAATGAGTACACTCCGTGTGTCCAAACTACACGCCATGTAGTCCTTCCCTGCGTACGCGTTACCCTCAAACCGTGTATTGACCAGTCAACCGGTGCGGAGCCGTGTTGGAAGCCGCGCGGAGACCGTGTGAAAGAACCGAGTACAAGACGTGTACCATAAAGTACATTCCATGTACTTTTTCTTTTCATGCCTATAAAAGTAGTGGTCCCCATTTCCTTTCAACTCACCCCTCTCCTCCCCTCCCCTCTGAGCAGAGCTCTCTCAAGAGACTCGAAGGCTCTTCCTTCCCTAACTTCTTCGTCCGAGCTTTGATTTACGATCCGTCAGTGGCCACGGGATTGTAACGATGAGGCGGATATTCTGAGCTTAGATCCGTTGTCTTTCCTTCGGCCTTTCCTTTCCGACATCCACACGAGGAGGTTTTGTTGGGACTCAACAGAATTGACAGACGCCGACGAACGTCTTCTAAGTTGATCTGGGGGAGCACTGTGACTGGGAACCTATTGAGGTAGGGATCTTACCTTCTTCTCTCTAATTTGTTCATCTTGCGGGGTGGGTATCCTCTTGTTTTTAATGAGAAACAGTTGACCCTTTAAATAAAGATAATAACTAGTTAAAGAACGGGGTTGGGAAGTTGTGTTTGATGTTACTTTATATCATATGATATTATGTTGTGAATTGAATGAGCTTCTACCTACTGAAAATCACAGTCGTTGGGGGCCTTTTCTTATGCAATTAAATGTTTCCCTCTCCTTCTGGATTTTCTTATGGGTGTAAACCTTGTGGAATGTGGAAATTGGTTAATCACGTAAAGATGGCTGTTTAAAATCTGGAACCCTTGTGTGATCACCTCGGTTGAACAAAAATAAAATAATGAACATGTATATGTTGACATGGATAGGAGGCATGTGTTGGGGGTGTTTTGTGTCTTGTTGTGGATCAGGTGAGCAGTGGGGCTGCGGTGGACTTGGTTGTAGGTTGGTGTGAATGTTGTGTTGGTAATGGGCAGTGGGGCTGCGAAAAATGGTATTAAAGGGATAATGATGTACGGTGTGGTTGTGGTTATGGTGGTTGGCATCGGGGTTGCAGCTATGGGCTTGTATGTGAATGAATAGTGGGTTATGAATAATAAATTAAAGTGGAAGAGTTAATAAATGGTGGGACGTGGTAATGAAATGGAAATAATAATCAATGGGGTTGGTTGGTTGATAAGAAGGGCTTTGTTGTGTCTCTCGTGTTTTTCCTAACTTGATTTGTGGATGGCAGGGATATGTTTTATGAACGTTTGATGTGGTTGGTTCTGGATAGTTTCCCAGTAGTTAATGAACTAAATAAACTATTTCTACTGAGACATGAAAACCTAAAGGGGGTTGGTATTGTTTGTTGTATGCATACTTCCTGGTAGCAGTGCCAAGGCATGTGCTCAGTTTTCTGTTTAGAATCCATAGGTTGGGCTGTGTGTTTGGTATCTATATATATATATCTGCATCTTTTGTGTTTTATCTCACCCCAACCATGTTGAGCACTTAGTGAAGAACACTCCCATTTTCATGGGAGAGGGTGTTTTCCCTTAGTAAGCTCTTTCCTGCTCCTTCTCCCCTAGCCTGTGATGGCTTGAGGCAAACATACACCAAAGACTCTTCGGGTAGGTTTCAATTGGGCTGGTATTAGCCCAAGACTCTTCGGGTAGGTTCTACTGTTTACCAAGAATCTTCAGGATGTGGCCCAGGTGTGTGCGGGTGGGATACGTGGTTGTGATTCCCAGGTGTGTGCGGGCGGGATACGTGGTTGTGAGGCCCAGGTGTGTGCGGGAGGGATACGTGGTTGTGAGGTGCAGGTGTGTGCGGGCGAGATACGTTGTTGTGTGGCCCCGGTGTGTGCGGGCGGGATACGTGGTTGTGAGGACCTGGTGTGTGCGGGCGGGATACGTTGTTGTGAGGCCCAGGTGTGTATGGACGGGATACGTGGTTGTGAGGACGAGGTGTGTGCGGACAGGATACGTGGTAGGGAGGCCCAGGTGTGTGCGGGCGGGATACGTGGTTGTGAGGCCCAGGTGTGTGCGGGCGGGATACGTGGTTGTGAGGCCCAGGTGTGTGAGGGAAGGATACGTGGTTGTGAGGACCAGGTGTGTGCGGGCGGGATACGTGGTTGTGAGGCCCAGGTGTGTGCGGGCGGGATACGTGGTTGTGAGGCCTTGGTGTGAGCGGGCGGGGAGAGTGTGGCAGCGTCCGGACGTTCATCGTTAGGAAAAGCAGCCAACTAATGGGAAATGGTGCGGGGTACCCAAATACTCTTTTTCTTATACGACTACTACCTGTTGTGATTGTGTTTTGGTGACTGTGTCTTGTGAGGTTGGGTGGATATAATTCCTTTCTAGGTTTCTTCTGTTGTTCTCACGGGACATTAGGATGTCTCCCCACTTGTGCATGAGAGATTTAGGTTTCCCTACTGAGTATACTTGTATGCTCACCCTACGTTTACTTTCAGGTTTCCAGGAGGACTACCAGGGCCGTGCGGGACCCTACTAGTCAGACAGTTGGAGTTGTTTCTGTTGTTGTACCTTTTTTTCTTTTGGTATTTTACTTGGAGCTTTCTTGTACTTGTATGTTGTTATAAAAATTTTTAGACATGCATGTGAGATTAGTTTGGGTTTATTTCTATACACTTTCTCTTTCCCTTTTTGGGTTTACTTGTCCTATTTCACGATCTTTAAAAATAAAAAGGGTAACGCCTCCTATATTTGTGAAAAACTCATACCCTTGTTCCTAGTCTCCACCCCGGGGCCTACTGGAGGCAGGACTCGGGGGTCATTATCTCCCTTTAGACATTTCCAGCTCGGGAGGGGCATCTTTGGTGAGAGGGGGTCGTGACAGAATCGTATCAGAGGCGATGGTTGAGAGATAGGATGTAGTCTGGAGTTTGGCACAGTTAGGATTGCATGGGATGGTAGGGCGACAATGTTAGTTAAGCTTGGTGCGTGACATAGGCCAGGGAAGATCGGCTAGGACACGGGATTTTAGGGCCCCCCGTGATCCGATGCAAGGACTCTGAGCCTACCGAATGACCAAGTGAGGCTACATTGATTGCGGGGTAGAGACCCTAGGTATGGTACATGCATCATTATGATTGTGTTTTACGTGATTTGGGTGTTCTGGGAAAGAAATTGAAATGAAATGATAAAAATAAAACCTTGAGTTTTCCTTGCTACTTGGGCTTAGGAAATCCTTGTTTACCGTACAGCTATAGCACCTGGACATCGTCCTCGGGTGGCTCAGACGGCCGAGGCCAAGCAAATTCAGGCGGTCGATCAGCTGAGGCTTGACTGAGAGGAGGAAGATATCCAGTGGCAGAAGACTCTCCATTCTTTCCAGTGGCACACCCTCAAGAAGTACGAGGGTAGTACTTCGGATACGGAGATGGAGGGGTGGGTTGAGGATCTAGGGATCTATTTTACCTTGATATGTGCTCCGAGGGAGTACTGGGTTCCCCTAGCAGTCAGTCAGCTGAGAGGTGCGGCGCGACAGTGGTGGACGCTCTACCTCGGAGAGAGGAGAGAGGTAGAGGTTCCATGGGCTGACTTTGAGAAGAAATTCTGAGAGGAATTCCTTTCTTCCATGATCAAGGCGGAGAAGCGGCATGAGTTACTCTCCCTTCAGTAGGGAAGTATGGCAGTATGAGAGCTAGGGATTAAGTTCAAAGATCTCCTGCACTTTGCTCCAGATCTCTTTCTGGATGAGGAGTCTCGGGTGAGACGTTTGGAGGAGGCGCTCCGTCCTTCGCTCCAGTATGCTGTCACCCACTTCACCCTTCCGACGTACTTGGCAGTACAGAAGAAGGAAGAGGTTGTAGAGAGGATTCAATCACTGGGAGGTGCACCCCGAGAGGTGATCTGGCCAGGTTTGTCAAAGGGGAAGGCGGTCAGCAGTAGGTCTCCTGCGACAGGACCATCCAGGTTCAGGCCAGTGGGGAGCAGGCCCCAGCAGTTCCAGTTCAGATCTTCGGGTCCTCATCCCTTTTTCACGAGCACAGGACCAAGGTGTTTTTCTTGTGGAGGTTTCGGGCACGTTCAGAGTCGGTGCCCGACCCGAGCTCAGTACGGTGGAGGTGGGCAGGTTCAACGCCCACCTCAGCAGTACCAGTTTCCTGCGAGGCTCTTCCAGCAGCAGCAGGACCATGCTCCTCCGAGGGCAGACTTTGTGGGAGGGAGACGACCGCAGGGTGCTCCTCAGGGACCTCAACTAGGGCATGGTCAGGAAGGTGGACGATATCAGAGAGGCAGAAGAGCTGGGTGTGGACAGTTGCACGCAGCAAATTTGGCAGCTCCAGTGGGACCAGAGGTGGTACGAGGTACGATTTGTTTGTTCAGCACTCTTGTTTCTGCTTTGTTTGATTCGGGAGCCTCGCAATCCTTTGTTGAACCTAGTATAACCCATGCTTTGGGACTAGATGTAGAGAGAATTTTCGTACCACTGATACTGAGTACACCATTTGGGGGCGAGACCAGCGTATCTTGTGTTTGTCGGGGATGTGGGCTGACATTGGGACCACATCGATCTAGTGGGGACCTTCTTCTGTTACAGATGCATCCATACGATGTCATCCTAGTCATCGACTGGTTGTTTTCTGTTAGTTCCATTATTGACTGCTTTCGGAGAAGAGTCATGTTCTCCGGCGTGGATGGGCATCGCATATCTTTTGTCGGCGAGAGGAGCTTCCAAGCGGGAAGCCGGCGTGTGGAGACTCTCCTTTCCTTGTTGGGTGGGTTATTAGTGTTTCCAACTGATACAGAGATTATGGATGTTCCAGAGGTTGTTGGGGGAGTTCGTCGATGTTTTTCCTTAGGAGTTTGTGACTCTACCCCCCCCCCCCCCCCCCCCCCGACGTGACGTTGAGTTCAGGATAGAATTATAGCCTCGTGCCCGTCCGATTTCGATGACCCCTTATCGGATGGAACCTTCAGAGTTGCGGGAGTTGCGGATTCAGATTGACGATCTGATGGAGAAAGGTTTTGTTCAACCCAGCGTGTCTCCATGGGGTGCTCCAGTTTTGATTGTGAAGAAGGAAGATGGTGGTCGCAGGCTATGCATAGACTACCGAAGGTTGAACCAGGTAACGGTAAAGAACCGTTACCCCCTTCCAAGGATATACGATCTCTTCGATCAGCTGAGGGGAGCAGTTGGTTTTCTAATATTGATCTACGATCGGGATATCATCAGCTGAGGGTGAAGGACAGTGACATCTCAAAGATAGCTTTCAGGTGTAGGTATGGGAACTTCGAGTTTGTAGTGATGCCGTTTGGAGATACGAATGCACTGGCTGTGTTCATGGGACTTATGAACTTTGTCTTACGGGAGTTTCTGGACCGGTTTGTCGTTGTGTTTGTCAATGACATCCTGATCTACTCAGGATCAGAGGAGGAGCACGTTGAGCATCTCAGGGCAGTCTTGGAAGTCCTTCGACACCACCAGCTTTATGGGAAATTGTCGAAGTGTAAGTTATTGACACAAGAAGTACACTTCCTTGGGCACGTGGTGTCTCATCACGGAGTGTCAGTGGATCCTTCGAAGGTGGAGGAAGTTGTTTCTTGGATAGCACCCAAGAGCGTGGTATAAGTTCGTAGTTTCTTGGGGTTAGCAAGTTACTATCGGAGGTTCATTTCGGACATATTTCGAGTTTCTGCTCCATTGAAAGCTTTGAATAGGAAGAAATAGGCCTTCCTATGAAGCGAGCAGTGCTAGAAATATTTTGACTACCTGAAGGAGATGTTGGTCAGTGATCCCGTACTCAGGTTTCCAGAGGAAGGGTTGTTGTATGAAGTGTTCTGTGATTCTTTTGGCCTTGGTCTGGGGTAACTGCTAATGCCGAAGAAGGGTGTGATTTGTTATGGGTCTAGACAGTGCGCCCTCACGAGCGTAACTATGCCACCCATGACCTGGATCTTGCAGCAGTAGTGTTCACACTAAAGTTGTGGCGACATTTCCTCTTTGGGGAGTGCTTTGTTGCCTTCTGAGATCGCAATAGCATGCGTTATATCTTCTCCTAGCATGACCTGAACTTACGACAACAGGGATGGGTCGAGTTTCTCCAAGTCTATGACATTGAGATCTCCTACACTGAATGTAAGGGAAAAGTTTTGGCTGATGCCTTGAGCAGGAAGTTCCATCAGGAAGTGGTTCAGGAACCTGCTGATGCTTGGATGGCGATGGGAGAGTTGGATGCCTTTCACTTGGGTGCCAGGGTAGAAGGTGTTAGAGGATGTTTGTTTCAGATGATGGTGCAGTCCTCCTTGATGCAGCAGGTGGAAGAGTCTCAGTGGGGGGAATCTGAGGTGGAAGTGATGCGGGATCGTGTCTATCAGGGGAATGCTCCAGAAGGATGGTCAGAGGACAGCCAACATTGGATGCTTTTCCATGGAAGGTTGTTTGTTCCGGAGGCGATGTGTGAGGTAGTTCTCCGTGAGTTCCATGGCTTAGCATTAGCGGTACATCCAGGAGTTTCGAAAATGTTCCGAGGCCTGAGAAAACAGTTTTGGTGGCCCGGGGTGAAACGAGCAGTGGCAGAGTTTGTGGCTAAATGCCTAGTGTGTCCGCAAGTGAAGGATGAACACCATGTTCCCAGTGGTTTGTTGCATCCTTTAGATGTCCCCGAGTGGAAGTGGGATGACATCTCGATGGACTTCGTCAAAGGACTACACAGAGCTCAGGGAGGTTAAGATGCTATCTGGGTAGTGGTGGATCGACTGACGAAATCAGCTCACTTATTAGCAATCAAGGATTTGGGCCCGGTGAGTACCTTAGCACATAGGTACGTAGATGAGGTGGTGCGTTTTCATGGAGTTCTGAGGACTATCGTCTCTGATTGGGATACTCAGTTTACCTCACGAGTCTGGAGGGGGTTACAACATGCTTTTGGAACCCAGCTACGCCTTAGCACTGCTTTCCACCCACAGACCGATGGGCAGACGGAGTGGACTATCCAGACATTGGAGGACATTATGCGAGCATGCGTTCTGGATTTCAGAGGATCATAGGTACGACACTTGCCTTTAGTAGAGTTTTCCTACAACAATAGATTCCACTCTACTATTAGCATGGCACCATTTGAGGCTTTGTATGGATGACCATGTCGTTCACCCATATGTTGGGTAGTGGTTGGTGAGACAGGTGATCTTGGGCCAGAGGTAGTGCAAAGCACCACAGAGAAAGTCCAGCTTGTACGTGAGAGGATGAAAGAGGCTCAGGACCGACAGAAGTCTTATACTGATCGTCGGAGGAGGCCCTTGGAGTTCGAGTTGGGGGATCATGTGTTCTTGAAGGTTTCACCTCGACGGGGGTAGAGGAGGTTTGGGAAGGGGAGAAAGCTCTCACCTAGGTTCATCGGACCTTTTGAGGTGCTGAGGCAAGTTGGCGAAGTGGAATATCACCTAGCCCTGCCACCTCAGTTGGATAAGGTTCATGACGTCTTCCACGTCTCCCAGCTTCGTCGGTACATACACGATGAATCCCACGTTATCGACTGGGGAGAGCTAGATATGGGGGACGACGCGACCTTCGAGGAACGACCAGTCAAAATAGAAGATCGTAAAGAGAAGGTGCTCTGTGGATGAACCATTCCCTTGGTTTGTGTGTTGTGGAGGCATGGAGCCCTCGAGGAGAGAACTTGGGAGTGGGAGACCCAGATGCAAGCTCAGTACCCGGAGTTGTTTTGACTTGTTATTTTCCTTGTTCTTCTAAGCTTGTGTTGATGTTGTACTTTGTACCCTTGTTATATGGAATTCTTGGCTTTTCAGTTGTGAGACCTTTTGTTTCCTTGTTCCCTGGTAATGTGTAACATTTCCGGATGTGTGGTAAAGGGTAAAACCTGACCCTTAATCGAGACGCATTAATGCGGATGCGATTAAACCCGTGCAGGCAAGTCAGCGCCGCCTAAAGCGGATAATATCTCGACATAGGAGAAGGAATTCCTAACACATATGATTAGTGTTGTTGGTTGGGTTCCTATTATAATGAGAACCATAAGAGGTATCTTGTTGGGATCCTCTAGGTTGGTTTTTGAATTCTCAGGGACGAGAATGTTTTAATAGGTATCTGATGTAATGGCTCGGACCACTCCGGCCCATTCCTTTGTCAAAAAGAAGGTCAAGATGTGTTCTGGAGGGTAAAATGGAATTTTCCCACACTTTCCAGAATTTTGAAACTACACACCATGTAGTTTGAGTACACGCTGTGTACCCCCTTTCCGGGTATACCTCGTGTTGGAGATGTATCCTTGCCGTGTGCAATAAATGGGTGCATGCCGTGTGATCAGTTCAACACGCCGTGTAGTCTTTCCTCGTGTACGTGTTACCAGTCAATGGTCATGTACCGTGTTGGAGTCATGTCATTGCCATGTGCAATAAATGAGTACACGCCGTGTGTTCAAACTACACGTCGTGTAGTCCTTCCCCGTATACGTGTTACCCTCAAGCCGTGTGTGGACCAGTCAACGGCCGCGGATCCGTGTTCGATGTCGCGTGGAGACCGTGTGGAAGAACCGAGTACACGCCGTGTACCATAAAGTACATGCCATGTACTTTTTCTTTTCACACCTATAAAAGGAGGGGTCCCCTCCTCCTTTCAACTCAGCCCTCTCCTCCCCTCTCCTCTGAGCAGAGCTCTCTCAAGAGACTCGAAGGCTCTTCCTTCCATAACTTCTTCGTCTGAGCTCCGATTTACAATCCGTCAGCGGCCACTGGATCGTAACAACAAGGCGGAGCTTCTGATCTTGGATTTGTTGTCTTTCCTTCGGAATTTCCTTTCCGACTTAAACCCGAGGTGGTTTTTCCAGGACCCAACAGAAATGAAGGATGCCGACGGATGTCTTCTATGTTGATCTGGGGGAGCGCTGTGATCGGGAACCTGTTGAGGCAGGGATCTTACCTTCGTCTCTATATTTTGTGCATCTTTCGGGGTGGGTATCATCTTGTTTTTAATGAGAAACAGTTGACCCTTTAAATAATGATAATAACTGGTTAAAGAATGGGGTTGGGAAGTTATGTTTGTTGTTACTTTATATCCTGTGATATTATGTTGTGAATTGAATGAGCTTCTACCTACTGAAAATCACGGTCGTTGGGGGCCTTTGCTTACGTAATAAAATGTTTCCCTCTCCTTCTGGATTTTCCTATAGGTGGAAACCTTGTGGAATGTGGAAATTGGTTAATCACGTAATGTTGGCTGTTTAAAATCCGGAACCCTTGTGTGATCACCCCGGTTGAACAAAAATGAAATAATGAACATGTAGATGTTTGCATGGTTACATGGCATGTGTTGGGGGTGTTTTCTGGGTTGTTGTGGATCGGGTGAGCAGTGGGGCTGTAGTGGACTTGGTTGTGGGTTGGTGTGAATGTTGTGTTTTTAATGGGTAGTGGGGCTGCGATAAATGGTATTAAAGGGATAATGATGTATGGTGTGGTTGTGGTTATGGTGGTTGGAAGCGGGGCTATAGGAATGGGCTTGTATGTGAATGAATAGTGGGTTGTGAATAATAAATTAAAGTGGAAGAGTTAATAAATAGTGGGGTGTGGTAATGAAATGGAAATAATAATCAATGGGGTAGGTTGGTTGATAAGAAGGGATTTGTTGTGTTGCTCGTGTTTTCTCTAACTTGATTTGTGGATGGAAGGGATTTGTTTTACGAACATTTGATTTGGTTGGTTGTGGATTGTTTCCCAGTAGTTAAGGAACTAAATAAACTATTTCTACTGAGATGTGAAAACCTAAAGGGGGTTGGGATTGTTTGTTGTATGCATACTTCGTGGTAGCTGTGCCGAGGCAGGTGCTCTGTTTTCTGTTTAGAAGCCATAGGTTGGCCTGTGTGTTTGGTATCTATATATATATATATATATATATATATATATATATATATCTGTATCTTTTGTGTTTTATCGCAGCCCACACATGTTGAGCACTTAGTGCTGAACACTCCCATTTTCATGGGAGAGGGTGTTTTTCCCTCAGTTACTAGCTCCTTCCTGCTCCTTCTCCCCTAGGCTGTGATGGCTTGAGGCGACCTTACACCTAAGACTCTTTGGGTAAGATTCGATTGGGGTGGTTTTATCCCAAGACTCTTCGAGAAGGTTCTACTGTCTCCCAAGAATCTTCGAGATGAGGTCCAGGTGTGTGCGGGTGGGATAGGTGGTTGTGAGGCCCAGGTGTGTGCGGGCGGGATACGTGGTTGTGAGGCCCAGGTGTGTGCGGGCGGGATACGTGGTTGTGAGGGCCAGGTGTGTGCGGGCGGGATACGTGGTTGTGAGGCCCAGGTGTGTGCGGGTGGGATACGTGGTTGTGAGGCCCACGTGTGTGCCGGCGGGATACGTGGTTGTGAGGCCCAGGTGTGTGCGGGAGGCATACGTGGTTGTGAGGCCCAGGTGTGTGCGGGCGGGATACGTGGTTGTGAGGCCCAGGTGTGTGCGGGCGGGATACGTGGTTGTGAGGCCCAGGTGTGTGCGGGCGGGATACGTGATTGTGAGGCCCAGGTGTGTGCGGGCGGGATACATGGTTGTGAGGCCTAGGTATGTGCGGGCAGGGAGAGTCTGGCAACGTCAGGACGTTCATCATTAGGAAGATCATCCAACTAAAGGGAAATGGTGTGGGGTACCCAAATACTCTTGTTCTTATACTACTACTACCTGTTGTGGTTGTGTTTTGGTGAGTGTGGCTGGTGAGGTTGGGTGGACAGAATTCCTTGCTAGGTTTCTTCTGTTGTTCTCACGGGACATTAGGATGTCTCCCCACTTGTGCACAAGAGCTTTAGATTTCCCTACTGAGTATACTTGTATGCTCACCCTACGTTTACTTTCAGGTTTCCAGGAGGACTATCAGGGCCGTGCGGGACCCTACTAGTCAGACAGTTGGAGTTGTTGTTGTTGTTGTACCTTTTTTTTCTTTTAGTATTGTACTTTGAGCTTTCTTGTACTTGTACCTTGTTATAAAATTGTTTAAACATGCTTGTGGGATTGGTTTAGGTTTATTTTTATACACTTGCTCTTTCCCTTTTTGGTGGTTGACTTGTCCTATTTCCCGATATTTAAAAATAAAAAGGGTAATGCCTCCCATATTTGTGAAAAACTCATACCCTTGGTGCTGGTCGCCACCCCAGGGCCTACTGGAGGCGGGACTCGGGGGTCATTATCTCCCTTTCGCCATTTCCAGCTCAGGAGGGGCATCTTTGGTGGGAGGGGGTCGTGACAATAATAATGAATATACTTTCTTTTCATTATTGATACATTGTAAATAGTTTTTAAAGTACAAATAGTGTTTTTAGTTATTATTTAATTAATAATTCTATTTTATTAAGGGATTATTGAATTAAATAATAATTTAATAAAATATTATTATCATTATTAAAATACTTTTTATTAAATATAAATTATCTTTTAATTTTATGAATGCAATTGTAATTTTTATTAAGGTTTGAAAGCAATTTTTGTCAAAACCCGTGAATTGTCGATAAATGTCAGTTTTTATTTTAAAAGTAAAAATTGCCATATTTAAAAAATTATTTATATAAAATAAATGTTATTTCTAGAATCAGGACGTCAAAATTTTCCAACAGTGAATTTTTCATAATTTTCTGAGACAGTCAATTTTTTGGTTAAAAATTAAATACCATTTAAATATATAATGTGTTTTATGACATCATAATGACCCAATAGTGATGTAATAAAATTATATAAGCTTTATTTTCGGCCAATATATGTTTTAAAATTAAAATAATGTAATTTTGGGTTTGTTTGACTTATTTTACAAAGCATTAATGGTCCCCTCAAGACTTATTAAACATCTTGTCTTTTTAAATTATTTTCCATGGGAGTGTGACTCACCTCCACATAAGCAACCCCATTATTTTCAGAATTTAGTAATTTTTCCTTATAAAATATTGTTTTACACTCCCCTTTTACAAAAACAATGGGAAAAAACCATGAGCTGATTTGTGGTTTGGATTAGTTTAATGTTAGGGGTCCCAAACCTAAATAATAAAGAATTCTCTCACCTTTCCTATATAAACCCACACAATCTCCCACTTACTCCTCACTGAAAGCCTTTGAAGTTCGTCCAACCTCTTACCTAATCTTTCTATAATCCTCCCAATCTTCCCCAAGCTCCCAATAACCCTCTCTAAAGCCTCTCTCAAGCCTTTGGAAGCACACTTCCAAGTAAGAATTTTTCTTCCTTTCACCTTTTTTGTCCAATTTTCATAATATTGTTATGCCCTTTTAATTTCAATTATAAATTCTGAGGTATGGTTTCAAACCTCCCCCATACTTCCCTATTATTGTTTTAATGATGGGATACCCCTTTCTCTCTCATTAAATGCCTCCCATGTACACCCGTTACTATGCCGAAATTCTGAAAGGAACTTCTCTCTCCTCATTTACCTTCAAGCAACACCTTTGTATCATGAATCTAAATTCCATTAAAATTGTTGGGAAATGTATCTATATTACCCCCTTACTTACCATTTTATGTAGATATGATGAGACACCCCTTTCTCTCTCATCAACCATTTTTAGGATTTCTTATATCACGCCGTTACGTTGCCGAAATTACACCGACTTTCTAAGCCAATGCCATTGTGTAGTGAATACCATGCCCATTTCTCCATTAAGGGTATTCACATTCATGCACAATTACTTATGGATTATAAAGTTTTATTCCACATTCCTTGTTCATGGAATAAATGATTATGTTTTATGAATCCATGTTTTATGCTCCATGTGGCACACTTATGCATGAAATGAAATGTTTAAGAAGGGTTCACCCTTATAGCCCTCCAATGCATTGGGTAAAGTATAGTATCATGATATGACATGTGCAATGAATTTTGAATCATGATAATTCATTTGAAAGGAGGGTTTAATCATGCTTCATGTGCAATGATGATTTACTCATGCTCCCTGTGCAATAAGCCTTGGCTCATGCTAATTCCATGTTAAGTGTTGTTTCCACATTTCCATGTTATGATTATCATGATTTATCATGCCTTTATGTTCATGTTTCTCTTATACTCTATTGATATTCCTATTTTATAACATGTATTGTACTCATCATGTATTCCATTTTTATTCCCTTACTGGGCTTTATAGCCCACCCCTTTTCTTATTCATGTCCTCTGGTTATCCCATGCAATGCTAAGTACGAAGGAATGTAGTGGTCATATAAAGGAAGTTTTTAATAAAGATGTTGTATTTCGTGTTTTAAGTTGTTATGTAATGATCCTAATTCCCAAAGACACTAGAACTCTCGATCATCCATGTTGTATCAAGTGATTAGTTTATCAAATAAATCATGTTTAAGTTTGTAATAAAAGTAGGGTTGTCATAGTTGTTATCAAAGGATAGGTTTAGTTATTTTTGGGATTAGGATTAGAAAACCCCAGTAAAGCCATAGAGACAAGACTAAGTATAATAAAAACATCCCTATGTTTTGTTAAGTTCTGAGTAAGTGGTTTATCAAACAAATACATCCCTATCTGGATAAGAGTAGGTAGAGGCAGCTCTGGCACAGATGTATCCTTGGGGTAAAACCCGAAAACACGGATTTGAGCTAGACTCGAATGGGAACTGGTGCATAACAATGATCCTTACTGCACTATTGGTTACGACACTCCCGGGGGATATTTTTTGATAAATTCACAAGCATATTAGGAACCCTTATTAAGGTAAAAAAATTCCCCTAAGTATATATGTTAGAAAGTATATCATGAAAATCCCAGATTGAATCCTATAGACTCACGAGTTAAGGAAATAAAAGTTTATTTCTAAGTCATAAAATTTTTTCTTTGGATTACCCTTTATGTGTGACCCCCCTAACATTCATTTTATTCTATCCAATGGCCGGTAATAGGAGGAATCAGGTTAGAAACCGATGTGAAGATCAGTGTGATGACTATACTAATGAGATGCCCAATCCAATGGGAGTAGGAATCGCGAACTTTGTCACACTTCTCTCTCAGCTAACTCAAGATTTTAATAGAATCATGGGTCAAGAGGAACGTCCAAACCCCCCTAAGAAGGAAAAAGTCGCTATCGAGAGCTTCATGAAACAAAGTCCTCTTACTTTTACTGGATCATCTGATCCCATGATCACTGAACAATGGATCAACTCCATCGAAAAGATCTTCTCCATCCTTCAATGTTCTGAACAAGATAAGGTTATCCTGGAAGCTTATCGTATGGAGGGTGAAGCAGATCAATGGTGGAAGTTGATCAAAAATATGAAGCCTAAGGAGGAGATTGAGGTGTTTGAATGGAAGGTATTCTGGAAGATGTTTTTGGTTAAAATATTTTCCACACATCCTACGGCTTAAGATGGAAACGAAATTACTTTCCCTCAAGAAAAAAGAAGAAGAATCTGTTCGAGCATACGAGGAAAACTTCACAAGGCTTCCCCGATACACTTCCGGCTTTGTCGTTACCCCAAAATACAAGGTTGACAGCTTCTTTAGTAGGCTAAATCCTAGCCTTTGGAAAGAATTAGCGATCCGTGACTTTGACAACTATGAGGAAATTGTCCGATGTGCCCTCAATGTCGAAATGGAGGTCAGGGAATCACATGGGTATCATGGGAACAAGAAGCTTAAGGTGGACTTCAATGCTGGTGGTCCGATGGATAAATCCAATGGTGTTAAGAAGATCCAGCACCCCACTTGCCAAAAGTGCAGAAAGAAGCACCCTGAAATTGCCTCAAGGGGACGAGGAAATGCTTTAGGTGTGGAAGCAAAGGGCACCTAGCTATTAACTATCGGCAAGAAAGACCCGCAGCTGCGATAGAGGAGAGGAACGTGTCATTCTAACCTCAATGTGTTGTTCATTTCTACAACTGCAAATAACCATGGCATCATGCAAATCAGTGCCCAAATCCAAAGGTTTTTTGAGGCAACCAACAACCTAAAAGGCAGCAAGGAAGAGATTTTTCCATCACTTCTGTCGAAGTGAACCCCCACAACGAAGTGGTGAAAGGTACGCTAGTTATTCATTCAAGAATAATGAACGTACTTTTTGATTCAGGTTCTACGTATTCTCTTATATCTCGAAAGTTTATTAGAACAATCCCATCACCACCAAAAATCAGGGAAGTGAAGATGTCAGTGTGTACGGAAAATGGGGAAATCATTGCATCCCATGAATATAACTCCTCCCCTGTCATAATATGTGGATTGAATTTTCTGTAGAATCTCTTCATACTCCCTCTAGTGGAATTTGATGCAATTCTTGGCATGGATTGGCATTCCTTATATAGAGCCAACATAAATTGTTGGGAGAGGGAAATCAAACTCCATATGGATAATCGACCCCCGATTCTTTACAAGTGTATGGAAGAAAATGAATCATCCTTAGCTCCATAATCTCAAGCATGGATATTACTGCCCTATGAGCACACGTATCTGGCTCAAATGATTGAGTCCAAGGAAGAAACCATCCATGAAGAAATTTCTGTTGTGAGGGAATTTGCTGAAGTGTTTCCCAAGGAACTACTCGGTCTTCCTCCTAGAAGAGACGTTGAATTCTCAATTGAACTTAAACCTGGGGAACTACCAATATCCAAGACTCCATATAGAATGGCTGTCTTGGAGCTTGAAGAGCTAAAGAAACAACTACAGGAGAATCTGGATAGAGGGTTTATACGCCCAAGTGCTTCACCATGGGGTGCACCATTCCGCTTCGTCAAGAAGAAGGATGGGTCGGTGCAGCTTTGCATCGATTATGGTGAACTTAACAAAATCATGATAAAGAACAAGTATCCTCTTCCATGTATCGTTGAATTGTTCGATCAACTGCGTGGAGAACAATACTTCTCCAAGGTAGAATTTCGGTCGGGATATTATTATGTAAGGGTGAATAAGGAAGATATCCCCAAAACTACTTTTCGTATAAGATACGGGAACTATGAATTCATTGTAATGCCTTTCGGACTCACAAATGCTCCAAATATCTTCATGGACTTGATGAATAGGGTCTTTAGTGATTACCTAGACAAATTTGTGGTAGTCTTTATAGATGATATTATAATATACTCTAAAACCAAGGAGGTTCATGAGGAGCATTTAAGAACTGTACTAGAGACTTTGCGCAATGGGAAGCTTTATGAAAAGTACAACAAGTGTGAGTTATGGTTGAATGAAGTCTCATTCTTGGGCCATATCATTAAAAGCAATGGGATATCTGTGGATCTCTCCAAAACATTTTCAATTTTGGGATGGATGAGGCCAACATCGGTATAATATATCCATAGCTTCATGCGGTTAGCTGGATATTATCGAAGATTTGTGAAAAAATTCTCACAATTGTCCAACCCTCTTACCAAGCTAATTCAAAAGGGAGTAAAGTTTTCTTGGAGTGATAAATGCGAAGAAAGCTTCAAGGAGTTGAAAAAGGGGGCTTATGACTGCGACCGTGCTCACTTTACCCACAAGTGGGGAACGTTTTGTGGTATTCAGTGATGCTTCGAAGAAGGTCTTAGTCTGTGTGATGATGTAGAATGATTATGACAACCCTGCTTTTTATTACAAATTAAACATGATTTATTACATAAAACTTCACTTGATACAACAATTAAGATCGAGTGGTTTAGTGTATTTGGGGCTTAAGATCATTACATAAAAACTTGAAATATGAAATACAACATCTTTATTGAAAACTTCCTTTACATGACCACTACATTCCTTCGTACGTAGCATTGCATGGGATAACCTGATGACATGCATAAGAAAAGGCTGAGCTATAAAGCCAAGTAAGGGAATACACATGGAATAACATGAGGAGTAAAATGCATGTTAGAAAACAGGAATATCAATAGAGCATACAAGAAACATGAATATAAAGGCATGATAAAGCATGATATTCATAACATGGAAATGTGGAAACAACACTTAACATGGAATTAGCATGAGCCAAGGCTCGTTGCACATGGAGCATTAGTAAATCCTCATTGCACATAAAGCACGAGTAAACCCTCGTTGCACTTGAATTATCATGAGTCAACACTCATTGCACATTACGTATCATGATACTATACTTTACCCAATGCATTGGAGCGCTATAAGGGTGCACCCTTCTTAAATATTTCATTTCATGCATAAGTGTGCCACATGGATCATAAAACATGAATTCATAAAACATAATCATTTATTACAAGATAAAGGAATGTGGAATTCACACATGAAACATTATAATCAATATGTAAATGTGCATAAAGGTGAATACCCTTGATGGAGAAATGGGCATGGTATTCACTACACAATGGCATTGGCTCAGAAAATTGGTGCGATTTCGGCAGCGTAACGTCATGATATAATAATTCATAAAAATGGTTGATGAGATAGAAAGGGGTTCCTCATCATATTTACATGTAATGGATAGTACGGAGGTCATATAGATACATGTCCCAACAATTTTAATGGAATTTAGATTCATTTTAAAAAAGTATTGCTTGAATGTAAAAGAGGGGAGAGATGTTCCTTTCGGAATTTCGGCATAGTAATGGGTGTACATGGGAGGCATTTAATGAGAGATAAAGGGGTCTCCCACCATTCAAATATAAAGAGGGAAGTATGTGGGAGATTATAAACCATACCCCAACATTCATAATTGAAATTAAAATGGCAAAACAACTTAAATAAAATTTGACAAAAATGAGAAAGGAAGAAAAACCCTTACTTGAAAGTGTGCTTCTAAAGGCTAGAGAGTGGCTTTTGAGAGGATTTTTGGGAGCTTGGGGAACCTTGGGAGGATTCTAGAGAGAGTAGGGAAGAGTTTGGACGAACTTCAAGGTTTTTGAGTGAGGTGGAAGTGGGAGCTTGGGTGGGTTTATGTAGGAAAGGTAAGGGAATTCTTTATTATTTAGGTTTGAGAACCCTTATATTAAATTAATCCAAACCAGAAACCATACCATGGTTTTTGCCCATGTTTTTCGGAAAAGGGAAGTGTAAAACATTATTTTATAAGTCTAAAGTCCAAACTTATTAAAATATTAGGGTTGTTTAGGTGGAGGTGAGTCCCACTCCCATGGAAATTAATTTAAAAAGACAAGGTGTTTAATAAGTCTTGAGGGGTCCATTAATGATTTGAAAGGTAGACCAAAAAAACCCAAAATCACATTATATTAATTTTAAAACATATATTGGCCGAACATAAATATTATAGTATTTTATTACATCACTATTGGGTCATTATGATTTCATAAAACACATTATATATTTAAAAGGTATTTAATTTTTACTCAAAAATTTGACTGTCTCAGAAAATTATTAAATATTCACTGTTGGATAATTTAGACGTCCTGATTCCAAAAATAATATATATTTTATCTAAATAATTTTCTAAATATTTAAATTTTCACTTTTAAAATAAAAACCGACATTTATCGAAAATTCACGGGTTTTGAAAAAAATGGCTTTCAAACCTTAATAATAATTATAATTGCATTGATACAATTATATGATCATTTATATATAATAAATATTAATTTAATAATAATAATAATATTTTATTAAAATATTATTTAATTCAAAAATAACTTAATTTAATAAAACAGATTTCTTAATTAAATAATAACTAAAAACACCATTTGTACTTTAAAAACTATTTACAATGTATCAATAATGACTAGAAATTATATTCATTATTATATACAAAAATAATGTACATGAACATAGTATAAAATATTTGTTACACAACCCCTTAAAACATCCGCATAAGACCTAAGGGTAAGGTGTGTGATGGTGACAGACTCTTGGGGTGGCTTGAATAACATCACTCGAGTGGTAATTTCAATCAACTTTTACTTTTCCCATAGACAGTCACGTTCGAGCATGACATGATGAATCTCATCATGGGATTGGTCAAGAGTGAAGCCCAAAGATGCCACCTCTTTTCCGAGCTCTGACAAATGGGCTTCATATGGGGAAATTCTACTGGATGAGGCCATCGCTTATGTTTTCTGAGTAAATTGGATTTGTTAAAGCCCTATATTTATACTAATCATGGGATCACTGTTCAACGACTATATTATAAATGATCAAAAATCTTATCATAAAACCAAAGAAGTTGAAATTTTATATAAACATAAAGAGAAATTTAATTATATCAAGAGGGATTTCCATTAATGAAACTTTGGGTCATTACAATATTCCCCCCTTATGAAATTTTTCCCTCGAAATTTTCCTTTTCCCACACTAAAACAAATGTGGGTAACTCAGCTTCATCATATCCTCTGATTCCCATGTTGCTTCTTCAAACTTGTGGTTTCTCCACAACACCTTGACGAGGGGAATTTTCTTATTTCATAGAACTTTTTCTCTATGATCTAAGATCTTCACTAGTTTATCCTCATAAGAAAGATCATCTTCCAATTGTACCACCTTGGAAGAGAGTACATGTTAAGGGTATAGTATGAACTTCCTTAAGAAGGGTAAATGAAAGACATCATGTACTTTGGCCATGGAAGGTGGAAGTGCTAGTCGATAGGCCACATCCCCGACACGATCAAGAATCTCCAAGGGGCCGATGTACCTTGGACTTAACTTCCCTTTCCTTCCAAACCTCATGACCTTCTTCCACGGAGATATGCATAGAAACACCATGTCTCCAACTTTAAACTCAAGGTCTTGTCGATGATTATCGGCATAACTCTTCTGTCGACTCTGGGGTACCTTGATATGCTGCTGAATGGTTTTCATCTTCTCCACTATTTCATCGACCATTTCTGGTCCAAGCAGCCTACGTTCACCAACCTCATCCCAACATGCTGGTGTTCTGCACCTTTTCCCATACAGGGATTCATATGGTGCGATTTGGATGCTTTAGTGGAAACTATTTTTATAAGAGAACTCAACCAGAGGAAGATGTTGATCCCATCCTCCTTTAAAGTCCATTGAGCATGATCTCAACATTTCCTCAAGTGTTTGGATAGTCCGCTCAGATTGGCCATTAGTTTGAGGATGATAGGCCGTACTAAAGTTTAGTTCAGTATTCAGAGCATGTTGAAGAATCTTCCAAAACATAGAGGTGAATCTTGGATCTTGGTCAGACAAAATAGATAGTGGTACTCCGAGAAACCTTACCACTTCACTGATATATATTCGTTCTAGTTTATCCAAAGAGAAATCCTCTAGAATAGAAATGAAGTGTGCAGTATTTATAAGACGATCCACAACAACCCAGATTGCATTGTTTCCTTTGGATGTCCTTGGAATTCTGGTGACAATGTCCATGGTGATGTTCTCCCATTTCCATTATGGTATAGGCAATGGTTGCATCATCCCCTTAGACTTCTGCCTCTCTACCTTCACTTGCTGACACACCAGTCACTTTGATGTATATTCAGCGATCTCTTTCTTCATACTATCCCACCAAAAGTTTTCTCAGAGATCTCGATACATCTTTGTGCTCCCTGGGCGAATAGTGAAATTTGAACTATGTGCATCATCCAAAAGTTCCTTCTTCAGCTCCGGACTTGATGGAACACATAGTCTTTTCCCAAACCGCACAATTCCTTCTTCATTAACATTAAACTCCGAGGATTTACCTTTTCTGATAGCTTCCAATTTTTCTTCAATTCCTACATGATCCTTTTGAGCATCCTTTAACATTTCCAAAAGATACGGTTGATCAATCATTTGTGAAAGGATTGATGATGTTCCCTTCTTTATGATTCCCACATCCATCTTCATCAAGTCTTAGAAGATTGGATCCTTCTCAATTCTCTACATTGATAGAATTGCTAGGTCCTTTCTACTTAGGGCATTTGCGACCTTGTTCGCTTTCCCAGGGTGGTAATGTATTGAACAGTCATAATCCTTGATGAGCTCTATCCATATTCTCTGGCGCATATTAAGCTCTTTCTGTGTGAATATATATTTAAGACTCTTGTGGTCAGTATATATCTCACATTTCTCTCTATAGAGATAATGCCGCCAGATTTTCAAGGTAAAGATCACCGCCTCCAACTCCAGATCATGTGTTGGATAGTTTCTCTCATGGATTTTCAACTGCCTTGAGGCATAGGATATAACTTTACCATTCTGCATTAGCACACAGTCTAAGACCTTCTTTGATGCATCACTGGAAACAACAAAACGTTCCCCACTTGTGGGTAAAGTGAGCACAGGCACAGTGATAAGCCTCCTTTTCAACTCCTTGAAGCTTTCTTCTCATTCCTCACTCCAAGAAATCGTTATGCCTTTTTGAGTTATCTTGGTAAGAGGGTTGGATAATTGTGAGAAATTTCTCACAAATCGTCGATAATATCCATCTAACCCCAAGAAGCTACGGATATCCGTTACCGATGTTGGACTCAGCCATCCCTCAATTGCATCTATTTTGGAGGGGTCCACAGATATCCCATTGCTTGTGATGATAAGAATGAGACCTCCTTCAACCAGAACTCACACTTTTTGTAATTTTCATAGAGCTTCTCCTTGTGCAAAGTCTCTAGTACAGTTTTTAAATACTCCTCATGATCCTCCTTGGTTTTGGAGTATATTAGAATATCATCTATAAATACTACCACAAATTTTTCAAGGTAATCTCTAAAGACTCTATTCATCAAGTCCATGAATATTTCAGGAGCATTGGTGAGTCCGAAAGGCATTACTATGAATTCATAGTGCCTGTGTCTTGTACGAAAAGCATTATTGGAGACATCTTCCTTCTTCACCCTTACTTGATAATATCCCAACCGCAAGTTCACCTTGGAGAAGTATTTTTCTCCATGTAGCTGATCGAACAATTCATAGGTTCTTGGGAGAGGATACTTGTTCTTTATCATGATTTTGTTAAGTTCACGATAATCGATGCAAATCCGCATTGACCCATCCTTCTTCTTGATGAAGAGGACTGGTGCACCCCATGGTGAAGCACTTGGGCGTATAAACCCTTTATCCAGATTCTCCTGTAGTTGTTTCTTCATCTCATCAAGCTCAATAACAGCCATTCTATATTGATTCTTGG
This sequence comes from Viscum album, assembly GCA_963277665.1. Taxonomy (NCBI): domain Eukaryota; kingdom Viridiplantae; phylum Streptophyta; class Magnoliopsida; order Santalales; family Viscaceae; genus Viscum; species Viscum album. Next base: position 1,306,884,711 of record OY728162.1, read on the forward strand.
ATATTGGTAGTGCCCTAGGTATAAGTTCAATTGAGAACTCAACATCTCTTCTTGGAGGAAGACCAGGAAGTTCCTCCGGAAACACTTTAGTAAATTCTCTTACAATAGGCATTTCTTCAAGGATGGTTTCTTCCTTAGACTCAATCATCTATGCCAGATATGCGTGCTCATAAGGCAGTAATATCCATGCTTGAGATGATGGAGCTAAATGAGATTTATCTTCCTCCTGACACTTGTAAAGAATCGGGGGTCGATTCTCCATATAGGGTGTGATTTACCTCTCCCGACAATTTATGTTGGCTCTATATAAGGAAAGCCAATCCATGCCAAGAATTGCATCAAATTACACCAGAGGGAGTATGACGAGGTTCACCGGGAAATTCAATCCACAGACTATAACATGGGATGACTTATATTCATGGGATGCAATGATTTCTCCATTTTCCTTACTCACCGAAATCATTACTTCTATGATTTGTGGTGGTGCTGGGATTGTTCTACTAAACATTATAGATATAAAAGAATTCGTAGAACCTGAATCAAAAAGTGTGTTCGCTATTATTGAATGAATAACTAGTGTAACTATCACCACTTCGTTGTCGAGGTTCACTTCGGTATAAGTGATGGGAAAAACTCTTCCTTGCTGCCTTGGAGGTTGTTGGTTGTCTCCAAAAACCCTTGGATTAGGGCACTGATTTGCAAAATGACCCGGTTCTTTGCATTTGTAGCATTGAACAATGCATTGAGGTTCGAACGGAGCATTCCTCTCCTCTATCGCAGTCGTGGGTCTTTTTTGCTGACAGTTAACAGCTAGGTGCCCCTCTCTTCCACACCTGAAGCATTTTATTGTCCCCTTAAGGAAATTTCCAGGGTGCTTCTTTCGGCACTTTTGGAAAGTGGGGTGCTGGATCTTCTTAGCACCATTGGATTTATCCATTGGACCACCAGCATTGAATTCCACCTTACCCTTCTTGTCCCCATGATACCCCTATGATTCCCCGATCTCCATTTCGACCTTGAGGGCACATCGGACAATTTCCTCATAGCTGTCGAAGTCGAGGATCACTATTGCTTTTCTAAATCTAGGCTTCAGCCCACCAAATAAGCGGTCAACCATGTATTCGGGGGTAACGACAAAGTCGGAAGCATATCATGCAATCCCTGTGAAGGTTTCCTCATACGTTCCAACGGATTTTTCATCTTTTTTCTTGAGGGAAAGGAAGTCCCTTTACATCTTAATCCGGAGGGTCTGCGGAAAATATTTATCGAAAAAAATCTTTCGGAAATCCTTACATTCCAATTCCTCTATCTCCTCCTCAGGATTCATATTTTTGATCAACATCCACCATTGATCAGCTTCACCCTCCATACGATAAGCATACAGGAGAACCTTCTCTTGTTCAGAACATTGAAGGATGGAGATGATATTTTCAATGGATTTGATTCATTGTTCAGGGATCATGGGATCAGATGATCCACTACTAGTAGGAGGCCTTAACTCATGAATCTCTTGATAGTGACTTGTTATTTAATAGGGGGGTGAACGTTCCTCTTGACCCGTGTTTCTATTCATAACTTGAGTTAGCTGAGAGAGAAGCGTGACAATGTTCGCGATTCCTACTCCCATTGGATTGGGCATCTCATTAGTACAGTCATCACACTGATCTCCACAACGGTTGTTATCCTGAGTCCTCCTATTACCGGCCATTGGAAGGAATAAAAGGAAATTTAGGGGTAACACATAAAGGGTAATCCAAAGAAAAAAGTTGATGACTTATAATTAAACTTTTATTTCCTTAACTCATGAGTCTATAGGCTTCAATCTAGGCTTTTCATGATCTACTTTCTAACATATATTCTTATTTTTTTAATTCCCTTAATAAGGGTTCATACTAAGCTTGTGAGTTTATCAAAACATATCCCCCGGGAGTGTCGTAACCAATAGTGCATCAAGACCCATTGTCGTGCACCCGTTCCCGTTCGAGTCTAGCTCAAAGCGGTGTTTTCGGGTTTTACCCCTAGGATACATCTGTGTCAGAGCCTCCTCTACCTGCTCGTATCCATACAGGGATGTATTTTTTTGATAAACCACTTACTCAGTACTTACCAAAACATAGGTATGGTTTTATTATACTTAGTCTTGTATCTAAGGCTTTACTAGGGTTTCCTAATCCCAAAAATAACTAAACCTATCCTCTGATACCAACTACGAAAACCCTGCTTTTTATTACAACTTAAACATGATTTATTACATAAAACATCACTTGATACAACAAAGAAAATTGAGAGGTATAGTGTCTTTGAGGATTAGGATCATTAAATAAAAACTTGAAACATGAAATAAAACATCTTTATTGAAAACTTCCTTTACATGACCACTACATTCCTTCGTACTTAGCATTGCATGGGATAACCTGAGGACATGCATAAGAAAAGGGTGAGCTATAAAGCCCAGTAAGGGAATACACATGGAATAACATGAGGAGTACAATACATGTTAGACAATAGGCATATCAATATATCATAAGAGAAACATGAATATAAAGGAATGATAAATCATGATAATCATAACAAGGAAATGTGGCAACAACACTTAACATGGAATTAGCATGAGCCAAGCCTCATTGCACATGGATCATGAGTAAATTATCATTGCACATAAATCACAAGTAAACCCTCGTTTTACATGAAATAGAATGAGTCAACACTCATTTCACATGACGTATCATGATACTATACTTTACCCAATGCATTGGAGTGCTATAAGGGCGCACCCTTCTTTAACATTTCATTTCATGCATAAGTGTGCCACATGGATCATAAAATATGAATTCATAAAACATAATCATTTATTCCATGATAAAAGAATCTGGAATTCATAAATGAAACATTATAATAAATAAGTAAATGTGCATAAATTTCAATACCCTTGATGGAGAAATGTGCATGGTATTCACTACACAATGGCATTGGCATAGAAAATCGGTGTGATTTCAGCAGCGTAACGACGTGACATAAGAATTCATAAAAATAGTTGATGATATAGAAAATGGTTCCTCATCATATTTAGATTTAATTTATAGTAATGAGGTTATATAGATACATGTACCAACAATTTTAAATTAATTTAGATTTATGATACAAAAGTATTGCTTGAATGTAAAAGAGGGGAGAGAAGTTCCTTTCGAAATTTTGGCATAGTAACGGGTGTACATGGGAGGAATTTAATGAGAGAGAAAGGGGTATCCCATAATTAAAACATAAATAGGGAAGTATGTGGGAGCTGAGACACCATACCCCAACATTCATAATTGAAATTAAAACGGCAAAACAACTTAAATAAAATTGGACAAAAATGATAAAGGAAGAAAAAACCGTTACTTGGAAGTGTGCTTCCAAAGGCTAAAGAGAGGCCTGTGAGAGGCTTCTTGGGAGCTTGGGTCACCTTGAGAGGATTCTAGAGAGAGTAGGGAAGAGGTTTTACGAACTAAAAGGGCTTATAGTGAGGAGGAAGTGGGAGCTTGGGTGGGTTTATATAGGAAAGATGAGGGAATTCTTTATTATTTAGGTTTGGGACCCCTTATATTAAATTAATCCAAACCACAAACCATCCCACGGTTTTTTCCCATTTTTTTGGAAAAGGAGAGAAGAAAAAATTATTTTATAAGGCCAATGTATGAACTTCTTAAAATATTATGGTTTCTTATGTGGAGGTGAGTCACACTCCCATGGAAATTAATTTAAAAAGACAAGGTGTTTAATAAGTCTTGAGGGGTCCATTAATGCTTTGAAAAGTAGACCAAACAAACCCAAAATTACATTATTTTAATGGTAACACATATATTGTCCGAACATAAGGATTATAGTATTTTATTACATCACTATTGGTTCATTATGATGTCATAAAACACATTATATATTTAAACGGTATTTAATTTTTACTCAAAAATTTGACTGTCTCAGAAAATTATGAAAAATTCACTGTTTGATAATTTCGAGGTCCTGATTCCGAAAATAATATTTATTTTATCTAAAAAATTTTCTAAATATGTTAATTTTCACTTTTAAAAAAAATCCGACATTTATCGAAAATTCACGTGTTTTGAAAAAAATGGCTTTGAAACCTTAATAAAAATTATAATTGCAATCATACAATTATATGATCATTTATATATAATAAAAATTAATTTAATAATAATATTATTATTTTATTAAAATATTATTTCATTCAAATATCCAATAATTTAATAAAAGATATTTCTTAATTAAATAATAACTAAAAACACCATTTGTACTTTAAAAACTATTTACAATGTATCAATAATGACTAGAAATTATATTAATTATTATATACAAAAATAATGTACATGAACATAGTAATACTTATTTGTTACATAACCTCTTAAAACAGCCGCATAAGACCTAAGGGTAATGTGTGCGATGGTGACAGACTCTTGGGGTGGCTCGGATAACAACGCTCGAGTGGTAATTTCAATCAACTTCCACTTTTCCCGTAGACGGTCACGTTTGAGCTTGACATCATGAATCTCAGCTTGGGCTTGGTCAAGAGTGAAGCCCAAAGATGCCACCTCATTTCCAAGCTCCGACAAATGGGCTTTGTATGGGGCAATTCTACTGGACGAGGCCATCGCTTCTTTTGTCTGAGTAAATTGGATTTGTTAAAGCCCTATATTTATACTAATCATGTGATCACTGTTCAACGGCTATATTAGCAACGATATGAAATCTTATCATAAAACCAAAGAAGTCTACATTTTATATAAACATAAAGAGACATTTAATTAGATCAAGAGGGATATCCATTAATGAAACTTTGGGTCGTTACAATGATAAAGTGATATCCTATGCCTCAAGGAAATTGAAAATTCATGAGACAAACTATCCAACGCCTGATCTGGAGTTGGGGGCGGTGATCTTTGACTTGAAAATTTGGTGGCATTATCTCTATGGGGAGAAATGTGAGATATATACAAACCACAAGGGTATTAAATATATATTCACATATAAAGAGCTTAATATGCGCCAAAGAAAATGGATAGAGCTCATCAAGGATTTTGACTATTCAATACATTACCACCCTGGGAAAGCGAAAAAGGTGGTAGATTCCCAAAGTAGAAAGGACCCAGAAATTCTATCAATGATGATAATTGAGAAAGATCCAATCTTCTTATACTTGATGATGATGGACATGGGAATCATAAAGAAGGGAACATCATAAATCCTTTCACAAATGATTTCTCAACCATCTCTTTTGGAAAGGTTAAAGAATGCTCAAAAGGATGATGTGAAAATTCAGAAAAAAGTAGAATCTATCGAAAAAGGTAAATACTTGGAGTTTAATGTTAATTAAGAAGGAATTGTGCGATTTGAAAAAAGACTATGTGTTCCATCAAGTCCAGAGCTAAAGAAAGAACTTTTGGATGATGCACATAGTTCAAATTTCTCTATTCACCCAGGGAGCACAAAGATGAATCGAGATATCCAAGAAAATGTTTGGTTGGATAATATAAAGAAGGAGATTGCTGAATATACATCAAAGTGCCTATTGTGAAAGAAAGTGAAGGTAGTGAGGCAGAAGTCTAAGGGGATGATGAAACCATTGCACATACCAGAATGGAAATGGGAGAACATCACCATTGAATTTGTCACCATACTTATGAGGACATCCAAAGGCAAAAATGCAATCTGGGTTGTTTTGGATCGTCTTACAAAGACTGCACACTTCATTGCTATTATGGAGGATTTCTCATTGGATCAACTAGCACGGATATATATCAGGGAAGTGGTAAGGCTACATGGAGTACCACTATCTATTGTGTCTGACTGAGATCCAAGATTCACCTCTATGTTTTGGATGATTCTTCAACATGCTCTGAATACTGAACTAAACTTTAGTACGACCTATCATCCTCAAATTGATGGCCAATCTGAGTAGACTATCCAAACACTTGAGCAAATGTTGAGAGCTTTCTCAATGGACTTTAAAGGAGTATGGGATCAACATATTCCTCTGGTTGAGTTCTCTTATAATAACAGTTTCCACTCAAGCATCCAAATGGAACCATATGAAGCCCTGTATGGTAAAAGGTGAAGAACACCTACATGTTAGGATGAGGTCGGTGAACGTAAGCTCCTTGGACCATAAATTGTTAAGGAAATAGTGAGAAGGTGAAAACCATTCAGCAGCATATCAAGGCAGCCCAGAGTCAATAAATGAGTTATGCAGAGAATCTTTGATGAGACCTTGAGTTTAAAGTTGGAGAAACGGTTTTTCTACGCATATCTCTGTGGAATAAGGTCATGAGGTTTGGAAAGAAAGGGAATTTAAGTCCAAGGTACATCATCCCCTTTAATATTCTTGATCGTGTTGGGGTTGTAGCCTATCAACTAGCACTTCCACCTACCATGGCCAAAGTACATGATTTCTTTCATGTATCCCTCTTAAAAAAGTACATACCGGACCCTTCACATGTACTCTCTTCTGAGGTGGTACAGTTGGAGGATGATATTTCTTATGAGGAGCAACCAGTGAAGACCTTAGATCATAGAGAAAAGGTTATACGAAATAAGACAATGCCCCTCGTTATGGTGTTGTGGCAAAACCACAAGTCTGAACAAGCAACATGTGAATCTGAGGAAATGATGAAGCTGAGTTACCCATATCTGTTTCAGTGTGGGAAAAGGAAATTTTGAGGATGAAATTTCTTAAGGGGGGAATATTGTAACGACCCAAAGTTTCATTAATGTAAATCCCTCTCGATCTAATTAGATGTATCTTTATGTAAAATGTTTATATAAAATGTCATCTTCTTTGGTTTTATGTTATGAATTGTGACCGTTACTTTTATAGTCGTTGAACAGTGATCACATGATTAGTATAAATATAAGGCTTCAAAAAACCCAATTTACTCAGACAAAGGAAGTGATGGGATCACCTAGTAGAATTTCTCCATACGAAGCCCATTTGTTGGAGCTTGGAAAAGAGGTGGAGTCTTTGGGCTCCACTCTTGACCAAGCCCTAGTTGAGCTTCATCATGTTAAGCTCAAATGGGACCGTCTACGGGAAAAGTGGAAGTTGATAGAGATTACCACTCGAGCGATGTTATCTGAGCCACCACAAGAGTCTGTCACCATCGCACACCTTACCCTTAGGTCTTATGCAGCTGTTTTAATAGGGTTATGTAAAAAATCTCTAGTACTATGTTCATGTGCATTATTTTTCGTATATAATAATGAATATAACTTCTTTTCATTATTGATACATTGTAAATAGTTTTTAAAGTACAAATAGTGTTTATAGTTATTATTTAATTAAGAATTCTATTTTGTTAAGGGATTTTTTAATTAATTAATATTTTAATAATATATTACTATCATTATAAAATTAATTTTTATTAAATATAAACGATCTTATAATTTTTTGAATGCAATTGTAATTTTTATTATGGTTTGTAAGCCATTTTTTTCAAAATCTATTAATTTTCGATAAATGACGGTTTTTATTATAAAAGTGAAAATTAACATATTTTGTAAATTATTTAGATAAAATAAGTGTTATTTCTGGAATCAGGATGTCGAAATTATCCAATGGTGAATTTTTCAAAATTTTCTGAGACAGTCAAATTTTTGGGTAAAAATTAAATACCGTTTAAATATATAATGTGTTTTATGACATCATAATGACCCAATAGTGATGTAATAAAATACTATAAGCTTTATGTTCGGACAATATATTTTTTACCATTAAAATAATGTGATTTTGGGTTTGTTTTTCTTATTTTATAAAGTATTAAGGGACCCCTCAAGACTTATTAAAAATCTGGTCTTTTTAAATTATTTTCCATGGAAGTGTGACTCACCTCCACATAAGCAACCCCATTATTTTCCGAAGTTTGGAATTTTTCTATATAAAATATTGTTTTCCTGTCCCCTTTTCCAGAAACCATGGGTAAAACTCTGATCTAATTTGTGGTTTGGATTAGTTTAATGTAAGGGGTCCCAAACCTAAATAATAAATAATTCACTCACCTTTCCTATATAAACCCACCCAAGCCCCAATTCCTCCTCACTAAAATCCTTTTGGGTTCGTCCAAACTCTTGCCTACTCTCTCTAGAATCCTCCCAAGGTGCCCCAAGCACCCAAGAAGCCTCTCTCAAGCCTCTCTCAAGCCTTTGGAAGCACACTTCCAAGTAAGGGTTTTTCTTCCTTTCACCTTTTTTGTCCAATTTTCTAAATATTGTTATGCCCTTTAATTTCAATTATAAATGATGGGGTATGGTTTCAAACCTCCCCCATACTGCCCTATTATTTTTTGAATGATGGGAGACCCCTTTCTCTAACATTAAATCCCTCCCATGTACACTCGTTGCTATGCCGAAATTCCAAAAGGAACTTCTCTCTCCTCATTTACATTCAAGTAATACTTTTGTATCATGAATCTAAATTCCATTACAATTTTTGTCACATGTATCTATATGACCCCCCTTACAATCAATTTCATGTAGATATGATGATACACCCCTTTCTCTCTCATCAACCATTTTTATGAATTCTTATATCACGCCGCTACGCTGCCGAAATTGCCCTGATTTTCTAATCCAATGCAAATGTGTAGTGATTAACATGCCCATTTCTCTATAAAGGGTATTCACCTTCATGCACATTTACTTATTCATTATAAAGTTTCATTCCACATTCCTTTTTCATTGAATAAATGATTATGTTTTATAAATCCATGTTTTATGATCCATGTGGCACACATATGCATGAAATGAAATGTTTAAGAAGGGTGCGCCCTTATAGTGATCCAATGCATTGGGTAAAGTATAGTATCATGATACGTCATGTGCAATGAGTGTTGACTCATACTAATTCACGTGCAACGAGGGTTTACTCGTGCTTTATGTGCAATGAGGATTTACTCATTCTCCATGTGCAATGAGCCTTGGCTCATGCTAATTACATGTTAGGTGTTGTTGCCCCATTTCCCTGTTATGATTATCATGCTTTATCATGCCTTTATGTTCATGTTTCTCTTGTGATCTATTGATATGCCTATTTTAAAACGTGCATTGTAATCCTCATGTATTCCATGTTTATTCCCTTACTGGGCTTTATAGCTCACCCCTTTTCTTATGCATATCCTCAGGTTATCTCATGCAATGCTAAGTACGAGGGAATGTAGTGGTCATGTAAAGAAATTTTTCAATAAAGATGTTGTATTTCATGTTTTAAGTTGTTATGTAATGATCCTAATACTAAAAGACACTAGAAATATTGATCATCAATGTTGTATCAAGTGAATAGTTTATGAAATAAATCATGTTTAAGTTTGTAATAAAAGCAGGGTTGTCATACGGGCCATGAGTGTGTGATGGCATGCAGCTCACTGGAACGTGTGTGGGGTAGGTAGTAGATCATCTACCAGCCATGTTCTATGGAACAGACATGGAATATGCTGAGTTTGGGCGGGACAGAACTAGCCCGCCAGCACGGGTCGGGCCAGAGGGGTGACCAGACCGCTGGGTGGCCTGGCTGGATAGAACCCGGTCCCCCAATACGGGACAGGCCAGAGGAAAGGGGTTAGGCCGCTTGGATACCCAGTGGGATAGACCCTAAAATTAATGGTTTGAGCCCCTAGACCATTCTGGAACATGTCAGGTCGGGTCAGCCAAGCTGGGTGAGGTCAGGTTAATCCGTCCGGGCTGGGGCGGTCCGGACCCAACTATCCCATTTTCACCAAAATACTCATAACATTCAAACCGTATGTCCGATTAACGAGATGTTTGCAATGTTGGGACCCTAGTGATGATGAGTTCCTTTTGATATAAACTTAGTGGATTTAGTGGATGTTGAGATATGAATGATGGATTGAGGAGTAGACTCTATCAGAATCAAGCATGCTACGGGCGGGTCTTGGTGACGCAGTAGTCCATGGAAACGAGTGGTTCTAGGTGACCCAACAGGCCAGGGAGAGGAGTTGGTCTAGTGACCCAGAAGGCCAATTAGATGAGTGGGTCTCGGTGACCTAACTGGCCTAAGTGATGAGTGGGTCTAGGTGACCCAATAGACCTAAGCTCTCATCATTGATGTGTGCATCAGTAGTATAATTTGTTAATTGTTATGACTCTAAGTATTTATTTCCTTTCATTAGAAGGTACCTATGTGAGATGACTATAATTGTGTTTAAATTACATTATGGAATCACTTTTGTGTATTGTGGTCCTTACATAGTATTATGTTACTCACCCCTGCTCGGGCTCCGCCCGCACATGTCGGGTCCTGTGTAGACGAGAGATTCTTAGATAAAGACCTTGGTTGTATGGGACTAGCTGTTTCCCAGTGAGATCTGACATAGGAGACTTACATATATGGAATCAAGAAGAAGACCCTTCACCAACCCTTCAAGTAGCTTTTACCAAAAACAAACTTTATAAGTTTGTACTTGTCTTTTTTGGGCTTTTATTCTGGCCCCTTTACATCCCGTTTTTTATTATTACTCTCAATGGTTGTCTTAGTGGAATTATTGTTTACTTTTAACCATTGTGGGTAGGGGATTTGTGTGTGTGTACGTGTGTACTGGTACTCAGTAAAACTCCTTCCACTTGGTGGATAATTCCTTCGGCGCTATTTGGCACCCTCTGGCCATCTTGAGGCTGTCTTGGGGCAGTCACGACACATGCCTCAGGGGATGGATCATGACATGAAGGGTTACGATAATGGGAATAATTGTGTAATAAAATAAAATAACTTTTTATTTTATGTAAAAAAATATAAAATGAATTATAATATGTATCTAGTTTACCAATACTGCTAAAATATTTGGTCCTTTGTGACGTGATTTATTGTATATTATGAAAATAAAATAATGTAAGGCATCTTCTCTGGAATATTGTAGTTTTTGTCTTTATGATTTTTTTCATATAAATTTTAGTAGAAACCTTGGGATCAAGATTTTGGGAAAAAGTATATTATAGAACAAAACCGTATAACTAACTATTAAAGAGAATTCTATGATAACATCATATTGATTTGGTAATGACCACAAAAAACCATGGACACACCTAAGGATTAAAATATTGATCAGGTTTCATGATTTATACATCCTATGGATGATTCTCCATGACTATATGATTTATCACTATGATTAGTGTTTCTCACACAAGGATTTTGGTTTTAGTCAATAGATAGAAACCAAAAAAACTGATTTAAAATTGAATGTGATAGATGATGTATTAAAAAAGTATGTCACCAATTATATCATGGTTATATGAATATTGATTTTTCTAATTAATTTGGTTTATATATTTTCATTAACTTATGAGCTATAGACACCATAATGGAATTTATGTTTTAATGTTCTTAAACACCCTTATGAGGCTTTTATTTGGGGTAATTATTCATGATTACTAATATTTTGGGAAAATTTTTTTGTTACAGAACCCATTGCATTATTAGGTATGAAAATATTATTTTATGAATAATTCCACTACATGTTTTGAATATATGTTTAAAGAAAATGATGACAATTAGCGTTTATATGATCTTATAATTTTAGTTAATTATGGGTTATTATGTTATTGGGAATACAAAATAAAATTTATGGGATAAGATTTATGGTTTAAAAATATCATTAATGATGAATATATTTAGGTAGTTTTTGAGTGTTCACATCACATTTTTGGATAATATTAATATTGATTTTGAAAAAGGAAAAATCACAGTTTTGGTGATAACCTGTCATGTCGGTAATTCCGTAAGGTTTTAAACCATAACCCAAGGGAAAAAGGGTGAAACACCTATCACTAGACTATAAAAATTCCATGTTAGTATGAAATTTTTTAAGATAAAATATCTAATTTATACATGTTATTTTTTTAAGGGAATTTGTTTTATCAAATAGATAACTTTGGGGTTTGAAAATTATTTTGTGATTAAGTGATTAATATTATTTTGGAAGACATTATCTTTTTTTGAAATCCTTTTAGATTAAGGTAAATAAAATATAATGAGGAATAAAAGTTTAATTTTCTTTTGGAGACAAATATAATTTTAGTGTGGACTTATAAAGATATGGTTATTTATGGAAATGGTTATCATAACTTAGAAATTATGTTATTTAGAAATTAAATATTTACTATAACAAATTAAGTGTGATAGATGTTATTTGGAAGCATATGTGATTAAATCTTTCTTATTTTTTGGTTTCAATTGTACTCTATAATAATTTTGAGAAAGGACAATTATTTTTTAAATTATATATATTAATCAATGGGTATTACTGTTGAAATTTAGAGATTAATGTTTTTTTCATCATGTAAAAGATTATTCTTTTTTGGGAATTATCTTATCTTATCCTAACCATTTTGGTTTTGGTTAATGTATAAATAATTGATGAATATATAATTATAAATTATGTATTTTTTATCCATATAATGTAATTATAATTATGTAGGCATGAAATCTTTGTATTAAATACTCATCATTTTGAGAAAAAGATGAGTTTGTGGTGGAAATTGATTAAAGGATGAAACAATAGTTGTCATTTAAGTATGTTTCCTTATGTTATTAGTAAAATAATTAAATTAATCACTTTATATTCATAATTTTATTTTGAAACCAAAAAGTTTTCCATTTAGTTTTCTTACTAAGATATCAATTACCTTTTAACCCATCGTAGATTTATGGTTTTTGGATTGTTATCTTTCTCATCACCATGTTCTCTATCATTCCCCATCAGAACTTGATAGTTATTTTTCTCTTCCATGTAAGGGTTTTCATGCACGGACCCCAAGAATGTGTTACCTCATGTTATCTTCATAATCTTGTTATTTATTTTAATGTGGATGTTTAATTAATCCTTTTTCCGATGTTGTATTTCAAGAAAGGTATTTGGAAAATTCAAACTCATTGTTTTAGATCATGAGTTCAAATTTTTAGGAAACAATATATTGATGGGGTAGAGTGAAACATCCCACATTTTTTAAGGAAACACTATGTTTCATAGATTACATGATATTCCACATTGACCTTAAATAAAGAACTAAATATTTTTATTTAAATATTACCATTATAATCCAGATGTTAAAATTGATGGAATCAATAAGATTAACTTAATTATGAAAATATTATTTAAATATTTAAATATAATGAATTATTTTCTGACTAATTACTTATTAATGAAAATAAAACCCTTTTCAAAATAAAATGATATATTTTTCTAAAAAACTATATTATTGTGCACAAGTGTTTTTTATAACAATAAAATAAATAAAACATCGATTTTTGATTATTTTAATTAATTATATATATATATATATAATATGTTAAATATAATGTTTAATATTCATCAAATGATTTTTTAGACAAGTTATATGAAAAAATCAAATTTTATGCATTAGAGATGAATTTTTATAAAATAGACAGGTTTACAACCTTTTGATGGAGATCTTGTTTAAAATATAATTTTTATACTTTTATATATTCCATTTTATAAAAAAAACAACTTATTTTAAATTGGAATATCAAAATTGAAACATTTTAAATTTTCTCTTGTTTTCTAGATAAGTTTCATGTTTTAATGAATGGTGAAAAAATACAGAATTTCAATTGAGGACAACCTTTTCATATAAATAATTTGATGTTTTAAAATATATTTTTTTATTAGATAAATGTATATTTATATCAATATTAAAACCTTTAATCCAATTTATGTCATTTTAATTAATTTCACATTGAATATATATATATAAAAATTTCAATCTCTTGAACATTTTCACTTTAAAAACATGTCCTCTCATTCCATCTATGGGATTAATAATAAAATATTTTTTATAATTATGTATTTTTTATTTTAAAAAATGGATATTATATTTGGAATCATATGCTCAAAATTTAGTAAAAATAACCCTATTATTTTTTATAAATAGGAATAGATACATTAGTAATTTTTTTATTACCACGATTAAGGGTAAATAAATAGGTTAAGAGTAAAAATAATATTATAAATATTGCAACATTACTATAAAACAAGTACTAATTTTATAGGATAAATGATTATCTACTAAAATAATCCATAGGTATATATCATTTCCTCTTAGATCTACATGGATGACCTTATGGATTTTATAGAATTTTATTTTAAGAAAGTAAAATATGACATACTCATGTTTTAAATAAGTATTACATTTTTAATATCTGGTTGCTAAGAATATATATTTAACTATAAATATTGATTTGAAATCTAAAATTTTTCTATTCATCATGGTGATTTATTCTTAATTTTTAATAAATAAATAATAATATTAAAATCTTATACAATGGTGATGCAGGAATTATATAACTGATGGAAATATTAAATAAATTATTTTTAAAATATTAAAATTAATATAAATTGAGATTTTTATTGTCATTTATTATTTTTCATGGAAAATTATACATTTTATTTATATATTAAAATAGTTGGTTCAAATATATCTTGTTTTATTGATTTTTTAAAGGTCAAAGTGTTGAATAATTTCAAAATTTACATTAATGTTATATTAAAATAAATAATATTTCATTAAATGATATCCAATTTATAAAAATATATGATTTAGGAACATTTTTCAGAAAATGTTTGAAATGATATCCATGATTCATTTATGTTTATTTTTTCATTTAATATTAACAATATTAACCCTCAAAGTTTATAAATCCATGTTGTCATGGTATGAGTTAATGAGATAAAATAAGGGTTAATATAAAAAGATAAGGGTGCAAATATTACATAAACAAGTATAATAATTATTTTATGATAGTATATATAACAATAATCATATTATATTTTAAATAACTCTATTTGGATCAAATTCTAATTTAAAATTAATTTATATTAATTTAAAATTTTGAGAGTTTCCAAATGTTCTTATCACCTATATTATAAAAGAGAACCTCCTCCCTCAAATATTTAAACCACTTTGAGACTTATATATTGACAAAAACATTACCATTTAACCTTAAAAAATAATTTTACAAGTTTGGGAGGTCAGGATCTTCCAAAAATCCCAGCCTAAG
Source organism: Viscum album (assembly GCA_963277665.1). NCBI lineage: Eukaryota > Viridiplantae > Streptophyta > Magnoliopsida > Santalales > Viscaceae > Viscum > Viscum album. The sequence continues at coordinate 1,306,899,787 of OY728162.1, forward strand.
ATCCCTCAACAATAAATCTAAAGGATATCCCCCGAAGTAGAGGTAATTATTTTTAGCAACTCATCCAAGTAAATTTATTCTATTTACTCTTCATGTGCTGTTTAAATAATAAAATAATAAATATAGTATAATATATATGATCATATGTTATTATGGTTTTGGAAGAAACATATTCCAACTTTTATCCATCTTATGAAAAATGAAATCATTGTGTGTGTGTGTGTTTATATCTTTCCATCACCATGAAATTATGTAATTTTTTTTCATCATGAAATTACAAGGATGGGTACATTGATGAAATTATATATATATATATAATAATTATTTCACTGATTTTATTCTATTAAATTTAATATACCAAACATTTTTTTACTCTTTAACCAATAAGTAAATGACACCATCGCTCATGTGTACGTATGGCCTACCGTCTCCAAGATGTGATGTGATTCATTTTCCATGTTCACCATTAAATAATGATGATAAAAATTTATATAATGAATAAATATAATATATATGAACTTAGTATAATTATTTATATGACCCAACTATTACTATGAATAAGAGTTTGGACTTACGGAACGATATAATCATTAGAAAATGAAGCAGTTAACACTCAAAACAAGGGTAATAATAAAATATCATTAAAAATATAGTGATAAAGTGATATAAGAAGATAATATATGATATCATAAATATGATTACAGTTCTTTTATAAATTAACAAAACTATTTAAACCATTATATTGGTTTTTTAGATACGTAAAATGAAAATTATACCTAAGGTAAGATATTTTCGTCTAACTTTTATTTCTATGGGATAAATTCTTTATTAAACACTTATTTGTTATGAGTAATATAAATTCTTAAAGACTAATATAATAAAAAAATATCCCTCTATTAATGTTATTTCATTTTTTATTTGATGTTATGGGGCATATTATTCAACTGAATACAAAATAGTAAGTATTTTATTCATAATTTCATCATTAATTGAGGTTGATTATATTTAACTCTCCACCGGGGAATATTTCTACATGTACATGTTTCATAAAAAAATTAAAATTGATTTAAATATTTTCTTATGATTTTCTAAAGTAATTTAAACAATTTTTTTTTCTTTTTACAAGGTTCTTGTAATGTAATATTTTTTTGTTTTCTGAACAAGGTTCTTCAATACATTTCTGAAAAAATATGGAAGTAATGTCTTTTTAACTTATATGGAGTGAGCATATTTTCATGTTTTCATGATTCAATGATAGTATATAACATATTTTAGAAGTTTTATTAATTTTTTTTTATGAAAAAAAATTGTATTTTATAATTTCACATAATTTTAAAAATAAGTGATTTCCAATGTGAAATTTGGTATTTTCCTCAAGAATTTTGATATATAATTTTCACTTAAGTCAACATCGTATTTTGAATCTTAATCATAATTGATTTTGATCTCTTATGTTATCATTTACCATATTTTATAGAATGTTTTAGGAATCATTTTAAATTTTTATGTTCTATTTTTATACCATTCATAGTTAGTGGTTAAATTATTCATATTTTGTATGTTATTTTTTATTAAGGATGATTATGTTGCTAATGTTTCACCCCTTCTATATGTGTAATTCATTGGACTTATTAAGTAATTGTTGAGGCCTGCTATATCCCCTTGATGCATCAATGGGTCTCATGAGATAAACTAGTTTTTGTATTGGCTGATGTATTACCCTTTTAAGTATGGTTTCTTAACCAAAGCCTTGATGGATTTTTTTTATTCCACACATTATACATTCCCTAATTATGTGATTAGATATGGATATTTCATGTGATTATTTGAATTGTAGAATATCCATGTCTATGTTTCATTATCATATGATTACTTATATGGAATTATTTGATCATATTTTATTCCTTACATATTATACTCAGCTTATTCATTAAATGAAATATGTTTTAGTTAATCATCATTACATTATCATTTATGCTTGTTTATGATATTTTTCATTGTATGTATACCATTACTGTTCATCTAAGATCACCCCTTTATTATGATTCATTTTTTACCAGGATTTCAAGAATTATATAATGACTCGTATGGTGGGATATGATAAGGTGAATAATGGTGTTCTCAAAGAAATTTTTTTTATACATTATATTTAAAATTAAATTTGAAATTAAAATATGAATCTAGTTTACCAAGACTACTAAATTATTTGACCCTTTGGGATGTGATTTCTTATATATTTTTCTAATTTAACAATGTAAGGTAATAAATTAGGGATATTAGAGTATATGTATTTATAGACATAGAATGGAAAGATAATTTATACAGATTATGAAAATATAAGAAGACGTAGTGGCCACATGAAAAGAAAATTTTACCAAACTGGTCATGTGTACACTAAATTTTATTCTTGGACATAAATGTAATATTTTTATATTATATATTTTTATTAAAAAATATTTTCATATATAATTATACTCTCATTAATTTAAAAGTAATGAAGCGGTTTCAAATTGTGTTGAGAAATTTGGGATAATGTTTTCTTATTATTTCATACTTCATGAAATCAAGATTACTGAGAATATAAATTGGATAGAAATGTATAATTATTAAATCCGAAAATATAACGTACAACCCACCCCCAATGGATCCAAATATAGTAAATTAAATTTTATATATGGTTTGGTGGGATAAATAATGTGTTACAAAATGGGTGGGATTGTTCATTAGGATATTGACATCAAGGAAATGAGTTCTAACTTGTAAAGTATTATGAAAACATATATTCATCCCAATATATGATGTTTTAATTTTAATGAGTTGGAATATTATGCTAGTTCATGTGTGAAGTTAGTTACTAATTATGGGAATCATTGGGATCAGAAACATAATGGTGCTGAAAAGAAATTTTCTACTACTACTAATGATGTGGGACCGTTAATTGAAGTGGTGTCAACTCGAATGTGCTCAGTATTTTTGGAAGATTAATATATGGTCCAAGTATCCTGAGATAAAGATGTTTGGTAAAGAAACTCTAAGGATGAAATTTCATACTTTTTATGAGCATTGTGAGTTGGTGGTTATGCCTTTGGGTTGATGAATTCCCTCGTTGTATATATAAATATTATGAATATTGTTTTCTACGAATATTTGGATAAATTTAATTTCTTATTAATTAATGATATTCTTTTTTATGATAAATATTAGGATGAAAATCAGAAACTTTGATGTATTATTTTCTACACATTAACTGACAATAGGTGGTTTGGAAAAAATTATATATATAAAGTTTTGTTAAATAACATTTCATTCTGAGAAAATACTATTTATAAAGATAGATTAATAGTTTATCCTACTAAAACTATTCTGTCGGAAGAGTTACCAAGACCTAAAAATTTCATTGTGATTTATTTTTTTCTTTGAAAACTTGGTTACAACTATTGAAAGTTTGAAAAACAATCATGGTTATCAATCCCATTTAATTTTCTATCTCCAAAAAAATTAAATTTAATATAGATAATGGAATTTGATGAATGATTTCATGATTTTAAAATAACATTTTTTAATTCCCCTATGTTTGGAATACAAATAAGAAATTGTGGAATTTTTATTTACATTGATTCTTTTTTGAATATACATGTTTATTTTCTGAAATAAGATGAAATTGTGATTGTTTTGTTGGGTTTTCGAGGCATGAAATGGGGTTTTTATCATTGAGATACCATTTTAATTAATCTGAGAAACTCCCAATGGTCCCCCCCATTTAAAGATGGGTATATACTTACTTTCTAATGGCTGGAGGTCATCTGGGTTTTTTCACCCAACCACTTATAGGGACTCCTATTCACTAAGATGATGGGATTTCACACACTTCACACCCTTTAGGGGGGAAATTTTTTATACTATCATAATCTCTTTTATATTTAAGATATGTTCTTGAAATATTTCTCAAATCCTGATACAAAATTGGTTACCCCTAACTGCTTGACCTGATTATGAACATTCATCGACATGAACAATGGTGTGGATATCATATGTTCTCTAACTCTCTCTTATTTAGTTATGATACTTTGGGTTATGTCCATGTTCAAGAACGCTAGGGTTTTATTTCCATCTATGGAGGTGGTTGGTGTCTTGGAGATGATATTAAAATTATATGAGGATTCCTATGTATTTTCTGAAATAAGAATCAAAACCAATGTTGTTCAGTTATCATAGTTTAAAGTTTTATGATTGGAACCATCCATGTAGTTTTACATCATATGGTAAGGGCATGAATATCGTGCTCAGACCTGATTTAGTAATCCTACTTATCCTTTTTTAGACCAAAATCAGAATCTATATAGTTATCTTAATGGGTTTCTATTTCGTGATAGATATGAAATTAGAGGCCCTAGGTAGATCTTAGTAATATTAGACTTCCCTAGATTTCCTCTTCATGGATATAGCCCTTTGAGTGGAGATCAGAGGAAACACGACTTACATCCCTATGTTGATTCCTCATTGGGGAATTCAAATCATTCTATTTTTACTATCATCACTAGTCTCTATACTTACGTGATCCAGGATCAGTGTGAGAAACAAGAGATAGTGGTACATCAATCACATTTCATGTGATAACATTTATACAATGATTACACATTAAATTCTCCCATTGAGAGGTATGTTTTCCCATATCAGAGAGGATATGGAAAAGAGCTAGGGACCTAGGAAGGCATCCTATGTATCCTAGTTATGGTGGGAATTTGAGTTCTTGTAATTCACTTGTCCCTTATCCCGCTAATAGACTAAGGTTGATGATCACACTCAGAGACATTATGGCCATCCTTACGGGTTTAGGGATGCTTGGTGATTATACCAAGATGGGTTTCTTATCGATTAGGTATACATTATATTTTTTCTATATTTAGGGCTTACGCTCTAAGGTCACCTAATTAGTCAATACATATTATATTATATCAGTAGTCGAGGCTTACATACTTAGAATTCCCAATTGGTTTACCCATTATTTGTCCTCTGGTGGATTAAAGAGAGGTAATGATGACCATGAGGGGTATGTTTGAGAGCATGTCCTTGGAGGGGTCACATGAGTGCGTGGACCAAAATCATCAAGGACACTTCCAATTTTATATGAGTATACAACCAAAAGGTACTCGGTCGAGGTCCATATGGAATGAGTCTATATGGGCTATTTAGGACAAGGATGGAATGTTCTATAGGATTTTCTTTAAATTTCTTGACCGTCTACTAGGAATGTCTTTATTGTCTACCTAATATGTTGGGGAGATGATCTAAAATGGAAGACGCATCCAAGGGAATCTTATTCATCAATTTTCAAGCCCTATCCACCTTTATTTGGGTGAAGCAGAGATGTATGAGATACTACACATGATGAAAGTTGTCATGTTAGAGGACTCACACATGATGAAATAAATTATCTAAAATGTGTTTACCTGAGTTGAGAGGAAATGTTAATGGACTATCTCTTAATCAAAACATACATTGTTTTTGTCTTACACATGATCAAAATAGGAGTTCTATTTCAATTTTTAGGAGGTCTTGTAGGGTCGTGTTGTCGACGCCATGGGCATGTCGCATGTATTTCAGTGACCAGGCGATCTTTCACCTCCTTAATTTTTATTCCATTTTTATTATAAAAAGGTCTGGTATTATTCGATTTTGTAGGAGTATTGTTATGGATATTTACTCTATTTTTTATGATGACTCGCATGAAAAATATGTGTCATATGGGAATATTCCATCATGTTGTGGACAAATCTATCCATTTTACCTTAGAGTGATGAGGGGGAAGCACATAGTTTCTGGGTCATACCCGAGGAATTCTGTGTGGAGAGGGAGAATAGAAAATTGTCTTTCACTATAGGAGGTGGACATATATGGGGTGTTGTGCATGATCAAAATTAGAATGATCATATGTTATCACATGATCAACCTGACCTATCTTTGGTTTGTCGCATGTCGATATGGAAATGCATGTGGGAAATCACATGATCATTCTAACACATCAATGTATCCTTTGTATGATCAACATGCATTGTCTATACTATCTTCCCATGACCAATGTAGAAAACTCTGAGGTACTTCACATGATTGATATGTCATCATCCTAGGCTTGAAATGTGACTATGCAGGCATGTTAAGGGGTTTTCACCATCTCAACATGGATTTTCTTGGAAAATCTCCTGATAATGGTAACATGTTGAGTAACTTTTTTGAGGTCAACATGGGATACTGAAGGATTGTCTCTCGGTCAAATTGACAAGTCCAAAACTACCTAAAGACATTATGTGAGTTGTGAGGACTCTTGAGATTGTGTCCCCTTAAACCTTTCATGTGGTATGGTCTTGCAGATATGTTTAGTGTCTCACACATTGAAAAGTGATCACACCAAAGGGTTAAGGAAAACTGTAAAATGATTTATGCCAAAAGTCACATGGACAATGATGCATGACCGAGTGTATATACTAAGGAAATACCCCACATGTACTTTATAGATAGGGAGAGTATCCACAGAGTTCTCTTATATATTAAATCCACATATAGGTTGGGCTAAATTCGTCTAAAGGAGTCACATGCCACTCTATCATTCTTTTGATTTTCATAATCACAAATAGGTCTTGTGATAGGCCCTCTAGTGATATGTGGAGAATTCGTACCAAATACTCCTCATGCATGGGTTAAAGCAAACACATAATGTATGGGAGGAATGCATGGATAGATATTTGTGTGGATGCTTCATGTTGAGGTAGTCATTCCCATGGATCTATGCGCACATCACAATATCAACAGATTCGTAATTCATAAGGTATTGCAAGTTTGTTGGTGCAAGTCCTTGGTCACTTTAATGGGTGCCCCTCACACCTGAGGGTCTTCACCGGATGGAAGAACCGAGATAACACATGACCTATGGATCCTTTTTAATTTCCACAAGACACGCATCTAAGATTCATACATGCACCACATGGTAGAGGTGTCATGTCCATTATGCAGCTGCATGATCTCACAAGGGTCATGAAAGAGTCTCGGCAAACATATATTTGAATTATGTCTCAGACCTCAATGAAGGATTCATATTCGAGGGTCCATGTAGGGGTTTCACCTCATATGAGCTTCTCAGTAAAGATGAGGGAATTCTCATGAGTCCACAAGAGCATCAAGAGGTGTCTACATGACAGTTCATGTGCTCACGGTCTTTCACCTAAACACTTTTCATGAAAAGGATCTTCTTATGATTTTTAACTCGTCTTGTAGTCACATTACATGAATGGAGGGGTCTTGAAAAGGTCTCTGATAGCATGCCGAGGATGACGTCTTATGACCAGGAATTAGTATTTCTAGTGGTTTACTCTCATGGATAACAACATTAAGATGAAGGGTGTAAATTGGAAAGATATCAAGACAGAGGTTTCACAAAACCATGATATGGGTGTCCACTTGTTTTTATATGTATCACAATTAAATGTCCCTGAGGTAGGTTTGATTTTTTAAAACACTACCACTTCACAAGGATCTCACATGAGATTATCCTCTCATGTGATCACATGATCCTATGATGATCACATGATGAGATCTTGTGGCTACAATTCTGTGGAAGGTTCTTGTGGGGGTACATGATTTACTTAGAGAAGATCTATGGTGGTAATTTTCTTAGAACTATGTTTCTCTACTCTTCCTTTTTTTCCATAGCTCCTTCCCCTTTCCCTTTATTTTATATTTTCTTGCATCTATTTTTCTAGATGGGAGATAATTTATATAGGTGAGGGGAGTCTGAGTCTTTTGCCACTTTACATAGGATGAGGGTCGCATGCACTGGGTGAAGTAGTGTAGATCACATCACATGATCATTTAATCTGATCATGTGATGCCTCTGTTTCTCTCTATGTCATCGCATGATACAGAAAATTCAGAGTTCACTTGGATGGAAAATATTTCATAGGTGGATGGGTTTTGAGTCTCTAAAATGATTTTAATGCATTGATAAGTTATATTCACCTCATTCACATGATCAAAGGATTATTATGAGATTACCTTGACTCCTTTCATTAATGTTGTTTTTTCCAAATAAATATAATTTAAATCGGACGAAAATATGTCTAAGGATGATGGGTTCGCTACCACCAAAATTCTAGAGACACCTTCAGAAGTTAAATTTTGTTCGGTCTCATGTTTAAAGGATGATCAATTGAACCCTTCAATAATTTTTGGAAACTCATGATGAAGGCTCCAATGTATGTACCATAGATCTCACATTTTCTCACATTCATTGTCTTGGACTTGAAAAACTATCAAAAAAGGACTGTTGTTGGTTATACCAGTGACCACTGGGTGATCATGCAACCAACATGTCAAATAATGTTGTGTGGGGTAATGGGAACTAAGCTGGAGGATGAAGATGGGGTCTCACGTTGCGCAAGATCGATAGACTTCAAATTCATGAGGCGCTGGATTGAGTCGTTATGTACTCACAAGGGAGTTCTTTTAATAGATTTTCTAAAAAAATTATAACAACATAGGTTAATTAAAAAATTATTCTATAAAGGTAGCATTGAAGATGCCTCCTTCCATCCCCCGCGCTGCCTTTGGCCCGGATAGATGACATGGAAAAGTCGTCATCAGGAATGACATCTTTCCCTTAACTCCCAATAAAAGGGAATACCCCCTTATCCTTACTTAAATTTTCCCCCATCTCTCCTAAATCCACTACATCTCTCCCTAAAAAAATATCATTTTCCAGGCGGTGGAGTAGGTGGTCAAAATAAGGTGGTTTTTTTCCAAAGCATCATTTATAGGTATTTTTTAATTTCATTTAGTGTTTTTTATTTATTTAATTGAATTATTTTTATATTTAAATATTTAAATTTTTATGTAGTTTAGTTAGTTCAACATATTTTGTTTATTAGGTTGTTTAATTATTTATAAATAATTTGGAATAATAATTATAATTAGTAATGATTAAGTTTAGATTAGGTATAGATTAAGTATTGTGAAATTTTGGTATCATAAGTCATATGTGGTTATCTAAGAAATCAAATCAATGTCTGTATACAAACAAGTGCATTTGGATCAACCACAAATATACCTAGGGGTAAAACATGAAAACACCACTTTTAGATAGACTCGAACGAGAACTAGTGCAAGAGAATGGGATATGTTTCACTCCTGGTTTAACACACCCAGAGGATATGCTTAAGATGATTCATATTTTCTTTATAAACTACTAAAATACCTAATAATAAAAAAATCTAATCTGTATATTTATAAATGATAAAATGATAATTATTATAATATTGAATAGAATGGACAAGGAAAAAAGGAATTAAATAATGAAAGTTATTATTTGTAATTGAATTATTTTTAGTCTGTTTTAAAAATGTTATTTATTAATTAGTTTAATTTGTTATATATAGTTAAGAAATAATAATTTTTAATAGTAATTATTAATTATAGATTAATTAATAATAACATAGGATTAAAAATGCATATATATGATTAGATAATTATAATTAACTAATGATTATCATTTGATTAGTTATTAAAAAATAAATTATTAATGAATAACTTAATAATAATTAACTAGTGATTAATGAATGAATTATTAGTTAAAATTTGTACTAATAAATATTAGTATAATTGTTTAAGATATAACAATATGTTCTAAAATTTTATTATCATAAAGATTATATAGTTTAGAAATAATAGTTTTTATTAGTAATTATTAATTATAAATTAATTACTAATCACTTTGGATTAAAAGATGAATAAATATAATGATTATATAATAAAACTTATCATTGAGGTAATAAAAAATATGATTATATAAAATGAAATAGACAAGAACAAACATAGTAAATTACACATGAGTGTTTTATAACATACAAGAAATACGTTGACAATTTTCAATTAAACATGGTTTCTATGAGATGATCATGACTTTATAAGTAAGGTAAAATCAAGTTTATTTTTATTTTGTATCTTAATGACATCATCTAATGGTATATACTTAATATGTTAAGTAAAATAATTGAGAATATTTTATTAAGCTATCAAATAAAAATCAGTTTCATTTAACATCCCTTTTGAAGTTATGCTCATGTCATTCAACCCATGTTTTATTGTAAAATGATGGTATTTCATGTATGCTATAAAATATTCATGTGTTATTTTATGTGTTTTTATTCTCTTTTATAGAGTGATTGAAGAATGATTTACTAATAATTAACTAATTATTAACATAGTAATGTTTAATGGGTGATTAAGGATTTATCAACTTAGTAAAAACTGTACGAGGAAACATTAGAATCAGAGTTTTGGATATAATATTTTTTTTAAAAAAATAGTATCATAAAGATTATATTGTTTAGAAATAGCTATTTTATTAGAAATGATTAATGATAGATTAATTAATAAATAAATATGGATTAAAAAATGAATCCATATAATGATTAGCTAACGACAGTTTTGATCATATAAAGTTAAATGAAGAAGAACAAACACATTAAATAATTCATTAATGATTCATAACATATAACACATTCGTTGAAATTTTTCAATATAAATTGGTTTAGATGAGATGATTCTAGATTCGTATATGAGGTAAAATGAAGATTATTTTTATTTGGCATCTTAATAACATTTTCGAAGGATATTCATTTCACTTTTTAACTTTCAACTATTTTTGGCCTTCTAATGAAATCTAAGATATGTCATTAGAAGGTCAAAAGGTTTTGAAAGTTCAAAAGTGATGTCTATATATTTGGAAGATGTTATTAAGATATAAATAAAAAATAAGTTTGATTTTACCTCATCCAAAGTGAGACTCATCTCATCCAAACTACATTTTATTGAAAAATTTACACAAATTTATTCTATGTTATAAAGCATTCATGTATTATTTAATGTGTTTGTTTTTCCTCATTTCATTTTATATGATCAGAACTATCATTTTATCAATGATAAATAAACAAATTTGATGTATCCTATTATTTTTACCTCAGTTTCCAAAACATTTTAGGACTTATATTCTAATAAAATTTTATATAATGTAACATTACTATAATATTTTAGGGTATAAAAAGGAATCCTAAAATTTAATTCAAATAATTATTATATGGTCAAACACTATTGTTAATATTTGTTAAAATATCCTAATTTTGATCATAGAAACATTTTTTACGTATAGAGTCTTTTTTTCCTATGTGTATTTCTATGGGGAGTTTATTCAAACTGAGCTTGGAGGTTATTACTGTAAACAACAAATAATAGTGGTTAATACAGCTGATTGTGTAACATTAAGTGACCTTAATAATAGAATTATTGGTTCCTCAAATCTGGGACCCGATCAAGAGATCATGTCTATGAGCTACAAACATTTTCAATTCCCAGTAGCATTGTGGAATCTAGCTTGTCCACTAGTTGCTAATGTGCAATGGGTCTAAGCAATTAATTTATTTTCTCAATAGTCAGATGGTACCATGATCGATTTATATGTTGATGTTTCTACTATACAATAATAATGTACAATATTATGAAGACATAGACTTACCAGAGTGGTTGAAGAGAGTCCTCCCACGAAATTGAGCCTATTAAAAAGGATGTAGAAGAGGAAAGCCAAGATGATCTCTCATATATACATGTCAATCCGACTTCCGATGAGGAGTTTCATAATAAAAGAACAGATTGCGACAACAGTTTTGATAATGAGGGGATAGAAAAAGTTATGGAAGAGGTTTAATAAAATTCATTTGTTGTATTGCAGCCTCGACCTATAATAAATCATCCACCACTCATTTAATCCTAGTAAGAAGCAGTGAAACGTGTGCTTGAATTCAACAATAATTGTCTCACACTGACAACTAAGTTTCCTGGAGTTTTTCCGGAAATGTTTAATGAGATGGAAAAAACCTTATATGTTGGAAGGAATTTTCAATGCAATGAAACATTAAAAAGAATGACAAATAGATTTCACAATGAGAGACACTTCACTTATATAGTTCCCAAATTATGTTGTAATAAATATCTCATACTGTGTGAGATGTATGGGGATGACTGTAGATATCACATGAGGGAAATTTCAGACATTGAATTTGTAGGATGGAGAATCTTGAGGATTAAGGCAGCTCATACTCGAATTCAACCAATCATGACATAGTATCATACCTCATTGGATGCAGAATTTATGTCATCCATTGTTGTTGAGATGATTAGGACATGCCAAGATGTTCCAACAACCCTAGTGAAAGAGATGATACAATAGACATCTGGTTATAATATTTCCTATTATAAGGTATGGATAACAAAATAGAAGGCATTTGTGATGGTTTATGGTGATTGGAATGACACATATCAGGTGTTTCATAAATTTCTAGCCATATTGAGGCATCATAACCAAGTTTTCTTCCCTTTTGATACCAACAAACATGACTCTCATGATATCTAACTTGATTCACCTTGTGTTTAATTTCATCAGTTTTTCTTCGAATTCCTCCCCTATATCTCTATATTTCATTTCAGAAAATAGGTCACTCATATTGATGGAAATTTTCTTTGTATAAAATAAAAGGGTGTATTGTTGATTGTGACAACTCATGATGGAAATAGTTCACCTCTTCCACTTTCCTTTTCCATTATAGAGAAAGATAACTATGAATCAAGGAGTTTGTTTTTGGCACGTATCAGCACCAATTTTACCAACACTATGGGTGTTTTTTTGATATATGATCGTCATTGGGCAATTAATGAAAAAACCATTGTGGATCTTGATACAAGGAGATACCAAAATTCAAATCATCGGTTCTGCATTAGACACATTCTGAGAAACGTGCATAAAAAATTCCACAGTGAATCGATGAAGAAGGCAATCACGAGGCCTCGTACGCATTGTATTTTATATTTTCTTTCCATTTCAACATAAATATAAAATAAAATTATGTGAAATATCATATATTTTGTTTTTCATATGAGTCAGATCAACGACGGTTTGAAGAAAATTTTGAAAAAATACTCCAATATAATCAAGAATGTTATGATTATATGATGCAGATTCCAAAAGAAGAATGGAAATTGTCATATGACGGTGGAAAGAGGTACAGAAAAATGATCAGAAAAATTGTGGAGTTCATCAATGGTGTCTTCAAAGGGCTTCGTAAGCGACATATAATTTTCGTAGTCTATGAGACATTATATCATCGTGTGAAGTAGTTTTTTGATAGACAAAAACTAACATTAGATGGAATACAGTAGGGGATAAGGTATGGAAATTTTATTACCAAGATATTGTAAAGGATATTGAAGAAGCTTCTAGTTACCATGTCCGCCTTTTTCAATTAGGAAAATCTAGATTTTATGTTCAATAGAATTCATACCCCATCACAAATAGCATTGGTGAAAAAATGGTGGTATTATTGGAAACGAGGCAATATCAATGTGGAGACATTTAGGCCTTATAGTTTCCATGCACACACTACATCGTAGGATGTGCCTCTCTGAACATATCATGGGAAGCATATATTGATCCAGTGTACCAGATGGATACCTCTACTAACTGTTATGCTGCACTATGGATGTTTATTAGGGAGTTTCATTATTTACCAATGCCCAATAGTCAATCGATAGTGATACCTTACATCAATCAGTTGCGTCCTCATGGGATACTGAAGGCTAGCATGATGTGGAATGAGATTTACTAACCTTAGGGATAATGGATGAATTTGAGATGCACCATATTTCATGACAAAGGTCATAATCAGAAACGATTCTATAACATTGTTGGGTCGATTTCACACTCTCATCCACAGTGATGTATTGTCTTCATTGTTAGAGTATCATATTAGAAATTATATGTTGTTATCTCTACTATTTTACCTCAGTTTTCTAAACCCAAAAACATCTTCCCCTACACCATAATCTCAAAATTCTAAACGCTAAACCTCAAAAACTAAACCCTAACCCTGAAATAATAAACCTAAACCATAAAACCATACAAAAAATCCAAAAAACTAGAACCAAACTCAATATATGAAAACCTAATATATAAATTCTGAAACCAAAAATATCAACCTTATGCCCAGAAACATTTTCCCTTTACCTCGGTTTCAAAACATTATGTGACTGATATTCTCATAAACATAAACTTTTATATAACAAAATAATACTATCATATATTATTATACAAGAATATGTTATAAAATATCATTGTATTAATTATTATATGATCAACCATCATTTCAATAATTGTTACATTATAAGAATCATGATTAGAAACATTTTTGACATATAGAGTCAGGTTTTACCTATGTGTACTACTAGGGGAGGTTATAAAAACCGATAGAGGAGCTTGTTATAGTACACAACCAACAATAAATGTTAGTACAGATGATTCTGTAACACTAACTGAATGTCAATAAAGAATTTTTGGGAAATGAACGATGATTCAAGAAGAAAAGTGAAAATGAAGATAGTGATGGAATAAGATTACATCATCACTTTCATCATTGTCACTGTTCCTCCTACGTCATTGTTCATTTCCCAAAAATTCTTTCTTGAAGTCCAGTTACTGATACAGAATGACCTTTACATGTGAGAAAATAATCATGAAACATACCATCATGTGGACACTCATACATAAATTACAAAGAAAAACATTTTCTAATAAACATATACATAAAAAAGATAAATTGTTTATATATATAAATATATTAAACCATATCTTACAAAATAACCTTTTCTAGTAAAATCGTATCTTAACGACATGTTTGTAATATTCTTTGAAAAACAGGAAGACATGCCCCTTTCTTTTGGTAAATATAACTTCGTAGTATATTTTGAATAAATAGGGAATGTCTTTAATTCTTCAAATAATAACATTCTATTGACCATAATGTTATATTTACATTTAACACTTATGACTCATTTCATTTGTTTATATGCATATGGTTGATACCATATTAATCACTCAATAAGATTCCCATATTTCCCAGGTCATTCTAGAGGGTTGTGAGGATAGATCGATTAGGGAGCATCAAGTGCACCATTTTTATCATAGGGATCCTCCACAGGACATTAGACTATATATGCAATGTGCTGGATTCTATGGCATTGCCATATCATATTTTAAAATTTTCAACCATCACCTGATTTCTATGCTCATGGAGAGGTGGAGACCAAAGACAAACACAATCCACCTACGTGAGGGAGAGATGGCCATCACCCTCTAGGATGTGGCAACGCTTCTCGGTCTTCCTATACAGGGGAGACCCTTTATTAGGACCACTTGTGCATCTTGGGCCGAACTTTCTCAACACTTGTTAGGAGTCAACATGGTTTTTGACCGTAAGGCTATAGATGGAGTGTCAATATCTATGCTTTGGTTGGAGGCCTATATTCCACATTTACCTAATGATGATGACAAGCATACTGTCATGAGTTGTGAATGTTCATATATATTATGGCTCATTGGAAGTACCACGTGTGCTAATCACTCAGGGATGCATGTGTACATGATGTATCTACCCCTACTATAAGACTTTGATCCAGCCATGATGTATAGTTTGGGATCATATTGCTTGGCATATCGGTACAGAACATTATGCAGGTTGACCTATAAGGACCCCACGGGTCTCAGGGGATGTGTCATCCTTATTAAGATGTGGGAATGGGAGCACATCCCTATATTCCGCCCTGATCTTGTTGGTCCACTAATAGATATAGAGGTGTTGCATGAAACACTATGTGCATGCTAGTATGATCAATAATTTCTATTGGTTTATGATTCTTCTTGGAGTTATTGACTTTAATTTCACATTATTTGTCACTATTGATGTTGTATTTTATAGGTGGTGTCAGCAACATAGTTTCCAAGATGTCTTGAGAAACCAATTGAGTGTATATCATCTTCAGTTGGACTGTCTCTTAACTGACCAGGTATCTATACACAATCTATAACTGTCTAAAAAAATTAATAAAAGCATGATTTTTTTAGTGAGGAGTTTTTTTGAAAAAGGTCACATGTCAATTCGTATTTCATGGCTTCCATACTGGACTATTTTGAATCATTTTCCACCATAATGAACTATTGGTATTGAGTTTGATATGGATATAGTACCCCTCATTCAGTTCCATATTATTGAGTGGAAGCAACCTAAAAGATTCATGCTTTAGTTTTGCTGGGCTCAGCCAATTCCATTTCCACCGAGACAGACAGTGCATCTTCATGGGATGAAGCTCATATGGAGGCAGGATGAGGACTGACACCGAGTATATGCCATCTTTCATGACTATTAGCGTAGATTTGCAGAGTTTCACATTCAGGGTTTACCTAATAAATGATTCTTTCTTCTAGAGATGGTTGAGTACGATCCACTGTACAGACTAAAGTCTACACTGTATCTTACCCAACATGGAAGAGAGATGCATAAGATTTTAAGTAAAAAAAATTCCATTAGTTTTTTTATTGAACTATTTTATAATTAATTTTGAATATCTTTATAGGGTAGTCACTCATAGCATCATGTTATCATGATTGATAAATAGGAGGAGGGGGACTTTAGGCAGGCAGCTGTCTATGCTGAAGCACTAGAGACTAGGTCATCTTATCATGTGCTTTTCGAGAGCATCTATGAGCGTCCATCCTAGAGAAAGGATGTTCCTACCCTGGAGGAAAATCCTACAATAGTTTCTTGGGCTGAGGATCCTTGACCATGGTTAAATAGATAGTTTCATGTTGTATGTGAGGCCTCACCTGTTCCACGGGTAGAGGTCGAACCTCTAGTAGTCTAGCCTCAGCCGATTCGGGATGTGCCTTAGGTGGCATGGGAACCTTATTTTTTGACAGGATATCCACAGTACTCTAAGTCTTGGGGTCCAAATCCATCACATCCTTGGGGTCTAGATCCATAACATCCAAGGGTTGTAGATCCATCACATTTTTGGGGTTAATATCCATTGCAGCCTGGGGGTATAGCTCCATCGCAAGCTTGGTTCCCCACAGGGATGATGGCAGGTCCTTCTACCACATTAGTAGGAGGACCAGGAGGGCAGTACGAGCTGAAGTAGATAGATTCTCCTACTGAAACACAAGTGGAGGATGTGATAGTAAATGTTCCAGTGCCTGACTATCAGCACTCTCTAGGTTATCATACTCCACAACGAACATGACGTTGACATCTTATTTTCAAACCACCATGTGGGACATAATATCCTCTCCATATACATAGAAATTGATTTTACATGTTCATTTATATGTTTTATGTATATTTAAATGAAGATATTATTATTTATATCATCCCTTCTTATATGTTTATCCATTATTTTAGATTTTGTTTATATTTTAGAAACATTTTATATTTGACAGCTTTCAAAGTCGACTACTTGAAAAGTATGAATAGTTATTATGTTTCAAGTAGATAATTTTAAAATGTAATATAATATACTATATAAAAACATTGTAAATAAAATTTAATAGACTTCAGAAAAATCTAAAAATTTCTTTAATTTAAAGAGTTTCATATATAAAATAAATAAATGAAAATGAAAGGAATGTAAGGACAATTACTCAGAAGTGAGAGAAAAAAAAGAATGTTGAGGAGGATCCAAAGTCACCTACCTTACTTTCAAAGCCTATAAAATATAAACTATAAGACCCATACAAATAAAAATTAAAACATTGACAACTTCTTATATTTTTAAGAAATGTTTAAAATTTCATTTATATTGGTCTTATATTTTATATTTTATAGTCTAAAAAATAATGTACTTGAAACATTTTTATGTTTCAAGTAGGTGGATTAGAAAGCATATACATTATTTTTCAGAAACATTTTTTAAGAATTTATTTATTTTTGACTAATTATTATATGTTTAATCAATTTTTAAATTTTCATTTATATTGGTCTTAATGTTTATATTTTATAGGCTAGAAAAGTCACCTACTAGAATCTTTTTTATGATTCAAGTAGGTGGATTAGAAAGACTATAGATTATTTTTTATCAACATGATTTAATAAATTAATTTTATTTTAGACTACTTGTTATATGTTTCATCAATGTTTAAAATTTCATATATATAGTTCTTATAATTTATATATTATAGGCTAGAAAATTAATGTACTTGAAACATTTTTAAGTCTCATGTAGGTGGATTATAAAGCATATAAATTATTTTTCATCAATCTTTATTAAGAAAATATTTTTTTATTTTTGACTAATTTCTATATGTTTAATCAATTTTTATGTTTTCATATATATTGGTCTTATATTTTATATTTTATAGGCTAGAAAAGTCACATACATGAGACATATTTAAGTTTCTAGTAGGTGGATTAGAAAGATTATAAATTATTTTTCATCAACATTTTTTAAGAAATTATTTTTTATTTTATATTACTTATATTTTTTATCAATGTTTAAAATTTCATTTATTTTGGTATTATAGTTTATATTTTATGGCTATAAAAATCACATACTTTAAATATTTTTATGTTTCAAGTACGTTGATTAAAAAGCTTAGAAATTGATTTTCATTAACATTTTTTGATAAATTATGTTTATTTTAAACTACTTATTATTTATTTAATCAATGTTTAAATTTAATTTATAATGGTATTATAGTTTATATTTTATAAGATAACAAATTCATGTACTTGATACATTTTTATGTTTCATGTAGGTGGATTAGAAAGCCTATAAATTAATTTTCATCAACATTTTTTAATATTTTTTTAGTATCAACTAATTATTATATTTTTAACCGATGTTTAAATTTTCATTTATATTGGTCTTATAGTTTCTATTTTATAGGATAACAATGATACTTGAAACATTTTTAAGCTTTAATTTGGTTGATTAGAAATATTATAAATTTTTATTGCATTCAATTTTTAAAACAAATTATATCTATTTTCTAATATTTATTATATGTGTAATAAATTATTAAAATTTCATTTATATTCGTCTTATATTTTATATTTTATAGGGTATAAATTCACGTACTTGAAACATTTTTATGTTTCATGTTAGTGGATTAAAAAGATTATAAATTATTTTTCATCAACATTTTTTAATAAATTCTATTTTATTTTAGACTACTTTTTATATGTTTAATCAATGCATAAAATTTCATTTATAATGGTCTTATTGTTTATATTTTATAGACTAGAAAATTCATGCACTTGAAATATTTTTATTTCTCAAGTAGGTGGATTAGAAATCATATATATTATTTTTCATCAATATTTTTTAAGAAATTATTTTTTTATTATCAACTAATTTTTATATCTTTAATTGATATTTAAATTTTCATTTATTTAGGTATTATAGTTTAATTTTTTTTGGATTGAAAAATCACATAATTGATACATTTTTAATATTCAAGTTGGTGGATTATAAATCTTATAAATTATTTTCTATCCATATTTTTTAAGAATTTATTTTTTATTTTCTACTACTACTTATTTTTTTAATAAATGCTTAAATTTTATTTATATTGGTCTTATAGTTTATATTTTATAGGCTAAAAAGTCACGTACTAGAAAAACATTTTTGTTTCAAGTTGGTGTATTACAAAGATTATAAATTATTTTTCAACAATATTTTTAATAAATTATTTTTTATTTCTGACTAATTATATTTTTAATCCATGATTTAATTTTTATTTATATTTGTCTTATACTTTATATTTTATAGGCTAGCAAAGTCATGTACTTGAATAAGAGATAAATTATGCTGAAACATTTTGATTTATTTATATATAAATTTATAAACATAAAAAATAATAATAAAAGAGTAAATTTTTAAATATATTAAAAAGAATAATTGAAATTGAAAAAATTATCATTTTAGGGAGAAGGAGGCATCAGTGGTGCCTCCTTTAAGGCATATTGGTTTAAAATAAATAACCTATGCTATTAAAAAAATACTGAAAACCTATTAAAAACTCACTTATGAGGTGTTAGACTGAAGAAGCTGACTGGGATTAGTGGGTAGAATGATTAAATGACATATATTGAATTGATTTGAATTTCAAAGTGTGTGATATTGAGGTAGGCGGTCGAGATCAGTGGGAGGTGTGATTGAATGGTCCAAATTCAATATCTATAGAAAAATCCCCTCCCACATTGAATTATTTTTTTGCATCCCCTTCAGTATACAATACATCCCATGTGTTCTACATGGTTTTTTTGATAACAGGGTTGGACCCCATATCATATGCATCTCCTCTATTAGGTGGGCCTTGTTCCATGGAGATTACAGGTTGGGCTATGTGGACGCCTACGGGCTTGCGCACCACGACCCCTATACATGGGTCGGTTTGTCTCATCTGAGAGATATTATCTCTGTTGTCCACTAGCTAGCCTAGGGAAACTCCCATACAGCATGGTTGAACCCTAGTCCCACATGGGCCTATGGTAAAATTTTCTTGGCTGGCTAGTAGCTATACATAAATATTTGGATAGTGGTGGTAAGAAAACCCCTTAAACTCTAAGAATAAAATTCTATGTAGTATATAAGAGTTCCAATGTAACCTTCTCTATATCCTAGCCTATTATTCAATGATTCCATGCAAACTATATTTTTATTTCCACATAATCTTAAATGTTTTTAAATATTCCACAAAAAGTGTAAAATGAATAAATATTGGTGCTAATAAAATGTAACCCCTTAGAATGAGATTCGTTTGAACTAAGAAAATATGGCTCTAAGGTAAACATAAATAAATTTTTCTATTATCTAAATATATTATTATTCATTATACTATAATTATTTCGAATATATATCTTGAGTATGCCTAAGGAAATCTCATGTGTTATAAATATGGTACATTTGGCTACAACTGCTCGTCAAAATCCAATATTGAAAGTACCTTCAACTTGGTGCATGGATTCCCTAAAATTTGTATTCATATTCATTATAGATTAGAATATGGATTGGGTGAAAAGGAACATGTGGTAGGATCAGAAGTAAATCACTTGGATGTATCTATATATCCTATGAGGATAGAAATAAAGACACATGTAGTTCTAAAATATACCACTTTCCAGATCAAACTCACACATAAAAGAAAAATTTTTGTGGATAAAGAACCATATGATGAATGTACTTTTATATGTCTAACTCATACATAGGATTGGGGGTGTCACTGTTGTGTAATTAAATCCCTTGTAGAGAGCCATGTCTTGGGGGATATTGATCTGATCATTTATGATGCCCATCCTTTATGTGTAACACCAAACAGATCTGATCGCCTAGATTTGAGTTATTTAATTTCAACATGTTACTCATTGAGAAGTGTTCATGAATACCCACTAACATGAAATTCTTCATCGGTGGACCTTCTCTAATAGTCTTGAATTTGTTTGATTTAGAAGGAAAATTTGGACATGATATCTTTCTTTAATGCTCTATCCTTTTCCAATGTTAACGGATATAGTGAGAAAAACTTTATTTTTCTAAGTCCATGTAGTGGGAACCATAATCTTTGTATATTTTTTATTTTTTTTGTCCACAACATTTTCTTATGCTTCATATGGGGGATGATTTATCAGGAATGGAATTTGATTTTTCATAGGACTTTTTCTTCCAGGTTTTCATCCTAACATGTTTTTGTTCCAATTTTATTTTATAGATGCTCATTATTACCTAGATCACACAAATTGAATGTCTAGTAAGAGGATACTAAACTTCTTCCCATGATTCCCATATCGATTTTCCATCATGGAGATCAAAATGTATCATGTTGTTTTATGGTCCTGCAAACTAGACCATTTGTGTACTATAATTTAAGATCTTCTATATTGGACCTTATGGAATATGGGGTTGGAAGACCTGGGATGACTCAAAACACTATGGGGCACTAAGTTCCATCGTGGTGTTCCAAGGATCGTAAGGATTGGATCACCTTTCTTATAAGTAGGAGATGTCTTTAGTTAGTGGGTTAAATTACCCATTCATCGATATCATATCCTATAAAAGAAGATATCAACCCTATTCCAAGGATTTATGGATGTTTTTTCGAGTGAATATGGTTGAGGGAGAAATACTAGTGATTCTAGACCTTCGTAGATAGTTGGAATACAGGTTATGTACGTCACCATCAAAAAGTTTGATCAAAGAAATATGGAATGGTGTAGACATACCTGATATTTCCCTCAGCAATATTGGGTGTTTGGATTTTTCTAGGGATACAAAGTAGAACCTATGTGCATCATGCCTTATTTTTTTATGCCAACATTTTTTCCTAAACTCTATATATGAAGAGTTTAGAAATACATGACTTGACTTTTTCTAAGGATTCCCTTTATGGGTTATAAACCTGATAAGTGTTGTGTCTCTTTCGCTATCATTTTAATGTCTTGTGATTTAGACTACTATAGGATAGAGTTTTAGGTGGTATAGCTTGGTCCAAACTGTGAACAGTTTATGGTCATGACACTTTTGGACCTAATATAGGACTTATTACAAAAGAGCCTAATTAGGATTCATAGCGTCAAGAGTACTTTAATATCCTTATGAGGGAGAGGTTAAAGTGTTGTAATTCACAGGTAAAGGTTATCATGTCCTGACTTATGATATTTGAGAATGATTCCATGGATAACCTAAAACACAATGGGGTTCTAGGTTCCACCGTGGTGATGTCAGGCTAACAAGAATTACATATCCCTTTATACTTGGCCAAGATGTCTCTGGTCGGTGGGTCTAACCACTTATGTGTCTATAGAATGGTCAAACAGAGAGATCTATTTTATTTTTCTTGGGAAACAAATTTTTTGATGACCTAAGACACTTGATCCATGAAATGTGGAATTTCGATTGATTTTCTTAAAAAGATGATGGACACACCTCATTCTTTGGTTGGATAAGGTATGTCCCTTGTGGAACTTTGATAAGGAAGTTCTATGAGAGATGGATTTACAAGTATAACATAATTTATTAGGGATGTACTTGCCTCCATCTAGTTTAATGTCATGTGGTATGAAATTACTTCCATGGTGTTTAACATCATGTGAAAAGAATGTACTTCAATGCAGTTTAATGTCATTCGGTAAGGACATACATCTATATAATTTAACTTCATGAAGTAAGGACGTACTTATATATTGTTTAACATCATGCAGTAAGTACATACATCTAGTAAATTTAGCAGCTTGATATTAAAAATTACATCGATGTAGTTTAACATAATGTTAAGACTATATACATCCATTTAGTTTAATGCCATGCGGTAAATGCGGGGGAACCAATGTGAAAGTGTGGAAATTTTGCAACTGGGCCTAATGATGGAGACTTGGTCATCACTATGTATGTCATGTGGATGATAATCAAGCCATACGTAGTTCTAAATGAAGTCTTCTATGCAGTTCTATCCCATGAGTAAATAGATTGGCATTTTTATATATATTTTATGTTACTAGGATCAAGGTTTGAAATTGAAGCATCATTATGTATCCTATGAGAGCAGGGAACAACTCACACATATTTTTTGAATGGTTAATACTTTACATTGGTAATAATCTTATATAGAGTTGGTAATTATTTCTATTAACCATTGCAGTAGGGTGTAGGATTGGAGATCCAGGTTTCACTGCGTATCTTGTGATGACAAGAAGCAATCTACACATAGCTCTTGATGTTCCATTTAGTTTAATGTCATGTGGTGTGGATGAGGGTGAACAGATATGAATAAATGTAAATTATTTAGTTAGGTCAAAATATGAATGTTTGGGCATCACTATTTATCTCATGAAAATGAAAATCATTCCATACATATTTTATTCGAATCTCATGCACTTTAACGTTATGTGGTGAGGATGGAGGCAAATCAACGTGGATTATTGTGAATATTGTGGTCGGTCCCAATGGTGGAAGTTTGGGAATCACTACACATCTCATGAGAATGATAATCAAACTACATATAGTTCTGAAGAACCATACAGTTTGAATTAATTCAATAAGGACATTGAATATGTAGTTTAACCTCATGCGGTGAGGACTCATTGTATGAATTTTTAGGTCTTGAATTCAATATCGTAATATACATGTTGTGTACATTTATGCTTTTCTAGTGAGGGTAATTCCTTTCTACAGTTCCGAAGCTCACATGATCTATGCTTGATTTGATAAAAAGGGAATGGAAAGGAATTCCCTACAATTGAGAGAATGTTGAGTGCACAATAAGGACAATTTGTATCATGTAGTGGTTAGACCATGATATATGATCAAGGTGTCCCACAAATATCATTGGAAATAAGAAGCAATCCTCACATAGTTTTATAATAACTATTCCGTTTGACATCATGGGGCAAAGACCTAGGTGACTCGACATGAATATATATAGATATCACAATTCTGTGTAGTTTTATTTCATATGGTAAGGACATTGGTCATGTAGTTTAATATCTAACACTATGGATGAGATGTGCGGTGCAGTTTAATGTCTTTCTTCTATGATGAGGGTTTCCATGTATTTTAATGTCTTTCTTCCAGGACGAGAGATTATGTGTAACATAACATGTTTCTATAATGAAAAATTTGTACTTATTAAAGTCATGTAACGTGGAAGGGATTATATAGTTTAATGTCTTGTAGATAGAATGAGTGATGTGACTTACATAGATGTGGATGAACTTATCATTATTCGATGCATTCCCCCTCCAGATTTGGATCGACCATGAAGATGGTTGTATCGGCCAATGTGTTGGTGTGAACATTCAGTAATCAGGGAACATGATACAATGTGGATGCAAAAGGGAACTTTTCCATAAATCCCATAGCATAGCCAGTGAGAGGTTCTTGTTCTTTCTTTTTGATGGCATATTCTCCATTGACCAACTTTATCACTAACTATGAACCACCTTTGATATACAGGTAGGATATTTGTTGTTGTAGTTCTAGTTTTAAGACAACGATGGGGGATTGGTATTCTACCTCCTTATTTGTGTTGCTTTGGATAATGACAAAGAGTAGTGAAAACCCACATTTTTATAAGAGAAAAATACAATCCCCAAGAAAAACCATTTAAGATTAGGGTTTCCCATCCTTGTTCTTATAGAAATTTGTGAGGCTCTACCAAAATACATCACCCGTGCATGGAGATTTTCATAGGAATTGAAGACCTATTCATCTAGAATATCGGTGTCTTCTAGCATATTTTTAGGGGTAGGATGAATTTCATAGAAATCAGTGATAGCTTTTCCTTTCACTGACTTATGTGACACAAACTAAATGTCATATTTCTGAATAATGACCACCCATCAGGCCAAGATACCTATCAACAACGGACATACAAGGTTGTACATCAGCAAATCGACACAAGATACCAATTTTACTTTGTGGTGTCATAAGTAATGCTTCATATATTTCTCTATAATTATGAGTGAAAGGATGTTCTTCTCGACATCAGAGTATCGGGTCTCAGTACCCAGCATAGTCTGGTTGAGGTAGTAGAGACAATTTTTACTTCTTCTATCATTCGTTTGTGTGAGGAGGGCACCCAATGAGCATTCCATGGTGGCCTCATATAAGAAGAGAGTCCTCCCATCCATTTGAGGCATCAAAAACATGTGGTCGTAGAAAGTATTTCCTGAGACTTTTGATGTATTATTTTTTTTCATCACTCAATATTAACGGGGATGATGTTTAAATTCCATCTCAGGTATTACACTTTCTCAGATGAAGTTGTATTTGATTAATCATTCAACTCTAACCTCTACAATGGTTAAATTAGATGGGTGTATCCTCTTCGTTACCTTCTTAAATATTTAATTATCATTTGTTATTTTGAAATGGTGTGTAGCCATATCTAGGTTTTGTTTTGGAATTTCCTTGTATTCTCAAGAAAACACATATTGATGCCTCTTTATAAATGCAATGTAAATTTCTCTCTTTGAGGGGATTTCTGACACTAACCAATATAGGTCGTAGGTCTTCCTCTGTTCCCATATTTATCTTCCTGAGGTTATCTATGGGGTTTAAGATACCTTCATCAAATACTAGAGGGTTGTTCTTGATATCATCCTCATGTTCCTCCATTATTGAGCCTATGGAGATAGTTTTAGAAGAATATGTACATTTTGGGGATTTCCTATCACTATCATAGCGAGATAGATTCCATGAAATAAGATATCATCATCCCATTAAATCAGAGTAATCATAATGTGAGGTTAGATATGATAGTATTTTGTGTTTCCACTAGGCAAATGTGGGGCATCGACCTCTAGGATTAGATCTGTTACCTCGACCATGCTAATGGGGAGCACCAAGTCACTTTTCAGCATACTCTTGGGATTTACAGGGTCGATCCCATAATCCATTGAGAGATTCAATCTGTATATCATCATCCACCATCAATTTCATACCTTCCTTCTTATATAATTTTTCTTCACCATATGTGTCTTTTAAAGTCTCAAAGAGGGATTTTTCACCATGTGGTATGCCTAATTTCTCATCTGATGCGGATGATGTCTCCCATAGATTGAGATTTCACATAGTTTATCATCATGTGACTAGGAAATGTTCTATGTAGTATTATGTATTATGGTAATGACATAAATATGGGTGTCTATTCATGGATATAGAATGCTTACATCCCTACATGTCTTAATATGATTAGAATCATGTTGTACATAGTTTTTGAAAAACCATGTAGTTTATTTTCATGAATAATGGATATAATTAGTGCAGCTGAACATCTTGTAGTTGGGATGTAATCCATGTAGTTTGAACTCTTAGAGTGAGGATGACAACCATGCAGTTTACCATCACATGTTAAGGACATTGGACATGCATTATGACTTCTTTCGATAAGGATGATGTCTATGCATTTTAGTGTCATGTGGTAAGGAAATTATGCATGTATTTTAACTTATTCTGGTAAATATGATGGTTAAATAACCCATCAGGAGAGTGAATCTTCTGAAGGATCTTGGAAAACTCTTATTCATATTACATGAGTTTTAGGATCTTTCAAATCTATCAATCCTGCATATACATGTTCCTCCTGTCGACCCTTGAAGACAAGGCATCTTTTGATTGTGTTCCTGAGATATTGATGGTGGGGGGAATAATTTTCATCTACAATTAATCCGACCTCATTCGGCTTTTTAATTGTTGGGAGATTCATCATACTATTTTTCATGGAATAGTGAAAATACACAGAGACATTATTTTTTGGGAAGGAATAGGATTGGTCTAGCCATGCATTGAAGGATGGACGTTTCCCATGGGTGGTAAGTTAATCATGATCTATGGAACAATCAGTGATCCCTTCTTAGAGTGATAAGATAACTAGAGTGGGGAATCTTGTTTAGGAGGTTCTAGTATCCCCATGTCTATCGATACTTGAACACAATATTTAAATAAAAATAAATATTATATCATGTGCCCGAGACATTGATGGTAGGGGAAATTATTTTCATGGACTGCCACCCTTGCCTCGCCTGGCTTCCTCATCACAGGTAAATATATCAGCCCACTCTCCATGGCATAGCTGAATTACTTGGGAACAAGTTTGGTTTGTAAGGAATATAATTTCCACTAACTATCTTCAAGAGATGGGGGACCAGACCACTTCACCCACATGTCATCCATGCCACCGTTAGTGCGGGTGCATCACTTAACCTTGAGACTAGGGTAAAACATTCATGTCATTATTTGTCTAGGGGATGGTTTCTAAAGCATTGGGGTTTTTTGATCACGCACACTCTTCTTATTGATTAAAATATTATACTATCATAGAGTTTTTTTAGTGACATCTGAGGATAGATGGTTTCCCGAATATTCACAATGAGGAGGTGGAAAATATGTAAATTCCCCCAGCCCTCCAGGCTCAGATGAGGTGGAACAATTTTTTGTATCTATTCCAATGAGGGTATGACATGTATGAAAATTACCCTAGACCTATGGGCTAGGGAACTTCACTAAAAGTTTGGATTCTATAATTAGACTTGGGGTATCATGCCCAAGTGGATATCTTAGGAGTATTCCTACAATTATCTCTCCGGGATCCCTATTCTCTTGTTGGAGTTGAGCAATTTTTTATTCTATAAAATTGGAATTTTCATCCTCAATGGGTTGGATAGTGGTGGCTATAAAAACACACCTTCCTCTATCAGTGGCATAGTGAGTGGATAATGATGGGAGTTCTGATGTAGATTCGAGATACTAAATACACTATTGTCGATGTATGTACAATCCATTTTCCATACCTTTTGAGATATTGACATGAGTGGTAACACATCCTGTAGATTCTTGGTGGATACCACTGAGCCTTTTTGATCTTGTTAAAGTTGAATAAGATAGGCCAACCCGTTTTGACTCAGATTGTTGTAGGAAGTTATGATTGTACCTTTCATGAGTATTCTCATCTATATTTTTTTAAGTGATTCTAAATCTGAATGAAGTCATTTTGACTGATGAAAAAGTAGGCTTGTGCTCCTCTTCAATGATGTAACTCATTTGAAGGGTAATTTCTTGGTATATTGTCCAACTGGTTAGTACCCATGATGATGTTTGATGGGTTAATTTTCATGATGCTCTTTGGGGGTTCATTCCCATGATTTTTTTGAGGGGTCGGTTCCCATTATTCACATTGATTCCATTTTAGAGTTTTGTGCTCACGATTCCATTTGAAGGGTCTATGCCTAGAACACCATTTGAGGGGTCGGTACCCATGATTTTGTTTGAGGGGTCAGTTCGTATGATGTCATTAGAGGGGTTGGTGCTCATAAAGTAATTTGAAATGGTTGGATACTATAATTCCATTTGAGGTGTCAGTTACCATGATGAAGATGATCCCTAGGGAATGTATGATGGAAATTCCCCCAACCCTATGTGCTTGGGTGTTCCCTGAGATTCCGCAATCGTTGAGGCTAGAAAGGATGAATTGAGAGGCTCCTTGCTAGCGATGATCTAGAGATGATTTTAGGAAAATTTTAGGATAAAATTTTGGGCCATAGAATTATTGGTGATAGTATATATATAATCTAGCTCTGGAGATGCATCGTTTGGATACCCCTTGAGGGATATCATATTGGGTGTCCCAACATGGTAAGTTGTTGTAGGCACAACTTCCTCTTCACCTCCTTATGGAGTCATGAAAAAATGTTGATGATGATGACCATAATGGATGGGTGCCCTCCAAAGACACTCATGAGTGATTGGGTTTTCTGGTTGACTATCCTCATCTACATCCTTATGGTATGTATGGTGTGCACTATTGATCTCTTGGGATAGTCTCTTGAAGCAATTTAATATGGAAAAAGGTTTATTTCCTATCCTGGAGCCTGTCATAGGAAATACAACATGTGGGAGATCAACCTTTGAATGATTTAATGAGACAATTATAGAGCCGGGATGGTGCTACTAATGTATAATTTTTGACCTAAAACATTTATCAATTATTAATTGAAGAGGTGTGTTGTTGAAAACATATGTCGGGTCCTTGGGATAAAATTATCTTGTCCAGTGATCTTGGTATCTATTGGCACATTTGATGTTGTCATTCTCATTTCATGGAATCTTGAAATTATGGATAAGAAACAAGGAACCTTATCAATGAGGCGTCATATATAAGAGTTTGTGTTCGATCAATAACTTTCAATGTAAAAAATGTTGTCCCTTATTTTAACATGAGGTTCAGTTTGTTAAAAATAAATTCATCGGGTTGGTCATTTTGTTTTTTGATGAAAAATAAATAAACTTGTTTGAAGGAAACTAGGATATTTATCCTTTTAGACCCTTGAAAGTGATGACACCGTTAAATGAATTCTGGTTCGGATCAATATTTTTGTTTCATCATGTTTTGGAGGTGTGAAATGGGTTTCACTCATCAGGCCACCATTGATACTCTTCAAAGAAACTCCCAATAATTCCCCCATTTTTATCTGGGTACAAACCTTCTTTCCAAAGGCTATAAATACTCTGTGTTTTTAGGCCCAATGACTCTTGGGGACTCTCATTGCTCGAGAGGATGAGAATTCGGGCTCATCAGACACATTTGGGGGGAATTTTTTCTTCTTTGGGACACACTTGTAAATTTAACATATGATCATGGAATACTTTCTATATCCCAAAACGGAACGGGTTACACCTGACTCCTCAACTTTATTTCGAACATGTATTGATATGAATGATGATGTGCATATAATGGATTCTCTATCTAACTATTATTTAGTTATGATTCATTGGGAAATAACCATGTTCGAGCACTCTACAATTTTATTTCCATCTAGGGGGGCATTTGGTGTCATGAATATGGGATTTAACTTCTATCAGGTGTCCTATGTATCCTATGAAACTAGAATCAAAACCCATGTAGTTTGTTTGACATGGTTTAAGGTTGTATGACTAGACCAATCCATGTATTTTTACGTCATACAGTAAGGATGTGAATATCAATATCAGACTTCAGGGAGGCATCCTACGTATCTTGTTTAATACCAGAATTATATTATACTTATTTCATGTAATGGTCTTCTATGTCATGACAGATAGGACATTAGAGGCCCTAGGAGGGACTTATGCATATGAGACATCCCTGGATTGCTTCTTCATATATATATTTATTTGAGAGGAGATGGGATGTAACCTAACATACATCCTAATATTGATTCCTCACTAGGGGAATTTTCATCATCTTATTGGTAAAATAATCATTAGTATCTAAGTTCACGTGATCCATGCTCGGTGTGAGAAATAAGAGATAGTGTTAAATTGGACACATTGAATGTGAGAATATTCAAATGGGGCCTATACCTTAATGTATCCCATTGAGATGTATGGTTTCCCATATCATGGAAGATATGGTCCAGAGCCTGGGCCCTAGGAATACATCCTACATATCCCGATTGTGGTGGGAATCAAACTTCATGTTGTACACTTATCTCTTTACTCGCAGATAGGCTAAGGTGGATGATCACACCTGGAGACATTATGAATGTACTTGAGGTTTCAGGGATTCCCGGACCTTATACAAATATGGGTTCCCTATCAATCATGGAAATATTTATTATGTTAGTAGTTGGGGCTTATGCTATAAGGTTGACTGATTGGTTGGGACATATTATATTATATCAATAATTGGTGCTTACACAGTGAGACTATCCGATTAGTTTAATCGTTCATTATCATCTAGGGATTTAATGAGAGGTGATAATGACCACGAAAGGTATGTTTGAGAGGATGACCATGGTAGGGTCACATGAGTACATGGAAAATACTCATCAAAGACACTTCTCATTTAAAAGGAGTATGCATCTGATGGTTCTCATACAAGGTATATATGGCATGAGTCTCGATGGGGTGTGTTGGACAATGTTGGAACGTCCTAGAGAATTTTACAAACATGTCTTGACCATCTATTGGGAAATTTTTTATTGTCTTCCTGATATGTTGGTGCACCGATTAGACATGGTAGACACATCCCATGGAGTCTTCCTGATAAATTTTCATGTATTGGATGTCTTCGTATGGGTGAAGAAGACATGTTTAAGACGCTTCACATGACCAACGTTGTCGTGTTAGCGGTCTCTTGCATGATCAACTGATTTATCTAAGACGTCTTCACCTTAGTGGATGGTACATGTTAATTGGATGTCTTCTGATTAAAGCAGACTTGTTTGGAATCTTGCTCATGATCAAAATAGGAGGTCTAGTTGACTTATCAGGATGTATTTTGGGGTCGCATTGTGGATTCCCTTGGTGCATCACATGTATTTTATTTACCATTAATGGTCTATCATCCTCCCTATTTATTTAATTCGTAATATTTTACAAAGTTAAGGGATTCTGTGAGTTGGAATAAGTAATGGCAAAGATATTTACTCGATTTTTTATGATGCCTCGCGTGACCAATATGGTTCTTATGAGGATGTGCGAGCATGTTGTGGAACAATATATCTGTTTTTACTTAATGTGTTGATGGGGAGGTGTAGTGTTTCATGGACATACGTGAGGAATTCTATACAGTGAGGCTGATAAGATAAATGGATTTCGATGGATGAGGCTAACATGTCTGGGGATTTGCGCATGATCAAAATAGGATTGATCATAAGTTATCGCATGATCAACCTGAACTATATTCAGTCTGTCACATGTTGATTTGGACATATCTGTGGAAAATCGTATGGTCATTCCAACACATCAATGAATCATTTTCATGATCAAAATGCATTTCCCGGATTGTCTTCACATGACGAAGGTCAAAACACTGAGTTACTTCACATGATTGATATGAATTCATCTTAGGTTTGATGTGTGACAACGCATGCTTGTCGAGGGGTTGATTCCTGATCAATATGGAATGTCCTTAAATCATCACTTGACTATGGTGACATGTTGAACAACAATTGTGAGGTCAATTTGATATTCCCAAGGATTATCTCATGGTCAAAGAGACACTTCCAAAACCACTTGAAGACATCATGAGTCTCATGTGTAACCTTGAGATCACATGTCCTAAAACTATTCTGGAGGTATAGTCTCATGGATATTGTTGATGTCTTCTGCATGGAAAAGGGGGAACACCCGAGGTTTGAGGCAACCTATCAAAGGCTTTATGCTTAATGTCACATGAGAAAAGATGAACACCTGAGTGTACATATCAAGGGAGTACACCATATGGCCTTAATAGATAGGTAGAGTCATATCCATTGAGTTATCTTGTACATTAAAGCCACATACAGGTTAGGATACATTCACGTGATGGAGTCGCATGACACTATATCATTCATGTGTTTCCCATGATCTCAAAGAGGACTTGTGATAGACCATATTGTGATACACAAGGGGTTGCGTACCAAATCCACCCCATGAATGGGTGAGATAACACTCTTCATGGTAGGGAGAAATGCATGGAATAAGAACTGAGGGGATACTGCCTATTGAGGCAGCCATTCCATAGGCTGTGTGAGAACATTGTAAGACAAAGAGCATCTAGTATTGAATAATGGATTGCATATTTTCTGGTCCATGTCTATGGTCACTGGCATGGGTCCCTCTCATGCATGAAGGTCTTCCATGGATGGAAGAAAAGAGATATCCCATGACCAAGGAATCCTTCTTCATGGATAAGGTACACTCATATGCAGGTTCGGCCATAGGGCAAGCCACACGAGCCCCTGGGCTAGGGCAACAGGAAAGAAAATAAAAAAAATACAGAGGAAAGGGAAAACTTTCTCAATTTCACTATAGCTCTTAATGCATTTTATGGAAAAATTTTATATGTAGTCTGGGGAAACAGAATTTACCGGGCCGCTCCTACACATATGAGCTTCATCCGTGCACCCCATGATAGATGTTTCACATCGATTTTGCAGTTTCATGATCTACCAAGGGGCATTTGAGTGGCTCTAAAATCACATATAAGGATTGATTCCTAGTCTGAAAAGTACGCTGCATAGATGAGGGTCCCTATTGGGGTCATATATCATATGTCAGGATCTGTATATAGGGGGCTTACTCATGAGTCTACATGCAAGTAATGTTGTCCGCATGACAATGAATGTGCCCATGGTTGTTCACCTCAACAATTCACAAGACATAGATATTGATATGATTTTTAACGCATCATGTAGTCACATGATACATGGGTAGGGTTCTTTGGATGATCTTCGATACTCTATTGAGGATGACTTCAAAGATTAGGAATTAATATTTCCATAGGATTACTCCCAAAAATACCATCATGATGATGAAGGGTGTAAATATGAGATATAGATATACTGAGGGTTCACAACATCATGAGATACATTTTCACTAGATCTTATATTTATCACAGTTACAGGTCCTCGAGGTGGGTTTGTGGTTTTGAAAAACTATCGGTTCAAAAGGAGCACGCATGAGATCATACCCTCATGTGATCACATGATTCTATCATGATCACATGATAAGCTCTCATGGATACATTTCAATGGAAGGTTAATACAGGAGGGTCCCTTGATATACCTAGAGAAGAACTTGGGTTGGCGGTATCCAGCAACTCTATTTCTCCACTCTTCCTTCTTTTCTGGAACTCCATACAATCTCCCTTTTTTCTCTTTTCCTTGGTGTGTTTTCAGGATAAGAGCATGTTTATATAGGTGAGGGTCCGCTGAGTCATCTTCCACATGGCACGAGATGATCACTATGTGCCATGGATACTGGAAAATGACTGGCGATTGCGATCCTATTATCACCAAGTGATCATGTGACCACCAAGTCGAACCAGCAGTTTCATAGAAGAGCTTCCAAATGGGAGTTTGAATACGGGTTCTAGTTCAAATTCAGAGTTTTTATAATACATTTTTTTAAAAATATTTTCTAAAAACATCATACATTTAAATTATTTTTAAAAATACACCTCAAAGGCACCATCACTGATGCAACCTTTTCCCTAAAACAATAATGTTTTTTCTATTTTAATTATTTTTTTATTTATTTAAAATTTTAAATTCTTATTATTATTTTGTTATGTATATATATACATATTTATAAATAAAAAAAATTAAACATAATATATCTTTTACTCAAGTATGTGAATCTGCTACCTATAAAATATAAACTATAAGACCGATATGAATAAAATTTTAAAAATTGATTAAAAATATAACAATTAGTCAAAAATAAAAAGAGTTTTTTAAGTGTTGATGGAAAATAATTTATAATTTTTCTAATACAGCTACTCGAAACTTAAAAATGGTTCAAGTACTTTACATTTCTAACCTATAAAATATAAACTATAAGACCGATATGAATGAAATTTTAATCAATGAATAAAAATATTACAAGTAGTCAAAAATAAAGATAATTTCTTAAAAAATGTTAATTAAAAATAATTTATAAGCATTCTAATCCACTTACTTGAATCCTAAAAATGTTTCAAGTATGTGACTTTTCTAGCTTATAAAATATAAACAATAAGATCGATATCAATGAAATTTTAAACATTGGTTAAACATATATCAAGTAGTTGAAAAAAATTATTTCTTAAAAAATGTTGATGAAAAATAATTTATAAACATTATAATCCACCTACTTGAAACATAAAAAAATTTCAAGTACGTGATTTTACTAGCCTATAAAATATAAACTATAAGGGAAATATGAATGAAATTTTAAACATTGATTAAACATAAAACTAGTAGTAAAACATTTAATTTTTATTTATATGGGACTTATATTTTATATTTAATAGTATTTCAAAGTCATGTAGGTGGCTTAAGATCCTCCCCGACATTTTTTCATTTCTCTCTCACTTTCTAGTTACTTTTCCAACATTTATTTTTTTCATTTATTTATTTTATTTAAGAAACTATTTATTTTCAACAACTTTTAAGATGTTTTGTCTATCTTTTAAATTATATATATATATTATTTATACTATATGTTTTATAATCTTTTAAAGTTATCAACATAAAATTTAATAATTATTCATATGTTTCAATGAGTCGACTATGAAAGATGTCAAATATAAATTGTGCCTAAAAAATAAATGAAAACTGAAATACTAGATAAACATATAAGAAGGTATAATAGTATTTTCATTTTGGTAGACATAAAACATATAAATAAACATGTAAAATAAATGTCAATGTCTATAATGAGGAGATTTCATCCAACATGGTGGTCTTCCAATAGGACGCCTGTGCCGAGTTCATTGTGGAGTCTGATGACCTTGAGAGGGATGATCCTTGGGAATTGGAACATCAAATTTCACATCCTCCATCTATGTGTCAGTGAAAGGAGATGTCAACTGAATCTCATACTACCCTTTGAATCCTTCTCCCTCTAGAGTGGTAGAAGGATCTGACATCATTTTAGCGGGGAACCAAGCATGTGATGGAGATATACTCCATGATTCCAATTGATCTGGACCCCAAGGCTGCAATGGATATGGACCCCAGGGCTATGCTGGATCTGGACCTCAAGGATGAGATGGATCTAGACCACAAGATATAGAGAAATGTGGATATCCTATCAAGAATTTCTGATCACATTCCACCTGAGGCACATCTTAAATCGGCTGAGGATAGAATATTAGAGGGATGACCTCTGCTTGTGGAACAGGCAAGACCTCATGTGTAGAACGACGTTGTCTATGTAACCATCGTCGTGGCTCCTCAGCACTATCAATTCTTGTAGGATGTTTCATTGGGGGTAGGAACCACATCTCCTCAGGTTGGACACTGAAAGAGGGTCTCAGAAAGAGCACAAAAGGATGCCTTCATCTCCAACGCTTCTGCATGGACGGCTGCCCAAACAAATACCCCCTCTTCCTCTTCATAACTCATGTGAACAAGATACTATGAGTGATATCCCTTTAAATACATTCAAAATGAATTAGAAAATTGTTCAATAAACAAACTAATGTAAATTTATTTACATACCATCCTCTACATCTTTCGGCTGTGTTAGGTAAGATACTGTGTAGACTTCAGTCTAAACCATGGCTCGTACTCAACTTACTCCGAAAGAAAAAATATATTTGTAGGTACACCCAGAATATGAAACTATGCATTTCTACACTAGAAGTCGAGAAGGAGGGAATGTACTCGGACCCAATCCTCATCCAACCTCCCTTTCAGCTTCATCCCATAAAACCGCTCTGTTTGTCTTGGAAAAAATGGAATTGGATGAGCACAGAAAAAATGGTACATGACTCTATCAGGATAATTCCACTCAATAATATGGAAGTTAATGAGGGTCACTATAGCCACAACATACTCAATCCCAATAGTGAATTATGCTGGGAACTAGTCCATAATACTCCAATATGGAAGCCATGAAATCTAAAATGACAAGTGACTTTGTCAAAAAAGATCCAAACAAAAAACCTAAAATTGATGCTATTATTAAATCTGATAGACAGTGATAGATTGTATATACATACATGTTTAGGTAAGATAAAATCCAACTATATCCGATATACACTCAAATGGTTTCTTGGAACTGCGTTGATATTGTGTCACTAATACCACATATACAATACAACATCGACAGTGACAAATAATGAGAAATTAATGTAAATAACTCCTAGGAGAATCAGAAAACAATAGAATTGGGTGATTAAACCAGAGTCTATGAGGAGCATCAGGAAACACCACCATCTTGATCGGTGGACCAGCATGCTCCAGGCGGAATGTGGGGATGCACCCCCATGCCCACATCTGAATAATGATGATGCATTGCCCGAGACCTGTGCAGTCCCTGTGGGATATCCTGCATAATGCTATGTACATGTATGCCAAGTAGGCTGATCCTTAGCTATACCTCCCAGTCTGATCAAAGTTCTCCAGTAGGGTAAAATAAATCATGTTCATGTTCATCCCTAAGTGATCAATACACATGGTCCCTCCAATGAGCTGTAACATATATGCACGGGCATAACGCATGATAGTATGCTCATCACCATCATCGAGTAAATGTGGAATCTGCACCTCCAACCAAGGCATAGATATCTATGCTAAATTTGTATCCCTACAGTCGAAAAAAATGTCAATGCCTAACAAACCTTGATCAAGGATTGACCAAGATGCATGATTGGGTCTAATAACTAGTCTCCCCTAGATAGGAAGACCGAGAAGCACTACCACATCCTAGAGGGTGATGGTCATCACTCCCTCAGGTAGGTGGAATACATGTGTCTCTTGAATCCACCTCTCAAGGAGAGAAATAAGCAGTTTATGGTCTAGAAATGTGAAATCTAATACGATAATTCAATAGAATCCAGCACGGTGCAAGTATGGTCGAATGGCATGTGGAGACTCCCTATGATTAAAATGGTTCACTCAACACACCCCGATCGATCAATCTGCACAACCCACTAGAATGACTTGGGAAATATGGGTATGCTACTGAGTGAATAGTATAGTATCATCCATCTATATATAAACAAATTAAATTAGTTGTATGTTTAAAACGTAAATATAACGTTTTGGTCACCAGAATGTTATGACTTGTAGAATGCAAGACATGCCACATTTATTCACTTTGTTTTATGAAGTTATTTTTACCAAAATAAAGGGTCATGTCTTCATGTTTTTCAAAGCATATTACTAACGTGTTGTTAGGATATGATTTTACCTAGAAAAGGGACTTCTCTAAGATATGATTATATATATATAACATTTTTTTTTGTTATGCAGATGTTTATTAGATAATGGTGTGCTTTGTAATCTATGTATGACCGTCCACATGATGGTATGTTTCATGATTATTTTTTCAAATATAAATGTGATTCTGTAACATTAACATGACTTGAAAAAGAATTTGTGGGAAATGAACCATGAAGCAGGACGAATAGTGACAAGGATGACAGTGATGATGTAAACTCATTCCATCACTGTCATCATTTTCACCGTTCCTCCTCTGTCAGGGTCCATTTCCCACAAACTCTTTCTTTAATTTCAGTTATTGTTTTAAAATCAGTTTTACTAACTGATATTGTTGGTTGTGTACTATAACAATCTATAAAATCTATTTGTATAACCTCCCTGTAGTAGTACACACAGGTAAAAAAAGACTCTATACATAATTTTTTTCTGATCATTATTCTAATAGTGTAACTAATATTCACTAAGATGGTTGATCAAATAATATTTATTATACTAAAATTTTATAAAATCTTCTTTTATAGTAATATATGATATAATTATTTCATTACATAATACTTTATTAACATATCAGAAACAAATGTTATCAAAAAATTTGGTAAATAAAAGATGTTTTTGGGTTTACAGTTTATCTTTTTGGTTTTAGGATTTAGATATTAGGGTTTTAGATATTGAGTTTTGGGTTTATGTTTTTATATTTTTTGTAAGGTTTTAGGGTTTTAGTTTATGGATATTAGGATATGGTTTAGGATTTAAGGTTTAGGGTTTAGAATTTTGATATTAAAGTTTAAATTGTTTTTTTGGGTTTAGGGTTCTATTTTTGGGTTTTGGGGTTTAGATAACTGAATAAAAAATAAGAGATAAAAATATATAATTTAAAATATTAGATTCTCACAATGAAGAGAAGAAATCATTGTTGCTGAGAGTGTGAACTCGTCCCATTACTGTCTGGGCATAATTTTTGGTTATGAACTTTTTAATTACATATGGTGCATCTGAAACTCTGCCCCTATTCTTATGGCTATTACATCTCATTGTGTATCCTGCTGGCCTTCTGTCTCCAATAGGGATGCAACCGATTGATGTCAGGTAGCACTATTGTCTGGCCTTCAGGCATTGGGAAATAACAAAACTCCCCAATAGTAATCCATGGTTCATCAAAAAATATATAAATGGTGTCCATATGGTACACTAGATCGACATATGCTATCCATGATATGTTCACAGAGGCACATGTTGTGATGACTTGTGTGCATGGAAACTGTAAGGCCTGAAAGTTTCCACATTGACATTGCCTCATTTCTAGAAATACCACCATTTCCCCCCTAGGAAATTTGTGATCGGGTATGAATCCTCTTGAACATCAAATTGATAGTGTTATCATTGAAAATGCAGACATGATAACCAAAATCTTCTTCAACATTATTTTCTATCTCTTTATGAATGTGTCTTCTGTACCTTAGCCCCTACTGTATTCTGACTGATGGTAGTTTTTTTATATCAACAATATACTTCAGGCATCAATATAATGTCTCATGAACAAGGGTAGTTATAGGTAGCTTGTGAAGCCCTTTGGATACACCATTGATACACTCCAAAATGATTGTGGTCATGTGTTTGTACCTCTTCCCCCCGTCATATGCCAATGTCTATTTTTTTTGAAACCTTCATCATATAATCATAACATTCCTGATTAGCCTGGCAGATTTTTTTCAAAATTCTCTTCAAAACGCCATTTATCCGACTCATATGATACGCCAAATAGATGATATTTCACATAATTTGATTTTATCTTTTTGTTTAAATTTTAAAAAATAAAAAATACATTGTGTACCAAGAATCAAGATTTCCTTCTTCATTGGTTTGTTGTGGAATGTTTTATGCATGTTGATAGCAATGTGTCTTATGAAAAACCAATGATATGAATTTGGGAATCTCCATGTATCAGGATCTACATTGATTGCCTCCCGATGTTGAGCAGATATCAAACAAACACCCTAAATATCGGTGAAGTGGTTGCTGATACATGCCAAAAACCAACTCCATGACTCATAGTTTTCATTCTCTACAATGGAAAATTCATGAACAAGTAGTGATTGGTTTTAATATTGGGTTGCAGAAATCAACAATAAGTCATTTTCTTTTCCATTTAGAAATGTTCCATCAATCTAAATGAATTGTTTTCTGAAACGAAATGCAGAGATACATGGATGGAATGACCAGAACAACTGATGAAATTGAACTCAATATGGATCAAGTTGGTTATTGGGAGACACATGTTTGTTTGTATCATGATGGAAGACAATGTGGTTATAATGCCTAAGTATGGCTAGAAATTGTGGCAACACCCAATATGATTCATCCCAATCACCATAGACCTTCACAATTGCTTTCTGTTTTGACATTCATAGCATATTATTGGAAATATTTTAACCGAATGTATGTTGTATCCTCTCTTGAACAAGGGATATCAGAACATCTTTGCATGTCCTAATCATCTCAACAATAATAGATGACACAAATTCTACATCCAATGAGGTTTGATCTTTTGTTAGGCTTGGCTGAATGTAAGTATGGGCTACCTCAATCCTCGAGATTCTTCAACCTCCAAATGCAATGTCCATAATTTCCCATAAGTAGAATCTACACTCATCCCAATACTTCTCACACCGTATAATATATTTACTATGATATGATTCATTAACTATACTACTGTAATTCCTCTCAATGTGAAATATCTGTAGAATTATTTTTAATGGATCTTTATTTGTAAAATTCCATCCAACATATAAGGTTTTTCTAGATCACTAAACCTACCTGGTACAACTCTAGGGAACTCAGTTGCTGGTGTGAGAAAATTATTGTCAAATTTAGGCACACGTGTCATTGCTTCTGACCAAGATGCAAAGAGTGGTGGATGATTTATTGTATGTCTAGGTTGTTGTGCAACTAATGCATTTCCCGAAACCTTCTCCCTATCTTCTGCTGGTCCCTCCTCATCAGCACTATTGTCACAATTTGTTCTGTCATTAAAAAACTTCTCTTTGGATGTAGGATTGAGAAGTATATCTGAAGGATCATGCACGTTGTCTTCTTCTATATCATTTGGAATAGGCTCAATTTCATGGCGTACACTATATTTAACCAATATTGTAAGTCTATGTCTTTGTAAAATTGGACGTTGTTGTTGTAAAATAAAAACCTCAACATATAACTCCATCATGGTACCATATGACGGTTGAAAAAATAAATTAATTTGTTAGACACACAACGCATTAGCAACAATTAGACAATCTAGATGCCACAACATTTCCAAGAATTGCATATGTCTATATCTCAAAGACTTGATCTCTTAATCGGGTCCCAGATTTAAGGAACCATGAATTACCTCTTGAATGTCACTTAGGGTTACACAATTAGCTTTACTACCCACTGTTACTTGTTTTTTACTATAAGAACCTTGTTGATCATTTTGAATAGACTCCCCATAGTAGTACACACAATAAAACATTATTATCTACGTCAGAAATTATTCTTTCATCAAAATTATGATAGTTTAACAAATATTAACAATGATGTTTGACCATGTAATTTTTATTATAATGTAATTTTAGGAATACTTTTTATACATTAAACATGTTAATAATGTTTCATTATGTAAAGGTTTATTAGAATATAAGTCATAGAACATTTTGGAAACTGAGGTAAAAAGAGGAGGAAAAATTAAATTAGTTTCTTTATCATTGAGAAAATTACAATTCTGATCATATAAAGTGAAATGAAGAAGAAAAAAACATTAAATTACACATGAATTCATTATAACATACAATAAATTCATTGACAATTTTTAATATAATGTGGTTTGGTTGATTTGAGTCTCACATCAGATGATGTAAAATCCAACTTATTTTTTCGACAACTTAATAACATCTTCTAAATATAGGTACATAACTTTTTAATTTTTAAAATCTTTCGACCTTCTAAAAACATATAATAGATGATATCTTATATATCATTAAGAGGTCAAATGTTTTTCAAAATTCCAAAGTTATGTATATATCCTTCAAATATGTTATTAAGATGCCAATTAAAAATAAGTTGAATTTTACCACATGTATGAGGTGAGACTCATCTCATCCAAACCTCATTCTATTGAAAATTTTCAACGAATTTATTTTTTGTTTTAAAGCATTCATGTTTTATTTAATGCATTTGTTCTTCTTAATTTCACTTTATATGATCATAAGTATCATTCACTGATCAGTATATGGTTTCATTTTTTTAATCCTTTATTATTTATTAATTATTCTATAGTTAATCAATGCTAATAATAACTATTATTTCGAAACTATATAATCCTTACGATACTTACATTTTAAAACATTTTATTATATCTTATATAATGATTCTAATGTTTCTTAGTATAGTTTTTGATAAGTTAATCATTATTTAATCATTATTTCATCATTACTAAGTTAATCATTATTTAATCATTCTAAAATCACTATATATTAGAGAAGAACAAACACATAAAATAATACGTTGATGTTTTACAACATATAAGAAATACCAGCATTTTTCAACAAAACATAGTTTGGATGATATGAGCCTAACTTCAGAAGTGAGGTAAAACCCAACAAATTTTTATTTTATAGCCTAATAACATATTCTACAAGTATGTACTTAACATATTATTAAGTAAATTTCTCTATATGATGTCATTATGCTACCAAATAAAAATTTATTGGATTTTACCTCACTTCTAAAGTCACTCTCAACGTATCCAAACCATGTTTAATTGAAAAATGTCAAGGTATTTCTTGTATGTTTTAAAACATTAATGTGTAATTTAATGTGTTTGTTCTTCTCCATTTTATTTTATATAATCATAATTTTCATTTTATCAGTTGATTTTCTTAGTATTGTTTTAACTAATCAGTCATTATTTAATCCCTAGTTAATTATTATTATGTTTTTTAAATTATTTATTCTTTAATCATTAATCATATTATATTCATTAGTTAATTATAATTAACTAATCACACGTAATCATTTTTAATCCT
The DNA here is from genome assembly GCA_963277665.1 of Viscum album. NCBI lineage: Eukaryota > Viridiplantae > Streptophyta > Magnoliopsida > Santalales > Viscaceae > Viscum > Viscum album. The sequence continues at coordinate 1,306,942,943 of OY728162.1, forward strand.
AAGTTATCATTAATAAATCTATAATTAATCATTACTAATAATAAGTATTATTTATAAACTATATATAACTAATTAAAATATTTAATAAATAACATCTTTAAAAAAATGTCTTAAAAAATTCAATTACTAAAAATTAATTTCATTCTTTAATGCCTTTTTCCTTGTCCATTTCATTCTAACACATCATAATTATCACTTTATTATTGATAAATATTTTGATTTTATTTTTCTTTTCATATGTATTTTAGTAGTTTATAAATTAAATATGAATCATCTTAAGAATATCCCCTGGGAGTGTCAAACTAGGAGTGCAGCAAGACCCATTATCGTGCACCAGTTCCCGTTCGAGTCAAGCTCAATGTGTTGTTTTTTATTTTTACACCTAGGTACATCGTTGCCAGATCCACATCCATTTGTTTGTATCGAAATGGGGATTTGATTGCTTAGATAACCACATAATCTTTATGATACCAAAATTTCAAAATTCATAATCCTAAGTTATTCTATAATTAATCTATACTTATTCATTACTAATAAAAATTATAATTCGAAACTATATATAACTAATTAAACAACCCAATAAATAAATATTTAAAAATAACTAGACTACTTAAAAAATGAAATATTTATAAATAAAAATAATTCAATTAAATAAATAAAAAACCTTAAATTACATAAAACAATACCTCTAAAAGATGCTTCACATAAAACCTCCTTAATTTGGACCACCGACTCCATCACATGGAAAATGTTTTTTTTGGGGAGAGAACTAGTTAATTTATGAGATACGGGGTGAAAATGAAGTGTGGAGGTGGGGGGTTCTCTTTTATAGAGAGATAAGGGAAATATGGCATCATTGATGCCACATTTCACTTTTTTGTGAGGCCCATGGTAGCATCAATTGGGACACCTTTCTCCTCACCCAGAATTAAAAGGAAGAATCTCCCCCGCCACCTCCCCCGTGTCATTGAACCTGACCAAAGGCAGCACGGGTGATGGAAGACCGCAACGCCGATGCCGCATTTGAGTCATATTTTTAAAAATATTTCAAACCTATGATGTTTATTTTTAGGAAACGTATTAGAAAAACACTGAAATTCATGAGGCATAGGATCATATTTATTTTTACTCATGAGGCACTTGATTGATGTAGAAAACTAGTATTAGAGGGCGGTGTGATCCAACAACATAGAATAAATTCGTTTCAAGTTCACGGCATGTGAGACGAAGTTGATGGTCGAGATTTGTAGGTGGTGTGATCTGATGGTCCATATTCGATCTCCATGGAAAAATCATATACCACATCAAATTATTGTTCTGCCTCCCCTTTTGTATATAACCAATCCTGTGGATTATACTCTTTCTAGTTAGAAACTGGGTTGTTATGCATAACTTATGCATCACCTCCATCACAAAGGCTTCAGTCCACCCAACATATGGATCTGGCTATGAAGTATTGCACAATACAGACCCTATACTTGATCCCATTAGTATGATGTTGGAGCTATTATCCTTATAGTCCACTGGCTAGCCCATGCCGATATAGGAATGTGTTTGCCAACTCCTACTAGGTTTTTTCAACCCCTACTATTTAAGAAGAGTTCCAAGGTGACCTCCTCTATATCCAATCCCATTCTTCAAGGATTTTATTAAAACCCTATTTTTATTGCAACATAATCTTCAAAATTCATATATCATGCAATTTGTAAGATGAAAAAATATTGGTTCTAACTGTGATTTTATATATTTCCCGTTAATTAAAACTCCATTAAAAGACTTATCCTATGAATGATCTTAAGCTTGTAGTGGTGGGTTTTCTTAAAAAATTTGGGAACATATTTTATATGGAATAAAATAAAAAAATACTCTAATAAAAAAATATTTAATGTATATATTAACTCCAAAATAATTAAACATGGTGAAGAGAAGTTAGTTTGTACTAATAAAAAATTATGATTGCACGATGCACTATCATAACATAACAGAACAATGTTTTTTATTCCATGATTCAAAATGATAACCTACCATTCATATTGATAACTTCTAAATGTGATTCTATGATTAATAAGTTAATGAATTTTATCATAGAAATTATACTAGGACTCCATAATTTTTTGTGTTGGTGACTATAATAATTTTTAACAATACCTAAGGTTCAAAACCATGGGTATAGGCTATACCCATGGTTCTATGAACTGTTGGGAGTCTAGCCATCGATATAGACTTATACCCTTGATTTTGTCAAACTGTGAGTATAGGTTGCCGATACCCATATTTTATAAATCCTTGGTATTGGAATTCAGTGTGTGCATACCCATACCCATGCACTAGTGCAGAAAACATTTTTTACGTCACCATTTTTTACGTCGGTTATATATAACCGACGTAAAAAATGCGGCGAGTAGATTTTTAACGTCGGTTATTTTAATAACCGACCTTACAAATCGCGCCTCTTCAGTTTTTACGTCGGTTATCCTATAACCGACGTAAAAAACCAATGCACGTGGGGTTTTTTACGTCGGTTATTTGGAAACTGACGTAAAAAACATGATATCTATGCATTTTGTTACGTCGGTTATGTGATAACCGATGTAAAAAACCAAAGCGCGGGGTTTTTTACGTCGGTTATTTTATAACCGACGTAAAAAATGAGATGTCTATGGGTTTTTTACGTCAGTTATTTTATAACCGACGTAACCCCCCCCCCCCCCCGTGCTTTGGTTTTTTACGTCGTTTATTTGATAACCGACGTAAAAAACTCGTAGATATCGGTTTTTTTACGTCAGCTTCCAAATAAGAGATGTAAAAAACCCGTAGATATGTCGTTTTTACGTCGGTTATAAAATAACCGACGTAAAAAACCAAAGCGCGGGAGATTTTTTACGTCGGTTTTAAAATAACCGACGTTATAAATTTAAAAAATAGTTTATAACGTCGGTTAAATAATAACCGACGTTATAAAACTTTTAAATAAATTAAAGCCCCATGGACTGTCATTTACGATTTTTCAATTGACAGTCCGTCGGCTCGTCTCTCTCACGTGGTAAACCCTAATCGGCTCATCGATCGGCCTCCGTTAAACTCATTTTGGCTTCATTTTTTATCTTCTTCACTCCTCTCGGATCTATCATCTCAACTTGCAACATTCATGTAAGCCTTCCACGAATTTATTTCGTTAGTTTTTTTCACGGATATTCTATAATTATGTTTTTCGATTTTTGTACATTTAATGTAAACAAGATGTAGTGGTTTCCAAGTATACACCTCATTACTATTTTGATAAGATGTTGATGAGATAATCTAAGATACATATGATTCATTGATGGAAGTGATACAAATTTACATGGTGTAGGATGATTTATGGGCGGGGTGAGACCATGACATTAGCATTGGGGTGTGAGAGGAAAACTATTGGAGAACTGGTATCCGAGAACCTTAATTTTAATATATATATATATATAATTTTTTATATGAAAAGGCTTATTTATATGAATTATTTTGTGAGTGATCCATAGTGAGTATATGAAACTATTTCTCCATGTTTAGGTGATGATTTAGATTCCTTTTTTCATAGGGCTTTAGTGTGCTTCCTCAACATTTTCATGAGATGTTTTAGGGAGGATCTTACTATGTATACATGTTATGCCCACCATACATAAATATAAACAATTTTTTTGGTTTTTAAAAGCAATTTGTAGTTTTTTATAGATGTTAGTAGCATGGAAGTGTTGTGGAGTAGCGCATTGGGGTGTGAGTGGAAAACTAGTGGAGAAGTGGTATCCGAGAACCTTAATTTTAATATATATATATATGTATATATATATATATAATTTTTTATACGAAAAGGTTTATTTATATGAATTAATTTGTGAGTGATCCATAGTGAGTATATGAAACTATTTTTCCTTGTTTAGGTGATGATTTAGATTCCTTTTTTCATAGGGCTTTAGTGTGCTTCCTCAACATTTTCATGAGATGTTTTGGGGAGGATCTTACTATGTATACATGTTATGCCCACCATACATAAATATAAACAATTTTTTGGTTTTTAAAAGCACTTTTTAGTTTTTTATAGATGTTAGTAGCATGGAAGTGTTGTGGAGTAGCTTTCATTAGTATATAGAGTTTATTGTTTCTTCCTTGTTTTACTTTTAGTACTAATAATCTTCTTTTTGGTTTATGTACAACAATACTTGTATGAATTCATGCATAATTATCTAAATTTATTCATTTTGAACTGAGGAGGGTTACTTTTGGTGGGAGCAGATCCTAAATGATATGGTATGAATTCATTATATCATAACCATAAATAAAATATAGTTGAATTTTATTTATCATATACATCAACTTATAATCTTCTTTTTCATCACAAACCCTTTGAGAATAAAAAACCAAACTAAGGGATTTGGTATCCACATTGCCTTTTATTATTTAATATGGGACATAAAAATCAAATTATTGAACATATTCCTCCGAAAAACACTTCTATTGATTTTTATAATTGTGTGAAAATATTTACCAAATGTATTTAGGGTCTATAGAAACCATTAATAACATGTTAAATAGGTAGTTTATCTAATATATTAAAACATCAAAACCGCAATCAGTATTAAATTATGTAGGAATCATGGTTTTCTTTGATTCAATGAAATTTAAAACTGTTATATCTAACTATATTTTGTTTTAAAAATAATATTCAAGCATATTTTTTTAAATACCTATATATTTGTTTTATATTTTAAATTGTTTTACATTAAAATTATGATTTTTTTCCTATAAACATATATTTATCTTATCTTAAAAATATATATTTTTTGTTGATATTTGTTATAGGTAATAATGAGTCGAAGTTGGATTACGACACATTGAATGAGAAATGAATTTTAGGAAGGTGTTGATGCCTTTTTGGAATTTTCAAAATGAAATGTTCCAAGTAGTGACATTTTTCTCTGTCCATGCCTGGAATGTTTGAATATGAAAAAGTTGAAAAGTAGAGAGTTCAAAGATCATCTATTTTTTCATGGTTTTAATCCGAGTTACAGCCCTTGGATTTGGCATGGTGAAACTGGACGGAATTTCACTGATGATGATGATTCGCAAGATAGTAACTCCGATGGAATTGAAGAAATGATTCGAGATATTGTAGTAGAACAAATTGAGATAGAACCGACAGTTGCGCGTCTATATGGTGATGATGAAAAACCATTATAAACTGTTTGTATAGATTTTACGGTTTTGTCAGCGGTGTTAAGATTGATTAACCTGAAGGCGATGCATGGATGGAGTGACATAAGTTTTACAGAGCTGCTATAATTGATGAAAGACATTCTTCCAATAGATAATGATCTTCCATATTCACATTACAAATCCAAGAAAATATTATGCCCGATGGGATTGGGATATAAGAAAATACATGCCTGTCCGAATGAATGCATTATATATAGGAAGGAATATGAATTTTTTTCAGAGTGTCATAAATGTGGGACATCACGGTATAAGGTGAAAGAAAAATCACTGGCTGATGTAGAGATTACAAAGCTCCCTTCAAAGGTATTTTGGTATCTCCCTATAATTAATCATTTAAAACGTTTATTTGCTAATTCACATGATGCAAAAAGGTTAATATGGCATGCTGAAGAGCGGGTATGTGATGGAAAAATATGTCATCCAGCTGATTGTCCACAATGGAAGAAAATTGATGCGCAGTATTCTACATTTGGAAATGAAATTAGAAATCCCAGACTAGGGTTGTGCACAGATGGAATGAATCCATACCGAACACTCAGTACCACACATAGTTCATGGCCTGTTTTATTGGTAATTTACAACCTCTCTCCTGAAGTTTGTATGATGCGCAAATATGTCATGTTGAGTACAATGATCTCTTGTCCAAAACAACCCGGTAATGATATTGATGTTTACTTGTCACCGTTGATTGATGATTTGAAACTGTTATGGGATGATGGTATTAGGGTGTATGATTCTTATAAAATTGAATATTTTCAACTGCATGAAGTGCTTCTGTTCACTATAAATGACTTCCCAGTGTATGGAAATTTGTCTGGATACAGTGTTAAAGGGCATAAATCATGTCCAATTTGCGAACAACAGACGTCATATTGTCAATTGCATCATGGGAGGAAAACAGTGTACATGGGTCATCGAAAGTTTTTTCCTATGGAACACCCTTATAGAAGAATAAAAAAGGCATTCAATGGCTCACAAGAATTTGATACTGCTCCAAAACCTTTGTACCCTAATCTGTATTTTGAGAGGGTGAAAAACCTTGACGTGACATTGGGAAAGACACAGAAATATGGTAATGATAGACATATTTGGAAGAAAAGGTCAATTTTTTTTGAGCTACCATATTGGAGGTATCATGAAGTTTAACATAATATTGATGTCATGCATGTGGATAAGAATATATGTGATTATTTGATTGGAACATTGTTAGATATTAAAGGAAAGACTAAAGATGGGTTGAATGCAAGATTAGACTTACTATCAATGGAAATACGTTTGGAGTTAGCTCCCACTTCTAAAGGAAGACAAACATTTCTTCCCCCGGCTTGTCATACATTATCGAAGAGGGAGAAAATTAGTTTCTGTCAGTGTCTTCATGATACCAAAGTGACTTAAGGTTATTCTTCTAAGGTAAAAATATTTGTCTCATTGAAGGACTTGAAGTTGATAGGTATGAATTCACATGATTTTCACATCATGATTCAACAAATTCTACCAGTTGCATTGCGTGGAATATTGTCTATTCGTGTCAAAAAGACTATAATGAAGTTGTGTTATTTTTTCAATTCAATTTGTAACAAGGAGATTGATGTGAATTCTTTGAAAATTTTGGAAAAGGATGCAATTTTTATACTTTGTCAATTTGAAATGTATTTTCCTCCAACTTTTTTTGATATAATGGTGCATTTAATGATTCATCTGGTTCGAGAAATAAAGCTTTGTGGACCTGTATATCTTCGTTGGATGTATCCTTTTGAAAGGTATATGAAAATATTAAAGGGGTATGTTAAAAATCTATATCGACCTGAAGCCTCCATTATTGAAAAGTATATTTCTGAGGAGGTAGCAGAGTTTTGTACGAACTACTTGGCTACGACGCAACACATAGGTTTGCCTCCATCATGCCATGAACGAGTTAATAATGAGAGAAAGGGGATTCACGGCTTGAAAGTCAAATCATTTTCAGCTGAACAGATGAAGAAGTTAGAATCATACATCTTGAATAACATAGCTGATGCTCAACCATATATCACATTGCATATTAATGAGTTGAAACAATGTCATCGAAAGAAGAAAGAAATGTGGATTTTGAATGAGCATAACAAAACTTTTTTGTCATGGATTAAAATGACTTTTCTTGGTAGATCAGAAGTATCAGAGACATTAAAATGGATAGTGGGTGTTCCATGTTTAAATGTGATAACATGGTTCGGTTATGACATTAATGGTTATACATTTCATACAAAAGCTCAGGACAACAGAAGTGCAGTTCAGAATAGTGGTGTATTGGTGTTTGCAGAAGCAATGCATTTTTCGAGTGCTAAGGACAGAAACCCAATTTCTGCATCAAGTGCATATTATGGAGTGATTAAAGACATATGGGAGGTTGATTACATTAAAATTAATGTTCCTATTTTTAACTGTAAATGGTTTAAAATTAACAACAGTGTCAGACACGATGAATTTGGAATGACACTTGTTAATCTGAATAGATTGGAAGACACAGCTGATTCTTTTATAATGGCAACACATGGAAAACAAATTTTCTATGTATTAGATCAATCAGATATGCAGTGGGCTGTTGTTTTACAAGGGAAAAAACAATATATTGGTGAGGATGAACTTGATGGATATGCTGATTTATGTGAGATCCCCACTTCCATGGAAATATTAATAGAACATAATGATGATCATGTTGAAGACATAGTTTGTGCCATAAAGAACGATCCCGACGAAGGAATTTGGGAAAACAATCCATTTTTACATTCCTAAAATTACAGGTAACATATGTTTATTTCTTGTTTACATTTATTTTTTCCATAAATGTTAGATATTGTAAGTTTTTTATTTATTAAAACATGTTTTAAAATAAAATAAGTATATGTTTTTGTTTGTTTTAAGTTTTTTTAGTTTACTTTATCAAGTTTATAACCATTACATGAATTTTAAAATGCTTATTTTTGTTCACTGACAATTACTTTACCATGTTTACAATGTTTACCAGGTTTACCATTTTTACCATTTTTACCATCTTGACCATCTTGACCATCTTTTCCATATTTACCATTGGTTAACATGCTTACCATATTACCAATGTTTACTATTATGTAACTTAGTACACTTTTCTATTTTCTGATTACAGTAGTATTAAAATATTTGAATTTGTATATTTGTGAACTGACGTTTGTTTTTTTGATTTGAAGGATAATGACAGATCATTCAGATGATCAACCACATGATTCTGGAGAGGGGAATATTGCTGGTCATACCTCTGGGGATGAACATTAACATGCTCCTATTACGACAAAGAGTTCAAAGGTTGTTAAATGTGGGTGCACACGTTTACCAAAATTATCACTTTCCCGTACGCAGGATCAGAGGATAGTCGTTGAGTTTGATGATGATGATATTCCTAGAGGTTCGAATGCCAAAGATTTTAAGAGTTTTGTTGCAACTCAGGCTAAGACCAAAGTAAGCATTCTGTATGATGATTGGAGAGGTGTGAATAAATCGATTATCTCTCAGTTGTGGGAGACGATTTTGGTAAGATCTTTTGTCATTGTTTGACAATTCTTTTAATGTTTCTAGTATATATAATATGTTTAACCTCTTCTTTATCAGATGACATTTGATATTCCTGACATTGGAGGAGTGAGGAAGAAATGCTTATCGTTGGATGCCAGGAGATGGAGGGATTTCAAATCAACCCTCATCTGATTTCATTTATGGTCATAGGAGTCATGACAATCCATGTTGTATATATCCTTTTATAGATGAAGACACATGGAGACAGTTTATTGAAAGTAGAAAAAAAGAGTCATTTCTGGTAAGGGCAATGTAAACTTTTATAAACTTTCTTATATAAATGATTTTATTAATGTTTTGTTAATGATTTTTATTCTTAAATTACAGAAAACAAGGAAAACTCATCAGGAGATCCAATCTAAAAATGTATACCCTCATAGTTAATCTTGGGGATGGTATGCATTATTGGAAGAAAAAATGATGGCGGAAAAATTTCAACAACTAAGAGATGAGTCTTCAAGCTCTGGAGAGGTGGACCCTCCATCCCCTCCATCTAGACATGAAAAATGGAAGAGAGCTCGGAAGTGAAAAAAAGGGCAATATCTTTCGTAAGAATCGAGAATTGTAGCTGATAGGATTGTAAGATATCTATTTAATTTATTTAATTTAACTTTTTTCCTCATATAAGTTTCAATCATTACAGAAATGTTCAATTAATTAATACAGGACTCTCTTGAGGAGCAGAGTTCAGAGGGGACATTTACCGCTACTGGGAGGGAAGATATTTTATTTGCAGCATTGGGAAGGCCCGAACATCCTAGTCGTGTAAGAGGATATCCGGAAGGTGTATCGGTAAGAAAAGTGTTTCCAAGTTCTTAAACTTCTAAAATTGAGGGGGTTTATAAAAAAAATAGAATCCTTGGAGGCTAAAGTTCAAAATATTAATGCGACGATGGAGGAAAAGATTAGAGAGTCGGTGCAGTCTATGTTTGCAAAAATGGAAAGACAATTTCAGACTGCAGCTCCCACTCCTCAACATCCCCCTACAGACCCCATTATTTATCCTCCACCTCCGCCAGTAGCTCCCACTCCCCCACCTCAGCCTGCGGACCCCATTTTTTATCCTATGCCTCCGCCGCAGCTTCCTATATATTTCAAGTTGTATATTGATGATTCTCAACATCATATAGTAGCATACAGGTTGGTATATTGTATAGGAGATACAGTTCATCGTCAACAATTAGAGGTAGAGAATCAGAGGGTCACTGTACAGGATATTATAGATAGATCAGCTAGGGTACCAATACCTACGGATGAGGTGGTGACAGTTGGACAGAGTATCGGCCATTTTTTAGTTTGGCCATCCAGACTTCTTCGACTCATTACCATAGAGGTATGAATGTTATATATTTTATTTTATTTTTTTATTAAAGTTGTTTTATCAATTGAAAACTACTATATTTTTCAAATATTTTTTCAGAGGTTTACTTCAAAGGTAAAGAAATACTGTATAGTCAACAACAAAGACAACAGTCTATGACATCAGATACAGATTCCAGTGGTCTTGACAGATTGTTAAGATATTCAAATTTGTTGTTGGGTTTTTATGAGTTTCCAATGGAATCTCATGTTTTTGGATGTTAAATAAGTATGGGGATTACAAAAACTGATATCATGGAGCTTGTTACTGGAGATAAGTTGGGCATCAACGTGGTGAAAAAATTTTCCATGTAAGTCTTAACACCTTTTCCCTGCGTTATATTTATTAAAAATGTATACTTATGTATGTTTTTTATTAGGTATCTTTATAAAATTTGTGAGAGGAATAATCTGACAGAAGTATATGGATTCATGGACCTGCAATTGATTTCCCCTGAAGCATGTGCATTGAATGAGGAACAAAGAATGGTTTATATTGCTGAAAGATTTGAAAAGAATATAATCACATAATGTTGGATGATGCCTTTTTGTGAGAGGTATGAAACACATTTCTCTCAAATATTTAATTATCTTTTAACATAAAAAACCACTAACATTAAATTTACTTTTATCAGTGATCATTGGATGTTAGGGATTTTTTTCCCAAGGGAGAAAGCTCTTTATTGGATATACTCTGTTCATGGTGATGTGCGGGAAAGTTTAAAGAATATATTGGAAAAGTAAGTTTCAATTTCTCAATAGTTTTATATATTATAATGAATTTTAAATTTACCCCATTCGTATTATTTTCTAATAGTGCATGGGCCTACTTTCGAAAAAACACAATGAAAAGAAATGCAAAGATAAAATATGTAAATGCGAAGGTAAATTTCCATTTATAATTTGTACTTTTTGATTTATTACATAAAAATAATATATTGAATTTACAGTCATTCAAACAGAATTGTCATGAAAAACAAGGCGTCATCGAATGCGGATATTATATGTTAATATTTATGTATGAAATAATAACAACTGGGACAGTTTTGAATTTTGACCTAGTACGATTTCCTCTTAAACTTTGCCATAATATTTCAATTTGATTTATTCATTATACACATTAATTATCTTCTTTTTCATTTGTAGATTTTTGATGACCCTCAACCCTATACTGCTGAAGACATCAAACATGTACAAGTGGAGTGGTCAAATTATTTTACAGGTTTGATTGAATTTTAGTTGTTTGTAATGTAAAATGTAATTTTGAATATTGTCGTTTTAATTGTGTATTGGGTAGTTGTTTAGGTTGGATTTAGTTTTTTTTGAATTTGACAGTGTAAATTTTGAATGTTATATAAGTAAATGTTTAATTTTTCTCTACTTCTTGTTTTGGTCTACTTTTGATGGTTTTTCTGGTATGGATTTGGGTCTGTGGGGGAGGGGTTCCAAGGGTGTGGGGGTGTGTTAAGTGGGGTTGGGGGTGTCCAGCGGTCTGGGAGGGCTGTCCGGTGGGGTGGGTGGACAGTCCTGTGGGGTGGCAGGGATGTCCAGGGGTGTGGGAAGGCAGTCCAGGGGTGTGGGAGTGCTGTCCAGGGGTGGGGGGTTGTCCAGGGGTGTTTGGGACTGTCTAGGGGTGTGGTGGGGGATGTCAAGTGGGGTGAGGGGGTGAGGGGGTGCTGTTCAGGAGGGTGGGGTTGTCGATGGGTGTTTGGGGGTGTCCGGGGGTCGGGGTCAGTCCAGGAGTGTGTTGGGGGATTCAATGGGGTGGGGGAGGGTTTTCCAAGGGGTATACATGAGGGTGGGAGCTCTAATGGGGTGGGGGAGGGCTGTCCAGTGGGTATACATGAGGGTGAGGGCTCCAACGGGGTGGGGGAGGGCTGTCCATGGGTTATAAATGAGGGTGGGGGCTGTCTAGGGGGTAAGTTTTATATGTTATCAATGTACATGCTTAATTTTGATCTACTTCTGTTTTTGTGGTACGATTTCTTGACTTTTTTCTGGTTGATTCTAGTGGAGAGAAGATGAATGCATTCTGTTTAAAAAAATGGGTTTATCATGTCAGTTATTAAATAACTGACGTTATAAAATTCCTGGAAAATATTTTATCACGTCGGTTATTTAATAACCGATGTGATAAAAGGCCTGGAGAATGGTTTATCACATCTGTTATTTAATAACCTACGTGATAAATGGCCTGGAGAATGGTTTATCACGTCGGTTTTTTAATAACCGATGTGATAAAAGCCCTATAAAATGGTTTATCACGTTGGTTATTGAATAACCGATGTGATAAAAGGCCTGAACAATGGTTTATCACGTCGGTTATTCAATAACTGACGTGATGAACCCCCCTCCCCCAGTTTTTCACATCAGTTTTATATGAACTGACGTGATAAACCACGCTCACCCCCGGTTTATCACGTCGGTTCTATATGAACCGACATGATGAACCCCCCTCACCCCCTGTTTATCACGTCGGTTGTTTAATAACCGATGTGATATACAATTTTCCAGGCCTTTTATCACGTCGGTTGTTAAATAATCGACGTGATAAACCCTTCCCATTTTATTTATCACGTCGGTTATTTTAGAACCGACGTGATAAACATTGCGATTTTATGTTTTTTTCATCGGTTTTTAAATAAATGACGTCAAAAACCTTATTTATAACGTCGAACGTATTAACGTCGGCTAGAAACCGAAGTAAAAAATGAAAAATAACCGACGTAAAAAACGTTTTCTGCACTAGTGATGGTTTGAAAAAACCATCGGTATAGGTCTATACCGATGGTTTGTTCAATCCATGGGTATAAGTCATCTTAAAAAACACCTAATGGGATTTGATTCCAGCACATTCCCCCTTACAGTATAGTGAACTTAACACTACTCTATCACACATTTTATTTTATTATATAATATATATATATACACATTAAAATATATATTTTTTTATTTTTATTAAGAAATAATGGTGAATTCTATACTTTCGGTTTGGTCAAACCATGGGTGTCGGTCGAAATATTTTTTCCTCGGGAAACTTATTTCCACAGTTTAAAAAAATTGGTATAACCCAACCTATACCCACAGATTTTTTAAATCATGGGTATAAGTCTTTCCTAAAAAAAATTTCCCAAAAAACCAATAGTTAGGGTTCTCCAAAAAATATGGGTATATGGTTATCCTATACTCACAGTTTATTGAGAACCGTGGGTATAGGTCTTTTGTGAAAAAAAATTCCCACAAAACCAATAACCATTATTCTCTGAACACCATTGGTATAAGTCCATTTTCTAGTAGTGGGTGTCAGTGCAATCATGCAAGTAAGAAAAAATTAAGCATACTCAAAATAAATATCACGATTTTCATGAAATGGTGGAATTAATCATGAAAGGAATTTGACATAAATTTAACATTGAAAAATAAGTTGTTTTCATATGAGGATAGAGGTTGCATGTGAAAAGTGATTCACATTTGGAGAAAGAATCATTAGGTGAATCTCATAGTTCTGTTTATTTTCATCTTTGTAGAAAATTGATATATTGATACATTTTAGATTATTATTGGTGAAGGGAATGGATACATATATTGATTGTTTTATTTTTAAATGTTTTACTTTTTAATAGGTTATACTTTAGATACAACTAGATAAAGTGTTACTTTATCATTTTCCAAATTTAGAACGGAAATTTGAGAATATATCTATGGATTTCATTTTTATATTACCAAAGTTATCATAAGGTAATAATTAGGTTTGGTTTATTGTTTTTCATTTGATAAACTATATGAATTTTATTTCTATTCATGATATTATATCATGGCTCAATGTAATAGAAATTATCATAAATGGATATTCAGATTACATGGAGTCCCTATCTCTATTATATCTTACTATAAAACTTAATTTGTGTTTAAATTTCATAATGTACATCATATTTCATTGGGTGATGAAATAAATTTGAGTTTTACTTTTAATCCTCAATCCTATGAATAGTCAGACAGAACAATTCAAACTTTGGAAGATATAATTTTTTCATTCTATTTTTATTATTTGGGAGGTTTTCATCAGTGTCTTTCCTTTATATACTTTTCTAATAATTTTTTTTTCATTCTAGTATGCAAATTGAACATTTTTAGGTATTATATGGAAATCATTTTCAATCTCCAGTGTGTTTGGATTAAATCTGTGTAAGGAATATTTTTGGACAAGATTTGTCATATGAAATGGTTGAGAAGGAAAATATGATTCATCAACATATTATGTTAGCTCCAAGTATATATACTAATTATTTATATAACAGGATGAAAATATCTTGTTTGATGTAAGAGATTATATTTTCCTTTAATTTTATCTTTGTAAAAATGCCAGTCACTCTATTAAAAAGGAATATGGAGACCATGGTTTATTAAACCCCATGAAATACTAGAGAGAGTGGGTTGAGTTTTATATTGGGTATCCTTAAATATAAGATAATTTATAGTACATTATTAGTGTTAGGTATTTTCACTAAGGAAGTACATATATGATGAATCACATTTGGTGAGCCCTGAAGTGATATAGTTATAGAAGAATCCTAGTTATGATGAAAAGATAGTTTAGATTTATGACCACAGAGAGTAGTTAATATTAATTAATGTAACTCTCTGTGTTGTAGTTTTCTATAATAATAACATGATGGAATATACAACATAGGAATTAGAAAATTTTTTAAGTGGAAAATAATATCTCTTTTTAAGTAATGAAAAAAATTGTGAGGTAATTTCTACAAGGGGGGATAATGTGAAAACACTATTAATTCTAAAAATAAATATATCTTTTTATTTAAAGATATTAATTTTATAGATTCATATTTATTATATTATTATAAATATATTTATTTTAAAAGGAATTGTTTTTATTTAACAATGTCGTTTTTCTTTGAATTATATGGTATTATTTAAAATCTAAATTTAACGTTCTTGTAATTTCAATTGGATAAATAATAAATATTTTTTTAATAATTTTAAATATTATATTTAGGTGTGGATTGTTAGTAATTATCTAAAAAGATAGTTTTCTGGTTGAATAGTGCAAAATGAAGACTTTTATTTGAACTATTATTTCATTTCAAGTATTTAAATGGTGACATTATATATTTGACTTATTATAAGTTAATTTTTACCATTTTAATAAAAAAAATCAAATTTATTCCATATTATTTATAACTATACTTTATTATGGTATAAATGAAGGACCCTAGAACACCCTGATAGGGGACGGGTGAATCAGGGTGTCAGCTTTTTATTTTAAACTGATGGATCTTGATCCCACATTAATAAGAACCTATTAAACCTATCTGAATAAGAAGCATAGAAAACAAACAATCACTTGCAAAGAAATGACACAATAATTTTACTTTGTTCACCACTAAGGGATACTTCTAAGGAGCATACACCAACAGAATTTCAGTCATACAAAAAATCACTAATCATCACAAGCTGTTCAATAAAAGAGTTTAACATAGTGACTTTGTGTCAGGTGCACATACTTTACAAGGTTTTAATGATAACACACTGTTTCCTTTGAATAACTTCCCCAGACTCCCCCTTTCTCACTATATTGGAAGAATCATCACATAGTTTATTAACATGAAGGTCACTTTAATAGTTTAACATTAAATCATGCATCCTCGACTGTAAATGGATGCTCTTTTGAAGTATCTTTTTCTTCCAAATATGTATATCAATTTTCCCCACACCATTAGGTGATGAAAAATACATTCAAAAACTAATTTATTTACTTTATAGGAACCCTTGAGTGTTCTGTGTACCACCATACCTTCTCTACGTACTAGGTAGTGGGAATGGTTCATAGATCGCCTCTCCACGAACTGTCCTTGTGTTCCGCATCAGCAAACTGCTTTCACATACCATGTCTCCATACTGTGTCTGCATACTGACTTTGTATACTGCCTTCACAAAAAAGACATCTAAAAAGTGCCCCTACTTCAGGTATTGCCTCTGCTTTGCGTACAACCCAACTTGATCCATGTAGTACCCTGCTCCACAGCGTACTGTAAGAGCATCCTCCGTGAACCGTTCTCTACTTCACGGATGATATTTACTTATGCGGACCATTCTCTCCATGTATAGTATTTTCCCCTGTAAACCACTTTGGACTTTACAAGATTTCATCCTAAAACATTAATATCCAATCTTGCAATTTAATTAGGGGGATCACTACTCCTTATATGGTAAAATGGATCTGAAAAATATCCTAATATAAGATATACCAAATCATTGATTTGGTACATCCTTAACAATGTAGTGCTCATGTCCCGTGAACTGCATCTATCCGGTGAACCTCTATTCTTCTGCATAATGTATGCCTCTATTCACATACATTCACCACAAAATGATTCTGGTTCCGCGAACCACTCCACTTATTGTTCCCCCTATTCCATACGCAGTTCATGAACTGTTCCTAGACATGGTTTGTGGTCTATGTACTGGGTTACACAGTTCCCTTAATTTTCCAATTTTTTTCACCATTATTCGTACAATCTACTCCTATGAATAAATTCTTGATTTTGGGGCCCAAAATAAGGCAAACACTAGAAAACTACACTACCTTCAAAACAGATTTTGGCTAGAATTGTATGATCCATTTCATTGTAATATCCATAATCATCAATTATAGGATTGACCACAAACTCAAACCATACTCAATTTGCATCAAATAATAGCTTTGGTTCCAAAAATACCCCCTTTGGTTTTGTTGGAAATCTGTAGATAAATTCAATAGGGCACTAGAAACTATCAAAACCTGAGATGAAAGAATCAACTCATCCAGCACTCTAAGTCTAATTAAGAAATAATTGTTATATAAAATATGAGGGAAGACATGAATTGTGTTCTCATGTGTTTGAATGAACTCTCTAACTACTTCTTCATGACACTAAATTGTTTTCTCCCTTCACATTCTCTCCATTGAAATTCCCCATTCTCCTGCAACCATCTTGGAACCATAAAAACATTTCATTTTCATCCTCCACATTTTGACATTGAATTTATCCATTTCTGTCCCATTGAATATAAACCAAAATAATGATATTTGAACATTATATAGATCCTAATATACTCCCCCAAGATCATATCTCCCCCATAAACCTGCATCACTTCTAGAAATAGATTAACACCATTAAAACAATTGGGGGGAGAGGAATATTCATAACCCCCTCGGGCACTAGGAGGTGGAAAACAATGAGGTTCAACCGAGGTTTCCTAAACATAGCCAATGACAATGTCTTGGTCATAATGTCATCCAATTGCTCATCAGTTCCCACATTGTCCATTTTGATCATGCATTGTTCAAATTTTTCCTTGATGAAGCATTATCTAATTTCAATATGGTTCATACGAGAATGTCAAACATGATTATTCCTAAGATCAATTCTACTCTGGTTATCATAGTAAATCACCATTGGTTATTTCACCTTAAAACCTATGTCTGCCAGTTCTTTCTTAATCCAATGTAATTGAGTGCATGCCTTGGTAGAGAAGATATATTAATCTTTAGAAATACTAAGGTAAGTACTTTTCCATTCCTTACACAACCAGCCCACACATTTCTTCCCAATTTAGAATGATCTTCCACTTCTGGAATTTCTGTCCACTACTTCTCCATCCCAATAAGCATATGAAAATACTAATAGTTCACTCTTTCTTCCCATAGAAAATTATAACCCATAATTACGAGTACCTTGAATGTACTTCATGATTCTTTTCACCACCGACATATTTTCTTCCTTCATATTACTCTGAATATTGGCCTCTGAGCATGTTGAAAAAAAACATCTACCCGTGTTGCTATTAGGCACAGTAAGATTCCAATTATTCTCCTATAAATTTTGGGATCCACAAACGTACCTTCCCCGTGTTTTCCATGTTTTGTTCCAACCATAGTCAGAGTCACCATGGGTTCGGAATCTTGCATATTAATTTTTTCTGCATCTATTTTTCACACTTTTCTTGAGAAATGAAAGTGTTATCCTTCTTCTAATGAAACTGCATCCCTAAAAACTATGTGAGTTCTCCAAAAATTATCATTTAAAATTCTAATTTCATGTGATTGGAAAATTCATCCACTAATACCTACTATCTTCTACATAAAATAAAATCATCTTCATATAACAATACCATGAGCTGATCCTTTTGATAATTATTCACATAATGATTGGGATCCAATACACCTCCTTTCCATCCAAATCCATTTTTTTGTATTTTCAAAAGCCACTTTAGGATGAGTGGTAACCTAACAGATTTCAAGATATTACATATTTCAAAATAGAACAACGTGTCAAATTTAAACAGAACCCATGATCATGGATGTTCAGTGACATCCAAATCACCGCCGAATGAGGAAAAAGAGAAGATTAAATTTTAAAATTTCAAATGGAAAAGGGAATTCATCATCATCGCCTTGTTTAATGAGTCACCTCGCGTCACGTACTCTGACTCAAACTGATCCTCACAGCCACACCATGCCGTCAATGAGAGCTGACACCGGAAAGCTACACTGTCGCTGAAGAACCTACAAATAGTATGCCGATCAACTCCACAAGAACCACCAGACAAATAATCTCACAAACATAACATTTCAAACAAAAAATACCAAAAATCACCATCATCACTGTCATAGATAACCGCACCAGAACAGACTACCCATTAATAAAACCAGCATTAAAAAACACAACACCGAGCAGAAACACCTCCTAGAACTCCGTCGACCACTTGAACTCACCTCCCAAGACACCGTGACATCCACCACGCAAATACGACTGGGAAGAGATTGGTGTAATCATAGAGTAAGAGCAGAGTAAGAGCGGTCGCCGTCTAGCGGGAACACAATCACCAAAATCTTCTGATGTCGACGAGGATGAAAACCATGAACAAACCCAAACATCATCGGTTCGAACATAAATCGTGACTGGAGAATACCACCATGATCAAAAGACAATCCCAGAACAAAAAGGCCTGAAGTGCAACCAATGAAGAAAACTAAAACCTAATGCATAAGAGAAACAACACGAATTGTGGCTCCTTGTAAACCGATGAACTATCAACCAACACATCCCAAACCCCCATGAGAGCCACTACATAAAACCGAGATGGAGCCCAGTGCAATAGATCTGGGAGAAGGAGAAGATATTGAGAAGAACAAGGCCTCGGCAGTGAGCCAAGAATGCGGAGAGAGAGAAAACCCGACCTAGACAGACGTGAATAGAGCAGAATATAGCATCAAAGGTCGAAAAAGTGCCAAAATTCACGAAGAGAGCATCCCTGGAGGGAAACCATGTCATCGAGGGAGAACATCCGTCTGAGAAGGTGAGAGAGGAAAGGAACAGATGCCAGAAGTAGTCAGTCCATCACCAAGGGGAAACCCTTGATGGAGCCAATACACCTATTTTGAATTCATTCTTTTTTAGTTAAAAATCCTATCAAGAGTACCATGATCGTGGTGCCTAGTTCGGTCCATGGAGTGATTTCTTTAATCTACATACCTTCATTTCATCATTTCCAAGAAGGAAACCCACCAGTTGTTCGATGTAGACATCTTTATCAACAACATCATTTAGGAATTATATCTAGACACCCATTTGATACACTTTATATCCTATTTGGATTTCTGTGGAATGAAATTTCTAGATTGACTCCAGTCTATCCATCAGCGAAAATATTTCTTCAACATCGATGCCATCGATATGTAAATTTTCGTTTACACACCAACCAAACCTTATTTCTGATCACATTTTCAGGTTCATAGAATTGATTCTTGAAAATCCACTTTGTAACAATCACATTGTGATTTTCAGGTTTCTTAACTAGATCACATGTTTTATTCTTGTCAGTACGATCTATCTCATCATTCATTTCATTAACCCATGATTCATTCTTTGAATCTTCTTCAAATGTGGATGGTTTCACAACTAAAAGGAATGAAAAATGTGTAGTATTTCTCAGTCTCCTTGTTTTTTTGGGTAGAGTCCAATCTAAGATAATTTTGGATTAGTTAATATCTGCTCGTTGATTTCTCATTTTAGGTTCAACTTAATTCTCTCCAAACAAGGTTTCCTCTTTTGATTCTTCTTCATAGTCAACATCATGTGGTGATACTTGAAGGTTTTGTATGCCTTCCTCTACTTCGGTATTTGGATATATTCCATGTTTAGATTATTCATAATTTTTTATTGTATCAGCATAAGAATTTCATGAGGAATTTTTTGTTTTATCTTCAATAGTATTTCATCTCTAATTTCCACAACTTTTACAACATTCTTATCGAATATTTTATAGGATTCTATATTCCTTGAATACCGGAGGAATATTCTTTTATCTGATGCATCCCCATACTTTTCATGATTTCCTTCATTATTTCTAATAGAAAATTTACTTCTGAAAACACAGAAGTATTTCAAAGAGGCCTTTCTTCTTTTCCACAACTCATAGGGTGTCTTTGTTTCACCCATGTAAAGACCTATTTCTATTTTAATATATAAAACAACTTGAAGAACAAATTTACAATAATGGTGAGAGATATGGCTCTCAATCTTCATAGTTCTAGCTATACTATTCACCAATTGATTCTAGTGCTCAACAACTCCATTTTGTTATGAGGTTCCCATAATAGTCACTTGATGCTCAATTCCATGTTTCTAAAAGTAATTTTAAAACTCAATTTATGTATATTATCCTCCATTGTCGAACCGTAGAACTTGAATTGTCCTCCGAGTATCATTTTTTTAAATTCAGTGATAAGTCATCGTACAATCAAGCACTTTTAATTTCCTATGAATAACCAACACACATTCCATTATACTATAATAATCTATGAAAAGAAAATATTATCTTTCTACATGATATCCATCAACATTTATCGGGCCACATACATTTATATGGATAAGATAAATAAGATTTTATGCCCGTTTCTTCTTTGGACAAAAGGAAGTGCGTATTAACTTCCCCCATATACAAGCATCAAAATCCTTTTCTCGTTCACACTTCAGGTTGGGGATATCCATGACAATCTCATTCTTGGATATCTTTTCCATGTATTTTGATTTATGTACCCCAATCTCTAATGTCATAGGATTTCTTCTTCTTTAAATGTCATGTAGCGAATGTTTTCTTTACTATCGACTCAATACAATTTTCCCTCTATTCTGCATCCTTTCATAAGAGAATTAATTGTCTTTACTCTTATAGTACAAACCTTCTAATTGAATGTCACAATAAGGCCCGAGTCACAGAGTTGACTCACACTCATAAGATAATGACAACATCCATCCACATAAAGAACTTGTGTCTTCTTCAGCTCGCCATTAGCCAATACAGTATTTTCACTTCTATTGATATTAAGAGAACCATCATTGCCAAACCACACTATTCCATCGACCTTTTTTTTAATATTCATTAATAGGTTTACATTTAATATCATATGGGATGAACATCCACTACCAAAAATCTAAGTGATATTGTTTTTGGTATCTTTGACAGCTAAATATGCAATGTTAGATTTCTCTGTTTTCCTCATTTCATTCCCTGAGATATTAGATTCAGTGTAAGGAACTAATGGACTTTCTATTATTTCTTCCATGTAATTAGGTTATTCATATTCATACACTTCTTTCAATAGAGAAAACCTATTTTAAATAACCACGCCATCTGGTTGTCTAGTAATGACCTGTCTCTAAGAGTTGTATGAATTTCTCCTGTCATTCCTTTTCCTACAATGAAAAACATTATAACCAAAGTTAGAATAATGAAAATGGTATCCATATAAACTATTTATTCTATAAGATGTAGGATATGAATTTTTTCTCCTTCATTGAACACCTTTGTCTTCTTCATTTAGATAGCTCTTTGCCTCTTCGCAATATGACATGGCATGGCCCATATATCCACAAAACTAACACTTCATGAGAGGAATTGTCTTCTCACTTCTATTTCTTCTCATGATTTCTTCCTCATGAAAATAGTTTGACTGCCTTTAATTTCATAAAGATCAAGAAAATTATTCAATTATCCTTTCATATTAATGTAAGGGTCTCTTTTTCTGCACTTTTGGTTGCTTCCCAAAAAGATTAACTTTCATCTTGCCTTTATTCTGGTCCACTTTATCTATTGCATTTGATGTTTCAGCATCACAACTAATTCCATTGTTTCCCATTAAAGCGGGTCTTTTATCACTCAGAATATTTTCAACTCCAGTAGAACCACACTTAGCTCTCGTTAGCATCTCAACATATAAGAATTTTTCGAATTGTATTTTATTCTTTTCTGATTTCGAATTCAATCCACTCTCAAGTTTACTCCTTAGAGTAATAAATTCTTCATGAGTACCTCAATGGTATTGGACTTCTCCTCTATTCCCAAGGTATGGCCATGGATGACCTTTTCCTGATCATTAATCTTATGTTTTAGTTCCACTACATCATCAGTACTTTAAAGGATTGATGACTATACATTCACCAGTTCTTCTAGTCATTCAGTTCAATCTTTCGCCTGATAAATATATTCTGATGATTCCTCCACCATTTATTACCACTTATTTCATCTATTACATTTATTCTAAAGCTTATCAAAATCATCCTTTTGTTGCAACTTGGGATCAATATTAGTATTGATATGATTATATTTAGATTTATCTGTCAATGGTTCTGACTTTTCAATGGTATCCATCATGGAGGCATGGTTTCCAGTCTTAAATTCTGGTTCTTCTTCCTCACAGAATTCATTATCAGTATCTTCCTCTTTACATAAAAAATGTTTCTTCTGTAATTTCTTTCTAATTTTTATGTCCACATTTTTTGAAAAACCTTTTCTAATCCATCTCAAAATATTCATATTTTCTCTATTCATTATTGAAATTTCTGAATCATTGAGAGAAAATGTGGCCAACTCTACCACAAAGAAAATAGGACAGAGGTAACTTACCATTAAATTTTCCTTTTCCCTTATAAAGCTTCATGGAAATGAGAGAGAGAATTTATTTTTCCTCAACATATCCATCACAAATATCTCCTAAAATTTACAGTTTCTATGTGTATTTTAATTCAATTTCCTTACTTATACGAGTCGTAGCGACTTCTAGTTTGATTCTTATCTCATATAACACCAGGGTACTTAGAAGATCATCTATAAAAAGTTTGTAAATATATATTTATTCAAGGGATAACACATTCACATTTTAAAGGGGTACAATTCTTCTCAATATTTTCTTTTCAATATCAATGTCTTTGATTTCTTCACCAAGAAATAGAATTTATCCTACCCCTTCAGTAATTTGATTAAATAATGAATATGTATTCTCATCAGGATGCATCTTTATATTATAAAACCTATTGTGAAGCAATTGTAGTTTCTCCTCCTTCACAACACTATCTCCTTCATAAATATTTTCAATTTTTCTCACATATATTTTTCTATGGTGAAACTCATCACATTTAGATAAATCTGACCAGAAAGAGCCACGGTGAGATCATTATTCACATTAGAATCTACATCAATAATTTTCTTATCTGTATCTGACAAAGAAATTCATGTTGGATCACTAACTTTTATTTCTTGCATAGTATAAATAGGACTTACATTCCAAGAGATATTAGATGAGATCTCATTCTGTTCTTCCAAATCTGAGAATTACTTATATATAAGGGGGGGAATCCCCTAACATGGGTTGAATTCTCCACGATGGAAAAGGATAGATCTAACACCAGAAACCTCCCTTTTCTACCACTTGAGGACCCAAAAACACCCTGGGAGGAGAGGGGTGATTCTGGGTGAAATTGTTTTCTTTTAAACTGATGGACCTTGTTCTAACATTGGTAGGAACCTGTTAAACCTATATGAAGAGGAAGTGCAGAAAAATAAAATCACATGCAAAGCAATGACACAAATATTTTACTTAGTCCACCACTAAGGGATACATCTAAGGAGCATAAAATGATAGTGTTTTTATCATACCAAAAACTAAAAATCTTCACATGTTACCGAATACAAGAGTTTAACACAGTCACTCTGTTCCAGACGCACTGCATTTACAAGGTTTTAGGCATAGCACACCACGTCCTTTGGATAACTTCTATAGAATCACCCTAGCTCACTACACTGGAAGAATATTCACTTATTTTATAAACTGAAGGTCGCATTAATGTTTTAACATTGAATAATGGATCCTAAAATATAAATGGATTCTCTTATTATGTCCCCTTTTATTCTATAGTTGTATATCAATTTTCCCCACCCTGGTAGGTTATTAAAAATACTTTTGAAAAATGATTTGGTAACTTTATAAGATCCCTTGAGCGTTTTGCATACCGCCTTACCTCTTCATGTACTGAGTAGCGAGTATGGTTCATGGATTTCCTCTCTATGAAAAATATTTGTGTTCCACATTTGCAAACTTCCTTCATGTATTGCATCCATGTTATACGTCCACATACTGACTCTGTATACTGCCTTTTCAAAACACCTTTCACAAAGTACCCCTACTTCGTGTATTGCCTATGCTCTGCGTACAACCTAGCTTTCTCTATGTACTTCCCTACTCCTCTTCGTACAACAATAGCTTCCTCGACAAATATTTCTCTCTTCCATAGACAGTTTTTCTATACATAGATCATTCTCTCTGCGTACCATCTTTTCCTTTGCAAACCACTTTAGACATTACTAGATTTCTTCCATAATTTTTAATCTCCATTACAAAACTTTATCAAATGGGATTAATTCTCCTTATATGGGGAAAATGGATTTGGAAAATATAATAATACATGATTTACCAAATCTTTGATTTGGTATAGCCTTCACCACACCCCGCTTCTATCCCATTAACTAAAGTTATCTTTTGAACCTCCATCCTTCCGTGCACCGCATGCCTCCATTCACATACCTTTCCCACAGACCGATTTTAGTTCCACAAACTGCTCCATGTACTATTATCGCTATTCCGTACGTGGCCCATGAACAGTTCCTAGGCATGGTACATTTTCCCTATCTCTAGCTATGTGGTTCCCTTCTATTTACAATTTTCTTCACCGTTCTTCATGTTGTTTTCTCATATCAAAAAATTCCTGATTTTGAGACCCAAAAATTTGGAAAACATTAGGAAACTGCTCCTCCTTCAAAACTACTTATGACTTGGAATATATTATCCCTTTCCATGAAATATCCCTAATCATCCATTAGAGGATTGAAAATAGACAAAAAATATACTTCATTTCTAGCAATGAACATTCTTGGTTCCAACAATCCCCCCCTTTGGGTTTGTTGGCAATTGCCAAATAAATTCAATAGAGCACCAACCACTATCAAGACTTATGATGCAAGAATCAACTAATCCAACACTCTATGTCTATGTGAGCAATGATCGTTGTATAAGAAAAGAGATAAGACATGAATCTTGTTCTCATGTGTTCGAATGAATTCTCTAACTACTTCCTCATGACACCAAATTGTTTTCACCCTTCACATTCTCTCCATTGAAATTATCTATTTTCCAATGACCCTACTACAACTATAAAAACATTTCATTTTCATCTTCCAAATGTTCACATTGAATTTAACCATGTCACGACCCATCCCCCGGGGCCCGTGCCGTGACTACCCAAAGCCCACCATCCGTAGGCTAGGGGCTGGCGACTAGCACCGAAAGGCGTATTCCCTAAAAACTGGGAAGGAATTTCCTTTATATCATATAAACACACCCAACAAAGTACACAAAATGATATGAACATGAGTAAATTATGTAAAAGGATCCAGAATAAATGCCCAACTGGAAAGTACAAGAAACTGAAAAGTACAAGTAAACTAAAATAGGTCCTTTGAACACTCTCCAAGGATCATACCTGAAGGGTAGGTACAACTATTGAATGACCGTCTCGGTGGTACGCCTTGTCTAATTTCCACCTTCGAGATACCTCCAGTCTTGGTACTCTCTTCCTCAGACAGCACTATCTGTCATCTGCACCAAACACAACAAGGTGTGGGTATAGCCAGTGCAGGGGTGAGTATAAAGATACTCAATAGGGACCCCAAGACCCTCGAGATCTCAGAAAATCCACTAAGGAAAAACCAAAAATCATGAAAAACAGTGACAACGCTACTTAGCTATATGCCCATAAATATAACTAAGTTATCAAATATTACCCATCTAAATCATGAGGAAACACAGGGTCCAACCCAAAGCCCAAAGATCAAGTGTTCCACAAAGGAAGGATTACAACGAAGGTAAGTATTACACAGGTATGACACAGAGAAGAATACCACAAAGGTATTACCAAGAAGGGAAGTACCACATAGGTACAGACTCATCTCACACTAGGTATATCTTAGGTACAGTATTAGAGATGATTAGGTGTAACTATATAATCATATTACACTATTAAGAGGAATACCCGTGAAGGATCCTCAATTACAAACCCACACGAGATCCTAGTATATCGTCAGACCCACACAGGATCCTAGAACACCGTCAGACCCACACAGGATCCTAGTACATTGTCAGACCCACACAGGATCCTACTACATCATTAGTACATTGTCATACCCACATATGATCCAAGTACATCGTCAGAATATCGTCAGACCCACACAGGATCCTAGTACATCATCATACCCACACATGATCCTAGTACATAGTCATACCCACATAAGATCCTAGTACATCGTCAGTACATCATCCGACCCACAAAAGATCCTAATACATCGTCAGTGCATCGTAAGACCCACACAGGATCCTATTACATCATCAGTACATCGTCAGACCCACACAGGATCCTAGTACATTGTTAGTAAATCATCACAGCTAGCTACAGGGTACCCATACTAAGCTTGCTCGTCTCTAGGAGAGTCCGCTCTTCAAACTAATAGTAGATACTATAACTACAACGAAGTCCCATGAAGAAGTATCCCAAAGGACCTCCCTGAAAGAGGGGTCTCAACACAATAGATAGTGCGTCAATCAGACACTCGGTTGGTACATTATTAGACTTGTAGTCCTGAGGGCCCAGCTGGATTTGTGCTCGATCCAACCCGACTGTACCCCAACTTTATCCAAATATCAAGTGGTGTATATAAAAAGAATCGTCTCGCTCCAAGTTTTCTGGTGCTGCAGACGGTTCATCAAACGGATGCTCGGTGCCAATGTTATGACCAAAATAATGTATAGGGTCGAAATTGGTCTGGGTCCAGTCTAACCTATCCTCAACTGACCCAACCCGGTTCAGGTCGAACCAGTCCACTAGGTCGGGCCTGGACCCCCAGCATGGCCCGGCTCGGCCCACTGGGTCCGGTCCGGCCCGTGTTGGGCAGCCCGGCCCATCGTGGCGGGCCGAATGGCCAGCCTTCTTCTCTGCGCGGCGCGGTCCCACGCCACGCCTTCACCGGTGGCCGACCGCCCTCTTTTCACTGCCACAGCTCACAGAAGCATCCCTTGGTCGATGGGTAGCATGGACATGCACCGTCGCCCCGTCGTGCGGCCAGCTGCCTCCACCCCGTCGTGCGGCCACCCACCGCCTTTTCTTCGGCACACCTGATGGGCCACGACCCTTCTCCGGTGGTGTGTTCGCGCTGTCGCCATCGTCGCGGTCGGCCATCGTGTTGGCCGCCACTCTCAAGTTACACCGGTTCCAATCAATTGCACCAGTCTCCAACCTCTTTCGTCGAGAAGAACACCACAAATATTACACAATGATTTGTGGAGTGGTCGAGCCATGTTCGTTTGTCCCGTACCCTTCGCGTTAGAGGGGTAGCAAGCAGCTCAATTATTTCTTGAATCATGAATAATTTTCAATAACGGGTTATGGGAAAATTAAAAACATAAAACCCTACCTCTAAGGTTTATTGATTTGTCATGATATGAAAAATAGTGAAGGCAGAGAGTGTGCCAATGATCGTCGCTTCTGCAACACGCTTCCGCTATTGGGATACTGCATCATCCTCATTCTTGGTTCTGAATAATGTTCTTCGATGGAGATGGAGTTCTTCATTTGGAGACAACGTTCTTCATTTGGAGGATGAGTTCCTCCAAAGTCATCCCAATTCTCCCATTTTATAACACTTCACCAACCGATCCTCTCAAAATAAAAGAGGTTCCAATATAAATTAGAATAAGTAGATTAATTTATTTTGGCACAATTAAATGTTGACACATTTAATTAATTTTTAGTTTTATCCATTAATTAATCTAAGGTGGCACGATTAAAGTATAGGAAGTTCAAGAGATGTCCCCATATTAAAGAGGGTTCAGGTGGTCCCACCTCTAGAATTTAAATTGGGGGTTTCTGGTTTGGGTGGTCTCCACCCCCATAACTCATAAGAGGGGTTTCAAAATATAAATAAAACTGTTAAATAATTTTTATTTTTCTTCACCCATGAAAAGAAAAAAAAACTTCCACCCTCGACCTACTGTGGTTGATGTGAAGGTCTCCATATGCAAATATCAGCGTTGTGAGTTCAACAATGTCCCCATATTTCAATTCCGATCATCGGTTCAAATGTTACAAAAACCTGCTCACATGTTTAATGAACGTACCTGAAAAATGTTCAGAAATTCATTCCGTGCACTCTGCATCTCAGATTTACGTGCCGTCAATTTTCGCGAACTCGTAAAATTCCCATATAATTAGAAGAAATATTTACATGGAATTTCCAGGTATTTACAATCTTTTTCTCCCCCATTTTTAATAAACACAAAACTAGTATTTGATCATTGTAGAGCTCATAATAAACTCCCCCTGGATCATATCTTCCCATAAAGCTGCATCACACCCACAAACTGATTAACACAGTGAAAACAATTCGGGGGATATGAATACCCAAAACCTTTTCATGAACAAGGAGGTGGATGAAAACTGAGGTTCAACCGATGTTTCTCAAACAGAGCCACTGATAGTGGCTTGGTCATAATGTCGGTCACATTCTCATCTGTTCCAACATGATCTATTTTGATCATACCTTGTTCATCTTTTTCCTTGACGAAGAGATATCTGATTCCAATATGTTTCTTACAAGAATTCTGAACAAGATTATTCATAAGATCAATTTCACTCTTTTCATTATAGTTAATCACCACTGGTTTTTTCGCCTCATCACCTATGTCAGTCAGTTTCTGATTCATCCAATGTAACTGAGTACACACCTTGGTAGCGGTGATATATTTTGATTCAGCAGTATTAAGCGAAGTACTTTCCTATTTCTTTCATAAACATACCACTCATTTCTCCCCAATATAGAATGATCCACCACTGGTGGAATTTCTCTCCACTATATCTCCATCCCACTCAGTGTAAGAAAAAGCTGATAGTTCACACTCTCTTCCGGCAGTAAATTATAACCCATAATTATGAGTACCTTGAATGTACCTCATGATTATTTTAACAATATATATATTTTCTTCCTTTGGATAACATTGAAAATATTCCCTAGGATATTTCAAAGACAATATTTGGTCATGTTTCTATAATGTATAGTAAACTTCCAATGATTCTTTTATACATTATGGGATCCATAGATTCCCCATCCTTATGCTTTCTATGTTTTGATCCAAAAACAGTCGTGTCTCCATTGGTATGGAATATTGAATATTAAATTTCTTCAATATCTCTTTTGCATACTTTTCTTGTGAAACGAAAGTTTAATACTTTTTATAAATAACTTGTCGCCCTAAAAGGTATGTCAGTTCTCCAATCATGGGAATTTCATAATCTGATTTCATGTGATTGTAAAATTCATCCACTGATCCCTACCTTCTTCCACTGAAAATTATATGATCGACATATACCAATACCATTAAATGAGCCTTCTAATAATTATTTACATAAATCTTGTGATCCACTCTTTATCATTTGAATTCAATCTTTTTTAGATAAGAATACAGTTGATAGTACCATGCTCGTGGTTATTTCTTCCATTAATATAGTGTTTTCTTTAATCTACATACCATCATTTCACCATTTTCCAAGAAAGAAACCCACTGGCTGTTCAATGTAGACTTATTCATCAAGAACACCATTTAGGAATACTATCTTGAAATCTATTTAATACAATTTATACCCTCTTTGGATTTACATGGAATGAAATAAAATGATTGACTCCAGACTAGGCACCAGAGAAAATGTTTCTTCATCATCAAATCCTTCAATCTACGAATATCCTTTACACACCAATCATGCCTTGTTTTTGACAAAATATTTCATGTTCATCAAATTTATTCTTGGAAATTCACATTGTACCAATCATAGTGTGATTTTTGGGGATCTTAACAAGATCCCATATTTCATTCTTGTTAATCTGATCTAGATCTTCTTTCATGGATTTAATCCATGATCCATCCTTTGCAGCTTCATAAAATTAGAATGGTTTCATAACTGACAGGAATAAAGAATGTGTAGTCTTTCTCATTCTCCTTGATTGTTTGAGTGGAGTCCAATCCTTGATGATGTTTTATTGATCAGTATATTCCCTTAAATTTATCCTTTGACGTTCAACTGAATTCTCTCTAGCCATGGTTTCATCTTTTCATTCTTCTTCAGAGTTAACATCATATTTTGACTAATGAGTGTTTTTTATGCCTTCCACTAAGTTTGTATTTGGTTCTACTTCATGTTCACATTCTTGTTCATTTTATATTATATCGGTATAAGAATTCTTTGAGGAATTGTTTGTTTTATATTCAATTATATTTAAATATTTTCTTTCCATAATTTTCCATGATTCTTATTGAAACATTAATAATCTTTTCTATTCATCTAATATCCAAGGAATATTACTTCATCTACTGCATCCACATACTTTCCTTGATTTAATTCTTTATTTCTGATAAAACAATTACTTCTGAAAACGTGGAAGTTCTTCAAATTAGGATTTATTCCATGCTATAACTCATAGGATGTCTTGGTTTCACCAATGTAAATCCCTATTTCATTTTGAATATATAATACAGATTGAGAACCCCTTTCTAAAAATGGTGAGAGATATGGCTCTCAATCCTCATAGTTCTAGCCATACTATTCACTTGTCGATTCTGTCCATGAACAACTCCATTTTTCTATAGGGTTCTCACAGTAGCCACCTGATGTTGATTTCTATGTTTTTATAAGTAATTTTCAAACTCAATTGAGTTATATTCTCCACCATTGTTAGACCATAGAACATTTATTGACTGCCCAGTACCATTTTAGGCAATTCGGTGATAATTTTTCAAGAAATTGAGAACTTTTAATTTCTTATCAATAACCACCACACATGCCATTATACTGTAATAATCTATAAAAAGAACAAATATATTTCTCTATTAGTCCCAACAACATTTATCAGTCCACATATTTCTATATGGATAATATCAACATGATTTTATGCCCGTTTCTTCTTTGGATGATAAGAACTGCAGACCATCTTCCCCTATATGCAACAATCAAAAGCCGTTTCTCGTTGATGCTTCATGTTGGGGATATCCATGATGATGTTAATCATGGATATCACTTCAATTTCTTTTAGATTGATTTTACCTAATATTTGATTCTATGGGTTGTTTTATTCTTCAATTTTCTTATTGAAAATGTTTTCTATACTCTCATCCTAATACAAGTTTCCCTATGTTCAACATCGATTCATAAGAGAATTTTATGTCTTTCTTATATAGTACATCCCTTATGATTGAATGTAACAATAAGTCTTGAGTCATAGAGTTGACTCACAATAAGAAGATTGTGACACAATCCATCCACATAAATAACTTTAGTTTTCTTTAGATCGCCATTGGTCCGTTATTTATTTCCACTACCTTGGATCTTAAGAGCACCCTCATTGCCGAACCTCACTATTGTATTGAACCTTTTCTTGATATTTGTTAATATGACTACACTTACCATAATATGGGATGAACATACGCTATCAAGAATCCAATTTTTGTTGTTTTTTGTAGCATGAGAGCTAATTTTTCAAAGTTATATTTCTCAATTTTCATCTTTTCTTTCCATGAGATTTCAGATTGAGTGTAAGAAAATGATGGCCTTTCAATTCCTCTCTCCATGTAATCATGTTCTTCATATTTGAACAATTATTTTAAATTAAAATCATGTTTGATATAGCCACTTCATCTAGTTGTTAGGAATTGACCTCTCTTTGAGAGTTGTATGAATTTCTCTACTCATTCTTCTACCTGCAATGAAAATCATTATAGCTGAAGTTAAAACCATGAAAATAGTATCCATAGAAACCCTTTCTTCTATTAGATGTAGGATATGAATTTTATTCTCCTTCATATAACTCTTTCATCTTACTCATTAAGATATCACTTTTCCTCTTCTCAATATGAAAAGGTATGACCCATATATCCACAAAACAAACACTTCATGAGAGGAACTGTCTTCTCACTTCTATTTCCCCTCATGATTTCTTCCTCAAGAAAATAGTTTGACTACCTGTCTTTTTTGGAATATCAAGGTTAACATTCAGTTTTCCTTTCAGTTTGATTTAAGGGTCTCTTTTTCAGCAATTTTGGTGGATTCTCAATAGGATAAACTTTCCATTTTCTATTATTCTGGTCCAAATTATCTATTACATTTTATATTTCTACATGAAAACTAATCCCACTTTTTCCCATTCAAGCTGGTCTTTGATCACTCAAAATCATTTCAACTCTAATAAAACCACACTTAGCTCACTAGAAAATCAAAATCTAATAATTTTCCATATTTATTGTTCTTCTTTTCTTATTTTTAATTCAATCCGCTGTTGAGTTTACTCTTAAGAGAAACAACTTATTCGAGTCCCTCAATGGTCTTGGGATTCCTCTCCAGTCTTGAGGTATGGTCATTTTTGACCTTTTCCTATTCATAAATTATGAGATTTAGTTCCACTACATCATCAGTACTTTCATGGATTGATGACTATACATTTCCCAGTTCTTCCAGTCATTAAATTTTATCTTCCATCTAATAAACATATTCTTATGATTCTACCCCCATTTATTTCAACTTAATTCATCTATTAAATTTATTTTCAATCTTACCAAAATCATTCTTTTTTGTATCTTGGGATTCACATTAGTAATCATCTAATTATCTCTGGCTTTATCTATTAATGGTTCTAACTTTTCAATAATAGACATCATGGAGGGATGATTTTTAGTCTTAATTTATAGTTCTTCTTCCTCAAATAATTCATTATCACCATCTTTATCTTCACAAAAAACTCTTCTTCTATACTTTCCATCTAGTTTTGAAGTCTCCCTTTTTGAAAAACCATTTCTGCAGATTCTAAATGTTTTTATCTACTCTCTCTTCATCATCGAACTTTCTTCAGAACTAAGTGGAAATGTTCCCTACACTGCCACAAATAAATCAGGAAAGAGGTAACTTACATAAAAGATTTACTATTTCCTACTCAAGCTTCCTTAAAATGAGAGAGAAAAATTATTTTTACTCATTATATTCATCAACATTATCCTTGGTAAATTTTAGTTTTTTGATGCCTTTGAATGTCATTTCCTTTATTACATGAGTTGTAGAGACTTCTAGTTCAATTCTCATGTCATATTCTACAAGTCTACTTAGCAGATCATCTAGAGAAAGAATGGAAATATCTCTTTCAACAAGGGCTGAAACCTACACATTTTAATGGGGTGGATGTCTTCTAAATATTTTGTTTACAATATAAATTTCGTTGATTTCTTCAACCAGAACACGAATTTATCCTACCACTTCTGAAATTTGATTAAAGAAGGAATCTGCATTCTCATCAAGATATATATTCATATAATTAGATATTTTGTGAATAACTTGTATTTTTTCACCTTCACTTTACTATATACTTCATAAATATTCTATTGTTTTTTCCACATAGACTTTTCTGAGTTGCAACTCATCACATTTAGATAAATATGATAAAAAAGAGCTGCAGTGAGAACCTTCTGAGCTTTATCATCTGCATCAGACAATGTCAGTACTATTGGATCAATAACATTTATTCCTTGAATAGTAGAAAAGTGGACTTCCAATCCAAGAGATCATAGATGATATCTCATTCCATTTTTTCAGATTTTAAAATTAGTACCACAAAATATGGGGACTCCCCTAACATTGGCTGAATTCTCCATGATGGAAAAGGATAGATCTATCACCAAAAAACGCCCTTTGATACCAAATA
This sequence comes from Viscum album, assembly GCA_963277665.1. Lineage (NCBI taxonomy): Eukaryota > Viridiplantae > Streptophyta > Magnoliopsida > Santalales > Viscaceae > Viscum > Viscum album. The sequence continues at coordinate 1,306,977,317 of OY728162.1, forward strand.
AAGGACCTCAGAACACCCTGAGAGGGGAGGGGAGAATTATTGTGTCAATTGTTTCTTTTAAAATTATAGATCATGTTTCCATGTTGGTAGGTACCTATTAAACCTATTTGAAGATAAAGTGAAGAAAAAAACAAAAACATGCAATGAAACGACCCATTAATTTTACTTGGTTCATCCCTAAAGGATATGTCCTAGGAAAATACGCCAATTGGGTATCAGTCATACCAATAAACACTAATACTTAGAAGTTGTGGAATATAATATTTTAGCATAGTCACAATGTGCAAGGCGCATTGCCTTTACATGGTTTTAGGGATAGCATATTGTGTCCCTTAAATCACTTCTACAGACAACCCATTTCTCACTACGATTGAAGAATCATCACTCAGTTTATTGACATGGTCACTTAAAGGGTTTAAAATTAAAGCATGCATCTTAAACTATAAATGGATGCTCTTTTCATGTCGCATTTTCTTCCATATATGTATATCAATTTTTCCCACACTGGTAGGTTATGAAAAATACTTTCAAAAATTGATTTGGTCACTTTATAGGATCCATTGAATGTTCTATATACCACCTTACCTCCTCCGTGTACTAAGTAGCTAGTATGGTTTTTGGATCACTTCTTCGCAAATTGTCTTCATGTTCTGCCTCCACAAACTAACTTCGCATACCACATCCTTGTTCTGCATCCATGTAGTGACTCTGTATACTGACTTCACAAAACACATTTTGAAAAATTCCCCAGCTTCACGTACAACATCTGGTCTGCGTAAAACCATGATTTATCCTTGTATATCCATAATCCACTGTGTACTATGTTATCTTCCTCTATAAACTATGCACTCTTTAGCGGTCTCTATTCAATACGTGGATCATTCTCTACATGTACCATCTTTTCCTTCATAACCCACTTTAGACATTACCGGATTTATTCCTGATTTTTTAATCTCCAATATAGCACATTAACGAAGGGGATTACTGTTTATTAAATAGGAAAAAATGGATTCAAAAAATTTGATAATCCAGGATTTACCAAATCGTTGCTTTGGTACAGCCTTCACTAAGTACCACTCATGCAAACTGCTGTTATCCCGCATACCTCTAGCCTTTCACGTACCACATGCCTCCGTTCTCATACCTTTTCCACAATCTAATTTTGGTTTTGCGAACCGCTCTGCGTACCATTCCTTCTATTATTTAAGAAATCCAAGAACCGTTCATGGAGATGGTACGCATTCCATTTACCAAGCTATGTGGTTCCATTCCTTTTCATATTTTCTTAACCACTGTTCATGTTGTTTACTCCTATGAACAAATTCTTGATTTTGAGTCCTAAAAATATGGAAAAAACTAGGAAAATAAACCACATTCAAATCATATTATGAGTTGGACTATATGATCCCTTTCCATTCAATCTCCCAGATCATCTATTAGAGGATTGACAATATACACAAACCACACTTCATTTCTAACAAAGAATAGACTTGGTTCCAAAAATAAAATCATTTTTATGCCTCAAAGGGCATTTTTTTAAAACTGGTTTCATTATCAATTTCATATATATATATATATTAGAATTTAATTTTACCACTTTATGAAATTGAATATTGTAAAAGGGATTTTATATTTTAAATTAGTATGTTCAAATTTTATAATATGTTCAATTTTACTTATGATAATTATGAAAGTAAACTTTGGTAAAACTCTTCCATCGCAGTAATGATTGAAATAGTTAATGTGTGGTTAAAAACTAAGAGATTAGGTATTTAATATCATAAAAAATGCTTAATTTACATTTCATGAGTGAATTTTAACTCAAAATCATCATAGTTTATAAATATTTAAATATGGTTCTAACTTAATTTTATAAATAAGGATAATTTATTTAAAAGTTTTATGTATTTATATGTGTGACACTCCCCTAACTTATAAGAGGGAACCTTCTATCATCACTTATTCACACACATTGATCTCTATATATTTCCCAATAACTAACCAAATACATTTTAAACTCCCATACCCATTTCATATAGTTCTTAGTATTATCAAAAGAAAAAACTAATAATTATTAATTTGTTATCAATGGGAGGGTTTACAATGGAGAATTATAATTCAAACCAAATTGTTTCATGTTCATTTTTCCCTCATTTAAATATTATTTAAAAATGATTCAAAATCTATACCTAAAAAATAATTAGATTATATTTATCTTTTGTCACTTTCCTTTTTCATCTCTTTTTATATTATTTGTGAAAGAAAAACACCACCCACGTGTACATGTGTACTACAATCTCTACGAAGATATGTGTTTCATTTTTCATCACTGAATCATATGACTAGTTACAATGATGTATAAAATAAATATATTTTATATTTATAGAATAAATATATGATTCTATAAATATACAATATTACTTACCTAATTATTATACTATCCATTGGAAAATGAAAACATTGCCCGTCTATTTGGGTGGAATACTATCTCCTTAAAGAAATTGGATTCGTATTTCATTTACAACAAAAAATGACGGTCATGAGTAAAAAAATAATTATTTATTATGATATATAAAACATATTAATGATTATGGAAAGGTAAAATATTTTATAAATTTCCTATCTTCAACACAGTTGAAAAATGATAGTGTGCTCCATGCATATGTGCGAACTAAGAGCTCTAGGAAACAATGTGATTCATTTTTCATGAACACCTAGAATAATGGGTTTTAATAATTATTATAATGTATAAGTATGATAATTATAGTGTTTTTAATAATTTAAAGGTACTGTAACCATAACCCATTTTACTATTTTCAACACATCGATTATCTTTTTAGGTCATAATCTAAACATCCTCAAAGCATTCAACATGAACTAAACCATTTTAGTAACGAAATAAAACATTGTAAAAATGAAATAAATAGAATAAAAATAATGTAATTTATTTTAAAATGCTTCTTAATAAAGTATAAAATGAATAGTATTTTATTATAGAGAAGGGTATAAATGAAAATGAAAAAAAAAATCATAACTTGAGATAAGATAATTTCTTTTAAAAAATTTGATTTAATTTTATCCTTAAAATTTTTTCCCTCATGCTCGTGTTCTTTTAAATGTTTCAATAATGATATTTTTTATGATTAAAAAGTATCTAAAGGTCATTTTTTTCAATTTTTTCATGTTTAAAAATTATAAAAAGAATAGTTTTAATTTGTTTTATATAGTCTATTTTCCAACTTCTAACAAAAGTGGAAAAGTAGTATTTTTAACATATATGGCATCAAAGTATTTTTCCCCATTCATGTAAATCTTTAATTAACATTATTATTATACTAGTTGGCATGTTTTTTCAAATTTGATTATATTCTTACTCTTGTATTAATTTTTCCATTTTACGTTTTTCAAATAAAAATTATATTTCTCCTTATGATTAAGTGAAAATGAAATGTGTTTGGCTTATGGGTTCAGGTAATTTATTTAAGGGTTTTTTGATAAAAAATTAAAATTTTATAATTATTTTTAATGTGACATGGTAATTTAGAATTATATATAATTATGGTAAATATTTATATAAACCATGATTATATTTGATCCTGATATGACTTTCTAATTAATTAGTTAATGATAAAATTATTAAAGGTGAAAATGATAGATATAACTAGGATGGTAACTCATATAAAATTAACTAGGTATCAATTATTCTGACATGATTTACACATGAGTGAACATGGGTTACGAACATGATACCCCCAAGATACATACGATACACTTTGAAAAAATATGGAAAATTTATTATTTCATGAGGTATGGAAAATTAATAATTATTTTAAGGTGAAAGGTATTTTTTTAAATGAAACATTTTTCTAAGTTCACATGTGTCTCAAGATTCCTTCATACATTCCATATAATTAATAATGTTTTATCAAGTTTTTTACCTGAGAAAATATTTATTTTAACTTGTGAAAAATTTTATTTATGTGTTGACTATTTTATTGTGTAAAATTTAAACATAATTATGTTTTTAGACGTTATTTTCCTCAAATAATAAGATACCATTTTTTATAAACCATGCTGATATCATTTTGTCATCCAATGTTTTCAATTTTTTCATATGAATTATTGATGAGTAGAAATTTTATCATGACAGCTATTTTTCTTATGGTGACTCATCATAAATGATTCTAAACTGTCTTAAACTAAAAAAGTTAGTAAAAATAATGTACTATTTTTAGGAAAAATGTACTATGTGTGAATGTGTCCGCTTTCATATGTGATTTTTCTCATAATTCTCCAAAAATATAAACCTAAAAGATATTGGTAATGTAGAAAATTTTAAATCCTTACTATAAATCTATTATTTATGGGTTGTTAAATTAAAATATAGTTATAAAATATCTGATATAATTATTCTAAGATAAAATAATTAATTATTACATCAGTAAAATTTTAAAACAAATAGGAATGTGACTTAACTAATCATAATCATCTCAAATTCACATTATATTATTTTTTATAAATTTAGTGAAAGTAAATTTTAGGTGAATTGAAAAATTATATTAACATAGATTTCTATAATGATTGTGTCCTTTAATTCAATATTAATAAAAATGTATTGAATATATTATTCCATTGAAAAATTTGTTTTGAATAATAAATATTGAAAAAATTTCATAGTAGGATCTTGAAGCTTGTTTCAATCCTAAATATTTCATGGGATGTTCATATATATGATACTAACATTGGGTATTTTCAATGAAAATGTGGTTGTTTAACATTATACTCATAAATAATATATGAATTTAGGAATGAACTATTAAAACTCATTTAAATTAAAATAAAACTCAAAAAATCTTTAAAGGATACAGATATATGGATAAAATTTTTACAAATTAAAAGATTATTTATAAACTATACAATATATTTTATATCATATTTTAGAAAAAAGTTCATTATTATAAAAAAAATTATTTACATTATTTTCCAATTTATTTTTAAATGAAAAATTAGTTTCTATAGTTGTAATCTTTTCAAGTTGTTTAATTGATGACCAAACTGTATTCAATTAAAATTACTTAAGTTGATATTTCATTTTCGTTATCATGTATCCCTAATATAAACAATATTTTTTTATTTTACATTTAAAATGAGATAAAAATGAATGAAATTAACACTCATTCCAAAATAAAATATGGATTTTACCAATTTAGAAATATCTTAAATAATATTTTTTATGGGATAATCCAATCAAATCATCCAGATTCTTGGTAAAAGGGATTTTTGTTCTATGCTCTCATATTATAATCATCTAAAATATATATTTAAAAAAATATTTGGTTAAAATTCATTGAAATATCATATTTATGTCTCAACTACTTAGATTTTTAAAATAGAAGGGGTTTTAAAGAAAAATCTGAATCACTTCTATAAAATGGACATTTATAAATAATTTTTTTATAAAAATATTGGTTTCACAAAACATCACATGGAAAGTTTTATCAATAGTACAAGATTATTCTATGAAAACTCAATGAGCCTTATTGTGGTTTAGTATCCTAAAAGAATACATTCATCACATTTCAAATTATATTTATCAGAAGTATATTTATTATTTAAAATGAAAAAGTTTCCTTGAAAATCATTGAAGTAACATAAATAAGGTTTCCCTATATTTTATAATTTTTATTGAAAAACATATTCTTAGTTAGTAATAAAATGACTTGAAAATATTGGAGTGTCCTTTCAAACATCATTAAATATTCAATTTAATTTAATATTGTTCTTTTAATTTATATATTTAATCTTATTTATAACAACATGTCCACTAGATTGTAAAACTTTTGTAAGAACACCTCTTTAGTTTGTCTGAAAATATTATGCTACCCATGTATCTTCTTACTCAATTATATCATCACATGATTCCCAAATATAATAGATTACATAGACAATGACTCTTATTTTATAGTATGGATTTAGTTTTCCACATAAATGTCTCAATCTGTTCATAAAACTTATGAAAATATGTTTTCCAAATAAAAAAGAGCACATTTTCTTTTATTTTTGAAATGAGTGATCAATTATTATGATCATTAAAGTCAATATAATTCATTATATGAGTGAACATATCATCAAAATACATGTATAAATAATATATTATTCCAATTATCCAACCATAAAATTGAAAAACAATAATTATTTTTAACAATTATTTTTAATACCATGATTTCATGATGAGCCTAAATTTAAAGTTGATTTAAAATGAATTTTATATAAAATATAATAATTTTTAACATTTATATAATAATTTAAATAATTTAATTCATTTAATTCATGATATTTGATATTATATTGATTATTTAAGAAATGAAATAAAAATGAGCATAATATGCAAATAAGGAAGAAACGAATAAATAACACATATTAACAAAATACAAGTCCTATAATTGGATAATTACAAGGTGATTAGATTTGATAATCCACAATACAAGATAAAAAAAGTAGACATTAATTTACCTCTTTTATGTACACTATTTGTCTTATAGTGATACAAAACTCATGTACACCATACTCTACTTGGTTGGTTAAAACTTTTGATACTACAAGCCATGTATTACCATCATCGGTGTACTACATCGTATGTACAATATATATAACCAACCAATGAACCACAAAAGTAAAAAATAAGTGAGATGATATATAGAATATAATTTCAGTGAAAAATACATTCTTTGTAATTATATAATTGATAAGTAATTCCAAGTAACATTAAAAAATGAGACTTATACAGTTGATCCAAATAAAGAAAAAAATGTCTAAAATATTATCCAATCGCTACACTACCAACCTAATTTGATATAATTATCAATTTATTTCCATTTTTTATTCATTTTTTGTAAAAAAAAGTCTATCACACTTTTAACCATTGAAAAAAGTGGGTTCCTTGTCAACTTCATTATAAATCATATACATCTGAGAGGCTAATAATCATAATATAGGGTAAATAAATGTTTATATAAATTAATAAGTTATTTATTATCTTATTTTATCTTATATTTTTAATTAATTATTATTAGAGTATTTATAATATTTCATTAAAAACTATATCTATTGAAAATTAATGGACCAAGTATAATAGTAAGGGATAATAAAATTTATATAATATTATAAATAACATGACTGTTATAATTTTATAATATCATTATTTAGATGAAAATCCTAAATATAATTTAATTTCATATTAATATAAAATAAAAAAATAATTTTATTGGTGACCATGTTATTTTTTAAAACACAACGGTCACATGTATAATTATTTAATATTGGTATTAATATTAATTATATCTTACCCATGAGACAAAAAATCTATAAAATTTACAAACATATGTTTCATAGAAATAATTTTCATTCAATAAATTGTAACAACATTTTATCATTAAAATAATTATTTCAAAAAAATATAAAAAAACCATTTAGGGAATCAATAAAAAGGAAAAATAAAATCTTGAATCCCTTACGGGGTCAATCTATACTACCCCTAGATATGGAGTTAGTTATAATAGGGGAAACATAATTTTATAATTTGGAAGGCCTTGATATTGGAATTATGGTGGGAAAATTTTAGTGTCACTATTAGGGAAGTAAATGGAAAAATTATAGGATTCTCGAACACTAATTAATTTTAGAGTTTGTGTAAGAGTTGTTGTCCTAGAACCAATGGGTTTTACTTTGATTACATGGATATTTAATGTATTATTACATATTGTTCATTCTTCTATATGATTATGATGTAATAATGTGCTAGTGTATTTGTTTCCATGATAAGGTCATGACAGTTCCCCGCTATGATGAGAACCTTGAGATGCTATAAAAATATTCTTAAGTATTGTTCTACGGTTGGATGACATGATTTTATGGGACACATAGCATACATACCATTAGGTGTGAGTACTCGTATGTAGATGAGACATCCTTTCATGAAGTTTGCACTTGGTAATCTGCAAGATATGATATTATAAGAACAAACCCTCTAGTAAAAATTCCGCATGTTTTGGTGTCATCGGATATTTGTTTATGCGAGTGTGTGTAATGATCTATAGACTTTAAGATTATCATTAATACATGTCATGACTTACGCACATTGATTTACTGATGAAAACCATCACACAGATAGTTGGTGGGAAGTAGGGTATGTTAGGAGCGTCACGAGTGGCATGTTATTAATGGATAAGTCGAGGAAGGATTTTTCCATTCCATTTATGGAAGTTGATATCTCGGCGCTTTGATTTAAATAGAACCATCCTGAAAAATTCCATGGCCATGGTGTAACGATGAGTTTATTTCAGGTAGTCAAAGAACGACGTATCAAGCATAAAACTTAATGACATAATCATGAAACCCACTTGATGCGATATTGCGACAAAGGTATTATATTACAAAGTAAGTGTTCATATGTGGATGTCATTGTAGCGACTTTACATTCCTTCTCTTGGGTTCATTGACCCATTTCTAGAAAATTCTCTTGGACTTTAGGTAAGCCCACCTAATGCCAATGAGAAAGAATCTTAGATGGTCACATAGTAAGTGTTTTAGGTGGTTTTGGTTAAATTCTAATTGAATTGAATTAATGAAATAAATTTTATTCTCAAGACCGTGGAATAATTGTATTCAAGTTAAGATGATAACATAAATTAAATATAATATATTTATTTATTTTATTGAACATTTAATAAATATTTAATTAATAGTTTGTAAATAAAATATTTATTTAAGAGAATAAAATATTTATTTATTTATTCAGGTGTTCAATAAATTGAAGAAGAGTTCGAGTGGACCATGGTCGGTCCGGTAGTAAAATAATTATTTTCAAGATGGTAAATAATTATTTAACTCGTTGGAACAAATTAAAATAATGTTGCTATTATTTTGTGATGCAGAATTTTATATTTCTGTTTTTCACAAGTTGGTACACTATAAATAATGACGTGATATTATTATTAAATGCACGGGTTTTCTCTAAGTTCATGAATGTATATAATTGTTGCTATGCAATTAAATATTGTAACTGAAATTCCATGGATATAAATAGTCAAGTACCCCTATTATACCTTACAACACATCACATGCCTGGTGAATTGAGAATTGTTGAGCCAAACAATTTCTCTCTCGAATCCTCTTCTCTCCCTGCTTAAGAATGAGAGACATTATTCAATGTCGAAGAACAAGAGATCAAGAACAATTGACACAAGACACTCGGTTCGCCGTTATAGCACCCAAGTAATTGAGTTGTGTCGATTAGAGGGCATTAGAGCACGTGTGGATCACCGGTAGAGGGATTATAGTTTGGATCTTTACAACTGAAATTAGATAATCCAAAAGTGTCAATTCAGATGATCGAAATCATCATGGAAGAAAAATACCAAAAACACGGGTATTATTTTTCATTATGAAATTAATTAAATTAATTATAAACATTATGTGCAATATCCTCTCTAAAGGTTTCAGGACTCTTTTTTATTTATCTAAATCATTGATTATATTCCGTTGATACTGAAGTTCATCATCATATTGATCCCAGAATAATCATTGATAATGGTAAAAATCAAAGTTGGTTCATGTCCCAACCACACTTCCACTACGCCCAGAATATTCAAGTGGTATCAGAGGGAGTACATCATAGTTTATAATTATTTAAATATTTCATTTATGAATTAAAAATTTAAAAATTTAGTTGTTTCAATTCAAGTTAATCGTTTTTCAAATCTGAATCTCAAGATTTATTCCTCCTATTTCGTTTATCGTTCACCTTATAGAAATGATTTTTTTTAATTTTCATTAAAATAAAATACAGGATCTCTTTTAGAGGTGCCAAACATTCTTCGATGTACAAGACCAAAATACACGACGTATATTCGGAAGTACATATTGTCTAGTCTAGGTTCAATGCATTGGACTGGTCCACCAAACCAAGCCATTTGTTGGAGTCTTTCTATGTCTTAAATTACTCCATATGTTAACCAGGAATAGGTGTCCCATGGTTTCCAGATTACACATCGTGTGGCCCATGGAAAAAAGTGTGTAGTCCCTTCGAGTTAGGGTTGGACTGTGTACCCTGTACATGGCTTTCCTAGCTAGAAATTGTGTGATGTGGATACTACATGGCATGTGTCCCATTGAACATTCCATGTACTCTGAATATTTCTGATGTACATCTACATGCTATGTCCCCAGGCATGTACTTCGGATGGACGGTGAACAAAAATACACGTCATGTAGTCATTACTACATGTCGTGTACACATCCAAAATACGCCGATTTATAAAAAATTATTATTATATTATACAAACCATTAAGACCTATACCATACTGCAGGCGTAAATCTAAGGCACAACATGTGATATATGTTGTATATATATATGTGTGTGTTTAATTTAACATCTACATAATGTACATTTCTACACATTGGGATGTTATTAAAAGGAATTCAACGGGTTTCCTCAAAGGTAAAAGTTACGTACAAAGATAATTTAAAATAAATATATTTAATTAAAATTATGATGGATGATAGTATCAAGGAAATTCAGAAAATGGTTTAAGATAAAATAATTTATTAATTAAAGATAATTAATTGATTCGAGCGTGATTTATCTTAAATAAGAATGATTAAATAATTGAATTAATGTTTTATTTATGCGTAAATAAAATTTCATGCATGGATGATCATGAGCTAGACCAAGAACTCTGTATGTGAATGGTCTTTTTTAATTTATTTATTTAATAAAAAAAATTTGGCATGTGAGCCTTATCCTCATTAATATGTAGGGAATGCGCGCCCAAGGTTTCTTTTATGTAAAACCCCTTTTACCCCTCACCTGTGTGTGAGATAAAAGCATATGTAATGGATAGAGCCCCCAAGCTAGTGGAGGAGGCTCAAGTTAGGAGACAAGGTGAAACCAATTCAAGAAGATACAAAGGTGTACAAGTGGAAAGCTGTAAACACGAACCGAAAAGGTTCAATATGCTTCTCCCCTAGGTCAGGGTTATTTTATCAATCTCTAGATAAACTAACCATTAGAAAATTTTGTGATCATGCAATTTATTTTATTTTATGTCTGTAATTTTCATGGTTTACCATTATGGATGTGTTTTCATGATCACATAATTAATGAATAAAACAAGCATGCAAGATGGAACTAAAATAAACCATACTTATGCGTAAATATTATCATGACATGGTTAATCACTTAGGTAAGTTCCACTTAATATTAAAAAACTTGTGATAATGATAATAATTAATTCATTCATAAGAGATAAAAATCCCTCAAATAAAATATTATGTTAGAACAAACCTTCCATTACTTGATTAAAGGGAAAAACTCAATAAAACTATGTTTTTGACCAACCCTTGTTGGGACACTTACTTTTATACAGGAAGCCCTTAAGAAAGGTTTCGGGTTGACTTAACCATATTACATTAAGTGGAGTATCCCTTGATAGACTTGGTGTAATATTGGAGTCAAGAGTCGGGAAAATCCAAATTAATGACTTCAGGATTGGGGTGTCCACTCAACATATCAAGGAGTCGCAAGCCAAATGTTTTCAAAGACCTATGTACCTAAATACCTTCTAAGATCTTCACCAACCCTTTTTTGGGTTATGTGTAGGGGAATATGGATCCTTCCCACAAGAATGTCATTGAAACTGGACATTCTGAGTTCAATGGGGAGGGCCATTGAGACTTGATAAATTAGTGGGAGACTTAATAAAATATATTATTTCTCATAAAATGTAATCATGAATGTACTAATGATCTACTCTTTTAATTGTAGAATAAAAATGACAAGCTCATTAACCAAACTATCCCTACGATCAATTTTGGATAAAGGAAACATCCTCACCAGTAGTAACTTCCAGGAATGTTTTAGATTCATTTGGTTTATCCTATACCATGAACTGAAGACTTACATGATGGAGGCCGTATTATCTAGTCTGCCTGCCAAAGAGGTGAGTGGTGAGGATTTCCCGTTCTATGAGAAACATATGAACGATGTGGTCGACGTTAAATGTTTGATGGTGTCATCAATGTCTGGTGAGCTCATGAAGTCTCTTGAAAACATGGATTCCTATAGCATTCTTGATCACCAACATGGTCTTTACTAGGAGAGAGAAAAACAGGAAAGGTTTGAGATCTCTTAGACACTCTTTCTGAATAATCTTGGATAAGGTGCCACAACTAGGCCTTATTTAGTCAAGCATATTGGCTACATTAAGCAGATGGAGGTTCTAGGGTTTAAACTCCCCGAAGAACTGGGAACTGATCCCATTCTCGTATCACACCCTTAGAGCTTCTCAAACTTTGTTGTAAATTTCAATATGAACAACATTGAGAAGATTAATCTAATATTCTTATCCTCATTCTCCAAGTAGACAAAGATATGAAGTGTGAAAAACCTTCTTGTACTTATGTTGAATAAGTGGAAAGGGGAGGCAAAGAGATTTAAGCCCAATTATTCTTCATTTCCTTCTAAGAAAAGGAAGATCAAAGGGGAGTCAGGAGAATAGGAGGCTATTTTTTCGCATGTGGTAAGAAGGGCCACTGGAACAAAAACTGAACCCAGCTTTCAAATCAAGGGGAAGATTCGTGTGCATTTTTTATCAAATTCAATATATCTGTTTCAAAAAATTGGGTATTAGATACAACTTGTGGTGCTCACATATGTTTCCAAATACAAGAACCAATTATATTCATAAAGATTGAACAAGGGGAGGTAGATCTACGAGAATCCAAAAGAGACATACTTGATGTTATAGCTATCAGGAACTACCACCCCGCGTTGCCAATTGGGATGATCTTTGTAACGCCCCGACCCCAATTACCCAGATTCAGTGCATTATTACATAACATTGGCATGATCACAAGAAAGATCAAATCCCGAAATACCTATTAGTTTAGTATCCTTGTAAAAAATAGATATATTCATAACGTTTTACATTACATCATAAAAATGAAAAATAAAACAACATAGTCTCCATAGTCTACACTATTATCCCCTCATACTATCCCTGTAGGTCATTCATAATTTACTTCTTCACATCCTGGGAAAATAAAACATAGAAAAAGGGGTGAGCTCAAATTCCCAGTAAGGATAAATATATAGAGGAAACTTTCATAAATAAGAATTAACATTTAAGGCAATGTATAACTAAAACAAAAGCCTTTTAAACTTGAACTTCAACATAGTATGGAAAAAATAAAATGAAATCATTTCATTTACTTATTCACATGGATATTCTACTAATCAAATAATCACATGCAATATCAATAACCACTTTCATAATGATGGAATGCATAATGCCAAACTATCATAACCACATAGCCAAGGCCTCATGCCAAGACTACAAATAATATTTTTCCAAGGCCTTGTGCCAAGACACTAGTTTGTCTCATGAGACCTACCGATGCATCTAGGAGCTATAGAGGGTTCCACCCATCACATATTAAGTCCAATGCATTCCCATATGAATAGGTTTAAACATAACATAAACAATCGTACTAAAACTAGCATACGAAATGTAAATACTTCATCCATAAACCATGAATGGTAAAAAATAACACATCCACAGTCAAACATATCACAAAACCTTCAATAAAATATATAAGTTTTTTATCATAATAAATCAACTTCAAATAAGATTAAAATCCATCAAAGGATGTTGATATAGATGAAATGAAAACTCTTTTTAGGGAAATATCTCTTTATATATTGAAATAATTTAAGAGCCATATATCTATAAAATAAAACATTTTCTTTGAAAATATTCTTATAAGATTATAAAGGAAGCTTCGATGATTTTCTAACGGTGGAAAATAGCTGCACCCACCGTATAAGTTAAAAAAATATTCTTACCTTAATTCTATCGAAAAGGTTAAAAACCACCTTGTTTGGAAAACGACGAAAAGATTCCTTTATAAACCTCTTATAAAAATTCAAACAAGGGTATAAATGACTTTAACTCATATTCTTGTAAGTAGTAAAAATGTTTTCAAATACATTTTTAAGAAACATGGATGTGGATGATAAAGAGATCCCAGTAGATTATTACATATAAACAACCTCGAATAATGAAGAGATTGCAAAATAAAACCTTACCTTATACTTTTCCTTGGTTGGGGGTAGGTTAACCTCCTCTATAATGGTGAAATAACTGTTATTAAATTATACAATCATCATATATATTAATATGATATCATATATTATCATTTAACATTGCTTTGTTAATAATATCTTAGTATTATCATTGTTTCGGGTGTTAACTTACTCGTTTTATTTTATAGGTTTTGTTACGTAATCCATGTTTTTCATGGATAGGTTGTATCTTAATCATATCCAGAATGATATTAAGTCCTTATATACTATTATTAATCATCAAATGAGAATTATACTTGAATGGATATGATGGAGAATGAATCTCATCGTGTTCGTGGAGACGGTAGTCCGTACGTACGCATGAGCGACAATATCATTCTTTTGAAATTAAAATAATATATAATAGGATGGTATATCATATATACAGAATAATTATCATGTTATATTAATTATTTACATGAATTACACATCATTATTATACCCATCCAAATAATAATTTATTGAATAACAATTACACCACGGCGTGGAGACGGTAAGTCCTACATACGCACGTATGGTGACATGTTATTCAAAGGATGGATAGAATACTGAATATGGTAGTACCATATTTATAGTAACATCACAGTATATATAAGATACTGGAGTTATTATTTTAGAATGGTAATAACAAATAATGAAGAAGTGGAAGAAGAAAGGAACTTGGAAAAGGGTGGTGAAATCATTACCTCTTCTTCGGGTTCTTCCTTTTGATTTGATCAAAAGGGCTCCTTAGGTTGGCTTTCTGACTAAAGTAAGGCCTCTAGGATGAAGTGATGGAAGTTGAGAGAGTATTTGGGCAGAGTTTGGCCGATCCAAATGGCTTTGATGGTGTTAATTAAGGAGAAGGGGGAGTGCCCTTTTATAAGAGGGGTGAGGGGAACCTTTGGAAAATCTAGAAATATTATTTTATAATAATTTCATATTCGGTTTATAATGGCTCCAAAGTGGATTATTTAAATTTTTAGGTGGGTATAGGTCGAAAACTAATCAACCAAGAGAATTTAGACAGGTTTCGATAACTATATTAACCTTATCATTAAGTATTAACTCTTAGTTAATTAGTTTCACTTTTACAATTTCTCTTTGTATTTTTATATTATATGGTTAATAAAATTATTATATACATCCAAGAGAACCTAAAGAGGTCCATTAATGATACACCTATCATGATATAAGTTCCTTGGCCGAATCGTAGTTTTTTAGAAATTTAATATTAATTAATAATATAATATTTCTTTTAAAAACACCTTTGTGTCAATTTTGACACTATTCAATAATTGATTTTTGTAAAAATTATAACAGGATGATTACTTCAAAAAAAGTTAATTAAATAATTCCTAACATGTCATATTAACCTAGAAAATTATTGTTATTTATAAAAAGTCTCAAATAACATTTATTTGGGTATTTATAAAATCAATTATTCTAATTTTTCACTATTCTGCTAATTACTACATCATCATTGTGTCGTAAATAACTTAAATTATTTAATGTCTAAAAATTATAAATAAAATATCATTATTTAGGAAATATTTTTATCTTTCTAATTAATACTTACAATCGAATTTATCTTATGTTTAACCCTATATTAAAAATGTTTTAGTAAATAAACCTTGATTTTAACTCTTTTAACTCTTCTTTGAATTAAATAATAATAAATGTCCTAATCTAATCCAAGTTGACCTAAATGATAATATTTTATTCCTAAGGTTGTTTTTGGTCGAATTAAGCTTATTCAATAAAATTAGGACATGTGTTAGGGTAATATTAATATCATTGTTTCCCTTAATTACCCTATTTACTTTTAACCGTGGTAAATAAAAGTAAAAAGTTACTATTCACCAAAAATTATTTTCATCTCAACGAACCACATTTTAGTTCTTGATATTAACCGTCTCTCTCGGATTTTTGAAATTCCACTCACAGAAGTGGTAAAATTATGTTTTATGAAAAATTCTTTTATTTAACTACCACTTAGTGGTTTCACTATTCATCAAAAAATGATGATTTTCAGAAAAATACCAAAAATTCATCCTAGGCTAATTTCGATATTCTGAATCCAAAAATGAAGTCCATTTTAAAAAATAAAATTTATAAATTTCAAAAGGTGGGTATTACTATTCATAACTACTATTTTGATTAGTTGTGGTGTGTTAAAACTCGATGTTGCGTACAACACACGCTATTGCATTATTCAAAGAGAAACGTACCGTGGATGCATGGGATGTTTCATTGTAAATTTTTTATGTCCCCATTATAAAAAGTAAATTTATTTAGTCAAATTGAATATATAAAAGTTTAAAATATTTGATTTAAAAAGGGTTCACTATTAAAAGTTGTTAAAAGTATAATATTGAAATTGAATTTGTTCTTACATTATGTCTAAGAAACTCATCATATGGATTCTAAAATTATAAGGATTATATAAAGTTTAAAATTTAGTTAATACTATTCATAACCTATTTTTAACAGCTTGTTTGGTATGTCAGGGTGTTCTTGAACTCGGTGTTGTTCGTAGTGCAAGTTATTGAATTATTTTGAAGAAATAACACACTATGAAATCTTGGGGTGTTACATTCTCCACTCCTTCAATAAATTGCGTCCTCGCAATTTGAAATTTTTCTTCAAAAGTAAAAGGTTGAATATAGAAAATATATTTGTGGGAAAACCCACATCAGAAATTGGGTTAATAAAATTTAGTCTTAATAAAAGGAAAAGAGAAATGAAAGGGTCACCACCAAATTATGATCTCTTTTCGGAGAACATTGGTGGAAATTAGAGACATATAATTGGAGGAAAAATTTAAATATTTATAGGTAGTGATTGAGGTCATCAATCACAAACAAGTGTAAAAATTAGGGCCTTAAACTCATCAATCTATGATGATTTAAAATACCATCAGTTCAGAAAAACATATGGTATTCGGATAACACATTTTTTTGTTTTAAGATCTCTTCCCTAAAGTATAAGAATTAATTTCTTCATTGAATAATTGAAGAAGAAAAATATATACTTGACAAGTAGACTCTCATCCTTTAATTAAGTTCTACCACAAACTCATCTTTCACTCTAAAAGATAATAGAACTTAAAAATAATATTATATTTATCCCATTCGTATAGGGATTAAAAAATTGAATTTATAAATCATTTAGATGAGCCATTAAAAATGACATTATTCAATCTAAGACATCACGTGGGTCAATGGTAGGTGATACACCCTTGTCGCCCTTCGGTTTTGGGTTCAAGTCTCGCGCCTTGCCGGACACGACGGGTTACCTCCCGCCCTCCAGGTTGTCCTTTTTATGGAAATCCAAAATAATCCAAACTAGAACTATCCAAAATACATCAGTCCAAAATTTATAATGTAGGTAAACACAATGATGATCCTTTTTTTCCGCGTAATAACATGTGAACACCTTCATCATGTATTCTTTTAAAACTCTGCAACATCCTGAATTACCATAAAACCTTATTGATTACATTCATGATCCCTTATTCCTTAAAGAATAATAGATATACTCCTTCAATCCAAAAATGTTTTAAACCCCAACAATGATGGAATATAAAAATCATTAATCATTTTCAAGGTAGTCAAGAATATCCAATATAATTTATCCAAATCAATCATGTATGATTCTAAAATCAATACCTCGGTATTAGAACCATATTATGGTTTATCTTTCTCTCAACCATATATTTTCCAAAAATTTGACCTGCTATTGATTCACTTTTATTTGTTCCACACAATATCAAGTCCTTAATGAAATATTACTGCAGTATAATCCTTACATAATCCATAATTATTATAACAAGTACATTGTTGATACAACACTAAAATGAAAAAATCAACATAATAACTCTAATCATTCATCTTCATCTGTGGTATTATCATAACTTGATTATTATCCAATAGCATCATTGGCAGCATAGTCTGGTGACTGGGACATAGGTTCGAGTAGTGTCCAAACTCCTTGCAAATGAAGCATTGTACATTTGAAACCATTTTCTTACCCTTGCAGTCACGTACTTTGTGCCCTTTTCCTCCACACTTATAACAAACTCCCATTCCTTTCAGGTAAGTTCCAGGGTGTTTCTTCCCATAGTTATCACATATGGGAAAATTCTTCTTTTCCCTATTACCTTTATCTATCTTTCTCTCTTCTATCCGTTTCTTCTCTTGCTTCCCTTCAAAGACATAGGACTCAGTAAACTCTTTACTTATCTTATCAACGCATGATATTATTTCTTCATATTATGATAATACATGGGAGACTATTTCTCTTATAAATTCTGGTTAAAGACCATGAAATATATTATCCTTTTTTCTGTTTGGATCATGTGCATTGTTGGAGTTCTCATTCCTTCTACTGGGCGCAATTTCTAAACAATGGCATACACTAGATTAGTTTATGAATAACAATACCTAATCCCAAACTTGTAAAACACATAACATAAATTAAATAGTTTATGGATATAATCCATAATCATAAAAATGTCTCCTTTGAGGAAATATATACTCATAAACCCTTCATAATTCTTTGTAAAGAAAATGAGAATTTTCCTAAGCATATCCCCTGGGAGTGTAGTAACCAAGAGTGCAGCAAGGCCCGTTGTCATGCACCAGTTCCCGTTCGAGTCTAGATCAAAGTGGTGTTTTCGGGTTTCACCCCTTGGTACATCTGTGCTAAATCGGCCTCTACCTGCTCGTATCCATACAGGGATGTATTGCTCGAAAAACTCACAAAATCTCTACAATACGAAAATTCTAAGATGTTCTTCTATACTAATCCTCAAATTCCATCTTAAATCTATGTTCACTAATCAGAGTTTATCTAAATCTAGCTTCCAAGGTAAGTAATAAACCTCTCTCTAATACCAACTGTAACGCCCCAACCCGAGTTACCTAGAGTCGGTGCATTATTACATAACATTGTCATGATCACAAGAAAGATCAAATCTCGAAAGACTGATTAGTTTAGTAGACTTGAAAACAATATATATATTCATAAAGTTTTACATTACATCATAAAAATGAAAACTACAACAACATAATCTCTATAGTCTACACTCTTATCCCCTCATACTATCCCTACAGGTCATTAATAATTTACCTCTTCACATCTGGGAAAATAAAACATTGAAAAGGGGTGAGCTCAAATTCCAGCAAGTATAACAATATAGCGAAAACATTCATAAATAAGAATAAACATTTAAGGAAATGTATAACTAAAACAAAAGCCTTTTAGACTTGAAATTCAACATTGTATGGAAAAAATAAAATGAAATAATGTCATTTACTTATTCACATTGATATTCTACTAATAGAATAATCACATCAATATCAATAACCACTTTCATAATGATGCAATGCATCATGCCAGACTATCATAACCACATAGCCAAGGCCTCGTGCCAAGACTACTAATACGATTTTTCCAAGTCCTTTTGCCAAGACACTAGTTTTTCTCATGAGACCTACCGAGGCATCGAGGAGTTATAGCGGGCTCCTCCTATGACATATTAAGTCTAATGAATTCCCATATGAAAGGGTTTAAACATAACATAAACATTCGTATTAAAACTAGAATAGGAAATGTAAATAATTCATCCATAAACCACAAATGGTATAAAAATAACACATACACAGTAAAATTTATCACAAAACCTTCAATAAAATATATAATTTTTGTATCATAATAAATCAACATAAATAATCTTAAAATCCATCGAAGGATATTGACATAGATGAAATCAAAACTCTTTTTAGAGAAATATCTCTTACTGTTTTGAAATCATTTAAGAGTCATATATCTATAAAATAAAACATTTTCTTTGAAAATATTCTTATAATCTTGTAAGGGAAGCTTCGACGATTTTATAACGGCGGAAAATAGCCGCACCCTTTCGTATAAGTTAAAAAAACATTTTTACCTTAATTCTGTCGAAAAGGTTGAAAAGCACCTTGTTTGGAAAACGATGGAAATATTCCTTTATAAAACTCTTATAAAAAGTAAAACAAGGGTATAAATGAATTTAACTCATATTATTTTAAATAGTAAAAATGTTTTGAAATACATTTTTAAGAAACATGGATGTGGATGATAAAGACATCCTAGTAGATTATTACGTATAAACAACCTCGGATAATGAAGAGATTGCAAAATAAACCCTTACCTGGTAATTTTCCTTGGTTTGGGGTATGTTAACCTCCTGTATAATGGTGAAATAATTATTATTAAATTATAAAAGAATCATATATATTAATATGATATCATATATGATCTTTTAACATTGCTTTGTTGGTAATATCTTAGTATTATCGTTGTCTCGGTTGTTAACTTACTCGTTTTCTTTTATATGTTTTGTTATGTAAGACGAGTTTTTCATGGATAGGTTGTATCTTAATAATATCCAGAATGATATTAAGTCCTTATATACTATTATTAATTATCAAATGAGAATTATACTTGAATTGATACAATGGAGAATGAATCTCATCGCGTTTGTGGAGACGGTAGTCCGTACGTACGCACAAGCGACAATATCATTATTTTGATATTAAAATAATATATAATTGGATGGTATATCATATATAAAGAATAATTATCATTTTATATTTATTATTTACATAAATTACACATCATTATTATACCCATCCAAATAATAATTTATTGAATAACAATTACACCACGACGTGGAGACGGTAAGCCGTACGTACGCACGTATGGTGACATGTTATTCAAAGGATGGATAGAATACTGAATATGGTTGTACCATATTTATAATAACATCAAATCATATATAAGATACTGGAGTTATTATTTTATAATAGTAATAACAAAGAAAGAAGAAGTGTAAGAAGAAAGGAACTTGAAAAAGGGTGGTGAAATCATTACCTCTTCTTCAGGTTATTCCTTTTGATTTAATCAAAAGGGCCCTATAGGTTGGCTTTCTGACTAAAGTAAGGCCTCTAGGATGAATTGAGGGAATTTGAGAGAGTATTTGGGTAGAGTTTTGCTAAGACAAATGGAATTTAAGGTGTGAATTAATGAGAAGGGGGAGTGCCCTGTTATAAGAGGGTTGAGGGGCACCTTTGGAAAAGCTAGAAATATAATTTTATAATAAATTCATATTCGATTTATAATGGCTCAAAAGCATATTATTTAAATTTTAAGGTGGGGATATGTCGCAAACCACTCAATAAATAGAATTTAGACAGGTTTGGGTTACTATATTAACCTTATCATTAAGTATTAACTCTTAGTTAATTAGTTTCACTTTTAAAATGTCCTTTTGTATTTTTATATTATATGGTTAATAACCATACTATATATATCCAAGAGACCCCCGAGTGGTCCATTAATGATACACCTATTATGATATAAGTCTCTTTGTTGATCCTTAGGTTTTTAGAAATTTAATATCAATTAATAATAATTTTTTTTTAAAACTCTTTTATGTCAATTTTGACGCTATTCAATAATTGTTTTTTGTAAAAATCATAAAAGAATGATTACTTCGAAAAACGTTAATTAAATAATTCCTAACATGTCATATTATCCTTGAAAACTATTGTTATTTATAAAAAGCCTCAAATTACATTTCTTTGGGTATTTATAATATAAAGTATTCTAATTTTCCACTATTATGGTAATTACTACACCATCATTGTGTCATAAATATATTAAATTATTTAATGTCTAAAAATTATAAATAAAATATATTTATATAGGAAATCGTTTTTATCTTTATAATGAATATATACAATTGAATTTATCTTATGTTTAACCCTATATTAAAAATGTTTTAGTGAATAAAACTTGATTTTAACTCTTTTAACTCTTCTTTGAATTAAATAATAATAAATGTCCTAATCTAATCCAAGTGGACCTAAATGATAATATTTTATTCCTAAGGTTGTTTTTGGTCTAATTAAGCTTATCCAATAGAATTAGTACATGTGTTAGGGTAATATTAATATCATTTTTTCACTTAATTACCCTATTTACTTTTAATCGTGGTAAATAAAAGTAAAAGTTACTATTCACCAAAAATTATTTTCATCTCAAGGAACCACATTTTAGTCCTTGATATTAACCATGTCTCTCGGATATTTGAAATTCCATTCACAGAAGCGGTAAAATTAAGTTTTATGAAAAATTCATCTTTTTAACTACCACTTAGTGGTTTCACTATTCATCAAAAAATAATGTTTTTCAGAAAAATACCAAAAATTAATCCTAGGCTAATTTCGATATTCCGAATCAAAAAATGATGTCCATTTTGAAAAATAAAATTTAAACATTTCCAAAATTGGGTATTACTATTCATAACGGCTAGTTTGATTGGTTGTGGTGTGTTAGAACTCGATGTTGCGAACAACACACGCTATTGCATTATTCAAAGAGAAACATACCGTAAAAGCTTGGGATGTTTCATTGTAAATTTTTTATTTCCCCATTCTAAAATGTAAATTTATTTAGTCCAATTGAATATTTAAAAGTTTAAAATATTGTATTTAAAAAGGGTTCACTATTAAAAGTTGGTAAAAGTGCAATACTGAAAATGAATTTGTTCTTAAATTATGTCTTAGAAACTCATAATATGGATTCTAAAATTATAAGTATTATATAAAGTTTAAAATTTAGTTAATACTATTCATAACCTCTTTTAAACATATTTTTTGGTAAGTCATGGTGTGCTTGAACTCGGTGTTGCATGTAGTGCAAGTTATGGAATTATTTTGAAGAAATAACACAATATGAAATCTTGGGGTGTTACAATCTTGGTGTTAAAGGGACGTAATTATGTGACTTCTGTTACTAAAAACATTATTTCTATATCCAGATTAGATATATATGGATTTGTTTTCAGGTTTGGAAATGAATGTTTCTTCTTTTACACAGATATAATTTTTTATGTTAGGGCCCATTTATACAACAGAAATTACGTGTTGGATTACACAATCCAAGTAATGGCAATCGATAATAAATATACTTCAGATGACTCATACAACACCCAACATTGTCATCACCGTCTTAGTCATGTAAATGAGAAAATCTTTACAAAGTTACATCAAGATGGATATTTATATTCTTTCGAACAAAAACCACTTGGCGTATATGATGCATGTTTACAAGGAAAAATGGCCAAATCCCCATTTAGTGGGAAAGGTGAAAGGGCTAAATAAATTCTTGAATTGGTTCATACCGATGTGTGTGGACCATCTACAGTTGAAGAAAGGATAGGGTACTCATTATTCATAACTTTTACCAATGATTATCGTAGATATAGATATATATACTTAATGAGGTATAAGTCAGATTATATTGATAAGTTCAAGGAATACAAGAATGAAGTTGAGAACCATCCTGGTAAAAAGATTAAGAAACTCCACTCAGACAAAGGTGGAGAATATATTAATCAAGACTTAATTGATTATATAAGAGTGTTTGGGATCATATCCCAACTCACTCCTCCAAACCTACCCCAGTGGAATGGTGTGAGTGAAAGGAGGAACCTCACCCTGTTGGACATGGTGAGATCAATGATGAGTCATTTGAATATTACATTATCCTTTTGGGGATATGAATTACAAATAGTGGCACACATACTAAACCAAGTACCAACTTAATCGATAAATGGAATTCCATACGAGTTATGGAGTGGAAGAAAAAACCCGTTATCGAATTTACATGTGTGGGGTATCGAAGCGTTTGTTAAGGCCTCTTCAGGTAAAAAACTCACACTCCGAGGCACAAAGTGGACCTTTATAGGATACCCTAAGGAAACAAGGGGATATCTCCTATAAAAATCATTAGACAAAAAGGTTATAGTGTAAAGACATGCCATATTCATTGAGAGGGAGCACATCTCCAAAAGAGATAGTGGGAGCGAGATAGACTTCGACGAAGTCATGGCTCATGGTTCACAATAGTTTGTACAGGAACAGATTCCATAATGTCCCATGGAAGAAGAATCTGTTCCAGAGACACAAGTACTATATAGAAGTACAAGATAGGTTAGAGAACCTGAATGGTATGGTTTTCTAGTTACTGAGGAGGGTGACTCTTTATTAGTTGATTATAATGATCCTCTAACCTACAAGGAAGTAGTAAGTGGAATATACATTACCAAGTGGCAAGAAGCCATGAATTCTGAAATGGATTCCATGTACCAAAACCAAGTCATGATTTTGGTAGATCCTCAAGTTGATGTATATCATGTTTCCTGAAAATGGGTAATCAAGAACAAACTAGATAAGGAAGGACAAGTCAGTACCTATAAGGCATCACTGGTTGAAAAATGTTTTAAACAACGTCAAGGAATTGACTATAATGAAACATTCTCCCCAGTTGCAATGCGGAAATCCATCATAATTATACATGCTATTACAGCTTACCATGACTATGATATTTGGAAAATGGATATCAAAACAACATTGCTTAATAGCACCTTCAAAACGTTGTCTACTTGAAACAACCTGAAGGGTTTGTGACTCCAAAGGATGCCAATAAGGTATGAAAGTTGCAGAATTCCATCTATGGATAAAAGAAAGCATCCAGGTAATTGAACATTCATTTTGATAAAGCGATAAAAGAATTTGATTTTATCAAAACTGAATGTGAGACTTGTGTCTACAAATGGTTAATGGGAGTGCAGTCGTTTTCTTAATAGTATATGTTGATGACATATTACTCATTGGAAATGAGATACCAGTCTTGCAACCTGTTAAGTCATGGTTGAATCAATGATTCTTCATGAATGACTTGGGAAAGGAAGTATATATTATTAGTATTAAGATACATCGCAATAGATCGAAGATATTTATGGGCCTATGTCAAAGTACATACATTGATAAGATACTAAATAGATGCAGTATGGAACAATCCAATAAGGGATTGTTTCCAGCATCACATGGCATTCATCTTTCCAAGAAAATGATTCCTCTGAGACATTAGGAAAAAAAGAATATGGTAAGGACTCTATACTCATTAGCGATTGGGTTAGTCATATATGCCATGCAATTTACTAGGCTGGATTTCGAATATCCATTGAGTGTGGTAGGATGATATCAAGGTGACCCAAGTGACCACCATTGGATGGAAGTCAAGACTATCCTAAACTATCGGAGGTGTACTAAGGATATGTTCCTAGTTTATGGAGGAGATGAGGAACTAGTCATCATAGGATATGCATATTCTAGTTTCCAGACTGATCAAGATGACATGAAGCCGCAAACAGGACACATCTTCACTTTTAATGGAGGTGTAGTGAGCTAGAAGAGCTCACAAAAGAGTGTGGTCGAAGAATATACAGTAGTGTCCAAGTATATCATAGTTTCTGAGGTAGCTAAAGAAGCTGTCTGGATGCGAAGCTTCATCCAAGAGCTAGATGTGATACTTAGTAGTAAAGATCCCATCACAATGTACTGTGATAATACTATAGTGGTGGCTCTCGCAAAAGATCCATGGACACATTAGATGACGAAGCACATACTTAGGAAGTATCATCTTGTGGGGGATTTTTCTCAGAGAGTTGAAGTTGCAATGAGAAGTATTTTGATGGAAGACAACGTGGTGGACCCCTTAACAAAATCCTTGACTCAGTAGAAACATGATCATCATGTGAGGTCTAGCGGACTGAATGTCGTAGGTAGTTGACTCTAGTCCAAGTGGGAGTTTCTAAGAGTTTGTTTCCTAGAACGAACTTGTTTTATTTTGAGTACATGGATATTGAATGTATTATTACATATTGTTCATTTTTCTACATGATTATGATGTAATAAGGTCCTAGAGTATTTGTTGCATTGGAAAAGCCATGGTAGTTCCCCGCTATGATGAGAACCCTGAAATGATATAACAATATTCTTAAATATAGTTCTATGGTTGGATGACATGCTATGATGGGACAAATATCATGCAGACCATTAGGTGAGTGTACTTTTAAGCATATGAGACTTCCTCTCATGAAGTTCGTACTTGGTAATCTCCATGATATGAGATTATGAGAACAGACCTACTAGTAGAAATTCCACATGTTTTGGTTTCATCAGATATTTCTATCTGTGAGCGTGTATAATTATCCTTAGACATTACGATTATCATTAATATGTGTCATGACTTATGCACTTTTATTTACAAATGAAACCCATCACGCAGATAGCTGGCGGGAAGTAGGGTATGTTGGGTGTGTCACGAGTGGCATGTTATTAATGGATAAGTCATGGAAGGATTTATCCCTTCCATATATGGAAGTTGATTTCTAAGCCCTTTGATTGAAATAGAAGCTTCTTGTGAAATTCCATGGCCATAGTGTAACGACGAGCTTATTTCAGGTAGTCAAAGAACGACGTATCAAGTGTAAAAGTTGATGACACAATCATAAAACCTTCTTGATGAGATATTGCAACAAAGGGATTTTATTACACAGTAAGTGTTGGTATATGGATGTCATTATTGCAACTTTACGTTCTTTCTCTTGTGTGCCTTGACCCATTGCTAGACAATACTCTTGGACTTTAGGTAATCCCACCAAATTCCAACGAGAAAGAATCCTGAGGGTCATACACTAAGTGTTTTTGTCTATTTCGGTTAAATTCTATTTGAATTTAATTAATGAAATAAATATTATTCTCAAGAGCATAGAATAATTTTATTCAAGTTAGGATGATTTTATAAATTAAATAAAATTTATTTTTTATTTTCTTGAACATTTAATAAATATTTATTTACTCATTTGTAAATAAAATATTTATTTAAGAGAATAAATTATTTATTTATTTATTAGGGTGTTCAATAAATGGAAGTGGAGTTTGAGCAGACCAAGGTCGGTCCAGTAGTAAAATAATTATTTTCAAGATGGTAAATAATTATTTACTGAGTTGGCACAATTTAAAATAACGCTGCTAATATTTTGTGAAACAGAATTTTATAATTCTATTTTTCACAAGTTGGCGCACTATAAATAATTACACAATATTATTATTATATTCATGGGTTTTATCTATGTTCATGAATGTATTTATATGTTTATATGCAATTAAATATTGTAACATAAATTCCATGTATATAAATAGAAAAGTACCCCTATTGTGCCATACACCACACCACATGCCTATTGAATTGAGAATTGTTGAGCCAAAACATTTCTCTCCAGAATCCTCTTCTATCCCCTCTGAATAATGATAGATGTTCTTCAACTGCGAAGAACAAGTGATCAAAAAATATCGACACAATACACTCACTTCATCATGCTACCACCCAGAAAACAAGCGGAGTCAATCAGAGGCTGTCATAGCACGTTTGGATCACCGCTAGAGGGATTCTAGTTTGGATATTTACAACCGCAGCAAGATAATATGGAAGGACCAATCCGGATGATCAACATCATCGATGAAGAAAAATACCAAAGACATAGGTATTATTTCTCTTTATGAAATTAATTAAATTAATTATAAACATGATGTGAAAGATCATCTATAAAGGTTTCAGGACTCTTTTTTATTTATCTAAATCATTTATTTTATTCTGTGGATACTGGAGTTCATCATTGTATTGATCCTAGAATAATCATTGATCATGGTAAAAATTAAATTTGGGTCATGTCCCAACCAGGCTTCCGTTGTGCCAAGAACCTTTAGTTTGTTCCAACTATTTAATTATTTTGAGTTTATGGTATATTTTATAAAAATTAATGAACCATCCACCCTATGAAACCAATATATAAATCTATTTTTATCTACACATCAGTTGTTGGAGGAGTCTTACACAAATCCCAGGATTTATATCCCCTTATTTTATAATTTTATAGATTATTATTGGGGTAAATTAATTTTTTGACAAAATGATATGATATGATATTAGTGGAATACTAATAACAATTAGTACCCATTTTCCCAACATAGAAACTAAAAAATTTCCCAAATTATGTTAAGAATATTTTCATTAAATTTTCAATTTAACTGAATAAAACTTTTATCAATATCCAATTAAACAATTTTTACCAGTTGAAAAGATTACGAACATTTTTAGAATAAAGTTCAAAAATGTTAAATAGTTTCAAAGCTCCAAAATCAAAATTGAATTTTATTAATGATGGTTATTTGGATTTGGAGCATAATTTTTCACCCTTTTTTATATGAAGAAAAAATAAATTCATATCCATTAGAAATTTACACCACTATATTTTTTACTATTTTTAAATGAAAATATAAAAGTAATAATGTTCATAAGTCTCATGTATATTTTTTTATTTCATTTTCAGCCGAGGATATTGTTATATTCTATTTCATAATTATACTGAATTCCATCATGATAATGATTTTTTCTCTAACTGAATATGAGAATAGGATACATCATTTAATATAGATGTTTGATTTTATCATCCTTTTAGTTCTTAAAACATAATAGGAATTTAATTTCCAAATAAAATTATTCAATAAAATTTTCATATTTTAGGAAATGTTGAGAATAAATTTCTTATGGGGAGAAGATATATAATTCGCACAATTATATTGAAAAAGGAATTTCTTACACAATATTTTTAATATCAGTTAAATGACATGTGAATCATAATAGAAATTGGGGTCCACCTTTGGTTCATTTTGGCCATATTTGAATGTTTTATAAACCACCATGTAACCATTATAAATACATTTATATTCTAAATCGGGGAGTGGTAGCAAAATAATATAGATGTTTTATCTTATAAAAACACCACCCTAAAATATATTATTAATGAATATGGGGGTTAAATTATAAATTTAATAAAGTATTACATGTCCTACCATGGTCGAAACCCATTTTTTCTTTATTCATAGTGTGTGTGTGTGTGTTTTTGTAACATTGATTAATAAAACACATGGTTGTGATTTATAAACAAAAATAATAATAAATATATATGTATAAACATTCAACTAATGGTAGGGTATAACCCTAAAAACAAAAATACTGTAAGATTGAATCCCTAGATTAATTTTAGACATGTATTTACACTTTCATTTTATTTTTTCATGTTTTAAATTAATAAATATTTTACTTGTAATCATGTATTTTTTCATGATTTGATGTATGAATAAAAAATAGTATTTTATGAGTAATTTTAACTAATATCCATGGTCATATGGAAGTTTTTAATTACATGACTTATACATATATAAAATAATTATTCTTATGTTAATATTATTAATTTTCTTGGGTTTTATAATAAAATTTTCATCAAATGTTTTCTCTATAGATTTTACAAATGAAAACTTCTAGTTTTAATAAACCTTCCAAACCATAGGGATGTTAACATCTCCCCCAATTTAACTCTTTATTAATTATTTATCCTCTTATGTCCACCTTTATCTATTTTCCATTTGTATATTTAATAGATAAAATTGACTACAAAGACCTTTCTTTTTTGAAAAAATATTTAAAATAGTTCATATCAATTTTATAATTTCTATTCTTTTTTATTAATTTTATTTTATAGTTAGAAATGTTTTGTGAAATTAAAAAAATTATATACCCAACCCAACATGTTTGATTATTCCCATATATTTATTACATGTAAAAATATTTTATGTTCTAATTTATAATCATGAATCTAGAAAACACATTGGAAATTTGATTCAAAATCATCATATAAAAAAATAATACAAAAATGTTAAATTGTATCATTGATTAGTTTTCTATTTTTTGATTTCATTCATCCGACCTTTCATATTTTTCCCTTGTATGTAATTTTAATCTAAGAAGAAATAAGTTCTATGACATTAATATTTCCAACAAAAATCCCTTCCCAATCCTTTTACTAGTTGGAAATAATGATCAATTTTTTTTTATTTCTATGCAAGGGAAAATAAATTTATAAAAAAAATTAATGTCAGTATTTAGGGGATGTATAATAATTAAGTTCATGGTAGGGATTTAATGTTTTTTCATATATAAATTATATTATAAAAAATATTATATATATTCACTATATTTTATTTGTAGTATCTATTGAGAAAATTTACCTTTCATAATCATTCAAAAAATATGTGTGCATGTATATGTATGGAAAAGTGTAAAATAAAACATAATACATAATGTACTAAAAGGAATATTTATGGGATAGTGGAGAGTGTTTTCATTCAAAAAACATTAAAATATTTTATATAGATTTATCTACTATTAATGAGAACTTATTTTAACACTTACATACTATCCACTAAACTAATAAAATATAGATGCAATTTATATTGACTCATTTACTTATTTTATAAAGAATATGTTAATGTATATAATATGAAATATTACTGAATCATAGTTGAATATTAGAGCTAAAAAATATTCCAATCAAATTTCATGAGTGGATTATTATACATGAGAATGGGAATGCAAAGGGAAAGTATTATAAAGAAAATAAATAAGAAATAAATCCATGATGAAAACAATATATAAAATATAAAATAATGATTCATCATATGGTTTAAATTATTTTATATGAAAAAATAGTAGCATAATTTTATACTATAAAATTATAATTTTGTAATACATTTGTTTATTAGTGGGGCTCTCAAAATAGTTTTTCTTGGGATTGAAAAAGGTTTAACTCTGTTGATGATGCTTAATTTTTTATTTATTTCCATTAAATTAAATTTAATAATAAAATCAATATTACCCTGAATCTTAGTTTTTTTAGAAACATTCAGTAGAATTAATGGTTATTTATATTATAATGATTATGTAAGTAAAGGATCATAAACTAAGCATCATCTATAACAAGTGATTTAAAAAAAGAAAGCATATATGTTGATTAACCACACGTTTTGTAATTTAATAGTTATATGATACATATATGTGATGTTACATGACACAACTCACAAAACAAACACATTTACTACTCTCTATAAATTACATTATACAACTAATGATGGCACATGTGTCAAATACCACCTACCCCACAATTTTAATGGCTGATGTTGATACTAAATATTATTTTATAAAATAAAATTTATGTTAAATGTTCTAATACACCTACTATACCAAATTTCAACAAGATAATGTTAATTATCAGTGATTTACTAGAAATAAAAATTAAAAAGGTGTATTTATTTAATTATTTACATTAAGTGTAATTCTAAAACATTATAAATAGGAAGCATGATATGGTATACCAAAATGGAAAATATTAGACTAAAATATTGTACAAATATTTTATTTTCATATAGGTTTAACAATATTTTAATGATATTTTAGAGATTTTATTTAGTATATATTTTTGGAAAATTTTATTTTATCCAGCTTCTATAAATTTGTATAATTGAGTTCATTATCAAATTCATTGGGACTCATGTGACCATGAGAGTATAAGAATCTAAAAGAGGGGTTTATAGAATAGTGATATAATTTTAAAAGTGACCTAATATATATTTTTTGATTTTATTTTTAATTACTATTAGAATATTTTTTATATTTTATTAAAATTAATTTATTTCTAAATAGATCGGACAAGTCTATTTGGTTGGTTTAAAACATAAGAATTTCATACTATAATGTGTTTGAAAATCATAATTATATAGAATCCATTTTACAACGAAAAAACCATAATTAAGTTTTTCATTGATTAATTTCATAAAAACACTTAATTACCAGGGAAATTTGAATGAGGTTATTAGACCATAGAGTTCACATGAATAACTAACTCTTCATATTAATAAAATTTATTATAAATTCATCATAAAAGATAAAAAAAATATTTTTATTCACTCATAAATTATCAAACAATCAATCAATAAATTTATAAAATTCAATCAAAGTATTATATTATGTTTTACATTAAATCCTATCACATGAAACCATTAAAATGTTCAGTTATAAAATCAATAACTAAACACTACAAAACCATTATATTCATGTGTGATCAGGTTCTACCACCACTATCTAGATTGTTAATTGGAATAATAAAGAATATAAATATATAATATGGAATACCTTGTATAGATGTGAGAAATACTAATTTTAAATGAAATTTAAATTAAATTATTTACATTTATAATTAACCATAAAAATAATCCATCATAAAAATAAATATGATCAATGAGTTAGAAGTAAAAATTAGATATATCAATCTTTTTTTTTTGCAATAAAATTTTACAAAATAAAATAAAACATGAATCCATAGAGAAAACAAAGCCTATGAAACCACTTGGTATACACTAATTGAATGGGGATTTTATCTCTAATGGTATGATTGAAATTATAGTTATGGATTTAGGAATGAAATAACTCTTGGTTTATGTAAACATATATGAGGTGGGTGTCATTATTATGAAAACCTTTCACTATCCATGTATGGAATCATGGGATAAATAATAAATGGAAGAAATATATTCCTTGAATGATGCGCTATAAATGATGAATCAAATGATATATGGTCAAATTAAATCATATTTATAAGATATGTTTTTAGAAATGATATTATAGATGCATCTTTCACTACATTCCTACCCATATCATTCTCTTCATTCGGAACCAATGATATACTATGAGTTTCATGTTGGGGATCCCTATTTATATATTATAGTGTCCAAAATTGTAAATAGTTGGGGGATAATGTACAACAAAAATATAAGAATTTGGGTTAGGAAATATTAGTGGTACATTATATTATTGATCGAAATACTCTAATTTTATTTTTTATTAGGAAGGTGGCCATAGTTGGGGATGGTATGTGTCTTTTTTTACACATCCCATTTGTCACGGCCTGGATCTGATCTCTATCAAAACAGGTACCCGACCCAGCCCGTGACATGATCCGAAAGGCATTCCCAATCCCCATGGGCTGGCACAAGTTCCTGTGTATCATAGAATAAAATTTGGGAATGATTTACCTGATTTTATAAACATAAAACAACAAGTGAACACCATAAATCAAATATGGATTTTCCAAAAAAAATATATTTTAAAAAATTTCCTAATTGAATTGAACAATTTAAAACATTGTTTAAAGAATATTTCAAAGGAATAAAACCAAAAATTAAATCCCAAGAACTTCGTCATTGGAAGAGGCACTTCCCTCAAGCCATCTGCACAGAACCACACCTAGAAGGACCTCTAGAAACCCATACCATTGACCATAAAAGAATTACCCACCTACGAAAAAGAAACAAAGTATACTTATACCCAATTGTGTAAGTAGGGTTTGATCCAAATCCCAGTATGATTCCACCAAAAAAAGATTCCATATGATAATCATTATAAGACAAAAGCTTTCATGTTTTGTAAACAAGAAATGCGAGTAAGAATTTTTAAAAGAAGAATCTTTAAATAAAAATATCTTTCATGTGGGATAATTTAAAATAAATAAACAACTCTAAATATAATAAAAAAGCTATATAATATTTCGATACAAATATCATGTATGCCGATTGTAAGTATCAGATAACTAATGAGGACTTTCTATGGGAAACAACCCTAGGCACTAGCTCGTTGTGGGTCCCAGTTAACTTGTATCTCGATGAAAGTAACCATAAAAATATCCATTATGATGAACAGGATCCACTATTAGGGATCATATACATAAATTATTAGTACCCCAACATGATTATCAAATTTTCTATATGAAATAGGGGACAAAATCCATAGGATCACTAGCATACTAGTACACTTCCACCCACCAAGATACCCATGTTTTACCTCTGGTTATAAAAAATGTTCCACAAGACATGACAAAAAAATATCACATGAAAATTACACTTCCAAGTCACACACTCACCAAACATCCAACACACATGTCACATGATCCCCTTTTTATTCATATTTATTTTGGAAATCGTAGTCAAACCAAAACAGCCCACAACTCATTTCACCTCTCTTTTACATTTGAACAAAACCGTTAAACAAATTTATAAAACCTTTCTAATATATTAAACATCACATAAAGTCCCTTTCACATTAAAATAGACCATTTCAAAAGTACACTCCTACCAAAATATTTTGGCAACATAGTTTCACCTCTTACATAAATCAAGAAACCATTTAAAACCTCCACAAAACAATTCCAAGGAGTTAAACCAAGTTTTTCACATAAAATCCTTCTAAAACCCCTCTTTTTAGTCCAAAGGAATTACAATATAACATAAAACCATAATTTTAATCCCTAAAAACTTTTTATAAAACCATTTCAAGAATCATAGAACAACCCCACATGATACAATATGAAATACATATGAAGCACGATCATTTTTGCACAATATTGCCACTTAAAAACCAACCTCTTAGAAAATGATACCCAATATAATTTATTTTAAACACACAAAATAGAATAGAATCATGCTAAAAATATAAATCCATAAAAACAAACTCATCAAATATTTCTTACACATGGATCACCTACCATTTGTGCCAAAAACATCAAACCATTGTGCGAAAATTCAACCGCACTGTCGCTGCATCCAAAGGAAGTGAAATCAAGCCCTAATCAACAATATTTCACATATATGACACAAAATAAAACCCTAGGTATGATCCCTAGAAGTTGGAAATTTTAGAAACCCAAGAAATGAGGAATAAACCCTAAGAAAATGAGAGGAACATGAGAGAAACTCACATAATTGAGTGATCTGGAAGAAACCACCCCAAATCCACCGAACTATGAATCTCCAAGTAACCAAAACTGATAGGAAGGATTTAATGAGTATTATTAGGTAATTTGGGAATGAAATGGGGGATAATGAGTGAAAATGGAATGGTTATGAGAGAATAAAATTACCCTCTAAAATGTGGATGATTTGAGAAACCCTGGGAAGTTTCACACTAATTCGAAATGAAAATGAGCTCCAAAGTCAGGAAATGGATAATGGGGGTTATCCTCGGATTATTTGATTCATGTGGGGGGTTTAATAATCACAAAATATTAAAAAATGAATAATATATGAAGGAAATAAAATAAAATTTTAAAACAAGAATTGGGCTCACGGGTTGGACCAATGCAAAAATAAATCACCCAAATCTGAAATGATAATGAGTTCCTAAGGGGTCCAAATGTCTATGGTGGTTTGAATAGGTCAAGTTAGGCTATGTGGGAAGTGAAATGGGTGAGAATTTTTTTAAAAAAAACTAAGGAGTTATAAGAGAAATAAATTTTGTTTTTAAATCAGTAAATGGGTTCACGGTTAGGCCCACATCTTGGAAACCCATCATTTCCTCAAAACATCCATGGGAAACCCCTGCAACCAAAAAATAATAGAAATTAAATGACAAATAAATTTAAAATAATTCATTTATGTGGAAATTCTATACACTATAAATCCTTCCACCCTTGGATATCCACAACAAGGGAAAAAGAAAAAACAAAACCCAATTGATAAACCAAAATGAACTCCCTTGTCATGATTCATCCACCCCAAAAAGGCTGAGATATCTCCAGTTGATCAATTAAGGAAGGAATAATATCAAAATACAAAACTTAAAACAAATTCCTGAAATTATAAAGCACATGAAAACTTCATCCAAGAACAAAACACCTCAAACACTATCAGAACAAGACACAAGAAATTTATCCAAATGAGAAACAACACCGAACAGGGTTACCACTACTTTACTTTAATTAAACCATTGGGTGCTCTCCAATCCCAACATTTACCCAAGGAAGATGTTGGAATTTTGATATCTCTAAATGAGACTACCTATTGATGATCCAAGACCTCAGACAAAACCGAGTTACCAGTAAAAGGAGACACAAATGAGCTCCCCACCACAAGAGACAATTTTAATTATCCTGAGATAGAATCAGGACACTAATAGGGGGAGGCCCGAATGGAATTCTCGGTACAAGGGGTCGACTTTCATTAGAATTTTACAAAAGAAATTATATGATACTCATAGTGGGTATACCACCTATAAGAACCAAACATATTAACCAACCAGCACATGCCAGTACAAAAGACCTCAAAATTAAAAGTGTTGGGATGGTCGCACAATTAGTATGCATGGTTTGGGAAACTGTGCACTAACCATGAAGATCCTTCTATATTAATGGTTTTCTAGGGCACAAAGACTAATAACCCAGCGAAAAAAATTCACTCAACATATCTAACCAAATTTCAAACATTTTTCCAAAAACTCAATGGAAACCAAAAAGGGGGAAATAATGACATTGGGCGATAACATGGACACGAGGTCCTCCCACCTCTTTCCCCCAAACAAGAATAAATGAATGTTAATGACAACACTAGAGGTTTAATCTATTTTCGTATTTCATTGCGAGAATATGACTTTGTATATGGGTTTTAAAGACCCTATTATTTCCTCTAACTATGCACCAACTTCACTTCAGGTCCTATGGCTGGAGCTCAAATGATTAAAGCATCTTCGGGCTTGCAGTTAGGCTTTGGAAACCCCCTGACCAGAACATCGCCTTTCGGTGCAATGAAAACTATACCCTAATACCATATCGTTTCAGCAAGATATAACACATTCCATACCCACTTTAACCTATAAATATATTTTACTAAAATAAGTTCTTAGAAGACACCCACACATCACCCCATGTTTCTTCAGACCAAAAATTTAAATAGGAACAAATATATGGAAAAAACATCTTCTAAACAAAGGATATCAAGATTTCTCAAATAGAAACACACATTCGACAAAACAGAGACACAATGGAGATTGTATAACTTCACCATTATAGTCAATCTAACTCATGACATCACAAGGAATCACCAAACATGACTATTTTGACTGATAGAAACAATACATGGAAAGGGACCTTATTCCAATCTCCCAAACAACACCCATTTCCAACAAGTTTCTATAACTTCCTCTCATGACAAGATTTCCTACACTGGTGGTTTAACATGAACACCTGCTTCAAAGAGACTAAAAAGGAACCAGAGGCCCTCTTAGACACAATCCACACTAACAACCCCAAACTACATTCAGATTCAATGAATCAGGTAACTTAAGAAACAAAGGTCTCTTTCAACCTTCCACGAGAACTCTCCCGCTAAAAGAGGATCCAAAAAACCACTAAAGAAAATTCTATTGACTCAATATCTAAATTTCAAGAAAAATATTACTTATATTGATCAATTATAGATTCTTACACTAGAAAAATAATCTAAGATGAACTTCAGTCGTGCATTATGTCATAACGGGGGAATACATTATCCAACGAGAGAACAGAAAGAACCAAACCAAGCTGGTCCATTGGTAAAAATATACCACAAACCAGAACCGAACACATCAGGGAAACCTCTATAAAGGCTTCCCTAACTTTTCTCAGAAGAGACCACTAACGATCCCTTCAACATAACTTAATAAAGAAACACAAACCCAAAACACCATTCAAACAAGAGGGTTCTTGGACTCAAAACATCCCTTAAACAAAAACATTTCCAAAAACACATAAGACACACCACCCCAAATCAATTATCAAGAAATCATGTTTTCCTTTAAAATCATCACTTTAAAAATAAATTTTTAGGTGGTTAGCCTATCCACCTATGGTACCCCATGGGACTCAAACATTTATGTTTCTATGCCACACCGAGTACCCTCCTCATATCCATCCCCGAACTTGTCCATTCCCACCATTAACCAACCATAATCCCTTATAACCACATGTATGTGGTTGCTCACAGAAGTACAAAATGTTAAAATGAAAATTATTTCCACTTTTCAGAACCAAAACATTTAATCGATACTTTATTTGTTTCTCAAACCTGCAAACCACAAAATCATTACCAATTTATATCTTACCAAACTTTTTAGAAATGAAAAATAATTCAAATGAAAACCCAATTTCCAGCAATTAACATCAGTTTCAGAACATCTCATACTCTTTAAAAACATTTCTAGTTTTATGAAAAACATCATTTGATCAAAACCCGTTCATTGAAAAAATCATCTCTTATTATTTAAAACAAGATTCCAATGATTTGTAAAAATGATCAAATTCTTACTAGTTACCAAGTCAAAAATTATCTTAAAACCCTAGACATAAAATATCAAAACACTTCATTCAAATCCAAACACTTGTCAATAATTCGGCAAAGTCTATTTGGAATAGAGTTTCAAAACCCACTCTAACATAATTTTCACTTTTAAAAGAGGAGTAAACACTCAATTTACCATTTTAGAACAGATCTGAAAATTCATTTACACCATTTTTTAAATGAAGAAACTTTCTCTTTACTAAAAATAATTTCATAAAAGTTCTCATTTCCTAAACAAAGTCTTATTTATAATTTTACAACCAAGATTCCAAGATTCCAAAAAAAGTAAACAAGGCAATGTGAGAGGAAACTGGTTTCGGTGGGTGACTTGGTCATATGGTTGGTGGCTATATTACAATCACTTGACCATCACATAGAGTGTTCTAGGAAAATATCCTTGACTCCACATGGTATTATAGGCCCTACAATATCACTGAGACCATTAGCCAAACTCTCTTTTCATTTCCCCAAATCATCATCAAAACATGAAAACTAAAGGACTCAGATAAATACCAACATCCCCTGGTGACTTGAATCTCATCATGAGGTGTTCTCGATAGTCACCCTACCCATAACCGGATTGTAAAGTCTCGAATATCCTATCTCCATAGAATTTTGATTCTTACCCAAATAACATGACAAAAAGAGTGAACATAACCTCATTTTATATCAATTTGTCACAAATTGATTCTGGTCACCATAAAAATTGGCACCCGACCCAGCCTGCGACAAGACCCAAAGAGATTTTCTGATCCCCCAAGCTAGAACATGTTACCGAGTATCATATAATGAAATTTGGGAACAATTTACCCTATTTTATAAACATAAAACAAAAAGTGAATCCCAAAAAAAATATGGATTTTTTAACAAAACAATATTTTAAAAAAAATCTTAATTGAATTACACAATTTAAAACAATGTTTAAAGACTATTTAAAAGGAACAAAACCAAAAAAGATATCCTAATAACCACATCATGGAAATGGGCATCTCCCTCATGTCGTCTTCACAACACCACACCATGAAGGACCGCTAGAAACCCATACCATTGGCATAAAAAGCTTTACCCACCTGTGAAAAAATTACCAAGTCTACTTACACAACAAGGTTTAATTAGGGTGTGAGACAAAGCCTAGTAGGATTCCACCAAAAAAAGAATCCATGTGATAATTATTATAAGACAAAATATTGCATGTTTTTTGAACAATAAATGATAGTAACAATTTCTAAAAGATGAAACGTTAAATAAAAATAGCTTTCATGTGGGATAATATAAAAGAAATAAACATTTAAAAAAATAATGGAGAAGGTACATAAATTTTCTATCCAAACATTCCATATGCCGACATTAAGTATTAGATTAGTAATGAGTACTAGCAATGGGAAACAACCATAGGAGCTAGCTCGTTGTGGGTCCCAAGTACCACGTATCTCGAGGAAAGTAACCATAAAAATATCAATTCTCATGCACATGAGCCACTAGTAGGGATCATACCCATAACATAGTGGTACCCCAACATCATAATAATTATATTTTAGTTAGAATTTTCATCATAAAACTTGCTATGTGAAACAGGGGCCAAACCCCATGGGATCACTGGCATACTAGTACACGTCCACCCACCTAGGTACTCGGGTTTTCCCTCCTGTACTCAAACAGGTTCCACAAGACATTAAATAAAATTTTCAATTTAAAATACCACTTCCAAGTCACACAAACACCAAACATCCCACACACATGTCACATGATCCCTTTTTTCATTCAAATTCATTTACTAAATCATACATTCACCAAAACAACCCACAACTCGTTTCACATATCTTTCACATTTCAAAAAAATATTTTAACAATTTTATAAAACCTTTAAATGATAGTACACATCACATAACAGCCTTTTACCATTAAAATAGAACATTTCAAAAGTACACTCCTACTAAAACAGTTTGGCAACATAGTTTCACCTCTTACATAAATCAAGAAACCATTTAAAACCTTCACAAAACAATTCCAAGGAGTGTAACCAAGTCTGTCTAATAAAGTCCTACTAAAAACACTCTTTTTAGTCCTAAGTCATGTCAATATAACATAAAACATGAATTTTCATACTTAAAACCTTTTAATAAAACCTTTTCAAGAATCATAGAACAACCCCTCTAGGAACAATATGAAATACATATGAAAAATAATCATTTTTTCACAAAGATTCCACGAAATAACCAACTGCTTAACAAATGATACTCAATATAATTTTTGTACCATAAAAAATAGAAGAGAATCAGGCTAAAAAAATAAATCATGAAAAGATAACTCATCAAATAATGCTTACACATGGAATCACCTAGCATTTGTGCTAAAAACTCCAAACTGTTGTGTGAAACATCAACTGCACCACCGCTGCACCACCAGGAATTTAATTCAATCCATAATTCATAATAATTCACCAAAAGTACTTAAAATAGAACCATAGGTATGAAACCTAGCTAATGTAAATTTTATAACCTCTATAAAAGTGGAAGAAACCATTAGAAAATGGGTGGAACATGAGAGGAAACTCACTTAATTAAGAGATCTTGTATAAATCGCCCTAAATCCTCCAAAATATGAATCTCAAAGTACCCAAAACTGATAGGGTGGATTTAATGAGGATGATTAGGTCATTTTTTTAAAATGGGAACAAAATAGGGAAAATTGAATGGTTTATAAAGGAATACAATTACTATCTCAAATCTAGATGATTTGAGAAACCCTAAGACGTTTGTCTTTAATATGTGATACAAATGAGCTCTAAAGTGGAAGAATAAATGATGGGGTTGATTCTTGGGTGTTTTGATTCATGTGGGAGGTGTAAGAATTTAAATAGAGTAAACAATGAATAAGATATGAAATAGTTAAAATAAAATTTTAAAACAGGAATTGGGATCTTGGGTTGGCCCAATGCCTAAATAAATCACCCAAATATAAAATGATAATGAGTTTTAAGGGGTCCAAATTCCTATGGTGGTTTTAATAGGTTAGGGAAGGCTAAGTTTAATGTTTAATAGGTGACAAATTTTAAAAATGAAGGAGTTATAAAATATACAATTTTTGTGTTTAAATATGCAAATGCGCTCACGGTTTCGGCCAAATCTTCAAAACCCATCCTTTCCTCCAAACATGAATGGAAAACCCACACAACATAGAAATAATTGAAATTAAATGAAAAATACATTTAAAATAAATCATGTATGTGACGCCATTTATCCTTCTGAATTTATTTACATATGAGTTATGCTTTATCATTAATTTCAAATATCATGTAACATTTTCTAATGTGTACCTAATATAGGAATATAAGAAATAAGTGTAATTTGTTAAAAAGAAATACAAGTTTTTGGAATCACCATATCTAGACACTTCTAAATAATCTAATTTGATAAAAAATATCCTAATAATATTCTATATTAGTGTTGTATTATTAGTTTTCAATAATCACTGATATATTTGGGAGAAACTATTCATTGAAAATATTTTAAAAAGAAATCATTTATCCTGGAATTCGAAATGAACTTTCAATACACACGTTTCTTTTGTTTTAGATGCATGTATTTGTCAATTTCATTTTCATTTTCATTTTCATTAAATAAACATAACTTGTGGTGAATTAATTAGAAACATATATAATTAGGTATCTACACACTCATTGTTTCTAAAATGAATTTAATTTCTCTATTGATTTTTTATAGATCAATAATTCATATAATAAATTGTGAAACATATAAATAATATTATTATAGAATATATGTATATTTGATAGATTAAAAAATACTAATATGAGGTGTTTTTAGAGAACATTGGTTGTCATTAACATTCCATACACATGAATTAACAACGTATTGGTTATTCTATTTTTTATCTATAGTTCATTATAGTTTTGAAAATTTTATTGAATTAACATGATTTATTCTATTATACTATTTTTTAAATATAAAATTTTCTTGTTAAATATTTTTTGTTAATTGATATATAAAAATAAAATATATTGAAAGAGTTTAATAAGGTTCAATCTTCAATAATTATTAGAAATAAAATTAAATATTTTGTGGTGTGGGTAGATAACTTGTATTTTAGTTAATACTTATCTTGTCTTATATATATAATGTTTTATAATTTGAAATTATTGTTTTGTAACCAATATTTCATCATTAATAGGGATTTTTTTAATGTGTTTATTAATTTTTATGATTAATTTATTAGATTATCAATACTAGAACATTGATAGATTCTCAGAAGGTTAGATTTTTTATAACACTTCTATTTTACCCTAATAAGTTTCATTATTAATTATATATAATTAAAATTATTTATAGGTTTTAGAATACTTTATATAATATATAAATTAATAATTTATCCATAATTGATGTTTTTTTGTAAACAATTTTTTAGGTATGATTTATTTTTAGACATACATTTAAAAGTTACATGTATTTTTATTTTTATTTTGCTCAATGTTTTAAAAACGTGATTATTTTTAATTTTATATAATACTAGTTTTTGATTTACATCATCTTTTTTCTGATATTTTTTATCAAGAAAATTCATTTTAAAAGTCTAGGGTTCATGTATATTTTAATTTTTTTATAAATATTGAGATTTAACTTTAGTTATTTGAAAAAACAAATGGTTAATGTAAGTTCCATTGTCATTTTTTTGTGTAGATGGATATTCAAATATACATTCACCATTATGTTCTATTTGAACCAATATTCTAATGTTAAAAATATATGGATTTATTTTTGAACATTCAATTTCATTTTATTCAAAAACCTATGTCGAAAGTACGTTTCAAGGTTAGTTTTTGTATAAAATGATGTTTAATGTCCAAAAATTAATATATTTATGACATTAAACATTGATTTTTAGATAAAATCATGTAGAAAGTATGTTTCAATGTTGATTTTAAAAAAAAACATTACATTATACAATTTAACAATGTATGAATTGATATTTCTTGGCGACCAATGTTAAAAAACCCACTATTAAATTTATTCTTTTGACCAGTGTTTATTTATTTAATCCAAATATATTATTTTAAAACATAAAAACATTATAATTAAGATCATAAATTAACCTTATTTACTATGATATGATTGGTTATACCACACCACCAAAAAAAATTTACAATACATCACTCATAAGGGGAAAATTTCATTTAATTACTTCACCCCAAAATGGTATAATCCAAGACAGATCGATAATTCACTATTTTCATGCACAAATCCATTAATTCATTATCAAAAATGATTTCAAGGGTGGTGAATTTTCTCTTAGACTTAATGTATATTTTATATTGGCTCCTTTCTGAGAATGACTAATTCATTACTTAAACATTTTCATCTAGTTTCATCAATAAATTATTTTATACTAATTTTTTTAAACAAGTTATTTAAATAGATCAAATGATTGTCATGTGATTCATAAGAAGGAAATTAATTTTTTTAAATTAATTTGATAAATATATAGTTTCATATTGAGAAACAAACTTCAACATTGAGTTTGGATTAAGGAGTTCCTATTTGGGTATGATTTTGGTTTTAGTGTGACACTGGTTCAAATTTTATTAATGGGGGTGAATTTTTTAATAAATTAAACAATTTATTTGAGAACTATATTTTAAAATAAATTAAATTACTATACATATATATTTTTTAAATTTGAAAAAACCCTTATAAATTGTGTTTTTTTAAAGGAGGTAGCTAATAGAGAAGATAATTAACTAGATATTATTGATTTGAGATAGATTTTGGTATGTCTCTTTGATTATAACACACATTTTTATAATTTCAGGACTAAAAATTCAAATCTTATCTTACATGTTTTATGGTTTGAATTTTAACTTGAAATCACTTAAATTTAATATTAAATAATGATTAACAAAATAATAATTTAATGGAATCAACTAATGAGGAAATTTGATGTTATTCCTTTAAAATATTTTTATTTTACTAAACATCTCCATAATATTTACAGATTAAGAAATAAATTCCCATACTAGTAGATCATATATTTTCATTTTTCATATCAATATGATTCTAATGAATTAAATCTTTTAAAAATACATATTATCATTTTATAGAATGTTTGGAGAGATTTATATTCGATTATTATAAGTGAGATTATAACTTCATAGCCAAGAAAATTATTATTAAATTTTTATATAATTATTTATATTATAATTAAATGAATCATATGATTTGATAAATAAAATAATATAATGTATGGATTTATATTTATTTTAATATAGAATATTCTTTTATTTTCACTATCTCTATAGCCATTGGTGGATTTATTTTTTAATTCATTACTAAAGAATTATATTTCTTTGATCCTGGAGGTGTTTATAACCTAATATATAAATTTGGTGAA
The DNA here is from genome assembly GCA_963277665.1 of Viscum album. Taxonomy (NCBI): domain Eukaryota; kingdom Viridiplantae; phylum Streptophyta; class Magnoliopsida; order Santalales; family Viscaceae; genus Viscum; species Viscum album. The sequence goes on from OY728162.1 coordinate 1,307,021,874, forward strand.
AATATTTCCCTTTCCCTATAAATATATTTCTACCATTGATTGAATTGGATGGTTTAGAGGAGAAAATGAGTATTCCATAAGGAATTACTATCAGTCTAATCTATGATAGGAAATGGGAGTGTGGTCCATGGTTCTAATCTATTTCATTTCATATGTATCATGTGTGTGGTGTAGCTCACATGCTGCATAGAGATCTAATGATCAGATTAGATGAAAATGGGTCATGGAGTGGTGCAATGGGGGGGGGTGTTAATGTTGATATAACAATATCATTTGATTAGAAGACTAAATTTCTGAGAATTAATAAAAGGGTGATACAACATAGATCGATCAAGACCAGGTATAATCACATGTATGGGGTCCACCCAACACTCTATATGTTAACATTATACCTTAGTGTTTGTGGGGCTCTATAAGCGGTCAAAACGGGGCATAAAATATCTGTCATAATTATTTTAACATCCCAGTCCTAATGGAACTTTGTTTTGACAATTTTTGTATATTATGAAACATCAATTTGACTAATGTTTTTTAGAAATGACTCATACTTGTGTGTTGGATTTATATTATTCCGACAATAATGATATGTTTTCATTTATATTTAAACTTTCCTTGCAATTTAAGTCAACTTCATACATAAAAAAGTTAGTAAAATTATAATGTAATGATAAATTATTGATGAAAATGAAAATAATCGATCATTAAAATATTCATGACTTCATTTGAGAATACTTTTTTGATTTGGAAATTTAATGTTAAATTATATGGTTAGAACATGATTTATCTGAGCTCATTGAATTTTATAGAGACATTAAAATTAATTAGGGAAATGGTTTCATACATTTTTGAGGATATATTGAATAATTTATTATAATATAATAAATTTATATTATGTAAAATATAATAATTTTTATCAACTTTATTTATCTAATTGTGTTGCTAATTATTGTTTTATGGGATGATATTCCTATGATGAATTTTATTTTTTATGTACAATAAAAATTATTTTATTAAATGATTTTAATTATTAAAAAACATTAGGTATCAAATTATAATAATAAATTATGAATCAAGGGGATATGAAATAATTATAAATGTGTGTGTGTGTGAGTAAATATTTTGTGTGTGTTTATATATATCATTTATTATAATTGATATAAATTTTGAGGTTAAATTATGTTGTAAAAATAAAATCATTTTTAATATATATCATGGAATTTGAAGAATTGTTTTCATGGAATTCATGATATTTTATATTATATTTATTTCACAATCAATTAATAAAAAATGACTATTATATAGAGTTATGGAGAGAAGAGAAGAAGAAATGACACATATTAAAGAAATACATGTCTTTTTATAGGATAATTACAATGTGGTGCCTTGTGATAATAAAAAATAAAACTTGTTGAAAGTACATGTTAATTTCCTTCAATGATGTACACTATTTGAATGATAATGATCAACAAGTCATGTACCATATACTCTATATGGTTGTTTAAAATTTTTCATACTATAAGACATGTATTATAATCATTGGAGTAGTACACCATATGAACAACATATCAACCCAACCAATGAAACACAAAATCAATGATGTGTTATATTATACACAAGAAAATATAATAGCGAACAACTACATTCTAAGTAGCTAAGTAATTTTCATGTAATTCCAAGTACATATAATATTTATACAAAAGAAGTTGATCCAAATAAAGAAGAAAGAGTTTAACATATTTTACAACTTCTATACTATCAACCTAATTTTATTACATCTTTAACTTATTCTCATTTTTTTAGAAACATTGTTCTATTATCCTTTTAACAATGGAAATAAATGATTTATTGATCATCTTTGTTATAACTCATATCCATATGAGAGGCTATAAGTCTAAATATTGGGTAATTAAATATAGTTTTAATTTAAAAAGTGCCTTATTATAATATTATATATTATATATTTAATTAATTATTATTAGATTATATATGTTATTTCATTAAAATCCCATTATATTCAAAATAAATAAACTATATATATAGTAAGGGATAAAAAAATTAATTTAATATTTTAAAAAATATTACTATTATAATTTTATAATATCATATCTTCTGATGAAAGTCCAAAATATAATCAAATTATTGATTAATATAAAGGAAATATTTAATTTATACAGTAATTAACATATTATTTTTAGACCACATGGATCACATGAATAATTAATTCATCTTGGTATTAATATTAATTATACCTCAATCATAAGACATAAAATCCTCTAAAATTTCCTCACTTGAATTCCATAGCACAAATAAATCATAATCATTAAAATTTAACCTCATTTTTATTGAAAAAATTGTTTTAAAAAAATATAAACAACACTTCTGGGAATCAATTAACAGAAACTTCAAAATTCTCATGCCCTTGTGGGATCAAACTCTATTACCCCTAGATATATAGTTTGTTATAGTAGGGAAAATATATTTATCTAATTTGTAATATCATTTTATGGTCTTGATGGGGGGATAAATGTTTTTATCACAATTGGGGATGTCAATGGTATAAATATATGATTCTCTAACATTAATTAATCTTGGAATTTTTTACTTTTATTTTAATTATTTTGATTTTATTATATATATTTAAAAAATATTAAAATTGAATTAACCCTACTCACTACTAGAAAATTTTATAAATCTATTTTATATCTAATAAACAGTGGTTGGAGGACTCATACCTATATCGATGGATTGATATCCCATTATCATATTATTTTATGGATTAATATTGGGGTAAAAGTAAATTTTTCATAAATACAACATGATAAATATAGGTAAAATCCTTATAATAATTAAAAATATTTTTTTCAAAAATTGAAACTTAAGCATTTCCCTCATAATGTTAAGATATTTTTAATTAAATGTACATTTTCCATTATTGAAACTATTTTCAATAACCAATTAAATAATGTTTTATTATTGAAATATTTTAAATTGTTTTGGAAAAACATTCTAAAATGTTAAATAGTTTTTATTGTCCAAAATAAAAATTATTTTTTTAAAGAAGGTTATTTGGATAAAAGTAATTAACATTTTCCCTTATTATATGAAGAAAAATAAAATTCAAACCCATTACTTATTTAAAAAAATTAATTTTCCCTTTATTTCAAATGAAAATAAAAAATTAATAATGTTTATAATTCTCAAGTTAAATATTTTATTACTTTATCACCTAAAAGAAGAATATCAAGTTCTATTTCAAGATTATATTTAATTAAATAATCATTATAATTTTTTATTATACTGAATATGAAAATATAGTTATATTATTTAATTTTGTTCATTAATTTTTTCATCCTTTAAAAAACACTCATTTCTTATTTCATTTTCCAAAAAAGAAGTCTTCATTAGATTTTTCATATTTTTGTAAATTAGAAGAATAAATATCATAATGGTTAATTATACATCGTTTAAAGAAATATATTGAAAAAATAAGATACATCATATTTTTAATAAGATATTAATTCCATGTAAATAATTTTAGAAATATGGGTCCACATTTGGTGCATTTCATCTATGTAGGAAGGTTTTGTAAACCAACATTTCACTCCATATATATTCTAAATTGGGATGTGGTACCAAAATAATAAAAAAAAATTAACTAATAAAACCCCACCCTATAAAATATTTTGGATGATTATGAGTGTGGAATTATCAATTTAATAATGTTATACATATGTTTCCAGAGAGCAAGACAATTGTTTCCCTATTTATCAAGTTTGTGTGTGTGTGTGTGTTTGCGTAACATTGATTAAAAATCATATGGGAGTAAATTATTAACAAAAAAGAAATATAATTGGATAAGTATAATCTTTTCCATAATTATTGGGTATAACCCCCAAAACAAAAATACTATAGGTTTGAATCAAAAACAAAATGTTAAACATGGATTTCCTATATTTACCTTTTATTTTAACATTTTTTTCATAAAACATTTTCTTGAAATAATGTATTTTTCTAGTTGTCATTTATGAATTACAAAAATAGTACTTTATGGGGAATTTGAACTAATACACATGAACCAATATTCCATTTAAGTCACATAACTTATACATATATAAATCATTATGATTAAGCTAATGTTTTTATTTTCCATGATTACCACTATAATCAATCCATCAAATTCATTCAATGTATCTCTTAATAAATGAAATATTCTTTATAAAATAGACTCATCACACCAAAGAGAAGTCCTCATAATACATATTTCAACTATTTATTAATTTTTTATCCACTTATGTCCACATTTCAATATTTTTCTATTTGTGCACTTAACACATCGAATTGACTACAAACTCCTTTTCATTTAGAATAAATATATTATGTAGTTAATATGTATTTTAAAATATCTATTAATTTTCATTAAATTTTTTTAGTAAAATTTGTTTTCTAAAATTCCAATAATATATCTACCCAACCAAAAATGTTATACTAATACCATATCTTGATTACATGAAATAATATTTTCTATTATAATTCCCTATTATGAATCTTGAACCCACATTTGAAATCTGTTTCAAATTTTTCCTATAGGAAAATAATATAGATATGATAAATTTTATTATTGATTAATTTACTATTTTTTTATTCCATCCATCCCACCATTATTATTTTTCTATATTACAAAATCTTAGTCCAGAAATAAAAATGTTATATGACATAAAAAATTTTAATACTATTCCCCTCCCAATCTTTTTACTTCTCTGAAATAATGAATTATTTTTTTTTATATTTTTTGAGTAAGGGAAACTAAATTTCTTTGAAAATTAGAATATCAGTCTTTAGTACATAAACAATAATTAAATTCATGGATGGGAGATAATATTTTATCATATTTAAATTGTATTATACAAAAATATTTCACAACTATGTAATAAAATTTACCTGTACTATCAATTAGAAAAATGTACCCCTCTTGATCATTCTCGAAATTGTATTTTTTTATTTGTGTTTGGAAAATATTTAAGAAAAACCAATTATATAATGTCCATAAAAATATTTTTTAATGGATAGTGAGGAGTGGTCGCTTTCAAAAAATCCTGAAAATATTGTTTTATAAAATTATCTTTTTTTCATGAGAACTATTCTTAAAATTTTCATACCATCCTATAACTTCAAAATATTATTAAATTTTTGATTGATTCTTTTATTTATTTTATAGAGTATATGTTATTATATATATTCTAAAATCTTATTGAAACATAGTTGACTATTTAGGCTAATAAAGATGCAAATAAAATTTCATGAGCGGATTTTTATCTAGGATAATAAGAAATTAAATGGAACATATTATAATGGAAATTAATAATAAATAAAGTCATGATAGAAAATATATTGAAAATATAAAATAAATATTCATTATAGGGTTTAAATTAATTTTGAAATGATAATAGTTGAATAATTTCATAATAGAAAATTATAATTTGTAAATTAAATTTATTAGTGTGGCTATAAAAGTGATTTTTCCTAGGATTGAAAAAAATTTAGTGTTTCGATGAAGCGTAATTTTTTCTTGTTTTTAATTTTAATTTAATATAATAATATTATTAATTTTACACTGAATCACTATATTTTGAGCATTATTTAGTAAAATTCATGGTAATTTGTCACATAAAAAAGTCTTGAAGAAAAATATCATAAACTAATACTCGTCTATCAATGATTATTTTAAAATAAAGAAAATAGATATTGATGAAACACATGTTGTGTAATTTAATAGTTATATGATATATACATGAGAGGTTACATGACAAAAATCATAAAATGAACACATTGACTACTCTCTGTAAAGTACATTCCAAAAATAATGATAAAACATATGTCATATACCACCTACCCCATAATTATAATCATTGACAATGATACATTATATTATTTACTAAAATAATACATGAAATACATATTTTTTATCCCATACAATACCAAATTTCAACATGAAAAAGTTTATGATCTATGGTCTACTAGATGAAAAAAATGAAAAAGTGATAATTATTTAATTATTTACAAACTGTGAAATTCTAAACAACTATAAAAAAGAAGACAGATAATTCATTCCTAAAGGAGAAGAATAAGAAAAAATATTTTAAAATTATTAAATTTTCATTTTGATTTGATCATATTTTTTCAATCATTGAAAAAAAATTTTATTATCTTTTACAAATTTTATTTTATTACCCTTATATCCTTTGGGAGAATTGAGTTCATTCTAAATTTCATTGGGAGCCGCAAAACCATAAGATTATTATAATCTAAGGGTGGGGGTTATAGAATAGTGATATAATTTTATAAGTGACCTATTATCTTTTTTTATATTTTATTTTTAATTAACATTAGAATTTATTTGATATTTTTTAAAAACTATTGTATTTCTAAATATATAGGTGAAGTCTCTTTGGATGGGCTAAAAAATAAAAAAATCATATTTTAAATAATATGAACATTATTATTATATAGAATCTATTTTTCAATGAGGAAACTATAATTATGTTTTTTATTGGTTAATATAAAACAATAATATAGATACAAATGAAATAAAAATGAGTTTATTAGATCATAATGATCACATGTATAATTAACTCATCATAGTGATAATATTAATTATAAATTTTTCAGAATAGATAAAAACATAATTTTATTTTCTCAAATAAATTTACAAAATGAAACATTATATATATACAATATAATCATAAAATAGATTATATTTTTCATTGCAACCTATCATTTGAATCCATTAGAAAAATAAGTTATGGAATCAACAAATAAACAATATTTAACACTTATATCGATTCAATACCACATAATGAGGTAAAGGAAGAATTTCCTTTTTTCAACACCAAGTAGAAAGCACTAATAAAGGAGGTCTTTATCAGCGCTAGCTAAAAGCACTGATAATTCTTCCCTTTATCAATGATTTTTTAGCACTGATAAAGGGTAGATTTATGAGCACTTGTTTTAGCACTCATAAATGTTTTTAATAATAATTTATATACAATTATTATATTTATATTAAAAAATAATGATTATTTGTATGTATTAAATAAAAAATGAATCTTTATAATTAATTTATTTTAATAATTCATATATATATATATAATGTTTTAAAAAAAGTATAAGAGTATTATTAAATAAATATGTGTTTCCAATGAATATTTTCAATTAATATATTTATCATGCATGCATATATATATTATGTATCATCATGAATGTTCATTTATACATTGCACTCTTCTTATTATTCATGTTTCCCATTGATGGCTCGTTTTTTATTATGTACATTTTACTAGGTGTATATGATTAATTCATGTTACAAATATATATACTATATTATCTTCTCAATACTTATAAAATTACATTAAATATATTTATTATATTTATAATTATTAAATTTTAAGTATATATAAAAAAAATTTAAATATATTTATTTATAATTATAATTATAAATATATATATAACTATAAAATTACAATAAATACATATATTATGATTTGATAAATAAATATATATATTAATATATATATATATATGTGAATATATATAAATATATACAAATATTTATAAATATATTAATTTATAGTTATAATTATAATAATAAATAGATATATATGTGTAAAAACATAATAAAATTATAATTAATATATTTATTATAAAACTTATAAAGTTATAAAATAAAAATTAATTAAATATATTTAAAAATACATACAAATATTTATAAATAAATACAAATATTTATAATAACAATTCCTAAATAAATATAAATATATTTAAATAATTAAAAAACTATAATAAATATATTAGTTATATTTATTTATATGCAAATATCTATAAATAAAAACAAATAGTTATAAATATAATTCTAAATAAATGTAGATATATATTAATAATTATAAAATTATTATAAATATATTAATTATATATATTTATAAAATTATATATATATTTGTTATAATTTTTTAATTATTATATATTTATTTATTTATTTATACTTAAAACTAGAAATAAATTAATTATTATAATTTTTAATTGAAAATAAATATATATTATTTATTAGTTATAAAATTAAATAAATATTTATTTATTTATATAATTATTAATTTATAAAAAATATATATTTCTTGATATATAATGTTATATATAATTGTATAAATTTATAGAAATATTTAGAAGAAAATACAAATATTTATAATTATAATTATAAATAAATACATATATATTTAAATAATTATAAAATTTTAATAAATATGTTTAATATAAATGCTCCTCCACCACATGCTAAAAGACACCTCCACGGTGAGTTTTCTCCTCTTTCCCTTTGTTTGATGGATATGTGGTGAATTATATAGTCTAAACGCCCAGCTAAAAATCACGGATATTGGTGGTCCTAGTTTGCGCACTAAATGAATTGCATGTTTGTTGGCTTTTGAAAATAAATTGGTGGTCCTCTAGTGAAACTTGATTGTATACCCTGAACTTTAGTGTGTATGAACATGAGAAAGGATATTACTTGTATGAATGTATTGTAATGATCATGTTTATAGGTTTCTCATATGGTTTTCACTTATAACATTTTGTAAACTTTTTAAATGATTTCAAATAATTTGATGGGTTTATCAGAAGATATCCACAATACCAACACTCTTTTCACTTCCTAAAATTTTTCTTATCATCCGAACTTTGTTTAAGTAGTTGTTTGTACGAAAATATTTTTAATTGAAATTATTTAGGTTCTTGAGTATTTTAAAACCCTTCTTCATCTAATGTGTAATGAATTATGCCTGTTTGGATGATGAAATAATGATTCCTTATCAAGGTGACCATCAAGATAAATTAAATGGGTTTCCCAATTTTCATTATCCTTAAATTGATAGAATCACTTTCTAATTCACTCTATGTGTTTGTGTAAATTCCTTATAGGCCCTTTTGAGGCACTTATATTTTTAAATACTTGTTTAAGCCACCTAATGACCTTCTAACATTTTATATAGGTTATAAATTAAGAATTATACTTTATTCCAAAATAAATTTCATTTTTTGAAGTGGATATGATTGTTATTGAACTTTGGTGTTATTTTTTTTTATCATTTTATGAATCTAATATATTAATTTCATTTAGAAATATGTAATTATATATTATATGAGTTATGGACACACTGTTATAATGGAAACATATCTTTTATTATCTCTACCTATCCAAATCTACATGAGACACTTTCTGGACACCCTAGTAAAATAACCATAACAACACATGTAATGAATCCTTCCTCCTGTAAGCACTTAATGGTGAATCCCCTCAAAGAGAAAAATGATATAATTTAAGTGATTATCAAATAATATTTTATTATTAAGAGAATTTTATATCCAAATATCTAAATTATTATTTTATAACAACTTTATCATTTTATATGAATGAATTTTTAACTATTGAAATTCAGTGTTATAAAGTGGTCCTGACATTTAGGTTCATGCATACATACAAGGTACCAAACATAGAGTTTATTTTTGATATTTACTTTAAAAGGTTCTAGATTATTATGGGACATGATGTTGTTAACCTCATGAATGTGTTTTGAAGAGGTAATAATTCTCTTGAGACTTATAACTATACTATCATAACTTTTATTCTATAGGTTACAGGCATGAGTTTAGTTATGAATTTTAGATTGATTATCCTTTGTAATGTCATTTATGAAGTATTTTTTAATATTTTATAAAAACGACAATGGAAAATCCTACCATCTATTAGTTTAGTAATATTATTATTTTCTTATTTTTACCTAATACATTATATACTTAAAAGGGTTGAGAAATAAACATAGTTTCTTCTTGTGATTAGTGGAATAGGGAAGTTCTTTGTGTGAATAGAATGACACTTAAGAAAATTTTGATTGTGTAATGGGCACATGCTTATATATTTTCTTAGGTGTATTTATAAATGAAGGAACCAATAGTACTTCGGGTGAGAGACATATAAATTATTCTTGGGGTGTATAACCAATTGATTTCACGTGAGCCAAGGATCATTGGGATAATGTAGTGTTTGTTGTAAATTGGAACATGATTGTTTCATGGTTTCATGTGTGGTCACTGACTATAGAGAATATCCATTGGGACTCCGGTGTTGTGGTGAATGATACTTGATATAACTAGAAAATCGAAGAATGGATAAGGGATATCCAATGTCAAGGTCCCAATATTAAATTTTTATGGAAATTATTATTATTACACCTACCTTTGGAATAATGTTATGGAACCATACAACACTAATTCAAAAAAACTGAATGGAGTTCCCCATGATCAAAAATTAAGACTCGTTTGTCCTCACATCACCACTACAGAACAAAGAAAAATAGAATCCATGAAAAAAGATGAAATAGTGTCAGACCAGCTCTAATCATTTAACAAAAAATATACAGATGACAGACTCTTCGTAACAAAAACGATGCAGGGGTAAAACTCTACAATTTAATTATATCCAATATATTTTAATATCATTCATTAAATATTTTTTTGTGTTCTTAGGTAGTAGTGGATGCTAATTATGGTCAATTTGGATACTCCAAATATTTATTTCTAGGATTCAATGCATGGATATCCAAACAATCCGACCACACAAGATGGTAGTTGACAATTTTTAATACACTACATCAAAAATTTTAGTCCAAAAAAAACTTGCTATATAATTTATATTATCCTTTAATGAGGATTCTGTTATGATTGGGTGGTGTGTAAATATCGTCAACATCATGGAATAAGGCTAGTGGAATAGGAAAATATACATCACAAGTACTAGGATTGGATATAAATTAGCGTATATATAATAATATTTCACTATCCAAAAACATATAAAAAAGTACTTATTTTTCTCAATGTTTCAATAGTTTCCAAAACAAACAAACAATAAATAATATGGTTATTATTTTTGTAAACATATGAAATATGTTGTATTCCCTGAACAAACCATCATCCCTAAAGAGGTATTTTGAAAAATAATTACTTTTTTATTTAAAATATATATTAATCCTTTGTGTATTTTTATTTTTTTGTATTTCAATGATTTTCAAAAAAGTATGATATTCAAAATATGAATTAGATTCATTTATAAATTAATGGGATGTATACCTGATGTAAGAATGTATATAAATATCATAAACATGTGACTGGTTTGACTCGAAGTATTTATTTATTTTTTAAAATTGACAGTATTTTTAGTAAAAATGTGACATCATTAAAACTAAGAAAACTCATTAGGATTGACTTGATACTTTAGGAAAATAGTACATTAGTCATTTATGATGTGTAGTAATCAATCTCACATAAATCAAATGTACAATGTAAATGTTGTGAATTTTAGTGTGTATTTTTATAATAAATTAACAATAAATTTAGAAAAGAAACACAACTGACATAATGAAAGCCAAGTAAATGCTTTTTGATTGTTTTGATACTTTAGTAAAATGATACATTATTCATTTGTGATTTGTAGGAGTCAACCACACTCAATCTGACAAATGGTGTGACCGATATGACTAAAAGTGTCTGTTATCAGTTTAAAATTGACATTTTAGTTGAAAACATGTTACTCACTTAAAACCAATAAAAATAGCTCTAATTGTCTTCATAATTTAGGAAAATGATTTATATGTTCTTTATGACGTGTATAAAGTATTCTCATGTCTAACTGACACAAAATGCGACCAATATGACTCAAAATGAATGTGTCTAGTTTGAAATGATATTTTAGTAAAACAAAAACACAAATGACATACTGAAATCTGATAAAACACATTCATATTGTTTTGATACTTTAAGAGAACGATATATATATATATATATATCCTTTTTGACATGTATTAATCAACCACAACTCAATATGACATATGGTGCAACCTATATGACTCAGTGTGTCTTTTTTATTTAAAATATAAATTAATTTTTGTAAAAAACAACTCTTGCATACTCAAAACAAAGAAAACCCATTCTGATTTCCTTGATAATTTAGAAAAATGATCCAAGATTCATTTTTGATGTTTAAGAATCAATACCACCTCAATAAAATGCACTATGTGACTGGTATAAATCCATATGCATCTTTTTATTTAAAACTGTCATTAATTTAAGAAAAAAAGAACAACTGACTTTCTCAAAACCGAGAAAATGAAATTAGATTGTTTTGATAATTTAGGAAAATGATCCATGAGCCATTTTTGATTCGTAAGAATCAATTTTACCTCAATCCAATGCATGATATGAGCAGTATGACAAAAAGTGTCTATTATCAGTTTAAATTTTACATTTTAGCTCAAAATGTGCCACTTAGTAAAAACAATAAAAATGCACTCCGGTTGTCTTCAAAATTTAATAAAGTCATTATCAATTCCCTTTTAACATGTATGAAGTATTATCACATCAAATTGATGATGATGTGGCAAATATGAGTAGAAAAGTGTGTTTCTTTTATGAAATGATATTTTAGTAAAAAACACACATGACCTACTAAATTTTGGGAAAATGAATTGTGATTGTATTTATACCTTAGAATGATTATCCATTAGACATTTTGGTGTGTAGGAATCAACCACACCTTAATCCGATGAACTATGTGACGGTATAAATCCAAATATTTTTTTATTTAAGATTGACATTAATTTAAGTTAAAAGAAAAAATGACATATCGAAAACTAGGTAAACACATTCAGATAACTTTGATATTTTAAGACAATGATCCATGAGTCATTTTTGATGTGTAGGAATCAACTTCACCTTAATCGGATGCACAATGTGGCTAGTTTTACTAAATGTGTCTATTATCAATTTGAAATTGACAATTTTGAAAAAAAACGTTTCACTCACTGAAAACCAAGAAAACACCCTCTGATTGTATTTATAATGTTGGAGAGTGATTCATAAGTCCTTTGTGATGTGTATGAAGTAGTATCACCTCCAACGGATGCACGATGCGACCTGTATGACTCAAAAGGGTTGTTTTCATTTTGAAATGATATTTTAGTTAAAAAACTCAACTATCATACTAAAAACTGTGTAATCCCATTCATATTGTTTCGATTCTTTATAAAAACAATCCATGAGTCATTTTTGATGTGTAGGAATCAACCAAACCTCAATTTGATAAACTATGTGACCGATATAAATCCAAAAATGATATTTAAATTTGATATTATTTTTAGTATAAAAAACATGAAGAATATTCAGAACCATGAAATCCCATTCAGATTGTTTTTTTATTTTAGGAAAATGACCCATAACTCATTTTTGACATGTATGAATCACGCCCCCCCCCCCCCCCCCTCAATACAATTCATGGTGTGACCTGTATAACTCAAAAAAAATATTATTAAAAATTGACATTTTATTAATGTATTCTTTCACATTAATGTTTAATTTATATCGTTCAAGTATTACTAACATAATATTTTTCCTTATATAGATGGAAAATTTTTCTTTAGTTGGGATGATTTTTTTGGCAACTAATACCATGAAAGGAAATTTTTGAGAGGGTATCACATATTTCAAAGGATGAAACACTAATATTTTTAACTATTTATTGGAAAATTTTAAATTTAATTATATAAATCATTATTTCAAATTCATAAAAACAATGTTTTCCAAAACCTTGTGTGCACTGCTTAGTTCTTATGTGCACTGTGAAGGTGGTGTGTGTGTTTTATGTGCAGGTGATGGAGGGTGTGAAGTTATATAAATAGAACATCACTAGCAGCTAAGACTTTATCAATTCTATTTTGGATGATAATAAAGGCCCACTTTACCAGTTATATTACGAGTGATGACAAATGTCCCATTTATCATTTTATTTAATGAACTGATAGAGTGGTCATTTATCGGTGCTAAAATTAGCGCTGGTAAAAGGTTTCCTTTATCTGCACTAAACTATTTCTGATATGGGTATTTATCAATGGTTTTTTAGAATGGATAAAGGGAACCCTTTATCAATGCTTTTTTAGGATAGTTTAAGGGGTCCCCCTTTGTCTTTAAAAGAGTTCTCTAGTAATTTTAAAAGAACTATCTGTAGTAGTGATTTGGGATCAATGCCAAACCCATTAACTATATTTTTAGTTTAAATAGAAAAAAAATATAAATATAAAATATGGAATTTATTGGATTTATGTGATAAATACTTATTTAAAATGAAATTAATATTAAATTATTTATATATATTTTTAAACATATAAATAATACTTCAGAAAATAAAATAATATCAATGAGTTTAAATTAAAAAATGGGATATATCCACATATCAATTTGGTGTAAAATTTATAAAATAAAATTAAACATGAATACATAAAAAAACCCTTCCTATGATAACATTTATTATCCACTCAATCACAAGGAATTTTTTCTCTAAGGGAGTGATGGATATTCTATATATGTATTTCAAAAAGCTAGAAAACATAAGATATATCATCTTTTTTTGAGGTGGGTGTCATTGTAACCAATATTTTTATGGAATCAAGGGATTCATAATACAAGGATAAAATAATATCCACTAAGTTTGAACTATGATAAGTAAATTTATTGACATATAGTCGAATTAAATAATCTTTACATGATATGTTAGTAAAAATTATTATATATATAGCATGTGTAACCTACATACCTAGATCCTTTATATCCTCATTCAAAACCAATTATATACTATAATTTTAATTTTGGGGATCCACATTTATATATTATAGTGTAAAAAATTGTACATACTTTGAGTAATAATGTACAACATAATCTTATGAATTTAGTTCAAATAAGATTAGTGGTATATGATAATATTTATCCAAGTTTTCTATAATTATTTCCTACCAAGAAGGTGGCCAGAGTTTGGGATAGTATGGGTCATTATTTTTTACTCATCCCATTTAGCCATCCTCAACAATTTACAAATGAGGTTTGTGTTGTTTTTAATTTTTTAAAATTTTGAAATTAATTGTAATTTTTTATAGAATTTAACTTATATTATCGTATATTAAATCACTAGAGTTCATGAAAGTGAAATACAAGTTTTAGGAATCAACACATTTAGATAATTCTAACAAATCTTATGGTCAAACAAAATTCTCCTAAAATAATTCTATATTGGGGTTTTATTATTGGATTTAAATGATCACTGATATATATGGGAGACACTATGTATTCAAAATATTTTAATAATTTATCATAGATCAAGATATCAATAATAATCTCTACATTCCCATGTTTTAGTTGATCTATATTTATGTATATTTGAATTTCATTTTAATTTTAATTTTCTTTTTAAAAATATAACTTGTTACATATCTAATTAGGTATATCAAAACTCTTTGATTCCAAAATGAGTTTAATTTTGTTAATGTTTTTAGGTAACCATAATTCCATCCAATTACTCCAAAATATCTGAATTATAATGTTATAGAAAATTATATATCTTAGATATTAATAAATACTACAAATTTGTGTTTTTAGAGAACATTTGATGTTATGATCATTCTATCCACAAGATTTAATGATGTATTGGTCATGATATTTTTTATTTCTATTTCATTATTGTTAAATAATTTTTCTCAATTCAAAATAATTATTCAATTTTATTAGTTTTCTAATATTACATTTTCATAAAAATATGTATTTTTAATTGATATATGAAATTAAAATTCAATTAAAGAGTTTAATGACATTCAATTCTTAAAAATTATTGGAAATAAAATTAATTATATTATGGTGTTGTTCTAAAAAAGTTATTTTTATTAATAATTATTTTTTATTATGTATATATTGTTTCATAATTTCCCAATGACATTTTGTAACCACTATGTCATCATCAAAAAATTTGTGTTGAATGTTGTTATTATACTTTAATATTCATTTATAAGATCATTAAGACTATAAAGATTATATAATCTCAAAAGGATAGATTTATTAAAACCATTATGTTTTACTCTAATAAGTTTTATTATTAATTTTATATCATTAATAATTTTGATAGGTTTTTAATGATTTTATATAATATATAAATGATGACTTTAAAAACATTTGATGTTTTTTTATGTAAAATATTTTTTGGGTATTATTTTTGTTTAGATATTCATCTAAATGTTTCAAGTATGTTTATTTTCCTTTTGTTAATGTATTAAAAAAATTAGTTTTTTATTTTAATTTTTTTCTATTTTTTTCATTTCATTCTACATATTTCTACTATATTTTATACTCAAATTCATCTTTCAGATCTTGGATTAATGTTTTATAAAAATAATTTTCTAATAAAATTATAATTTGACAATATCTATTTGAAAAAACTGATGTTGAAAGTAGGTTTCAGTGTATTTATTTTTCTAAAAATGGATATTGAAATATACTTTCACCATTAATTTTCATTTTTTAAAAACAATGAATTTTTTAAAATATATGGATTTATTTTTCAACATTGAAGGTTATTTTATATAAAACTTTTAGTTGAAAGAATGTTTTAAGGTAAATTTTGGTATAAAATGACATTATATGCCAAAATACAATTAATATTAAGACTTCAATAACTATTTTATAGACAAATTTTATGTTAGAATTTTGTTTCTATTTTATTTTTAAATAAAAATCATTACATCAATACAACTTAAAATTGGATGAATTGATAGCATGTTGTAACCAATGTTAAAAATAAATACCAAAATTAAATTCATTATTTTAACTAGCTTTAATTTATTTAATCCAAATATATTTTATCAAACTAATAACTACATAGATAGTATGGTCATCAATTTAAATTTTTAATTATGATATTATTGGTTCTACCACACCACCAACACAAATTTAAAATTTCATCACACAAAAGGGATAAAAATCATTTAATTGTTTCAACCCCAACATAGTATAATCCAAGATAGATTGAAAATTAATTATTTTTTACCATAAATTTATTAATCCATTATCAATGGTGATTTTCAGGGAGGTTACATATCTCTTAGGCTCAATTAATATTTTATATTGGGTCTTTCGTAAAATGTATTTTTCAATAATTATAATTTATAACCTATTTTTAATAATATAATATTATACTACTTTTTTTGAAACATGTTATTTCAATTCTTTCAATGATTGTCCAATGATGCATTAAAATGAAATACAAAATATAAATTTAATGTGATATATATAATGTGTCATATTAAGAAGAAAAAATAATCATTGATTTTAGAATAGGGAGTCTCCATTTGGGTGTGTTTTTGGTTTTAGTATGCAACTATTTAAAATTTTGGTAATGGTGGTGAATTTTAAAATAAAAAAAACTATTTAAAACCCATTTTTTAGAATAAACTAAATATATATAAATAATTTTTTTAACATTTTAAATAAACCCTAGACATTAGGATTATTTTAAATGAGGTAGATAAAATGACATATAATTGGACAACTATTATAGATTTGACAAAGTATTTGGTATGTCACATTGATTATGACTCCAATTTTTATAATTTCAAGCCTTCAAATTTAAATCCTCTCATACTTATTATATGGTTTAATTTTAATTTTAAATTCTTATATAATGTATATTATATATCGATTAATATAATAAAATTTCAATACATCAACCAATAATTAAATCGGTGTTATTCCTATAGGGAAGTTATATTGCACTAAACTTATCCATAAGATTTCAGGGTTAAAATAATATGTCCAAGATGATTAGATCATATATTTTAATTATATATCTCAATATTATTCTAATGAAATAACTCATTTAAAAATATATACTCTCATTTTATATATAGTTTGGAGATATTTTTGTTAAATTTTTATAAAAAATAAAATAAAATCATACTGTAAATAATTACTATTAAAATATTATATCATTGTGTACATTATTATTAAATGAATCCATTGAGTTGATAAATAATATGATATTATGTCTAGAATAATAATTAGTTTAGGAGATAATATTCTTTTATTTTCACCATGTCTATAACATTTGTTGGATTTATTGTTCGAAGAATCAAACAAGAATTGCATTTCTATGAACCTAATGATGCGAATATCCTAAAATATAAATTTGGTGAAACATTAAACTTTCTCGCTAAATATATGTCCAACATTAATATAGTTGGATGGGGAAGTGGAGACAATTAGTGTTCAATAGAGAATTACTAGTAGTCTAGTCTATTATAATATATAGGAGTATAATTTATGTTTTCCATCCATTTCATTTCATATGTGTCATACAAGTGGTGTAGATAACAAGATACATGGTTATATAATGATCATATTGGATGACCATGGTTCATGGGGTGGTGTGAGTGTGGTGGAAATGTGGAGATCACAATACCATTTGATTATAATATTAGATAGTTGATTAAGACTAAGAGTATGATACATCGTTGATTGATTGGGACCATGTATAGTCATATATAGGGGGTCCCTGGGGAACTCCATATATAGATAAGATCCCTTACGATGTGTGGGGGTATGTGAGAGGTCAATTTTTTTAATAAAAACTCCTTGACAATTATTTTGACCTCCCAATCCTAATAGAACCTTATTTTGATGCTTTTTTTATTTTTTTCACATAAATCATGATAATTATTATAAAAATTACACATATGATTGTGTTACATTTTTCATACACCAACCATTGATGAAATATTTTCATTAACATTGTAAATGTTCGTATGTATTTAAATAAACATCAAACGTCAATAATTCACTATTATTATAATGATATGATAATGTTTTGATTGAAATGAGAATAATGGATCATTGAAATATACATGAATTATTTTTATAATACTTTAAATATTTAAGAGTTTATTATTAAATTATAATTTTTAAATAGACTTCTTTTGAGGTCATTGAATTTTATACAAGAATTTATAATAATTATGAAAATTATTGCACAAATTTACAAGGATAAATTGAATAATCAATTAAAATAAAAATAATTTATATTAATTAACATAAAATAATTTTTATCAACATAAATTATTTCAAATTGTATACAATTATTTTCACATGTCATTAATTTCCAATGATGATATGTATTATTTAAATAGGATAATAATTAATTTATTAAATGATAGTACCTATTAAAAACCATAGTTTATTAAATTATGAGAATTAATTATGAATAAAATGGATATGAAATAATGATATGTGTGTGTTTTTTTGTTTTTTTCTATATATATCATTTATTATAATTTATATGAATGATGTTTTTAAATTATGGAAAAATTAAGATAAAATTTATTCCAAATAGATTATATAGATATTTAATTGGAAGTATAAATAATGTAATTTTTTGAATTCTAATGTGTATTCAGTTATAATAATTCTAAAATATGATAACTCATTATAAATATTTATATTTATTGGGAATATAATATAAACCATAAAATGAATAAGTGGATAAATATTGATGATGACATGATTCTTATTTATATAAAGAGGAACACAAAATTCATCATTGTCAATTGAGGTGATTAATTCGATTATAATGTGATGCAAGGAAAAGATAATCCAGATGAGGGAATATGATAATGATACATTTACCAAATATGATGAGATGTGTATGATTAAAAGATTTTGGGGATTGATATTATCACTATAGTGTTTTAGTGAATATAAAGATCTAATAAATAAAACAAACTTTTATTAGATTTTGATATGTTAAAGATATTGACATTATATAGATTTCTATAGTGTCATGTGAATTATTAAATTGATAATTATATATGAATGCTAAATTAATAAAAATCATATTTTAAAATTAATTTTCTTTAATTAATAACCTTACATTATATGTGTGTGTGATACTTCCCTTTGGTTCGGGGATACTATGTTGATGATACAATATAGTAGACTTTTTAGTTCTCAAAAACTAGCCTTGATTGGATATTAAGGATAATAAACATATATATATATTCTCAATCTAACACATTACCCAATATTCATTTTATTGAAAATATACATGAGTTAGTTTCTATTATGACCCATTATCATGGATTTATGGTAAATTATTATTCATTTGAGTGTTTATACTCTTTCTGTCATATATATATCTAAGATCATAGTGTATTATGATTCACCAAATAATTTTCCTTTTTTCACCCATAACTCATGATTCAAGGAAGATAAGATATAGAGGATTATGGGACTATCACCGACTTGAGGATTATGTATAAGTTAAAATATTTTAAAGAGGTATATGGTAATTCTCTATATGGATTGAGTGTGACAACCGTTACCCCTATTCAAGTGTTTTAAGAGTGAATTTTGGTTTATGGATCAGGTAATGTGTTTATTATAGCCTCTATTTTGGTTTAATTCACTAGGGCCTCATTATTTTGATATTATAATGTGTGGGTATGTGTATCAATATAAATATATTATTATTAGGTGAGTTTGTATATGTATATATTTTGGTATCTTATGATCGAAAAAATTATTTATATTAATATTCCCATTAATGAATTTTGTTTTACCACTTTTCTTTATAGGCACTTTTATATTTTGATGATTTTGGAAGAGACTAGTGTTTTTATAGAGTTATTTCTCTATATAAGATGATTTTACTATGCATTATTTCCCACTCTTCGTGTGTAGAAATGATTGTTCTAAATTTATGTTTGTTTAGATCAATAAATTTAGATAGTTTATGATCCTGTATGTTGATGACTAATATGAGATATTTTATTTTTAATCTTGGAGTCCTCATTTGGGTGACAATGTATCTTTCATCCATTTTTGAAATATTTTCACATTATATATATTAAATTTGTGTTATATGTTTATTATTAGTTATTTTATTACATTTTATTGTTTTATATGGATTTATATTACATATACATGACTTATAGTTCATTTTGTTTATTTTTTATATTATGGTGGATAATGTTTTGTGTAGTAGGTGACATGTTCTTTTTAGAGGTACTACCTTTTGTTATATTTTAGGGGATATCTCAATGTTTTTCATTATAAAATTGTATATCCAAGGTGTATTAGGAGAGTTTATTGATTAATATATTGGTACATTACGTATTTTTATGAAATAATTATGTTAGAGTTTGATGTTTGGAACACGTGGTTTTTTGATTGGTTGTGATAATTCAAAAAAATCAATAATAATGGACGGAAAAACATCTACTCACAATAGGAGACTATGAAAAGGATGTGATTGTATGATGTAGTTGTGATCTGGATCAGTATTAATGATTCATAACTAAGAAATCACAATATAATAAATTTTGTGGATAAAATATGGAATCATTTATCATGTAGACTCATGTTATTATTCTGAGTGTATACATTTTTTGAATATATTTATCATTATTATAAGTATGTAGAAATGATGAAATATCTATCAATATAAAAATCATGTGTTATGAGATCCAGATTGGATGTTTTTGAAAAAAAATTATTACTAAGGATATAGAAATATTTTCATGTATATAGTAGGAAGTATTGAAATATATCATGATGATACATTTTATATTATGTATTTCCACAATGATCTAAGATACATGTTTTAGATGAGATGATGTAACACAACTATTTTATTATTTTGTAGATGAATATTTACATTGTACCTTGAGTAAACACTAGAATAGTATTCTTATAGCATAGTAGTACTAAATTCTTTATGGAGGAATATATATTCATCTACATATTTTTTATTTTTCTTTTAAACATTCTAGGAACTGATTGAAATTTTTTATTCTTTTTATATTATAATATTTTAAATTTAATGAACCTTTTCCTTGTTTCAAGAGTTTAGAACACCATATTTTAATTTGTTAGAGTACTAACTATGGATTATAATGACATGTTTAATATTTTAGTATAAAAGATTTAGTTTCATAATGATGAAATGATTCTAAATGTCATTCTATATAGAAAGTTTGTGATGTCATTCATTGATGAGATGATGTATATCCTTTGTATTTAATGATATCTTGTTGATTGAATTGGAAAATGATATTTATTAAAGGTTGAGTTGATGCAATTCAGTTGAATATTTTCTAAATTAATGAAATATAAATATATAATAAATTCTTATCTAAAGAGATTAAATTTTGGTTAACAAATGGATAAAAATTATGAAAGTAAAAGATAACAAAAACAGCATCCCTTGGTTTCCAAATTTTGTGACACCATATGATGTTTATTGTAATTATTATCAACCAAGAAAAAAACTATTTATGGATGTAAGATTGTGTATTCATTGACAATATACTATGAGTATTAGATTATTTTTAATGAAGAATTATGTATTTAGTTAGATAACTCATATGTATAGATTTTAGTGCATTTGAAAATAATAGTTTGTAGATTTTACATTAGTTTTTTTTATAATTAGTGGTGATATATCTAAACAATATCAACCCATTATAATTTTATTTGATATAAAATTTTTGAATGTTAGTAATATATTGAAATATAAAATTTCAAACATCAGGGATGAATGGAACATTAATATAGAATATAGATACATGAGGTATCATAGTGGTTTATGTAATAAATTAGTTTTTATATGTGATTCTTTTTATCAGTTTATAGTTTCCCTTGATTTTTTAGCTCTTATTTTAGGGTTTAAACCAAACCCTTTAAGGTCTATTGAATTTATTATGTACTTTCATCTACAAATATGGTGGTATGGGTTCCCAATAGACTATTAAGCATATTACAAACTATCTTATGGTAATAGTAGAATGATTATCAGATAGTATACCTCCTTTAGAAAAATTTCCATATTAGAGTAATATTTATGTGAATGAATCATATTATAATTTTTGATGAGAATTCTTGACTTAACAAATTTATTTGTATTTAATTCCAAAACGAGTTATAATGGACTATATAAATGTGAAATCATAGGTCAACAATGTTACTTTAAGGAACATTTGTTGAAGTTATGTGTTTTTTTATAGATTTAAATTTCATATATGTGGATTTCATCAATATAGCTAGTGAAAATGTATTGTCAAAATGAAAAGGAGATAAAATTATCTTGTATTTTATAATTTGAATTTATCAAGGAAATTGAGTTTTTTAAGATAGTGGTACTATTTATCAGAATGATGGAACCCATGTGTTGAGGTATTATAATTTTAGTTTAGTGATAAATTCATATATCTAAAATTATCATAAGTAAAATTATATTATTTTATCTATTAGTACTAAATTAAATTATTTATAACACCCCACACAAGGAAACTAATTTGTTTATATCCTAATGATTTAACATGACATCAAACACACCTCCCCATACACGAGTGGATTCCAAATAGTGATGAGATCATAATCCCTACAAATAGAAGACTATTCCCTTAAATAATATTAAAAAAATATAGTTCAAATAACCTAAATCATAATTTAAATAATCATAGTATGTGTATATAAATAAATAAAAATTTATAATAAAAGTCTTGTTGAAGTTATATAGTCATACATATACTAATCTTTAATCACATAATTCAAAATAAAAACATAAAAAATAAAGTATAAAACTTTAACACTAACCTTGCTACCATCCCCAAGAATCACACACCCTTTCTAAAAATACTACTTGAGATACACTATACAGATTCACTATACGACATGTGATTAATCTAAAAGAATACTATAAGGTCTAAAAATGATTCTAACTTCTCATGAAGGGTGTTGAAATGTATATCAGGGGGATCTTATGAAGTAATCCTATTATATAAAATTGTATATGTGTATTCACAAGGAAAATAAACATGTCACATTTCAACATCAGATATCTTCTATCAACCAGATCACCATGAATCAATACAAATCATGTCACCATATGTTTACTAGGAAACCATGTCACCTGATCATACCTTCTATAGTGTTATAATGAAATACAAAATTTCACCTTATACCATGCCACTATATCAATTCCCATCAAGTATATGATTTATTATAGTACATCATGGAAAAAACCCTGAACCACAACCCATAAAAATTTTGTATGGTCATACATTTATATCTTGACCAACATCAGTATCTTTCAGGGTAAGGTCCATCAGTGTTTCGTCACATCACATCATACCATTACCCAACCCATAGAGAATTCATTGACTCAAGACTCTCTATTCAAGGTCTATACTAAGCACATTGACCAAATCCAACCATAGAAATGTATTATTACCAATATCTAGACGTAATGGGCTTGGTCATTACATCATCCAATCTCCATAGACTATAAAGTGGTCATCAAGCACACAATTCTATCCCAATATAATCTCAGTATGTCACAAGAACACTGATATATACTCACAGACTATTGGAGAATCACAAGCACATTGTCCCATCCCACATAAAATCTTGGGGTGTTACAAACACACCACTCATCACTTTAGACTTTAGGGAGGTCACATCAAGTTTGTAGTGTTGTATTCCATCACACAATTCTTCAACTAATCGTAGGTAGATAGTTGCTTGAGAATATAATGGTCCATGTCCTCCAAGTCTATTACATTGTAATTTTCAATGGTTGGAAGTGTTTTGAGGTAGATTAGAAGGTTATTTGAGAGGTTTAGTTGCTAAAGGATGGAAAAAGGTGGATTTTATGTCGTTAAACCTTATTACACGATGTGACACTATGCATTATATTTTGACTTTTATCTTTCACGATGTGTAATATTTTAGGTTATGAAAAATAAAATAAAATTGGGAGGCAATGTGTTTTTCAGCGGCAACTAGCCCCTAGGTCTTACACAATGTTAAAGGGTATTACACATCGTGTGATACCACGATCATGTGTACTTTTAATAATTCTTTTCAACTGAACCATTATTCATTTGGTCACAGTTCTCTTTTCCACTCATTTCGGACAAACCCTTGGAGCCCCAAGGAGTCCTTTGTGTCCTACTCCTCCCTATTTGATCTATCAAATCTGGTGGTTTTTCGTTGTGGATCCGTGATCGATCCATGGTTAGTTTTCTCTACTTTATCATCTTTTTTCTCTTGTTATTTCCTTAGGATTCACTACTATGTTTCGAGTTCTCTTAAGTTTTATGTTTGGATTGAATTTTGAAAATATCATGGTGGGGAATATGTTTATCAACATTTCAAGCATTGTGTTTGTTTCTTTCGGGCATTCTTCATCACTCTGTGATGTACAGACAAGTTGAAAAGATTCATCAAGGTTGGGGTTTAATTAATTTCCCTTTTATTATGAATCATATAGGAGGGATTTTTTTCCTATTTATCATTGTTTTTTTACACCAATCAAAGATATTAACAGGGTAAATGAATTGAAATAGGTATAAGGATCTAATGAACATTTTTGTCACACCTCTTTGTTATTATGTTGTTATGAACTATACATACTAAATGAACTACTAAAAATCAGGGACATTGGTTTTCCTTTTTTGTGCACTAAACAAGTTTCATGTGGGTTGGTTTCAGTTGGACACTTGTATTGGGAAATTGTAAATCACATACACTTGGATAATAATTGGATTACCCAGGATTACCCATTTTCAATGAAAACCCATGAATTAACCAGTGCAATTAAATAATGGATTCCTCTTTAAATTCAAAATTCTTTAATGCTTTGGTATGTGAGGTGATATATTGTGTAGGATAGATGTGGTTGTGTGTGTAGTACAAATGATATGTGAAGTGGCAATGTTGTGATGTGTGGATATGCTCTAGTTTCTTCTATGGTATGTTTGTGAAGCACCGGTGTGGGATGGATTTGGTGGAGTTGTGTATTAACCTGTAGACCATAAAAAAACTTTACTATGTAATGTAATCTTAGGTGGAGAGGTTTATTTATTGTGGAGTGGATAATAAGTGTTGTGCATTGGGGTTGCGCTCAGGCTATGAGAAGATGTGTTATTATGTTACTTGTTGGGTGTTGTGCTAGGTAGTTTCCCAGATAATAGTATTATAAGAGAATAAATAATTGGTTAATAAAGTTTGGAACTATATTTGGATGGATTGGTTAATAGAATGAATAAATGAGTTGTGTATAAATAATGTTAATGGATAATTAAGATGAATTAAAATTACAATGAATTTGTGGCTTGATGTGTGGTGTTGTTCATTTAGAGTTATCATCAAAGTTGGAAGTTTTGTGGGATGGTTGTTTGTTGAGAACCTATATGTTTGGATTGACTATTTGGTATCATTTATGTATATAGTTTTATTTCATATGTGATTTCTACATGTACCACACCCTAGTTGAGCACTACATGCCAAAAACCCCCCATCATCATGGGGAAGGGTGTATTTCCCAAACATCCTGGTGTGAGGATGGATATATGGCCACCTGATATTATTTTATCCATATTTTATGTGGTGATAGCAAATGATTATTTGGTAAGGTTGGGTTTTGTGAAGCCTAGGTGTGTGTAGGTCATTTTTTCTTTCCCATGTATCTTTGGGATGAGATGGGTTGTGTTTTACCACATGTCTTCAAGATGAGATGAGTAGTTCATTCCCAAGTGTGTTCAGGATGGGATGTGATGTGGTATGTGGACCAAGAGTCTGAGGGAGGGATGTGATGTTGTTTGTGGCCCAGGTTTCTATGGTCCAAATGTGATTTGGTACGTTGCTTAGGTGTCTGTGAGTGGTATGTGATGTGTCTTGTTTCCCAGGTGATCAGATGAGGAGTGGTAATGGGGCCCAGGTGTGGGTGGGTGGGTTGTGATGTCGTTCTTTTGGAAGATGTGGGAGTGAAAGAATTTTTTCTATTAGGAAAGAAAGAATAAACTAGTGGGAAGTGGTGTGGGGTACCCAAATTATCAATGTCCTTATTATATTACATTAATTGACTTGATTTATTTTGTGAGCATGCCTTGATGAGGATGGGGTGTCTAGAATACCTTATTAGGAGTTGTTTGGTTCTATTGTTTCCTCACAAGGGAATTAGAATGATCCATTTCGCCTTTTCATGAGAGTCATAGGTTTTTCCAACTAATTATTTCCACATACCCCCGCCCCCACTTATATAAAAATACTTCCATGTTTCTCAGGGTACATCAAAGACCGTGCTAGACCTCACTTGCTCAAATATTGATAGTTTATAAGTCCCTACTTTAGCTTGCATTTGGTACTTACATTAAAGTTTTATTTCACTTCTGATAGTTTTATTTTAAACATTCATTTGGGATGGATTTTTGGGTTTCATATATATATATATATTACATTGAGTTATTCTAGAATGAACCATCTTATCTCCCAATATTGATTTTCATAAAAAGGGAAATGTCTCCTATTTTGTGAGATTGTATACCCTAGGTGCTAATCACCACCCCATGACCTATTGGAGGTGGGACTCGATGTTCATTATATCAATTTATTCATTTACTTCCCATGAGGGGTATATTTCTATGGAGGGGTCATGATATAATGGTATCCAATGTGATTGTTGAGAGATAGGATTGAGTTTAGAGCTAGGAAAAATGTTGATTGGATGGGTTGGTAGGAAAATATTGTCTGTCGATCTTGGAAGAAGGATTTTAGGCCCACCTGGATCTAATTCAAGGACTCTAAGCCTACCGAATGAATAAGTTAGGCTACATAAATTATAGATTATAGACCTTAATAAAGCTACATACATCATAATGAAATGTGTTCTTGTCTGAATTGGGTAGTATGGGAAATTGGAAATGGATAATAGATTGAGTTAAAAGAGTAAAGAATGAATCTTGGGTAAAATTACATTCTATTTGGGCTTCGGAATTCCTTTTTTACCTTTCAGCTGTGGAACCCAGATGTTTTCCATGTGTGTCATGGTTTGTTGAGAGTCAGAAGGTGGATCTAGTTCGTCAACAGAGGATTGATCTAGTGGATTAGTATGACTAGTGGTAGAGAATGATGCGTTATTTCTAGAGGTAGGGTTTGGCAATGTATGAGGGAAGTGTTTCATACCTGGAGATAGAGATTGGGCTAGGGGATCTTGAGATTAACTTCACCTTGATCTGTTCCCTCATGGATTAAATGGTTCCTTTGGTGGTTAGTAAGATGCTTGGGGTTGTGAATCATTGGTGGACGTTTTTCATGGGGGATATGAAGTAGGTGAATGTTATATGGGTTAATTTTGAGAAGGATTTATGAGCATAATTTCGTTTATCGACCATGAAGGCTGAGAAGATACATGATTTACTCTCCCACTAACAGGGGAGTATGTCAGTATGAGTGATTGGATCAATTTTAAAGATCTCCTCTATTTTCCCCAGATATATTTCTGGATGAGGAGGCTCACGTGAGAAATATAGAGGAGGTTCTCCAACCATTGATACAGTACATGGTTACTCCCTTTACATTTCCAACATATCTATAGGTCCAAAAAGGTATAGGTGATCGAGTGGATGAACTCGCAAGGAGGTTTAACATGAGAGGTGATCTGGTACGCTTCTTCAAGAGGAAGGGTTACGAGTGGCAGGTCTTAGGCACCGAGACCTTTGATATTTCTATCAAAAGGGTTTCGACCTTAGTAGCTTCTTTTTAGAACTTCTGGTCCTTGTGTCTTTCTCATGAGCTTGTGACCAAGGTGTCTCTTTTATGGAGCCTGAATCCTTCTTCAGAATCAGTTTCCAACAACTATTTGAGATCAGTATAGTGGAGGAAGATAGATTATGTGCCAGTCTCTGTTGTAGTTCTAGTTATTCCATTCTAACAGCAGGGATAACCGGATCCTCCTCCACCGAGGGGGATTGAGAAAGTATGGAATGACCTCAGGATCTCCCCAAGGGACCTCAATTCGGGTGTTGTTGTGGAGGTGATCATCAGTTGAGGGGCAGAGGAGATAGGTGTGGTCAATTTCATGCAGTAGGGGCAGAAGCTCGGACATGACCATAGATCATTAGAGGTATGATCAGTTTGTTTAGTACCCTTGTTTCTTCTTTATTTGATTTGGGAGGTTTTCACTCCTCTGTTTCACCCTCTTTATCCCATGCTATTGGGATATACATATAAAGTCTTCCTAGGACCCCAGTGTTGAGTATACCCATAAGAGGTCAGACCAGCTTGTTTGATGTGTTACGGGGATGCTGACTAATGATATGACCACATCAGTCCTGTGGGGATATTTTCTTTCTATAGATGCAGCTGTATTATGTCATTCCCAACATCTAATGGTTTTATTCTGTGCATTCCATTATAAAACTTTTCTAGAGGATATTCTTGTTTGTAGATACGGATGGTCAACATGTGGTTTTTATTGGTGGGAGGAGATGTTAGATTGGTAATCAGTGTATAGATCCACTTCATTAATTTTTGACTAAGCTGTATGTGGAATCAATATACGTTGAGATAGTGGGAGATCCCATGGTTTTTGGGGAGTTCCAGGATGTTTTCCTGGATGAGGTTATGTTGCTACCCCCTCGACGTGATGTTGAGTTTGTGATAGACCTGCAGCCCAGGGCATTTCGGATTTTGATGGCTTATTATCGAATGACACCTTCTGAGATATGGGAGCTGATGATTTAGGTAGATGATCTAATGAAGAAGGGATGTATCTGGCCCAGTGTGTCACTGTGGGGTGATCTAGTGTTGTTTTTTAAGAAGGTTGATGGTTGTATGAGTTTGTGCATAGGCTATCGGACATTGAATCTGGTGATAGTCAAGAATTATTACCCTTTCCCAATGATTTATAATCTTTTCGACCAGTTGAAAGGGGCATGTTGGTTTTCTATAATCGTTATATGGTATGGATACGACTAGTTGGGGGTGTTGTATGGTGATATCCCGAAGACTACTTTCACGTGCCGATATGTTCTCTTCGAGGTTGTAGTCCAGTAGTTCGGTGTTACTAATGAAGAATTTGTGTTCATGGGACTTACAAACTCTGTTTCTCATGATTTCTCAGGCTGTTTTATCTTCCTATTCATCAGTGACATCTTGATCAATAAGAAGTTAGAAGAGGAACATTTGAGAATATCACAACTATCTTGCAGGTTCTTCAACACCATGAAATCTATGGAAATTTATCCAAGTGTATGTTCTAGACAAGAGAGGTGATTTTTTAGGCACATGGTGTCTCAATAGGGTGTGTTAGTTGACCTGTCAATGGATGAAAGATTTTTTTCTTGGGGATCACTAAAAAATGTGGTAGAAGTTTTTAGTTTTACAAGTCATATAGGCTATTATATCAGGTTTGTTCCTGATATCTCTTGAGTTGTAGCCCCATTGACATATTTTACCAAGAAAGACTCTTCTTTTGTAAGGAGTGAGAAGTTCTTGGAAGAGATCAGCTATATGAAGTGGATGTGTGCTCTAGTGCTCCAGTTTGAAGTGGAAGGGGTGGTTTTTGAGGTGATTTGTGATTCTTCCTATATGGTATTAGGATGCATCTTGATGCACCAAATAGAATTAATCTATTATGGGTATATGTAGTTATATACCCATGAGCATAGCTATTCACCCCATGATTTGTAGTTAGCTGCAGTCCTATTTGAGCAGAAGTTGTGGTGGAATTACCTCATTGGGTAGCACATAGTGGTATTTATAGATCAAAAGAGCTTGAGGTATATATTTTCCATGTGAGATATGAAATTGCGGCAGTAAATGTGGATGGATTTTCTTTAGGAATATTATTTCAATATCTTTTACACCTCAATAAAGGGTAATGTTGTCAACGATTTTTTGAGAAACATTTTGTAGGAGGAGTTTGTTTACGCATCTGTAGATTCTTTGAGAGCGATGGAGGAGTTGGAATCCTTGCACACAGATGAAGGAATATATGATGGTATAGGTTGTTTGTTTCAGATAACAGTATAGTCTTCTTTGACTCAGCTGGTGGAGGAGTCTCAATGGGAAGACCCGGAAGGAGATGTGCCGGGTGATCATGTTTTCCATGGTGATGCTCTGAAGGGATGGTTAGAGGATGGTAGTAACTTGATGTTATTCCCCAAAAATATGTTTGTTGTGTTAGTAGTGGACGATGGGGTCCTTCGTGAGTTTTATATTTCACCTTTAGTGGTACACCCAATAGTCCCTAAGATGTACCATGGCTTGGGGATGCAATTTTGGTGTCCCTAGATAAAATGGACAATGGTGGGTTTTGTGACAAGGTGCATAGTTTTCTAGCAGGTGAAGGTTGTGAAACATGTTCTTGGTGGTTTTTTCCAACACTTGGATATCTCCAAGTGGAAGTGATATCCCACATCAATGGATTTCATTATGTGTTTACCTAGAGATCAGGGACTCTACGATTCTATCTAGGTAGTGGTGGATCTGTTGATGAAATCATATACCTTCTTAGCGATTAAGGAGGTGGGAGTAGTGGATGCATTGGCTAAGAGGTTTATGGATGTGGTGGTGCACATACATGGATTTCCAAGGATCATTTTATCATATCAAGCTGCGTTTTTACCTTGTCAGACTGGAGGTGATTGCAGCATGCTTTTGGAAATAAGTTACACCTAAGAACATGCTTCCACCCTCAAAAAAATGAGCAAACAAAAGAGACTATCCAGACAAAGGAATATATGTTTTGAGGATGCATCTTGGTCTTTGGTGGATCTTGGATGAGACACTTACCCTTTTTATATATTTTACAAATAAAAAAATCACTCCTATATTGGAATGGAACCATTTTAAGCTTTTTATAGAATACCATGTTGTTCACACTTGTGCTAGAAAGAGGTTGGGGGATATTTTTTCTTGGCCCTTAGGTAGTTCATAGAATGAAATAGAAGGTTAAGCTAATTCATGATAGGATGAAAGCAACGCCAGACTAGCATAAGTCATATACCGATTACAAAAGGAGGCACTTGAAATTTGGGGGTGGGGACCACATGTTCTTGACAGTTTCGTCTTGACGTAGGAAATGGAGGTTTGGCAGAGAGAGTAAACTTTATCCTAGGTTCATTAAACTCTTTGAGGTGTTGGGGAAAGATGGTGAGGTGTCATACCTGTTGGTGTTTCTACCGAATATGCAGAGGATCCGAGACATCTTATATTTCTATCAACTTTGTCAGTATCTTCATGATGACTCTCATTTCCCTAACTAGAGAGAGTTGGATATTATCGGTGACCCGATGTATGTGGAGTGGCTAGTAGAGATCCAAGATCATCTAGATAAGGTGTTTCATTAAATGACCATTATTTTGGTTCACATATTGTGGAGGCATGGTGGACGAGAAGATAGTACTTCGGAGTAGGAGGTGAAGATGTGTTCCCACTACCCAATGTTTTTTGAGTTTGGTCTTGTTTTGTTTTGTTTTTAAATGAAATGTAGAACAATGTTTTAGGAATTGAGTTATATTCCCTTGGGTAAAGATGTGTGTGGTGAAATTTGTGGTAACTTATTGACACGTGGGAAGGGGAGGACCTAAATCCTAATCAATACGCATTAATTGTGATGCGATTAAAACCATTTGGGAGAGTTAGTGCTTCCCATAGTAGATAATATTTTTACATGGGGGACATAATTACCTGATTTGGATGTTCAGAAAGTTTTCATATTGTTCTTGTGTGGTGTTCCATGTTGTCATTGGGTAAAATCTATCAAATGGGGTTTTCATGCATGTGGAGGTTTCCACACCAGCTTTTGAACAAGACATGGTGGTTTATCATTGAGCATTAACGTGTTTTGTTGTCATTGGTGTTTCAAGTGTAGAAAGATCCTTGAGAGCTATATCATAGTGTGGTTGTTCATAACCCTCTTTCTTCCGGGATTGGTTTTGGATTCTTGAGCGTGAGAATTATTTGAGAGGTATCTAATTCAACATTACACGCCCTCATTGTCCATTTCTTTGTGACTTTTGTTGTTTGAAATTATTTGGAGGGGGATGAGGAGTGTGGAGAGGTTCTCTTTTTATAGGCTATAAAATGGTGATTTCACGCCGTGCAACAATATTACACAATGTGAAACTCTACATCAAAACTTTTCTTGAATCTTTCAAATCATGTAATATTTTGGGTTTTGAAAAATAAAATAAAATCAAGATAGGATGCATTTTTCTTTGAAAATGATCCCCTGGTATTACACAATTTGAAAGGGTATTACACGTCATGTAATATCCCAATCATGTGTAGTTTTAATAATTCTTTTTTCCTGAAACATTATTCATTCAGATATGGTTTTCTTTTACCCTCATTCTATATGAACCCTAGGTTCCCCAAGGGCTCCTTCGAGCCCTATGCCTCCCTCCTTGATCTATCCAATTTATTGGTCACTCATTGGAGATCGATGATCAATCCATGGTGAGTTTTCTCCTCTTTTCATATGTTTCCTCTTGTTCTTTTTTCAAGATCCAATGTTTTGGTATGGTTAGTTTTTATTTTTATGTTTGAGAATCGTTTTCAAAATATTCTGGTGCTAGATAGGATGATCCTCATTTCTAGCAGTGGAGTTATCACTTATTGGACTTCTTCTTCATTATGCGGTGCACTGACGAGTGGAAAAGCATCTTCATACTGGGGTTTTCCTTCGTTTCTCTTCGAGTGTGCATCATGTGGGAGGGATATACGTTTTTTACTATATATAATATATTTTTCCCACTAATACAAGATATGAATCAGGTAAATGAATTTAAAGGGGTATAATGATCTGGCACACATGTTTTTCTAGATTTGATGTTATTAGGATATTATAAACTATACATGCTAAATGCTCTACTGAAAATTAGGTCAGATGGTGGTCCTATTTTGCGCACTAGACAAGTTCCATGTTGGTTGGTTCCTGTTGAATATTTTGTATGGAAATTGGTAAATCATGTACACTACGTTAATAAATATATGTCCTAGGATTACCTAGTTTCTTTGAAATCCCCAGAATTAGAAAAATGGAATTAAATAAAGTATTCCTAATTAAATCCACAAATGTGTTATTCCTTGGTATGTTGGATGATGTGTTGTAGTGGATAGATGTGGTTGTGTGTCCAGGATAGACGAGATGTGACATGGCTATGTTTTGAGGTGTAGATATTCTTTGGTTTGTGTTGTGGTAAATTTTTGAAGCACATGTTTGTGCTATGGGTTGGTTTGGGAAATGTTGTGGATGAAAATTTAGATGATATATCAACCTTACCATGTAATGGAACATCAGGTTAAGGGATTTATTGATTGTGGAATGGAAAATAATTGTTGCATAGTAGGGCTACAATCGGTCTATGTGGTGATGTGTTCTCGTGTTTCTTATTATGTGATGTTCTTGGTAGTTCGTAGATAGTATAGGAATAAATGAATAAATAATTGGTTAAAATAGTTTTTTACTAGATAAGGTTATTTTGGTTAATGTAATTAATAAATGAGTTGTGAATAAAGAATGGTAATGGATAATTAATTAGGATGGAAACTAAACGGATGTTGTGGCCTGATGTGTGGTGTTGTGCATTTAGAGGCAGTATAAATGTTGGTAGTGTTGTGAGATGGTTGTTTGTTGAAAACCCATAGGTTTGGAATTAGTTTTTGGTACCATATTAATATATAATTGTATATCCCTTTTTATTTCTATATTCAATCCACCCTAGTTGATCACAATATGTAGAATACCCCCATTGTCACAGGGGAGGGTGTCTTTCCAAAACATCTCTATTGGAGGATGGATGGTTTGAGACCATCTCATCCCTGCTTTCTCTTCCAGGTGGTGATAACCCATGATTCTTTGGGAAGCTTATGGTTTGTGAGGCCCAAGTGTGTGCTGAAGAGTTACTCTTTCCTAGGTGTCTCTAGGATGATATGGGTTGTTTTTTTCGAGGTGTCATCGAGATGAGATGAGTTGAAATTTCCTAGGATTCTTCGGGAGGAGGTGTGATGTGGTATGTATTCTAGGTGTCTTTCGGTGGGATGTGATATAGTATGTGGCCCAGCTCCTTGCAGATAGGATGTGATGTGGTATGTGGCCCAAGTGTCTGTGGGTGGGATTTTATGTGGCTCGTGTCCTTTTTGGTGGGATGAGGTGTGGTTATGGTACCGAGGTGTGTGTGGGTAGGTTGTGACATGGTTCTTTCAGAAGAGGTTTGAGAATGAGGATGTTTTAAAAAAATAAATAGAGACTAAACTAGTGGGAAGTGGTGTGGGGTATTGAAATCAGTTTTTTTATTTCTATATTACTTTACTTGACTTGAATTATTTAGTGATCATGCCTTGTTGAAGATGTGATGGCTAATATACCTTGTTAAATTCTTTTTGGTTATAAAATTTTCTCATTGGGGAATTAGTATGGTCCCTTTCATTTGTACATGTGAGACATAGGTTTTTATTACTAAGTATATTTTTACACTCACCCTACGTAACTAAAACTATTTTTAGTTTTTTAGGAGGACTTTGTGGATTAGGCTGGACCTTACTAGATTGGATCTTGATAGTTGTTGAGTTTCTTCTTAGATTTCTTTTGGTACTTACATTGGATTTTTATTTCACTTGTAACAGTTTTGTTTAAAACATGAAAGGGGGGTGGATTTTGGTTTTCATATATATATGTGAATATATATGTTTTCGAGTTATTTTGGGATGAACCATTGTATCTCTCGATCTTGTTTTCAGAAAAGGTCAATGCCTCATAATTTTTGATATTGTATAACCTTGATTATAGTCTCCACCCTGAGGTCTACTAGATGCGGGACTCAGGGGTTCATTATCTCTCATTCTTCATTGACCGCCCATGAGGTGTATTTTTGAGGAATGGGTGGTTACATAGACATATCCACTCACCAAAAATATCTTTCCCTTCCTATTAGGGCATCAATTGGGTCCCCTGGGACCATCACATAATCATCTCACTGGTAATACCCCTCACCCACCACCCATTGGGGACAAGATATTGAAGGCCCACCCCAACCCCAATATAATGGTTTGATCCCTTAACATTAGTTCTAGTCATGCCTACCAGAGAAAATCTAAATAAATGATACATTAGTCCTCCTTGGAGTCCTGATGTATAACCCTGAACAAAACTCACAACCCACACATGTGTCCTCTCTCAAATATCTTATTTGAGATCCCTCTACCTATCACCCAAAGAAAACACATCTCTGACACATTCCATCTGGTCTAGAAGGTATCATCCTACTCCCAACACAAAACATGATCTCACTCTACCCTTAATAGGGTGTCCCATATCACACATGAAATGAAAAATCATCTCATTCATCATCCTAGGGTATAAGACATCTCACACA
This sequence comes from Viscum album, assembly GCA_963277665.1. Taxonomy (NCBI): domain Eukaryota; kingdom Viridiplantae; phylum Streptophyta; class Magnoliopsida; order Santalales; family Viscaceae; genus Viscum; species Viscum album. The sequence goes on from OY728162.1 coordinate 1,307,057,999, forward strand.
TTATCAAAATCCTTTGGATAATAATCCTAGGATATGAACATTCCATATCATGTCTTAAAATGACATAAGTTCTCTCATCAACCCAAAAATTCATCACTCCTCTAGGAAACATATTTTTAGGACAATACAAAATTACAAAAGTGATAAAGTGAACTTAAACTAAGCATAAGAGAACCAACACCATCCTGTCTATTTCTCTCATCCATCCCAAGTCCACTTTTGTTACAATCAAACACAGTAAATGTATATTTATCTAGAAAATCATACATAACATGAATATGATCCTTTATTATAAGAATAACCTACCTAACTTAATAATTTACCACCCAAGATAAGATTTTTATTACATTATTTAAGCTCATTAATTCTATTTACAAGCTTGTATCACCACCCAATCTCATATCTCACATCTCACAATATAAATAATTAATCATAAAAAGTGTATTTAAAATTTTAATTTAATCCAAGGTTGCATGTTTATCAGAACAATCATGGGGAACTCCTCTCACATTGAAAAATCAACCAAAAGCCCAAAAAAGTATTGGGTCATACCACATGAACCATCATAGCCAAAATAATTATCACCCCTCCAAAAATAAATTTCCTCAACTTTAACAAAATATCTAAATAAAATTAGGTAAATATATTAATTTAACTAATTTTTTTAATGGAATACATATATCATTTAGAAACCTCCCCTAGAGATTACAAACTAATGCCATGTCATTATCACCGGATTACAACATTATCTAATGGAATCAACACCAAAACCTAGAAAAAATAGAGCAGTAAATATGATGTTATGAGGGAGGACCGATAATGGACAAAATAGTATAATATCTTACCATAGATCATTATCGGATCTCCAAAAGGGCCACACAACATCTAGGTGAATGGATGAGAGGGTTAGAGGGGGGAATCAACCGTACATCCCACCCCAAACATACTGTTCTTCCAATAATTGAGGGGGAATGTTCCAATTTTTTTAATTTATCTATAATCCATTCATGATTTCAGCCATAGATTCATAGTGTAAATAGTCTCCAACATCTTTTTTAGTAGCTTTGGACACCTTTCTTTCCTCTAATGCTCACCTAAACATGAGGGGTATGTTCAACCCACAAAACACATATAATTACACCTTTTCAATATCTGGATGCTCATAATCACAGAAATACCCATATATATCAAAAACAAATGTCTACCAAGGTGAAAAGATCAAATTCACACATGGATTTACATTCTGTAATGATAATGGTGGCTACATGAGAAATTCAATGAAAAAAAACAGAGGTGGCAATGAAATATTCAAAGTTAATATATAAAATTATTTTATTAATCATCATCAAATAGGAATTTTTTAATCTTTTGGTAATAAATATTGATGATACAAAGTATTTTATTAACATTTCTATTTAGATTTGTTCATCGGTTTCATTGTAAAGGTATACGATATCTCTTATTCCTTTAAAATGGAAAAAACAATGGAGGATGATATATTTATGTAATTATTTTAAGATAAATAGATTTATTGTTAATAAATAATTGTAATAATTTTTAATTTATATCAATAGTCAATTTACTAAAATAGAATGATTAATTATCATGTGATGTTGTGTGGTTAAGTTTAGTTGCATAAATTTTCATATTGCTAATATATTGAGGGTGTTCAAAATTCCACTGAAATTATTTGTTTGATATAATATGTTTTTATATGTTGGTAACTATTTTATAGTAAATTTCATAATGGACATATGTATTTAGGTCAAATAAATTGAAATTTTTTTAATGTGGGGAGAATAAAATTAATTTCTCATATAAGAGTTGAGATTTGTTTTAGAATATATAGATATGTATTAATCATTTCAATCATTATTTGGTAATAATATATTTATAATTGTGAAAATTTATCTTATATATTTATAATTTTTTTATTTTATACATTGTATGTGTTGTGATATCAGTAAAAAAGTTCTCCTTATTTTAAAGGAAGTTGAACTATGATATATTCCTCAGTTGATAATTCATTCCATTACATTTCTAATGGTTGATGATAGATAATGTGGCTATGTTTATATTTACAAACATTTATATGGTCATGAATAAGTAGTGGTAGTTAGGGATCGAGTTGTTAGACATTATATTTTTATATCTAATGATTGGAACCGATGGAATGAAAAATTGATGATATACATTTCTATTTATATGGTTGTCATGGAAGGGTGTTTATATTGATTCAATAGGGGGTGGAGAGTTTTTTATGATTAGAAAATATAAAATTACAATTTATTTTTATTCATACTCTTTTACTTCAAAAACAATAATTACAAATGGTTTAATATGATGATTATGCATCATGAGATGATGTTAGATGGAAATAATTTCATGGAAGAGTCTTGTGGTAATCGTGTTTTTTGTAATAGGAATTGTGTAAAAATATGATGTTTCATTTTGAGTGTATATTAGAATGTTTTTTTTTAATTGAATTGAATATTTATAGAAAAGGGTGGATATTTTGTCCAGGTAGTTAATATCATATATTATTTTTTAATCTGAAAATGTAGGAGTGAAAATGTTACATTTCACAACCTTTTAGAGAATTAATTAGTATATAATTTTAATTTGGAACCCTTTTTTGTTTCATTATATTATTATATACATGTTTCATATAAATTTTGCCTTATAATGGTTTCCTTTAGTGTCATATATGTTTTGAAAGGAAGTAAAAAAATTTGAATGAAAGGATATAAGTACAATTTTATCGTTAACAGAGTATCTGATTGAGAAATAGAATTTCTCAATGATTCTAGAATATGGAGTTTACTTTTCTGTGTATTATTGGAGTTAGTTTAACACCAATGGAAATTATAGAGACAATGAAACGTTATTAAATAAATAATATATTTTATTTAAAATAATACTTCAATATAAAATTCCATTATATATTCATATTTTTATCTCATTTTAAATATTCTCTAGAACTAGGTATTTTTAAGATGTATAAAACCTCTAGAAGGAGATAATTTATTTGATATTATATATTAAACATATAAATTGATTTGGTTCCTAGATTACGACACCCTTTTGATGAATTTATTACATTAAATTCAAATATTCCCTAGCTTATTCAGTATTTAAATTGTTGACATGAAATTCAAATATAATATATATTAAAAAATTATGATATGAAATTTAAATAGAATAAATTTGGGATAGGAATTATGGAAAATCTAGTAATGTAGAAAAATAATCCAGAAATTGTATCTATGATTTGGAGGTAGAAAAATAAAATTTTAAATTAATGGATTATATATTTTGATACAATTTGTTTATATAATTTAAATGATATAATGTTATTGAAAATTGATATTATAGTATTTGATATATTTTAGGTATATTATTTGAATAATTTCTTTAATAAAATTGATAATCACTTTTAATTGTGAAGAATTGCTTAAAAGTGACATATCATGGTTTAGATTATGCTGAAACAAAAACAACCACATAACTAACATCATATTATTATATAAATTGAAGAGATAATTTTCATTAATTTTCATAATATCTCTATGTTTTGATAGATTTATAATTAAATTCAAATATTGGTACTTATAAATCTCTGATATCAACAAGAACATAAAGTAACTTCAAAAATATTACAAAATTAAGACATTATATCTCTATATGTCCTCTGTGGATAGTGGTAGACAATGGATGGTGTTGTGATGGAATTGGGAATGTGTTGATAAATGGTTAGACATATGATCTATGATTTTATTGGGGAGTAAAGTCCATTTCCAATTTACATTTTCATATTTATAAGACATGTTCAAGGTGTAGATCATGTAATAGATGACCATTCAATCATCAGATTTGGTTGAAAATAATCATGAAATGGAATAATATAGGGGTGTGAAATAGTTATCATGGGATTATTTAATCAAAAGAAAAAAATTTGAAATCAAGGATAAGGGGGTGAAGATGAATGACTCTATTGGGGGGGAGTTGGAATGTGGGGGTCCTTAATAACACTCTTGATTATCTAAGATCCCTTAGGGAATGAATGGGAATGATATAGTTTAGAATTGGGTATAACAAAATTGTAAATTATCCCTTTAAAAGTCCTAGATCCGATGGATCCTTTTTGATTATTTTATTCATTTCTGGTACTCTAAAATAGGTAATAATATTTAAAAATGACTTATGATAACATGTTGGTTTTCCCATAAGAAACCCATCAACGAAATATGTTCACTGAAAATTTATATTCACTTTAGTATTGAAAAAAACCACTTAGAGTAATAATTTAGTATTATTATTATTGTAATATTAATTATTGATGAAAATTAGAATAAATAATCATTAAATTTTTAATAATTTCCAAATATAATATGTAATTGTCTTGCGAAGTACTTATTAAGGTATTAATATGAAATGAGATATATATAATGGAATTGATTACATGAGAGGGATGTAAATTAATTATTATTGTTATTATAGGCATTAAAAATGATATAATTATTATCTAATTAGTATTAAAATAATTCATATTAAATATATGATGTTATTATATTTAGATATCATATTTACTTAAATTTTATAAAAAAAATTGTTATTTATTTTTATATTTCATGAGTTTTCTACAATGAAAAGTATTATTTAAATAGTACAACAATTAATTACATTGAAGACAGTAATTGTTAAGAATGACAGGGAATATTAAATTATGATGATAACATGGGAACCCAATGTTTGAAAATTATAGATATATATATCATTCATTAAAATTTATTTCAATTAAGTGGTAAAATTATGGAATATTAAAGTTGAATTATATTCTATATATTTTTATAGACTTCAGATATAAAATTTAAACTATGAAACATTTACAATTTCAATGTGGATTCAATTATATTGATGCAGATTTTTTATAATTATAATGACTAATATAGATATCTTCTATATATTATAGAATAAAGAAGAATATTATTCCAATAATGGATAAGTGGTATTCTAGTAAATTATTTCCACCTTTTTGGTGATGTTATAAATAAATAGAGGATACCATGATTCCTTAAATTAGTTAAAGTATTTATGAAGTGGTAATTATCTTTTAGGTTGAGGAATTATTTTATATTGTGATAAAAATAAAATATAATAATGATAGGGGATTACTATGATGATTATTTGGATCATTTATGATAATATGAATATGATTATAAGTGGTGGGTATTAGTATTTTCTCTATGGTGTCTTGGTAAATTGAATGATTATGTAACCTAAATGACATTGAATATTGATACGTTAAGGGTATAAGTATTTAGTTGAATGTTATAATGTTCTATGAATTATTATACGATAAATTATATTTTCAAAATAAGTTATTTTTTTATGAAATTGTGTTTTAATTTTATTTTCATACTCTCCTTATATTTTGTGAGTAAAATTACCAAGTAGTTTTCATACAGTGGAGGTGATACTACACTAAAGTTAATTATTCTATTCTCACCCAATAATCTATTTTTGATAATCAACAATAATATACATGTAAATTTATTCTCATTATCACATATAATCAATAATTATAGGATTTCAATGATGTACCTATGTTTTTTCTATTATCACAAAATTCCTTGGGTTTGAGATGGATGGTGATTCACATGAGTGTTTACACACGTTTTCTTCTATAGTTATAGGATCTCAGTGTATGATGATATATTGAGAACTAAATTTTTTTCATCAAATACTATGTGTTTGAGGAAAACTAGATATAGAGGTAAAAATCTATTCTGAGACGGTGGTGTATTTTAGGAGATTCATTAGAGGGGAAATTTATGATGCGACGTGAGATTTGTTACTATTACTTTATAAAATTATATATATATATATATAGGTGAAATACTACTCTTAAATTGTGTATTTTATAGAAATACTAGTGTAGATATATTAATTTTTGTGACTACCATCTCTATTTGATTTATGGAGGACTTCTAATAGCGTTTGAGAGATGTATATGGTGATTATCTAGATGGATAAAGTATTATGACTGTTACACCTTTGTGATATTTGGGGGGAAATATTGATTAATTGGGGAGAGGGACAAGATTCATGGTTTCCTTTGATATGAAAAATCATTACAAGGTCCCATCATGGTTTCCACTATATATAGTGTAAGTATGTATATCTATATAAAAATATTATTATTTGATGAGTGTATATGTTGTGAGCTTTGGGTAGCACTGAATGAAATTGATTTTGGAGTGTAACATGATACATAATTAATTTTTTGTGGTGCTTCACTATATCAAAACTATATATGTTGATTATATAAATATATAATAAGGTTTACTAAAGTTTTCTCACTACTTGGGATGAGTATATTTAGTATTATTTCTCACTCATGCATAAAACCTCATGGGATTTCCACTATAATTTTCTTCTAAATAAGTATATTCATATTTTGGATGATCTGGACGATGAAAATTAGGATATATTTCCATTAAAGTATGAAATGGAATCAAACACAAAAATAGGCATGATCAACCCTTGAGAGAATAAATTGCACATGAAAATTAAAGAACAAAAAAGTATAGAGAACATATAATATTTGTGTATTGTCATTTATCATCATTTTTATAGAGTACAGATTACAGAATATCAAATGATAAATAAATATAGATTTTATACTTCAATAGGCGATCCATAGGATGAAGGATCCATGATAATATTTTGAGGATTTCCGCATGTCAATAGGTGTTCTAGTGCAGTCATTGTTTTTTATAAATGAACTTATGAAAGGAATATATTTATTAAAATAATTTTATGAAAATATTTATCAGTATTTCTTATTATAATTGCCTAATAAATAGCCACGCTATTGGTATAGATATCTCTGTATAGGTGATGATTAATGCTCCACCATGAATAAATAACATGTCAGGTGAATTGAGTGTCATTAAATTTCGCTCTTGAATAATATTTTGTGGATGAATATAATGAAATAGTTTATTGAATGTAAGAAAGAAATTTAATCCATTCATACTGGATTGATGTATACTACATGGGAGAGGGAGGTGTAGAACCATTCACCCATGTCCTACAGTTCAATAAAAATAAATGAATTTTGTATGTCAAGATTAAGGATGTATTTTCCCTCAATGTATCCTTTTATTTTCATAAAATGAATATCCTTTTAAATTAAATTCTTAAAATCTCGAACTTCCACTGAAATACCTATATACATTTTAAAAAAATCGGAAATCTTTTTGAATCCATAAAAAATAACATTTAGACCAAGCCCTATCAAATTATCTTCATTGTGAAAAAAATAATTTTATAAAAAAACAATATTAATAAAATGGCCTATTGGTGTGAACTTATAACCATTATCAGTTTTGAAAAAAAAAATATGAAATCACTATTAAATATATGTAATAAAATAATGGCCTCTAGAAATGCATCATTAGTATTGAGGATACTATGTAGCCTACTATGATTTCCATAAAATAATACCATATCAATATAAAAACATGTACACTAAAAGATATATCAAATTCATCATATTTAAAAACAAATAATCCATTTTTACATGAAATAATGTTAATAATAGACATAAAATATTGGCAATAATTTATAGGAAATCTCATATTTTCTTGATTCTATGAAGATGACTAACCTTGTTAATGAATAAATCACATTTTTCTTTATATATTGAATGAGAACATATCATGTCCCTCATCCATGTTTCTAAACACATCATATAAGACTCAACTATTAATGGCCTAGAATTTCCTTAGTCTAATTCAATCAAGGTTTGAATCTCTTTACTTATGGTGCTGTTGAAAAAAAACCGATGTTGGTTGTTTTATAGATAAAAAAATTATTATAAACATACACAACCTTCCCTTATTAGATAAATAGAAAATGTTTCCGAAAAAAGGAATCAAAATATAAATGTTCTAAATATAGGTATTTCACCAGATTTGGGTTATAAATATTTATTATAATTAGACATCCTTGAGTATATTGATGACCATATTACATTCTCTTAGAGACACATTTTCATATCAATCAAATCAATAATTCTTCACATTTTACCTCCCGAATTTATAATTTATATCTCATATAAATCCTTTTATAATCCATAAAAAATTCTATTCATTTTAACCTTGGTATATCATCATAACCCATTATATTATATGGTGAACACTGATTAGCGTTAACAAAAAATCAAACTTTTAAGGGGATATTATCATTATACAGTTCATATAAAATAAATTTCATCACACTTGAAATTATAATACATGTATATTTACATTATTATAATGAAATGACACATTATGATACCATTAATTGAATTTATCATGTAATGAGTACCAAGAGACTCTACATAACCCTCAAGCATCACCTATGATAAAATCAATAATGATGGATCCACTACATTTTCACGTATACCCACCCTATAGATATTTACATCACCCAAATAAATGATTTATTGTACAATATTGTATTTTTGAAGGATGTGTTTGGACATTAGGTGGGACCACGGATCTTCATCCTATGAAATGGATCTGTTTTTTCATATAACATCTTTTCTCTCTCAATTTTATGAACAAATCCATGTTATGAAATGAAATTCTTCATCAAAATAGAATCTAGTTAAGCATCTTATGTATCTATTTACTTCATATCTATTGTAGAGTCTATTATGGTATATTTTAATACTATTTATACTAATAGATCTACCATTTAGGAATAACAAAAATATAGATTGATATTTCATATCATATCTGTTAGATTGGAAAATATCATCTATGTAAACTTTTTTTTAGAGATCCTCATATCCATTAATGATTAAGAACATATCCTTAGTCCAAAAATATTTACGGATATTCATCATATTAATTTATTGAATCCCATTTGGATTTTATTTTCTAATACCTATAATTCTTAGATCATAAGTACAATTATCTCAATTATATAATATTCTATACATGAAATACTCTATGGTGAGTGAATAAGAAATTATATCCAACCATTATATCTCTTTATAGGCATCATGTATCTTATTAAGATTAGTTCCATGGAACTCTATAAAGGACACCTTTTTGGAGTTCAATATGATAAAAATATTTATCACCATACCAATATAAGTGTCCTTAAAATTATAGGTAGACTCTTAGATTTATCTATATATGTCTTCATACCCAGTATATTGGAATATTCACCCATTTATTTATTTAAGAAGAAATTAGCCAACTAGATATTCATAGAGTGATGTTTTAGGATATTGTTTCTAATGAGGATAATGTTATCAGCATACAATATATGAAACACCATTATATATACACTATTATATTAATTAACAATAAAACATTATAATTCATGATGGAACCAAAATCTATTATTTCACCATCAAACTAAAAATTATAACACTTTTAATCTTACTTAAATCCATTAATAGTTGATAACTGCTTGGATACCTTAGTTTATTGATTTGATACCTTCATGGTATTATATATACCACTAATATGGGGCGGGTGAATCAGTGTTGATATTTTAAATTTACATTTCTCTTGAAATTAAACTATGTATATTGTTAATGTTTTATTCATTTCAACATTATAATTTATCCACACATGTATATAAATATAATTAAATATTTATATTGAAATATGTTTTTACATGGTCCAGTCAAAATGTGGGTACCCTTTCCTTGTCTTGTTGACTCATATAGATTGACATATATCAATTTTAAAATGAATGTGAATAAAAATTAATCCAACAAAAATTATGCTCATAATGTCACCTGATAGAAAATAATACTCATTAACACCATTTATAAGTTTTGATTATTCATCAGAGCCATGTAAGAATAATAACATTGAAATCTACTCACAAGGAACACTTTCTTGAAAATCATAGTCTGGTGCATCTCTGTAAAAAAACTCCCATCTAGTTCTTATTTCACTGGTATTCCCCTATCCGATTCTTCTCTATATAATACTCTATCCATAACATCTTCATAATACCTAATTTTATAGTCGCTTCAAACATTCCAAAAAACCTATTATTAGAGTCTCTAAAAAAATTACTCAAAACCATATATTCTGATATTTTCTTACTTATTACTTCAAAGGGCCTTTCACAAAATAATCACAAGTATCTATATTAGGTATAGAACTTCACAATAATCCTTCACATATTTATATACATGTACATTCTCTAATAAATTAGTAATAAGAAAATAATATAATTTTTAATTTCCTTCTTGAATCTAAATTTCTTTTTTCACTTCCTTTAATGCCTATAAACATATCAGAGTCATCAGATGTCATTAATTATTTCTCATATCATTCTTGGATTTATGATTATGGAAATTACAGGTCAAAACATAAAAAATTATATTCTTTATAGTCAAGAAGGAATACATATCTATTGTAGTGTAATAAATTTTTCATCTGGTCCTTTAGAGTAACTCCTATATCCTATATTTCCATATCCAGTACTACTTTTCCTATATATCATAGTTCTAGAGAACTCTTTCCAATGATCTAATGTTTTTATATTAATAGAAATGATGTATACCCTTTAATAAGAATTGATATTTTTCCCAAAAATGATCTTAATATATCTCCATGTAGATATCTGATGTTTTCTTTGAATGATTCTATAAACATGTTTCCTCAATCAGAAGAACATCAGATAGTAAACACATAATATTTCTTCAAACTAGTTCACATTTAACTGATGAACCCTCAAATTTTCATTTGGTAAAATTGGGTTTCTCTTTCCAGTACATTCACAACCTTTACTACTTTTAATCATCTTCTTCTAATCGTCTTTATCTTCTAAACATACTCTAGTAACCAAAATTATCTCTATATGATGATAACATCATCACATTAGTGATCAAATATCATATATCCAAAACTTCAACACAAAATTAATCAAACATTATGAAAACATTGTCTATATAGAGACTTCATGAATGAACTTAGCTTCAACCATGAGAAAATATATATATCTTGATGTTAGAAATATTATTGATTTTCAATGAATTGTCTGATTTATGAAAAATAACCCAACCTTATTCTGATAATATAGAAACTTATTTTCATATAAAAACATTCATAGAAAAAAAATAGAAATAAAATAAAACAATTCATAAAAATAAATCCAATGTATATTCACTCTTACCCTTAATATTTGGTATAAATTTTATCATAAAATATTTTATCAAATTTCATCAACACACAAACCATCTCATAGAGAGGTCTCCTAACACCACATTTCTTGATTAAGAAAGGTTTTTGAAATAATTACAACCATTAAGAAAAAGATCTTTTTTTTTCAGGATATGGATAACCTCACAATAAATAAACTTCATATAACCATTACTCATCATTTATATGAAAACAAAATCTTTATATTTTAAAAAAATAAATTATAGAGTTAAATATATTCTCCCCCTTTTACAACCAAATCTGATGAAACATGGGGGTTGTTCAATAATTTTCATCAGACTGTGGTGGAGGATTAATAAGTTGTTTCACCCTAAATCCATTAATATTTTCCCAAGGAATATCTTTAAAGAAAATATAAAAAATATTATATTTCATTGAAATTTATCAAGAATTACATACCTACAAACAACTTTCTCCTTGATAAAATGATATTTAATAGAAATGAGAACATATCTAGAACATTTCTTGTGATTTTTGGATAAATAAATTGAATATTTATTATCAACAAAAAATAAGTTTTTATCGACATTGATCCTCAGATCATCGTGCTTAATATTTATCTACATTATTTGAGTATATGTATGTGTAGTATAGACATATTTAGATTCAACTATACTCAATTTAACAAAACATTTTTTTACAGTTCATGCACACACAACATTCATCGAGGAAGAAATTTCCTCCTAATGACTATTTTAGATCATTGAAAATTTTCAACCCAATTTATATATTTTATCAAAGAATGTTTTACTATTTACTTCATATATATTAGGAAAAAATTGTATGATCCTTTAATAAACCTTAGGGTTTTTTTCTTCCAAAATTTTTTATTCCTTAAAATCATATTGATATAATACACACACGTTTATTGAATATAGTAATTAAGGTCATGATGTGGTAAGGCAATTTAATATTTTGATAATAGTACATATAACTAGAATATTAACTATAATTATCATTACTCATCTTTATCTCAAATTAAATAACAACAAAAAATATCCTTTGAATATTTTAGCAGAAAACATGTAATAAATTTTTGTTATACATTTCTTATGATATGAAGATTTATCTTCTTTTCAATTGAAAATTTAATCCATGAAAGATATTAATCTCTTTGAATATTGGAATCTCAAATTTTAACATCATTTTTAACATAATATTTAAAATATTTATCCTAATCACTATAAAAAAATATTCTGTCAACACTATGAATAATGACATTGGTACCTATACTCATCTATTTCAAAAATAGGTTTACATAAACATCTCCATTAAAAAATTGTCTTCTTCTTTAGACAGTCATTATTTTTTTGATTCCGGTAATGAAGGGTATAAGTCAATCTATACAAGGATTTCAAATCTTAAAAACCCTATTTTTTACCATTATCATGTTTGAACCCATTAGGTTTCACAACATATACTACATCATCAATTTCACTTATTAAGAATGATTAATTACCATCCATATGATAGAATATATAATTCTCATGATCTGAAACAACCAAAAAAAATTATAATAGATTAAAGTATTGCAACTCAGGAAATAGTTTCATTAAAATAATCACCTTTAACTTGTGAATAACATTTATAGAAAAGATGAGAATTATTCTGCTATATTTCTCCATTTTTATTGACACTGTTTTCTAAAGAACCATTCAATTCCTATAACATTATTCCAATATTTTTTAGGAACAAAATCTCTAATATTATATTTTTCAATTTGATCTAAATCAACATTCATCATACTTAACTATTAATTATGCTCAACAAGTTTCATAATAGATTTTGTTTAAATATCTGATATAAGTGATTTTTGATTTTTAAGCCAAATTTTCCAACTGTACTGAATAAGAGATTCCATATAACCAATAATATTATTGGGATCGACTTGTTATTTTTTAACTCTATAATTGTTTTGTAATTTGTATCACTTTCCTCTTTACTCTAATACTCAAAATATAACTGTATAGGGTTAGGCCCACAATCATATTCCATCCCAATAACTTCCATGGATGTTGTCATTATATCTTTAGTAACACTGTTAACATCATCTTTAACAACTATTTTAAAGTCATAATGGTCTTCAATGACTTTTATGTCTATGGAATCTGTCATCTTATATAGTGATTTATTTATGTATTATTTTTTTACCATGGGATAATTGTCACAGGATTACACGTTATTTTTCATTAAAATCACACAATTAAAAATCTATATTTTTTTCATTACTAGTCAAGGACTACCAAAAAACTATAAGAATTTCACTATAGGCATCTTATTTTACCACATCTCATAGGGAGTCATTTTTTATTCTAGTTGATGTAAACATATATTTTGAACATGTTGATAAGTACTTAATGTTTCTAAGTATAAAAAATTTGAATATTTATTTTAATGAAGAATGCTTTTTTCCACAATATCTAGACTTATATTATTCTATTATACTACTCCATTTTTTTAGGAGTACATAAATCATTGTATTTGTGTTTAATTATATATTTCTTTAAGTAGTAATTGAAATAGATAATTGAGTAATAATTTCTATTTTAAATTATCATATTCAATACCTATAACCTTATCTCCTTCATAGAATCTATTCTGAATCTTTTGAAAAAATTATTATCCAATAATTTGTGTGTTATAAATTTTACACTAGTCATATTAGTGACATAATAAATGATTTTAATAACATATCAATCACCCATTGTTGATCAATTTCTTATCATCCCATATGGGTTGGAATATATGATCACAAAAATTTTATTGACTATATTTCAACTTTATTATGAATTTCTTTAACTATCCATCCATTATAGACGGTTTTAAAAATAACATAACCTATATACTTTAGTTATGGTAAATATATTATGACATATACCATATAAACATGTTCAAGATTTTCTATCCATGCTACCCAAGTAATTTATAGCACAATATATTTTCATCCTAAGCACTCAAAAATAAGATTTACTAGGTTCTATGATCTTGAAAATGTTACTGTTGTTTCAGTTTCCCTTAGTAACAACATTTCATTCATTCAAGAATCAAATGATCCATGACTATATTCTTAAGGTGTCTTCCTTTATGATAGAAAATAGTTTTCTAATTCATAGTTTGTTGGTTTTATGCCTTTTAATAAACAAAAAATCATTTACATTATCTTATTTGCATTAATTCCTATAATATCTATTCCTCTCATTTTTTAGAAATTATCATTTCCAAAAGTGAATTCCCCTAACAAATTTTGTTCAATTTTATTCAATATTTTGACATCAGCTTTCATATGAAAGGACAACCACGATCATTAATTCTTGGTTTATTCATTTTTTTATATTTTAGAGAAATATCAATAATGAAATATTTTTTATCAACATTCCCTTTCCCAACATTATTTCCATTTTTAGTATAAGTAACTTTCTCTATAAGTGTTTTCATGTAAGATTCCACATAGTAACTAAGATGGTCACACCTACTATAAATTTCACACTATCAATCAAATAAATTTTTTCATGAGGATTTTTTAACTTCTGATTACATATATATTGTATCTTATTTTATCTTCTAGAATATTCTTCATGTATTTTATTTATTTCTAAACCTTAGTTATTGACTAATTCTGGGGAGATACATGTTGTTACAAAAATCATTGGTTCTAAAAATCTCATGTAACGGCCTGGACCCGAACAACCACTCGAACAGTGCTAAATGGGTCGGGTGCTACTACCTTAGGCACACCTCCCTGAACACAAAAGGCTGCCAACTAGCATCAAGGGTATTATAGGTATATTGGGGAGGCTATAGCCTCTTGGAGGATAATAATAATGGTACTCTTCCATGTATAATAATAAAGATGCAGCGGAATAAATGACTCAACAGACTCGAACCAAACCCGCAGAGCGGAAGCACATTCAATATCAATAAATAGTGGAAGCAATAATTATAAACAACAGCTGTGGAAATAAACACAACAACATGATGATCACTTGTAACTACTACTGAGCAACATAACATGCATCCAAATAAGGTCATGCATATCTAAATATAAGAGCGTCAATGGATAACCCACTAATGCTACAAACAATAATGAAGATACAGGAAAGTACGCAAAACATTGTAAATGCTATCTAGGAAAGACCTCAACATCCATACCATCTCCATGCAATAGAAAATGCAGCCCAGCTCCTGAAGCTGGCCACTTTCCTACACGTAAATCGCTAAAGTCTGCGCGCGTCCCTAAGGGCCCCATGAAGGGTGTGAGACGAATCTGAGTAGGATACCACCCAACGGTGCGTACCTAATATAAGTGTTTAAGAAGGCAAAAATTTGTAAAGAAATCAGTAAATAGAACGATGAAAAAATAAACAAAAACACAACTTGTGCTCAGCAGCCACCATGGAGTGTCACCTACTTCGGCCAATGCCAGAATCTCTTTCATGTAACCCGACATCATGTGCCCCCTTACACCACGTGTCTCAAGTACCGACATCCTAAAATCACGCCCGAGAAATAGTAACCCGGAGGAACAGCGATGCCTATCATCAATAAGAAACCAGAGGGACATTGATGTCTTCCCTCAAAATAAGTAGTCGGAGGGACCGTGATGTCTACCCTAAAAATAATGTATCTGAAGGGACAGTGATATCTGCCCTAAAATAACGGCAATCCTCTGCCCCCAACCCGATAGCCTCAATGATATACCCTGAAGGCTCCTCACTTTCCACTTGGCTTCCTACATGATGAAACCCCAAACCGATAGTACCTAAACTGCAACTAATGGGGGCATCTACCCACATGAGTGGTCAAAACCACCTCATCATGGAGTCTCTCTATGTGCACACCACTCAAAGTTCCCGAGCAAGTGGTAATCACCAAAATAGTAACCAATCCACAACACCTCTGACACCTCGTGTCCCTGTGACCATGCCGCACAAGTATGATGGTCTTCCCATCCCAGTAACCTGGGCCATGCCCAACCTGACAGTCATCCTACCTCAAACCGACGCCCATGACGCTGAATCCCATTGTTAGAACCACCCAATGTAACCTAGGCCAAGCCCAACCTGATCAGCATCACTCAAGAATATTTGGTCCATTCCCAACACAACCCAAAGGGTTCTAGCATATTCAATTCTAAAATTACTTATATACACATTTAAACAAACCATAATAACCTGAAAAACAATCTAAACAGTTGAATTTCACTAGCCCAATAGTTATCTAAAAATATCACTGAGGTCTTTAAAGCCTTTAACAGGTCATATCAAGGTTCAATAAACCAAACTCAATAGTTTGGAACAATATTATACAATTAATACCGTTTTTGCGCCCCCGACCAAAACGCCCCGATGAGAAACGACCACTCAACCGACCTCACTCAAGAAACATAGTTAACAAGGCAAACCCAAAGGCATCCCATAGGTCAATGAACAAGTTAATACACAAAACTAGATAAAAATGGGTCCCGCTCAAAATACCTGAAAATGCGCTGAAGGTCGCATCACCCAAATGACCATGAAAACACAAAAATAGGTATGCACCACCTACCTGAGAATCGTACGATGATACTCCTCCAATAACAGCCTCCAATTAGGTCTAAAATTTTGTAGATATAAAAAGAATCAAAACCTCTCAAACCCCAATAACTCGTTCAAGAAAAGAAATAAAGAAAAATGGATCAAGTGGAATTAAGGCATTACCGAGGGGGTTCCAACCGATCAATCGGTGTTCGGATCATGTCTCGGACGAAGGAACAGGAGGGGATTTAACTTCTGGCTGACTCTCTAGGCTCAAACCGATGATAGTATTGAGGTTCTACCTCAATACGAGGCTACTGCCTGATTTAGCGAAAAACAGAATCTACACAGCTTGTACTTTTGGACTACACGCCATGTATCATTTTACTATTCACATGAAAACTGAAATTCCACTGACATACATTCCAGAACCTTCTGACATGAGTAAACGACATGTACCTAGGTGTACACGGTGTGTACTTGTTTTTATTCTCTTCCTTGCTCACTTACCCACACACCATGTATAACCCTCATACAAGGCCAGACTACACGGAGTGTCCATGGAGGACACGCCATGTACTTGGTTAAATGATTATACCCGGCCTACAGGCCTACACACCATGTTTGGCCTCCACACGGTCACAGGTACACAGCGTGTCAAAAACTACACGCCGTGTAGTAAGAAATTCTTACACGGTCATCACACGGCATGTACTCGGCCGCACACAGTCGGTGCTCGCCTAACCCATACACAACATGAACTCTATAGTACATGACATGTAGTCTAGAAATTTCTATAAACTACCCAATTTTTCCATTTTTCTCAGGGACAAGTAAAAAAATTAAAAAGGGTCGGGATTTTTACCCGTTCTAAATACCCGAGTTCTTACAATCTCCCCACCATAATATAGCTCATCATCGAGCTATCAAACAAAACCCAGAGATGTCACCAAACATACAACCCCAATCAAAGTAACCCAGACTTCCCCAGTCTCAATGGTCATGGCTAAATTCCTCAAGGGGATCCCCACCTTAGGAATCACCTAACTCAGTCTCAGTATGAAAAAAACTCAAAATAACTAAAGGATCACTAACCTGTTTTCCAGACGCATAGTCCTTCCATGACGCATCGTCAACCTTGCTCTGCATTGGTGCTATTGTGTCATTACTAACACCTAACATATCCCACCCTACATCAGTGTCTGCATCCACGAGGTCCTCCATCCCATGGATGCTCAAAAACAAACCTGGTGCCTAGCACCTCAAGTAACCAGCATCTTTGATGCCCCAATGCCCCAGGCACCTTAAGCAACCTACATCCTCAATTCCCCTGATTCTACAAATCTCATACATATATATAAATATATCATGCACTAGATATAGTGCCAATCCCACTAACTAGCATCTAGTCAGTCCACATAGATCATGTGCATCACGTGCACTCAAAACAGACATGCCTCTACAGGTCATGCAAAAAAGGAAACATGAAATTACGTCCACACCCGTGGTGTACCTCTAACCATCATCATCTCACCAGCCTGCTTGGCCTCTTATAGCTCCACAGCATGCACCTGTCCTAATGTACAACTGCCTGATGCTTGACCTCCCTGCGGTGCTTCTCCAGTCACCGACCACTGACCCCTCAGCTAGATCCCGATGTCTCTGTCACGTCCTCCATGTACAACTGATCCTTGGCTACCCTCTCCTGGAACCAAACCTGAACGAACTACATATGCCACCTTCTGTCATGGTCCCTTTCTGCCGGCTGTCTTAAAAGGCTTCCTTCAAAACCTCTCAAGCTGCCTGACTTGTCCACATGCCCAGAACTCCTTTGGAGTCCTATCACACTGAGTCTGAATATTCCTTGGTTGTCTACAATGAAATAAAACCACTGAAGAACTGCTATGAGGTGGTCTAGCTGAGTCCTTATCCTGACTTCACTACTGGATCTCATCCCATCCTCACTTCCTCCTGTCTGATCCCTCTATTGAAGCTATTGTCTGGCCAACCTGAGGCATATACCTCTGGTTTCACTCCTCTATGAGTGCCTGATTCACCAACTCTGAAAAAGAACCAAGCCAAAAAATATTCACTTGGATCCACATGGCGTTTCGTAGTCCATCCTCTAAGTCCCTCACCATAGCTGCGTCATCGCATACCATAGAAGGTGCAAAGCAAGACAACTCAGTGAAAGTAGTTGCATAGTCCATGACAGACATGTCTCCCTACTGAAGACTCAAGAACTCCCGAGCTCTCTCTGCTCTCAGTGTCTCTAGGAAAAAGTGCTCAAAGAGCCTATCCTCAAAGTACTTCTGTGCTAGTCCCTTGTGCTTGTGTGGATAAACCTGCACATCCCACCAACACTTTTCCAGTCTTCGCAGTATGTATGTTTCCAGCTTGACCCTCCGCCCTGTAGGTGTCTCGAGCTGCTCGAAGATCATCTGCATGCTCCCTATTCAGTTCTCAACCTCCTGTGGACCACCCTCACCCTGAAAAAGTGGAGGATGCTGCGACTGGAACTCTCGCATCAGATATTCCATAGATGGCTCTGTACCCTGCATGCATCTATCGATCCCCTAGAAGACACGCACTAGGCTAGCTTGGAGCTGCTCATCGAGCCATGGTCTAAACGCTTCCAAACCCAGCAACTGTCCTACCTACAGTGGATAATGAACCTGATCCTGTCCCTGAGCCTCTACCTACAGCTCCTGCACTACCCGCACCGGATCCAGAACCTGATCTTGCACCTGCGACACTATGTCATCACCTACCTGATGCTCCATTTGGGTTGCCCAAAAAAGAACCCGCTGAATACCATAAATGGTTAGACATCCCACATACATAACAATTGATACATACATAACGTAGATAATGAAATCAATAAAAGGTAGTGCATAACTACTACCCTTAATCTCCCCCACCGTAACTATGGCCCCACAGCATCTCGGCCTCGCGGCCTCCTTACCCGCCCTTCAACAGAGCCATGTATATAAAGTACCTCAAGCCATGCCTGTCCCGACAAACAACATTGCATCAAACCGACGACCGAGTTACCCAATCCTGGTGATCAAAATCACCCCAACCGATAGTACCTTCCTGCTCGTACAAGAGCCAGACCCAAATACCCCGTCACATGAAATTCTACCAAAAATATAAAGAATGGAATACACATTGCAACAATCAAACAATTCTATTAGAAATTTCACATATTCACATATCAACGCATACAAGCATGAAAATTGATGTCATTCACATGACATTATCACTTCACAAAGCATACGTGCAGTTATGAAATTGAATTACCCTAAAAATGTGCCTATAAAAAGCCAATAAAACAAGCCTTGCCACACCGGGACAAGGTCCAATTCTCCCTCACTACACCAGGTCAAGGGTCACATTTCACAATCAATAACATCACACACCAAGTGATTCACCAAGGTGGAAATCATATAAACTGTAATATGAGAAAAAATAAAACAGCAATTCCCACCCAAGGTAACTTGGTCCTTCACTCATACCTGGGGCTGCAAGCACCCAAGAACAAGCTAGAAACTCAGTTCCAATAACAACCTATATCTAGTCTCCCATATCCCAAATAGTAAAACCAGTAGAAATAAAAGATATGTCTCAATCTCATTAGTATCCAGTAAAACACTACTACTAAATCCCTATCAAGAACTACTCTGATACCACTTTCTAAGGACCCGGACCCGAACAACCACCCGAATAGTGCTAAACGAGTTGGGTAATACTACCTTAGGTTCACCATCCCGAACGCCAAAGGCTGCCGACTAGCAGAGAGGGTCTTATAGGTATAGTAGGGAGGCTATACCCTCGTGAATTATAATAATAATGGTACTGTTCAAGTATAATAATAAAGATCCAGTGGAATAAATGACTATGCATACATGAACCAGAAACGTAGAGCAAAAGCACATTAAATATCAATAAACAGCGTAAACAATAAATATAAACAACAGTAGTGGAAATAAACACAACAACATGCTGATCACTTGTAACTACGAATGAGCAACAAAACATGCATCCAAAGCAAGTCATGCATATCTAAATATAAGGGTGCCGATGGATAACAAACTGTAGCTACAAACAAGCATGCTGATAGAGGAAATTTCGCAAAACATAGTAAACTCCAGCTAGGAAATACCTCAAGGTCCATATGATCTCCATGAAATAGCTAATACAACCCATCTCATGAAGCTGGCCTCTTTCTTGCACGTAAATCCATAAAGTTTGCAGGTATCCCGAAGGGACCGTGTAGGGTGTGAGACGAATCTCAATAGCATAACACCCAATGGTGCGTACCTAATATAAGTGATTAAGCATGCATGCATTTGTAAGGAATGTAGTAAACAGAATGATGCACAAATAAACACAAACTCCACTGGTGCTCAGCAGCCACCATGGAGTGTCACCTGCTTCGGCCAATGTCGGAATCTCTATCATGTAACATGGCATAAGGTGCCCCCTCACACCACGTTTCTCATGTAACAACATCCTGAAGGCACACCCGAGAAACATTAACCCAGATGAACAATGATGCATGTCCTCAATAAGTAACTAGAGGTACAATGTTGTATTCCCTAAAAATAAATAGCCGGAGGGAAAGCGATGTCTGCCCTCAAAATAAACTAACCAGGGGGGCAGCGATATCTTACCTCAAATAACGGTGAGCCTCTTCCCCCTACCAGATAGCCTCAATGCTATCCCCTGAAGGATCCTCACCTTCTGTATGGCTTTCCACGGCAAGCACCCCCAAACCGATAGGACCTAAACCGCAACTAACTGGGGCATCTACCCACATTAGTGGTCAAAACCAACTCATCAAAGAGTCTCTCTATGTGCACACTACTCAAAGTTTCCGAGTGAGCGGTAATCACCAAAAGAGTACCCAAGACACAACACCTCTGACACCTCGTGTCCCAGCAACCATGCCGCTCAGGTCTGATGGCCTCACCATCCCAATGACCCTAGCAATGCCCAGCCTAAGAGTCATCCTGCCTCAAACCGACGCCCATGATGCCCAATCCCATGGTCAGAACCACCAAACGTAACCCGGGCCAAGCCCAACCTGATCTGCATCACTCAAGAATATCTAGGCCCTGCCCAAAACATCCAAAAGGGTTCCAGCATATGCAATTCAGTAATTATATATATAAACATTTAAACAAAACACAATAACTGGAAAAAACAATTCAAATAGTTAAATTGCACTAGCCCAGCAGTTATCTTACAACAGTACAAAGGTCTTTAACGCCTCTAACAGGTCATATCAAGGTTCAATAAACAAAACTCAATAGTTTAGAACAATATAATTCAATTAATACCATTTTGGTGCCCTTGGCCAAAATTCCCCGATGAGCAACGACCAGTCACCCGGCCCTACTCAAGCCACACATGTAACAAGGCATACCCAAAGGCATCCCATAGGTCAATGAACAAGTTAATATGCAATAACAGATAAAAATGGGTCC
This sequence comes from Viscum album, assembly GCA_963277665.1. Taxonomy (NCBI): domain Eukaryota; kingdom Viridiplantae; phylum Streptophyta; class Magnoliopsida; order Santalales; family Viscaceae; genus Viscum; species Viscum album. Next base: position 1,307,080,250 of record OY728162.1, read on the forward strand.
CGTTTAGAATACAAGACAATGCGCCGAAGGCCGTGTCACCCAAATGGCCACGAAAACCCGAAAAGAGGAATGCACCACCTACTTGAGACTCGTATGATGCAACTCCTCCGATAACAGCCTCCAATTGGGTCTAAAACGCAGTAGATCTACAAAAGAATCAATACCGCTCAATCCCCAATAACTCATTCTTGAACATAAATTAAGAAAAATGGATCAATAGGAATTAAGGCCTTACCGAGGGGGTTCCAATGGATTTACCAGTGTTCGAATCGGGTCTCGGACGAAGGAACAGGAGGGGATTGAAGTCCCAGCCTGCTCTCCCTGCTCAACCAGGGGAAAGTATTGAGGTTATGCCTCAATACGAAGCTACTTTTCATTTTAGAAAAAAAACTACACTACGTGTACTTTAGGATTACACGGCGTGTCTCATTTTACTATTCATATGACGGCTGAAATTCTGCCGACTTACTTTCCTGAACCTGTAGACAAGAGTACACGACGTGTACTTGTTTTTATTATCTTCCTCGCCGACTTACCCACACACTATGTATAACCCTCATACATGGCCAGACTACACGGCGTGTCCAAGGATGACGTGACGTGTACTTGGTTAAACGATTCTACCCATCCAACAGGCATACACGCCATGTATGGACTCCACATGGTCACTGCTACATGGTGTGTCGAAAACTACAGATCATGTAGTAAGAAATTCCAACACGGTCATCACACGACATGTACTCGACGGCACACGGCTGGTGCTCACCAACCTATACACGACATTTCCTCTATATTACACGGCATGTAGTTTGTAAATTTCTAGAAACTGCCCAATTTCACATGTTTTCTCTGGGACAAGTCAAAAATTCAAACAAGGTCCGGATTTTGAACCATTCTAAAAACCCAAGTTCTTACATCTCACAACACCAAAAATATCCATTCAACCTTGATCTTTTATATATGTATTATTTTTTCATAGGACATGTTTGAATACATTATGTATAAGTTATTGTATCTAATTTCCATGATCATGGGAAATCATTCTTCTAGAACTTATTTTTAACTTCTTATGATGTGTTAAATTTATCATATACTTTATCAACCCATATTCCTCTATTTGTCATTCTTAAATATATATAGTTAGTAAAATCAAATTAAATTTTATAATTAGTGGATATATATTTCACTAGATTTTTTGAATGATTTCTCCCCATAGCATAAGTTGCTTCACCCTTTTCCAACGATGTTGTTTTTCAATTCACGTTAATTTTCTTCAAGTAATTATTATCTCTGAGACATCTTGATTGATTCACACAATAGTATTATTTCGTACGTGTCTGGTTTTCATAATGGACTTTCACCATATTTTCTTTTTCCATAAATTTATGTTATACAACTTAATTTCATCAATGTTTGTATCTTCCATTTTGAGATATTTTTATTTTATTTTATTATTCTTTTTTACATTCCCTCTTCAATTATGTAGAATATGTTTTTTGTTTTTTGTTTCAATAAACATATTTCTTATGTTCTGATCTCAGTATATGTTCCACATAACTTTTTTCAAATTATTATTATTCATTATTTAAAGTATATTACTTTATTTTAAATTGATCTATTATGGTACTAATATCTCATGAACATAATATTATAATGAATTATTATTTTCAAAGAAATACTCTTCCTTCATATAGGATTTACTTTTTTTCATCCTTTTAGTGTAATTATTTTTTCTTATTTTGGATTCCAGTACTTCCATATAGATATTACTCCACTTCTTCCTCTGAGGGTTTTCTTATGATTCATAATTACCATATTCAACATATTTCCTCTTTTGATATTTTATTGAAAAATATATTATTAATTAAAATTTAAAATATTTAATTTGGAGTTATTAATTTTATTTTCATATATGATTTTAGTAATTCATAGAGATAAGGGATATAATCCTATTATTCTCTTTTGCAACATCTTACTTATCTTCCAATTCAATGTGTCCACTTACCTTATTTTTTTATTCATGGATTTTCAACTACCTTATATAATAAAAATTTATTTCCACCATAATATTCTTTTTGAATGTTACATCTTTACATATTTCATATGAAAAAAAAACAATTTGATGTAATTCATAAAGGGATAAATGATCTATTTCTTAAAATGTAGAAACTTTAGGATCATACTTATACCAAAAATTACTCATCATCGTTTTATCTAATAATAAATCATCAAATAAATATTTGAATAATTTTATGTTAATGAAAATTTAATTTACTTGGGTGAATTAATTATAAATTATAATTCATCCAACATATTGATGTCATTGAACATGATTCTCCAAATTTAAATCTTTACTTCTTTTAATTTTACATTTACCTAAATGATGCTTCCAACTTTGTACCATTTTTCCTTCACTGTTTTGAGACCCATAACCTTCATATAATCATTGAAAGAATAGGAAATAAGAAAAGAATTTCATACATTTGGATCAACATTAGGATTCCTTTTATTATAAAGTAACACGAGATAATATTTGACAATGGGTGGCCACCTACATTAGAAACATTAGTCAACTACAAACCAATATACTGACAATAGAGTATTGTTTTGGTGTTTCATCAATGTTAGGTTTTTCTATTAAATATAGGACTACATCTTGAATTGATTATGTTTAGATTATCACTGAAAAAGAATATTTAGATAATACTGAGGTAACTTAATTACCTAATACCACTTGATGTTCCCTTGAATATGTTGAACATTATGGAGTGAGAGTTTATTTAGTGACGATCTTACATAATTTTATTTATTTTGAAATTAATATCTAGACCTTGTTAAATATTTGATCCTATCATATTTATAACTCTAACTCACATGAATTCAATAATATGAAAATAAAATAAGGCACACATGGTTTTACTAGGTTTGTTCTCAATGTGGGAACCTAGTTCTCTTCATATCAAATCTCTTCAATCAATGGATATCCACTATAAATTCAACGTGATTACAAATAACCTAACTATATGCAATTTTATTCTATATCTAGATAGAAAATAATACCAGTTACCACCTGTTAAAATATTTTACTCTTCTTTAGATCCAAATAAATATAGTAAATTTGAATTATTCCTAAAATAAATTCTATCAAAAATTTCCCTATCTAATTACCTCTCCATATAAACATACTCTATTTGATTATTCAAAGTTTGGTACTCCTATATCTTCTTCTTCACCATCAAATCATATTAATTTAGATCATCATCTTATTGAACATGATACTCTTATCTTCCCAATATTTCATCAGAATATGTTATTTTTTTCTTCTCAAACATTATTTGAAAACTATTGTTATTAAATTCTATAAATTGATTATTCAATGGGTCTCTATCAAAATGATCAGAAATATCTAAATGTGTAGTTACACATCATAGTGATTTGGAAATAGATTAGATATTATATATATATATATACATTATATATGAAATATAGTTGAAGTATATAATCTATTTTTTAATTTAAATATCAACTTATAATTAACTTTAACTTCCATCAATGAATCTAATAAAATTAGAGTCAAAATAAATTATCAAATTTCATAAAATCTCAAATAGATTTATGCTCATTGAAATAAATTCCAAGAATCATAAAAATGTTTTGAGGGTAAAAAACATAATAAATTATATTTGATACTATGTAATTAATAAAATATTCAGTTCCTTATAAGAAATACATAAACCTATAATTCCTCATCTAGTATTACTTTTTTTTATATCCCCTCTTTCTAGAAACCTTGGATTGATGAATTCATGGTTTTAGTTTACATATATGAATTATACCTCATCAAATGAATGCATATTCCTACCACTATTGATCTTCAAATGTCTTTATTTAAGGATCTCAATATTTATTTTTCTGGTCTCTTGTATAGGTTTCATCCATCTGATGAATATTTTCTGAAAAAATAATAATATTTCCTATGTCTATTTCTCATCACACTAGTAAACTATAAAATATTTTCTTATTAAATTTATTTTTCTCTTTCTAGTATATTCACAATATTTCCTTTAACTAATAATCTACTTTAAATCTTATTAATCCACTAGTATTAGTATAGTGACTTTACATTTCTCCATACAATCATATCATCATCACTTTATAGATAAAACATTATATTGTCGAAAAACTATCACTTCATATATAGAACATTTTACAAACCGTATCTATCTAAAATATTTATGAATAAAATCACCTTAAATATTGTGAAATTTTATTAATTATGAGGGTAGAAACTTTTTTGGATAATTAAAACATCTTTAATCTTATGTAAATGTAATTAAAAATTATTCTCATAGTGAAAAAACACATTTTTACACGAACCACGAAAACAATAAAAGAAATGTTATTGAGAACAAATAAAAAAACTATATAAAATAAAAAAAGTGTCCTTAGTATTTGAAAACCAATATTTCATATTACTTACACATCCTCAACTAAATTATCTTTAAGGAGTGATGTTTGAAAATCATTTTTCATATCTGATTATATATTTGATCTTTGTTGGTAATAAAAATCCAAATATAATTTACCATCTCATATACTTTAAAGGGTTTTTTTATTTTAAATTACACAAATTCATTTATAACCATTTACAACATTGAATTACTTCTAGATAGACTCTCTAACATCATTGTTTTTCTGTGTGAAAAAAAAACTCAAACCCTGTGGGTCTTATCCCTTCACATGAACCCACCATCTTTGAAAAATTATTAGTGTACTTGGATTCCATTTCAGAATCTATGATTTTTAACAATTTTTCAGTACTTAATGTCTTTAATTATTCCTAGTTGGAAGTTGATTTATATTTTATGAACATTTCATCATCATACCTTTCTATTATAATAATATAATTTATGATCTCTTTATGGATCCTAGAATAAATCTGATGTTCTGGTTTATTATGAGTTAGTTTCCCTTCCAAAATTCATTATAGGACTTACTTAGTTTCTACCTCAATAACACTTCTTATTTTATTTTCCTTGAACTTCTCCATGTTTAATATTCCTCTAACTGAAACCATGATAAATTAATTCCTACTCTAATAATTTAAAAAATAATGACACAAACACTTTTTTCTTAGTATTATTATTGACACAATATTTCATAGTTTATAAAGGATAACTAATAAGTAATTATTTTTAAAATTTGGACAAAAATTATCATCAAAAAATCACATATTTATTATATCACATCCAAAAATATTCCTAAAATAAATAATGGGACATAATCTATTCCTTATCTCATATAGTGTCTTTGTTCCTACTTAAAGTGGAACATAATTTTGTAGAAATATAGTAGTTTATATATTATAACCCAAGAATATAATAGGATGTTCACATTGAGTCATCATTAATTAAACTTGATCTAATAAGGTATGATTCCTCGTATCAATCACACCTTCCTACTGTGGTGTTCTAGTAGTTGTGAGTTTTAAATTAGTTTTATTATCTAGTACATGATCGATGAATACTTGGATTAATTATTGATGGCTCCAATTTTATCGGAGAATATTAGTAATTTATCTATACCGATTCAATACCTTTTCGTAAAACTCTTTTTTTAAATCTAGTATCTCATTAAAACACATATCCAGTATGACTAAATTCATTTTTAAAACTAAAACCAAAAACACAAATTGATTGAGTTATAATTATTCCATATAAATAACTACAAATGAGACAAAAAACTCTAAAATACTATTTAGTTTTTATAGTAAAAGGTTCTTTCTTCATCTATTCTAATAAAAAAGGTTCAAAATTTTGAAATTTTCACCAACCAAGAGGGTATTTCATATATCCCAACACATGGCCTAGCCCAAAACATGTCCTAAAGGACTTTCTCGATCCCTACTGGATGGAAACTAGTTCTTGGGTATCACAATTTTCTTTGTGAGCAATTTCACCCACTTACATAGTCATGCGTTATCAATAATAATAATCTTCACAATAATAAATAACCATATCCAAACAAGGTACAATAATTTTTAGATTCAAATTATAAAACATTATAAAAAAACTAAAACAACGAAGGGAAATTACCTAATTATCCCAGAAACCTCCATCCAAAAGTAGGGACATATTCTTCAATCCACCACCATCAACACCTGCATGAATTGGAGCTCTATCAAATAGATCAACTGTCCCCATGACACACTATTCTATTACATGGGTCATACATAACAAATTCAACATACACACAATGTTCTATGCAGTGTGCAAGTGAAATCTTAGTAGGATTCCACCCAAAAGAAAATATTCCATTCAAAAATATCATAAGAAAAATACCTATGAATGTTTTAAGAGAGAATTTAGAAAACATTTTTATCAAAACATTTTAAGGAAAAAAATTTCAAGAAACATGATTTAAAAATCAACATAAGATTAAGGTAAACCATATTTTCATAGTATGTAAAACATCACAAGAGCATCAAATTAAATACCTAAAGGTACTAGCACCAATGGGACTCTGGGAATCTTCTATCTCAATGAAACATGGTATAAGAACCATAACCCACATAATTCTTATGCATGATCAACTTGAGTGGAATCCCTCAAAATTTATAGTGGTATAAAATAATCCGAATAATTTACATAGTGATGTAGTCATAAATACTTCTAGATGAATCAAGGACAATCCACTTTTGATTCAACTTGCATACTAGTCCTAATCATCCCACCAAGATACCTAGTATTCCCTTCATACTCAATTTCAATTTCACTTATCACCTATATCACAACATTCAAATGCACAAAAATGAAATGTAAATACAAATATGAAACCACCATTTCTCATAAGAACACCTCTTTCAAATATGAACTCACAACAAATCCACTTTAAAACATGGTTTTCACCACATTCACAATTTATTAATCCAATTTCAAAAATTATAAAACACATTTAAGAAACTCGACATGGGATCATGTCACGACCCGTCCTCGGGGCCCGTGTCGTGACTACCCCAAGCCCGCCTTCCATAGGCCAGGGGCTGGCGACTAGCACCAAAGGCATAAATCCCGAAAAAATGGAAGGCATTGCCTTTATATAAGATAACAAACACCAAAAAGTACGAAAGTTGAAGTAAACAATAAGTAAACTGAGTACAAAAGTAAGTGATGGAAAGTAAATGGGCCAGTATACAAACCCAAATGAAAGTATAGTACAACTGAGAAAATAAAGTACAACAGATTAAATTAGAGAAACAACCACCAAGACGTCCTCCAGAACTCCCACATGAAGGGTGAGTACAGATAGTCTCATCGGCTCCTCGAGTCTGGTCGTCCACTCCGTGACCATCCCGACTGATAGTTTACCTTCGGGTACCGTCCCGCTCCACAAGCCTCAACCACGATCAGCGCTGTCCATCGTCTGCATCCAACACAACGTAGTGTGGGCATAGCCCATGCAGGGGTGAGTATGCGATACTCAGTAGGGACCCCGAGACCCCCGAAGGTCTCTCAGAATCCACGAAGCATAAACCAAAAGGGAAAGATACAATCACTAAGTATCAATAACACTACTTAGGTATATTCCCATACATATACCTAAGTCATCAGTTACAGTTTGGCTACAGCTCTCGAGCCCAAGCACAACCCAGTCTACATAGGAAAGCACAACCCAATCCACATAGGAAAAACAAGTCAACCACATCAAAGATAATGATTGAGATTCAAGACTCATCTCACCCATGTATTCACTTCGTAAGGCGATAGAGATGATCATATGTATCCACTGATTCTTCTAAGATGTCGGACTCACATATGATACAAGACTAGCTAAGCTATCGGACCCACAAAGGATACAAGACCAGCTACTCTGCCGGACCCACATAGGATACAAGTACGGAGTCAAATACTCCCGTATCCACATAGGATACAAGAACAATAGTCATCATCGTCGAACCCATGGAGGATCCCAGTATGTTTGTCTTCACTGCTGAATCCACGGAGGATCCATGTACAGTGTTCCTCGCTGCCAAACCCACAGAGGATCCATGTGCAGTCGTCATCGTCGCAGTCGCAGCCAGCTCTAGGGTTCCCACACACAACACGCTCGATTCCAGGAGGGTCTGCTCCCCGAGCCAAGGGTTCGATACATCAACTATCCCAATGTCCAGATTTGATGTATCACCAATTTCCATCTCGTCTAAAGAAACTCAATGCGACAGACGGTGCATCAATCTGACACCTGGTTTGAGAGATATTGGATTTTCCGTCCGAGGGCCCTGGTTGGTTTTTAAGTTAAAACCAACCTGACCGTACTCCAGCTGTGTCCAATCCTCGAGACTAGTAATCCAAAATAAACATCTCACTATGAGGAATTCAACAAAGTTAACGGCACTTCAATCAGACGTCTGGAGCTTAAGTTATAAGTGTTTCCGCTCCGAGGCCCCGGTTGGCTTCGTGTTCGAACCAACCCGGCCGTACCCAACGTTCTCCGAAACCATGATTGTAATATACCAAAATGACCGTATCGATCCATGGATCCCAACGCAAATGACAGTGCATAAATCGGAGGTCTTCAGCCCATGTTATGGGCAAATGACTGAAAACAGTCCGAAGTGGGGGGTCTGGGCCCGGCCGGACCCAACCCAACCCCCAGGGTCGACCCGACCCGGGTCTGGGTCCGGCCCGATAGGGCACAAACTGGCCCGGCTGGGAACGTCCCGGTCCGCGCGACCCGCCCTGGCCCTGCCGAGGGGCGCGCTGACTCGGCCAGCGAGTCGTGCAAGGTGGGACGTGGTCCCCCCTCCCTTGCGCTCCACGGACGCGGCATGCGGTCGTCGCATCCCTTCCGGATCCAGCGTGGCCATGGGATCCGGCCGCATGCCGTCACGGATGAAGCCATGGCGGTTCTTACTGGCAGCGCGTTAGGGTGTCGCCGCCTCCGGTAAGTCGGTCGGTGCCGACCGCCGGCGACCCGCGCCGCCGGAGATGTCTGCGGGCCACCGGAGCCGCTCCGGTGGTCCGTTCTTGCTCCCGAATGCGTCTGCAGTCTCTTCGAGACCTGTAGATTACTTCGAAGGCCTCCAATCACCCTTAAAACCTCGCTTTGACATCGCTAATTGTTCCACACAACAAGAACAAATCATCGGTGAGTCAGGCTTGTTCGTTAACCCGTACCAACCTCGTTAGTGGTTTTGAAACTACTCCTTATAATTTCCCGAAAATATTAATCCTCAACCCGAAAATAATAGTTCATGTATAAACTTGATAATTAGTTGATCCACATTCATGTTTTAGAAGAAAACAAACATGGGAGTATTATCATTCTCAAAAATGAACCCCTACCTTGACAGGGAAGATGATCATTGGCGTCGCGGTACACGGCATCGCAAAGAAGAGGATCGTAGGCATTGCAGTACACGGCGTCACGTCATCGATCTCCGAGGAACCAGTGTTATTCATCGTCCTTCATAAGAGTCCAACTTTCTTCTTCATTCTTCGTCACTCTTCATCGGAGGTCGGCGTTCTTTGTCGCACAACAATGCTCTCTCCCTTAATCCTAAAATAATAGGCTTCCCTATTATTTTTTTATCCACACAAAGAAACACCCTCAGAATAAAATCACCACCTTAATTAAAATTTGTTGTAATTTAATTAAGGATGGGAGAAATAAGGTTCCCCATAGTTAAACACGTTGGCAATTTAAATTAAAAATGGGAAAAGGAAGGTTCCTCATTACATTATGGGTTGACATAATTTAATGGGTTGAGGTTACAATTAATGGAGGTTGTCAAAATTAATGGGGGGGGGGGTTTAATAATGGGTTTAGAGGGAATTAATGGTGGAGGTTGTGTGGAACCCACCTCTATAACACCCACACTTGGGTAGTTAAGTGGTTACGAGCTCCACCCTTAACTACCCATGGGAGGGAAAAACCACCCATACAAAAATAAAAAATGTTCCATTAATTTTTATTTATTTCTTAAAAAAACCCCCAAAAATTATCTTCTCCTCTTTTGTGAACACAACTATGGAAAGTGCCCCCTTAAGAAATTACTGACGCTGTGATTTCATTAGTGACCTCGGATTTTAATTCCGATCACCAGTTCAAAAGTTATAAAAACCCGCTCGTTCGTTCACTGAACGTACCCGAGCAAAACTTTGAGAATAGATTTCGGGCACACCGGGCCTTGGAATCAAGCACTGTCAGAAACTACGCACTCGTAAAATTCCAAAGTATTTTTTAAAAAAAACCTTGAAATTTATGGGTCTTTACATTATTCCAACCTCAGGGCTTTACATCCCTATAAAGCTACAACAAAAACTAGGGGAACAAATGAGGGTAATGAGAACGCATCTAAGCCTCTCGCTCCCATGTGCTCTCCTGGAGGTTCCCGTACTGCCAACAAATGTGAACCAGAGGTATCGACCATCCATGTAGGACCCGCTCCTGTCGATCCTTGATCTCCACCGGGACCACCACAAAAGTTTCCCCGTCATCGATGTCTAGCTCCATGTGATCAATGATATGCATCGGGTCATTCACGTATCTCCTCAAATGAGATACGTGGAAGACGTCGTGCACCCGGTGCAACTGAGGTGGAAGGGAAGGAAGTAGGTCATCTCGCCTACCCTATTGAGGACCTGAAAAGGCACAATTAAGCGTAGAGATAACTTGTCACCCCAGCCAAATCTCTATAATCCACGTCGAGGTGAGACCTGTAAGAAAACGTGGTCGCCATCCTCGAATTCCAGTGGTCTCCACCTCCTATCAGCATAGGACTGCTGTCTGCTCTGTACAGTCCTCATCCGCTCCTGGATGACCTGCACCTTCTCAGTCGTAGCCCGAACCATCTTTAGTCCTATAAGTGCTGACTCCCCAGGGTCAGTCTAGCACAGAGGTGATCTGCAAGGCCGGTCGTACAGTGCCTCGTATGGTGTCATCCCGATGGTGGAGTGGTAGCTGTTGTTGTATGCAAACTCTAACAAGGGTATGTGATCCTCGTAGTCATGAGAAAAGTTAAGGACACATGCATGGAGCATGTCCTCGATCGTCTGAATGGTCCTCTCTGTCTGGTCATATGTCTATGGGTGAAAGGCAGTGCTCAGGCGTAGCTGCGTCCCAAAGGCCTCCTGCAATCCCTTCCAAAATCGGGAAGTAAAGTGAGCGTCTCGATCAGAGATGATAGATGATGGAACACCATGAAGTTGTATGATCTCCTGAACATAGAGATGTCCTAAGCTCTCTGCTTAGCCCTTCTCTCTGATAGGTAAGAAGTGGGCTGACTTGGTGATTCGGTCTACAATCACCCAAATGGAGTCATGTCCTCTAGAAGTACGTGGAAGCCCCATCACAAAATCCATGGATATACCATCCCAATTACACTCCAGGACCTCTAAGGGTTGTACCAAGCCCGCAGGTACCTGGTGCACTACCTTCACTTGCTGAAAAGTGAGGCATCGAGAAACGAATCCTGCCACAACCTTCTTCATACCCATCCACCAGTACTGTCGACTGAGGTCTTGATACATCTTCGCTACTCCAGGATGTACCGCTAGAGGGGAAGAGTGGAACTCCCTAAACACCTCCTGCTGTAGTGTAATTGGTACCATGGTATGTCCCCTGAAAAGGATCATGTGCTCTCCTCCTACAGAAAATCCATCAAGTGCATGTCTTGAGGATATTTGTGCATGTCGTATCTCACAGTCCACGTCCCCAAGCTGTGCCTCTCTGACCTGCTGAAGTAGTGGAGGATTGACTGTGAGGGACTGATGATAGGTTACCCCATCACTATCCATGAAGGATATCTGCAAAGAGGCTAACTGCTCAGTCATCTCTCCAAGTAGCTGAATGCCCAATCTCCTGCTAAGAGCATCAGCCACAACTTTCCCCTTCCCAAGAGTATATAAAATCCAAAGTCATAATCCTGGAGGAACTCGAGCCATCACCGATAATATATGTTCAGGTCCTTCTGATAGAAGATACACCTGAGACTATTGAGTTGGAGAGAACTGCAGACTGTTCTCTCAACGAACAATGGGTGTGGCCAGCCAATTGTAAGAACTCATCTCCAACCTTCTTCATCTACGTTCCACCAAAGAGCTGTTGAGATTTCTCCTCTATCGAAAAGTAAAATTTGGTCTCATCCCCTGGATGAACCACATTCTTTTCATAATATAGTCAATCCCGACATGAAATACACTATTTCATTCCATGGAAAATGTCATAAGGCCTCGACACTACTACCAAGAGATCCAACTGTTACTCTCGCCTCCAAGGGTCGAGTCACACTGTCGGCAGCAGTGTGTGGTCACTGTGTCTCCTCCTTTATGTTTCTAGAAAGTGAAGATAAAGTCAACGGTTTTAAACCATAACCTCTTAGTATCAACCATCAAGTGGACAAGAATGTAAACGTCACAAAGATAAGTGTCTTTTAATACTGCAGCTCATAGAACAAAGACACAAAGAAAACACAACAGCGACTACATGGAAACTAAACACCAAGAACAAAGGGCTCCATGCCTAGTCCCGCTCCTTTCCACCTATTTCAGGAGCTCTGAAATCATATGCTTCACCTGACTGAAGCTGAGCTATCCCATGTCTAGCCATTCCATGCGGTTGTGGTGGTCCTCCTGGTGGTGGTGGTGGTGGTAGGGCCTCGAAACGTCGTCCAGCATCTACTGCTTGGCCATCCCCTCTGCCACGTCTGCCTGATCTCGGTAGACCACCATGGTTGAACCTCATCTTGGTAGGTCCCTCTACCGCCCACTGCTCATCTTTGGGGCAGGTCGGGCAGTCTCCAGCCATGTGACCATGCATGCCGCATGCATAGCATTGCCTGCTCCTTGTATGGATGGCTCTGTGATGAGTGCCCCGCATAGCTAAACCTGTATCCTGAGGTGGCCCACCTGACGGCCTGGTCCGCTTGGACCCCTGCTTCTACTATCTACTACTGGTTGTAGAAAAATCCGCTAAGTGCCGTCTTACGGAGGGTCTCGCAGCTGGTGACTGCTCAGTGAGAAAACTCTCCACTAGAAGGCCTCTCTCCAGCACCCCCGCTTGCGTTGGGATGTTGAGGGAGATCTTCGAAGCCCTAATCTCATGCCTTTGTCCCTGCTCGAAGTTCCGGGCCTTGAAGAATGGGTATCGTACCATGTCTGTGGTGTAGTGCGAGAGGTTGGTAAACTTCGTCGCATACTGAGATACTGATATGCTGCCCTACCGCAACTATAGTAACTCCTGGATTTGCACCGCATGGAGGGTGGCTGGAACAAACTCTGAGCAGAAGAGGCCCTCGAAGTCCCTCCAAGGTAGAGATGCCTAATCGTGCAACTATAGTATCAGGCTCCACCATCTACCTATTTTTGTGTGTAGGAGACTCGCGGCAAGGAGTACCATAAGATCTACTGGTGTCCCTACCAGTCTGAAGACACTGACGATAGACTCCAGCCAATCCTCGGCTGCCTGAGGGTCCATCTCTCTATGGAACTTGGGCGGCCACTGACACTAAAACTCATGTAGTGCACTAAGGTGTCATGCACTATCCATTGTTGGGGCTGGTGGAATTAGTGGCTCGGCGGGTAGAGGTACCGCCGATGCCTCCGCTAAAATGGGGCCCTACACCGAGGCCTCATCACTTGGTGGGCTGCCATCTCGTACAAAGACCAGAACCCTAGCTGGTTGCCATCGTGGGGCCATCATGAAAAGAAACAGGTGTGCCACGGTTAATACAGTATACCTGGTGAGCTGACACAAAGTAATCACAAGGAAAACTTTTGAAAGGAAACACACACACAATCAGTGTCATCGTGCACTGAGTCGGAAATCAGAAGTCAGGGTCCTGGTGTATAGATACGTCGACCACTGCACCAACACTGGACTCCATGGACAGATAACCACACTCAATACCCTTAACACTATTACATCACATAGAAGAAAGATCAGAGTCCTAAGTTCTGCGGTAGAACCAAACTCCTCTAATACCAATTTGTCACGACCCGTCCACGGGGCCCGTGCCGTGACTACACCAATCCTGCCTTCCATAGGCCAGGGGCTAGAAACTAGCACCAAAGGAATAAATCCCAAAAAAGGGAAGGCATTACCTTTATATAAGATAACAAATACCACAAAGTATGAAAGCAGAAGTAAACACTTAGTAAACTGAGTACAAAATTTAGTGCTGGAATGTTCATGGGCCAGTATACAAACCCAACTGAAAGTACAGTACAACTGAGAAAAGAAAGTAAAAAAGTATAAATTAGAGTAGAAACCACCAAGACGTCCTCCGGAACTCCCACTTGAAGGGTGAGTATAGATAGTCTCATCGACTCCTCGGGTCCGGGCGTCCACTCTGTGTACGTCCCGCCTGATATTCCACCTCCAGGTACCATCACGCTCCACAAGCCTCAACCACAATCAGCGTTGTCTGTCATATGCATCCAACACAACGTAGTGCAGGCATAGCCCATGCAGGGGTGAGTATGTGATACTCAGTAGGGACCCCGAGACCCCCGGAGGTCTCTCGTAATCCATGAAGGATAAACCACAAGGGAAAGATACAATCACTAAGTATCAATAGCACTACATAGGTATATGCCCATACATATACCTAAGTCATCAGTTACAGTTTGGCTCCAGCTCCCGAGCCCAAGCAAAACTCTGTCCACATAGGAAAGCACAACCCAATCCACACAAGAAAAACAAGTCAACCACATCAAAGATAATGCTTGAGATTAAAGACTCATCTCACATAGGTATACACTTCGTAAGGCAATAGAGATGATCAGATGTAGCCACTGATTCATCTAAGTTGTCGGACCCACATAGGATACAAGACCAGCTAAGTTGTCGGACCCACAAAGGATACAAGACCAGCTACTCTGTCGGACCCACATAGGATACAAGTACATAGTCAAATACTGTTAGATCCACATAGGATACAAGAATAGTAGTCATCATTGTTGAACCAATGGAGGATCCCATTACGGTCGTTGTCGCTGCCGAACCCATAGAGGATCCAAGTACAGTCGTCCTCACTGCCGAACCCACGGAGGATCCAAGTGCAGTCGTCATCGTCGCAGTCGCAGCCAGCTCTAGGGTTCCCACACACAGCACGCTCGATTCCAGGAGGGTCCGCTCCATGAGCCAAGGGCTTGATACATCAACTGTCATGAATTCCAAAGTTGATGTATCACAAAGTTCCATCTCATCAAAAGGAACTCAACGCAACAGACGGCGCGTCAATCGGACGACTGTTCTGAGAGATATTAGCTTTTCCGTCCGAGGGGCCCAATTGGTTTTTAAGTTAAAACCAACCTGACCATACTCCATCTGCATCCAAACCTCGATCCTATTAATACAAAAGAACCGTCTCACTATGATGAATTCAACAAATTCAACGGCACGTCAATCGGACGTCCGGAGCTAAAGTTATAAGTGTTTCCGCTTTGAGGGCCCGGTTGGTTTCGTTTTCGAACCAACCATTCCATACCCAATCCTTTGAAACCTTTATTGTAATATACCGAAACGACCGTCTCGATCCAAGGATCCCAACGCAACTGACAGTGCATCGATCGGAGGTCTGCAGCTCAAGTTATGGACAAATGACTGAAACGAGTCCGAAGTGGGGGGTCTGGGCCCGGCCCAACCCCATGGGTCGGCCCGAAACGGGTCGACCCGACCCGGGTCCAGTTCCGGCCTGGTCCACGTGACCCACCCTGGCCCGTCCGAGGGGTACGTTGGTACGGCCAGCAGGCCGAGCAGGGGGAGGACGCGGTCCACCACCCTTGCACTCCACGAACGTGGCACGTGGTCGCCCCGTCCCTTTCGGATCCCACGCGGCCGCGGGATCCGGCCTCCTACTGCCGCGGCTAAAGTCGCGACAGTTCCTCTTGGAGGCGCAAAGGGGCGTCGCCGCCACCGGCTACCGCCGTAGATGTATGCGGGCCATCGGAGCCGCTCCGGTGGTCCGTTCTTGCTCTCGAATGCATCTGCGGTCTCCCCGGGACCTGTAGATTACTGAGAAGGCCTCCAATTTCCATTACAACCTCGCTTCACCGTCGCCAAGTTTTCCGCACAATAAGAACAAAGCAGCGGTGATTCGGGATTGTTCGTTAACCCGCACCCACCGCGTTAGTGGTTTTGAAACAACTCCCAACAACTTCCCGCAAATATTAATCCCCAACCCGCAAATAATAGTTCATGGATTAACATGATAATTTGTTGATCCGCATTCATGTTTTAGAGGAAAAAACATGAGAGTATTATCATTCTCAAAAATAAACCCCTACCTCGACAGGGAAGACGATCGTCTGCATCACGGTACACGGCGTCGCGGAGAATAAGATCGTAGGCGTCGCGGTACACAGCGTCGCGTTGTCGATCTCTGAGGAACCAGCATTCTTCGTCGTCCTTCGTCGGAGTCCGGCGTTCTTCTTCATTCTTCTTCGTTCTTCTTCGGAGGCTAGCGTTCTTCGTCGCACAACAAATCTCTCTCCCTTAATCCCAAAATAATAGGCTTCTCTATTATTTTATTATCCACGCCAAGAAACCCCCTCGGAATTAAATCACCACCTTAATTAAAATGTGTTGTTATTTAATTAATGATGGGAGAAATAAGGTTCCCCATAATTAAACGTGTTGGCTGTTAAAATGAAAATGTGGAAAAGAAGGGTTCCTCGTTAAATTATGGGTTGACATAATTTAATGGTTTGATGTTAAAATTAATGGAGGTTGTCAAAATTAATGGGGGGTTTACTAATGGGTTTAGAGGGAATTAATGGTAGGGTTCATGCGGACCCCACCACTCTAACACCCACACTAGGGTAGTTAAGTGGTTGCGAGCCCCACCCTTAACTACCCATGGGAGGGAAAAACCACCCGTACAAATATAAAAATTGTTCCGTAAATTTTTATTTATTTCTTAAACAAACCCCCCAAAATTATATTCTCCTCTTTTGAGAACGCAACTACGGTAAGTGCCCCCTTAACAAATATCTGGCACTGCAATTTCATTGGTTCCCTCAGATTTTTATTCTGAACACAGGTTCAAAAGTTAGAAAAAACCAGCTCGTTCATTCACTAAACGTACCCGAGATAAACTTCGAAAATTGATTCTGGGCACACCAGGCCTCGGAATCAAGCGCCGCCAGAAACTGAGCACTCGTAAAATTCCAAAGTATTTTTTAAAAAAAATTCCTTGAAATTTCCGGGTATTTACAGATCACACATGAAACACAACCCATTTCTTGTTGAAAAGCATCTTTCGAAACATATTAACCTCAAATCCTTTTGAAAACACATTTCTCACCACAAAAATATTCCATCGAACAAGTATAAATACTCAAGAAAGAATATCAAAAGCATATAATAATGAAAAAATTTGTAATCACATACCTCAAGCTTGGAAACTATTTGAAATTAGTTTGAAACGACAATTGAACCTCAAGTGAACCCTATAAAGGCATTATCAAACCATAAAAATCCATATTGAAACTTAATAATAAAAATTAAAACTAAAATAGGTCACCCAACCCTCTGGATAATAAATCCACAAAGAAAGAGTATGAGAAACCCTAGAATATAGAGGTAATTTGAGTAAGGACTTACTTGATGATTTATTTGTGTCTCCATGGAAAATTCACCATAAAAATAGAGATCCAAGGGAGAAAGGAGAAGAGGGTGAGGTGCCTATGGCTATTAATCTTGGGTGGGGAGGATTATGGGGGTTTTGGGGTAAAAATAAAATGGGGGAATAGTAAAAACCTAATTTGTAATGACATGAACTAGTCTCATAGTTTTCCCACATGGTTTTCCAAACTGTGTGGAAACTGTGAACCCCTAACTGTCAAAGAGAGTCATTCGGTGTGATTTCTTGTGCAAGGTCACTTTGTTTGACATACAATGCAGAAATTTTGTGTTTTCCCACTATCCAAAAATTCCAAATGGTTACAAGGTTTCTTGGGAAAGGTTGCATGTTTTGACAAACCATTTTCTAAAAATGTGGAACCTACTGTAATGCCCAATTTTAATTTTTTTATAAAAAAAACTCATGGGAACACAAGGGATAAAATAATTACTAAAATTAGACCAAATAATACATCAAAACAAAAACATGGATGTGACAATTCTCTCCACTATGATAACTTTTCATCATAAGAATCTCAACACAAATATTTGTTATAAAGTAAAAACGTATATTATTATTCAACCTAGGACTTCTCCTACCATGTTTCATGCTCATAATTTATATTATTATTATTAGATTGTACCAATGGTATAGATTTGTCATGAAGAAATTTCTTATGGGTATTTTATAACATGCACTGGCAACACAAACATAGATAAATCAGGCTCTAACTCCAACACTTTCCAATTCAACACATGGGAAAGATCTGGGTTATACCATTTCAGCTGAGAGACATGGAAAACAACATGGATTGAAATCAATTGAGAAGGAAAAGTTGACATGTATTCCACCTTATCGATTTGCATGGTAATCGCAAAAGGTCTGACATACCTTGATGTTAGCTTCATTTTCTTACCCAAACAATGATGTCCCAAGAAAGGTGCTACCTTTGGGATCACCCAGTAAACCAAAAAAAAACTCCAAAGATCAGATCCTTTGATCAAAATAAGATTTATATTGACACTGAGTTTTCAAAACAAATTATTGATCAACTTGACTTTACAGATGTTTCATGAAAAAGGATCAGTCATAACAATTAGGTCTCTCCCACCTAAGTCCAACACTACGGGGAGTGACATGGCTGGCTGTAAAGAAACTAAAAAGTAGCCATTCAGATTGAGTATTGGTTACTATTATTATTTTTAAAATCAACTAATCCCAAATGGATATCCAAAAAAACCCCGAAATCCAACACACATGCCCAGAGAATGCCTTCCCAAATTTGTTTTTCCCATCTGTGTGAAAATTTGATTGGGGATGGAATTTTGTACCCAACTTGACCTACGATACCATCAATATATAAAGGCCTTACAAAAACCACAATATGAAATGGGGGTCCCTATCTAAAATGATTGTCGAAGGAATTCCATGAAGCCTCCCATCCTTTGAACATATAGCTATCCAAAATCACCCACTTTGACTGAATATATGATTGGAATGAAACGTCCCGATTTGGTTAGATGATCAAACACTACAAAAATAGAATTAATCCCCAAGTGTATACGAGCAAATCAAACAATAAAATCCTTGCCGATCCCATCCCACTTCTATGTAGCAATAGGAAGTGGCCAAAGAAAACTAGTGGGACTTTGGTGATCTGATTTAACCAATTGACATGTATAATACTGAAATAAAATGAAAACTATGTCATGCCTCATACATGGCCACCACAACTGCCAATGCAAATTATAGAACTTATTGGTAGTACCTGGATGATAATACCATCAGGACTAGTGGATATCGTGCATCACCAAGTTCATCATAGATAATGGTACTACAAAGTGACCATGGAATCAAAAAACTCCCTTGGGAGATTGTGAAAAATCATTAGGTGTCACTACACCATGACAAAACTGCATAGAATATTGGCACACCTCATCACTAGGCTGATCCCACTGAATCAACTCTAGAAGGGAATGATTATTATGAACAATCGCCAAGAACATACCTCCAATGTGCTCCTGGGTCTCCAAATACATTTGACTAAAGATCTGTATCAAATTCTACTCCTCACTGAACTATTTAAAAACTTTTATTGGAACCTTCTTACTCAAATCATTTTCTGCAACATTACCATCACATGGGGTATATACTGTATTAAAATTGAACCATCAAAGGCGCTCAACCCAATGATGCTTGCTTAGATTATGAGCCTTTTGAGAGAAAGTATAGGAAAATTTATTGTGATCAGAATTACAATCAAATTTCTCCTCCAAAAATTTAATGGATCCATGTCTTCAAGGCATGAATCAATACTGATAACTAGAGGTCATGGGATGGTTAATTATTTTTATATAGTTGGAGTTACTAAGAACCGTAATCCACAAAATGATCATTCTGCATCATCAAACACCCTAGTCCTATACATGAGGCATCACAATAAACAACATACCCCTTTCTAGATTCTAGAAAGATTAAAACAGGAGAGGTGGAAAACTGCAGCTCAAGTTCCTCATAGGATGCCTAATACTCTAATATCCATACAAACTTCACACTGTTATTGGTGGGAACCATAATCAATGATGAAATATAGATAAATCTTGAATGAATCACCTTTAATACATTGTTAGCCCAAAAAATATCCTTATATCAAAAATATTCTTTTGATTCTCCCATGACATCACCACACTATCCTTATCAAGGTCCACCGAAACCCCTCATTCTAAGATCACAGGACCTTGAAACGTCAATTCTGTGATCTAAAGGGTTCATTTATAAAACATGGAATAGAGTTGAAGGTCAGGAAAGGTGCCTAAAAATCCTAAAATTATGCTCAAGATCCTTCTCGGTCTCTAAATACACCTTGTTTTCATCCACGAATACCATACAAATAGAGTCAAGATATTAGTGCAACACCCTATTAATGAGCTTCCTGAAGAAACTATAGAATTTTTTAACCAAAAAGGCATGAAAAAATACTAAAAATGCTCATATATGCTTCCAAATGATATTTTTAGAACATATGTATATATGTCAATAATTCTAACTTAATGATAACCAGAACACAAGTCAATTTTTGAAAACCAAATTACCCTATCAAGATGATTGAAGAGATTATCAATATAGGGTAATGGATACAGGTTGTTGATAGTCACCTTAGTCAAAATCCAGTAATCAATGCATAATCAGAGAGATCCATAGACCATTCTCCCAAATCAAAATGGGGATTCCTATGGTGAGATGCTCGAGTGAATGAATCCTTTGGATTACAAATTGTCCAGTTGAACCTTTAATTACCTCAACTCGGTAAGACACCAATAATATGAAGGAAGTTATATGGTATGTGTTCCAAATTCCAACTCAATAGAGAACTCCATATCCCACTCTAGAGGTAAACAAAAAAACATCTGAAAAAACATATGGAAACTCATCCACCACATAATGTAATCCACCCTTGGATGCCATTTTGTCATGAACTAAGCCATGATTCCATCCAACCTAACACCCAACCCAGTTTGAAACAAGGCATGAAGAGAATTCCTTATCCCCATAAGATAAAAATTAGTGCCTGTGTATCACAAGATGCTTTGGGTACAATTTCACCCATTTAGATTATCATAAGAAACCAACAATAATGAATATCACAATAATAAATAACCATATCCAAACAAAGTAAAAAAAATCATATTCAAATTTTTAAAATTTAACAAAAAACAAAAATTATTACAACAAAGGTAAATAACCAAACTATCCCAAAACCCTCCATGAAACATGAGGGACATCTCCCTCAATCCACCACCATCAACACCTGTAAGAAATAGAGCTCAGGAAATAGGACACACCATCACTATGATACATGTTTCCTTTACTTGGGCCATACATAACTAAGTTCACATACTCCCAAAGGTGTATGTAGAGAGTGATCCAAATCCCAGTAGGATGCCACTAAAAATAAGTGATTCCATGCCCAAAATTTATAAGAAAAATATCAATGAATGTTTTAAGAAAGAACATGGAAGTCATTTTTAAAAATACAGTTAAGGAACACATATTCCAAGAACATGATTTACAAAGTAACATAAGAGTAAGGTTCACCATATTGCAACGGTATGAATAACATCACAAGAGAACCAAGAAAAATCCCAAAAGTTACTATAACTAATCGGACACTTGTAACCTCATATCTAGGTGAGACATGGTATAACAACCATATCCCCCAATGTTCTCATGCATGATCCACTAGAAAAGAATCCATATAATGTTCTAGTGGTATCTAATCATCATAATAATTTATTAAGTGTTGTAATTATAAATCCTTCAATATGTATCTGGGCCAATCCACTATTGAGTCAAATAGCATACTAGTCTTAGTCCACCCTCCTAGATACCTAGGATTCCCTTTATGTTCAATTTCAATTTCATATATCACACAGATAAACCACATTCACATATAGACACAAGAAATGTGAACACACATATGAAACTATCATTTCTCGTTAAAAAAATCTCTTTTAAATCTATATGCACACCAAAACTATATTCAAACATGTCTAAAATCACTTGAACAATTTTTTAATCCACTTGAACAATTTAGAAAACAAATATTAGAAACAAAACATGGGATCACACACACAACCCATTTACTTTGGAAACCCATCTTTAAAAACAAAAACACATCATATCCTTTTGAAAACACATTTCACACCACAAAAATATTCCATTGAAAATATTTAAATACTCACGATATAATATCAAAATCACCTAATAGTGCTATAACATGGAATCACTTACCTCAAGCTTGAAAACTTCTAAAAATTTTGAAACAAAAACTGCACCATAATAAAACCCAAAAAAGAATGATCGAACTGTAAAAATAAAGATTCAACCTTAATGATCAAGATTCAACCCGAAATAGGCCACCTAACCCATTGGAGAACAAACCCACAATGATGTTGGAAGATAACCCTAATATTAATGAGTTAATTAGATGAATAAGGACTTACTTGATGTTTTCTTGGAGTCCCCGCACCAAATACACCACAAAAATTAAGATCCAAGTGAGAAAGGATGAGATTGCTAGATTACTAGAGGTGGAAATACCATGTGGAGAGGATTATGAGTGTTTTTTATTAAAAATTGAAGGGGTAAAAAAGGTAAAACCCCAATTTTTAATGACCATGTTAGAAGATAGAGTTTCTATCATAATATTTCTAGACCATATGACAATCGTGCACCCCTCACTGTCCTAGATGGACATGTTTCATGGTTACCCCACACTGTTTGAAAAACTATACTACAATTGTTTTGTTCCTACTATCCAAAAAATCCAAATGGCTGAACTATTTTTGGGGTACAGGCACATGGTTTAACAAACCATACACCAACCATGTGGCGCCTGCTTCCGTGCCCAAATTCTGTATTTTCATAAAAAACTCATGGTAAACCCAAGGAAAAAAACAAAGACTAAAATTTAAAAACAGATACCCAAAAATGAAAACAATAACATGACAAAAAAATTCATGATCAAAATTTTCCAGTAGTATATGATTATTTATTTTTGGATTCATTTCTCATTAATCATTCCATGGATGAAATTTCAATGGTACGAGAGATTAGAATCAACTAAAACCTTGTTATTTCTAATGTTATAAAATAGGATATCCATATATTGAATTTAAAAACTATGTATAATATTTTAAATTATATAAATCATTTTATTCTTATATAATAAAAATTTTCCGGATAGGGAATGAAAATATCTTCCTGTATAAACTAGATAGTGAAATAAAATTTCTATTTATGGAGGGAACAGAATTAATATTTTCAAATTATATAAATAATCCACCTGGTAAACATATAAATTAATTTTTTTTATCAAATATATCAATTTACTCTACTACCAATACAAAGAACAACTTCACCCTTTTTTTACCATTTACCTCTATGTTTTTATTTTTAATAAATATGAAATACACATATGGTATTTAATAAAAATGAGTTAGAGTATGTGAAATTTATCTCTATAAAATTCACATTAAAATGATCATAATTATTTCCTTTCTGAACATTTTCAACCCTAGACACCAATATTGAACTAATTTATAGGAAATGACTCAAAGGAATAAAAATATTATTATTTTCAAGAAGTCCATAACCAATAATTGAGAGATGTCTATATGTGAGTCTAATGTATTATATCTTTTAATTAACAAATTTTAATGAAATGATCCCACTAAAAATGATTCCTTGAAACATCACATTAATTAATTAGATGAAATTTGTCTTCCACCAAGTAAGGAGTCTTCTTTTGAACTCTGATCACCTCAAATTTTTTAGGTTAGGAAATAACCAAATCATAATAGTTCTAATTATTAGTTTGTTGAGCCATAAATTCATTATTTTGATCCATTATATGGGTAAACCCAAATATATTCCTCATGTATACTAACTTTTATAATTTCACAAATTAGTGTAACCTAAGAAAATTATATGAAAATTCAAATAGAAGACAGTCTAGGAGTACACTTCTATTCTATAACCTTCCATGCATCATGGTACAGTTCATAAAATGTGACACTTTTGGATGATCCTCAATCATTTAATTTTTAACTATTTTTCTTTTCAAGGAATCATTATTTTAATATAATTCCCATTTATCTAAAAACTATAAATATGATATCTTAGAAAATCACTATAATATAATGTTTTATAACATTTTGTATATATACGTCTAAAAATTATACTTTATAATCCTTATTCCACCGATTAATTTTTTGTGTTTTCTTTTACACAATTGGTATATCAGTGTTATTAAACAAATCACAGAATCCATGTATAGTCATATATATCAAAATGAATCTTTTGAAAAGGTTACATGAACTTTTATTGTTAAGGAAAATAGGTATTTGAGATTGTCAATATGAAAAATTAGTAATCATAAAGCTATAGATAGAAAACCACTTCATCTTTTTAGAATAAGGCACAAGACTCTTGGAGTATGGGTTTCTTGACCCCATGTCCCTCACCTCATGGAGACATTACTCAAAATGGAAATCAATTAATAATATCACTAGGGAATAAGATAATAAAACTCTATTATGTAACTATTCATTGCCTCATAACTCAAATACAATAATGAGGTCCAGTTATATAGAATGGCAGTAACCATCCTAGTTCGACACAACACATCACCCTATTTAGCTCATAACAAAGCATCGAGTGTGACTCCAAGTATTCCATAGGTTTTCTATGTGACACTATGGACTTACAAAATAGTGACCCAAAGTTTCCATATATAAATATTACATACAAGTAGATAAATATTCATTACATAACATAAAAATATATGAAAGAATCATTTAGTTCTAGTGCCATTGGAAACCTATAAACATAAACAACTAGTCTATAAGGGATCTATGAAATCTCCCACTATGATCTTCATAACTAGAACCCGTCTTAGACATATGAAACATAATAAATTTCATCATAACCAGGGTAAAGGAAACATACTAAAGGATGATATTAGATGGTCATCATGGGGAAGGGGGATCTAAATTTCTTCGCATTCAACCAGCATTCCCAGCTCTCCTATCTCCCCTTCTTCGTCCCCTTCCCTCTAGGGTTTTTTGTTGTTCTGTCCAATGCGATGGTGACCCTGTTTTGCTGGACATAATTTTCACCTCCCTACCTTTTTTCCTTCTAATTCCTGACATATCTGTTTGCTGGTGTGGATCTTAGATTTCCCTCATAATCCCCTCTTTCGGCCTAACCCTACTCCTTCGACCTACATGTTGGGTCTGGGTGCCGGTGATTCAAGAGGCTTGGGCCGACATCATTGGTGGTGTCTAACATTAATTTTTCTCCTCTTCCCTTGTTGGCCAAGCCATCTTTCTTGACCCCATTATGGTTGATCTCGATGTGGATTCTGGTTTATCTAGGTATGGTGTTGGGGGGGGGGGGGCTTGTAGCGGTCTCTTTCTTGTCCTTCACAGGTGTTATCTTTATTTTCTCCTCTCATGATTATTTTTCTTCTACTATTTAGGAGTTTTATTCTATTCTATGATTGGTATTGGTTGACATGTTGTAGGATCTTTCTTCTTCTCGGTGGAAGTTCTTCTGGATTTTGTTTCATCTTGTGATTTGTGATGTCGATGGAGTGTCAATATCCCCTTGGTTATATTATTTGATGATAAAGTTGTGGATTTAGATTTTGTCTCTTGAATTCATCTAATGGTTCAGTGCCCATGGAGACAACCTCACTATCGAGGCATTGGTCTGCTCATTCCTCTACTCTGACTCTAGGAACCCACCTTTCATCTCCTTATCAGAGTTGTGCGGAAGTGTTCAAGGGGTTTTGAGATGTTAGGTCATGCGGCTGAAGGCCTTCCAGGTGTAGTATCTCATGGTGGCCTCAACACATTCTATGGGTTCTTCTAGGCTTGAACTTCAGGATGGTTGTGGTGATTCGTCAATTGATGGTTCTTGTCATTTTTTGGTTTTATCTTTGGAGGTTCTTCGGTGGTGCCATTGGATTACAGTGGGTGGATCTCACATATGTGGTCTTCTGTGACTGAGGTTCAGTGAAGGTCAGAGAATATGACATGAGGTGGATCATCAAATGTGAAGTGTTGTAATTTGGAGTGGGAATCTGGGACATGGTAATATTTGGAATGGTGATTTTTTGTTTGAAAGTTTTACACTGTTCTCATTTGTTATGTTTTAATTTGGTGTTGTTCTTGTCTTGAATTATATTGGGTAATCTAAAATCTATGTAAGGTTACCACTCATCCCTAATGTGGATTTGGAAAATATGGAAACAATGTATTTGCAGAGGTTACCATCATGAGTATATAGAAGGGATATTAATATCTAATTAAATTAAATCATAAGATAATCATAAAGGTTTGTGATCATAAACGTAACTTTGGAAGTTCAAATCCATCCATTAATAGAATATAAAAATTATTGACGAAAAAAACATTATAATTTCATAATACATGTCCCATAATAGTGATTAATAATAATAAATCAATCATGAAAAATAATTTCTTGTCATATATGTGTCGAACTGTCAATAATATTGAAATCCATTCAATATCTCATGGTTAACTACTATGGCCACATACATAGTGGAGAAGGAATCATCACTTGTTTCCTATAGTGGATTAGGACACACCTATTCTCCATAGTGTTTCAATACCATAATATTGTTTCACATTTTTATCTAATTAGGTAAAAAATAATTACTCAATACATTATGTAGAGATATAGGTCACACCCTTGAGATAAGGGAAATCATACATATTTGTGCAACATCATTAAAAATTCATCATATAAGAAACCATGAAATGAAATGGTTTATAAAATTTTCACCATTACATAAAATATTAAATAGAAATTCGTTGCATAATCATTCAATCATTTCATCAAAAAACAAGTTGTTGAAAAATAAGATGGCTTTATATTATATTTATCATCGTATAACTTGTGGAAGTGAAACAGAATTCCTAAACGGGTTTTCTTCATAAAAAATCATTCTATAAAATAATATGATGTGTATCCTTGGATAATATCCCCAATAAATAATAATTAAAATCAATGGGTCTCATCTTATATGTAAAATTATTTGGAAATATAAATCACATGAAACTTTTCTTAATGAAAATATATTTTTCTTGAAAATAACCTTTTTAAGATAGAAAATTTATAAAATTCTATCTAAGTTATTTTATTTAAAAATAAACTCAACACATTATAGATATATATTCAAATGAAATAATTGTAATGATTTTTTAAAATTTCCATTCATTCCATCCATCTTAAAATTCGGATTCTTTTAAAAAAAATTGAAAGAGAAATGACCCTTGATTGGAAAATTAAAATAAGATTCCATTAAAAAAAATTAAAACATGGGTAAAAATTACATTAATAAATAATTCTAATAATTTTTAAAACTTTTCTAAAACTACTTTTTAGAAAATATTATTTTGAAAAAAAATGGATTTCAACCGAAGTAAAAAATAAATAAACGTTTTCTTAAAAACATTCATATAGACTCTTGAGTACATTAAGATATGAAAAATATTGGAAATATATTATCCAAAAAATTAACTTTATGATAAGTAAATACATGATTTTCTTGATAAATAGATCAAAATATTTCATCACTGGAAGAATAATTATAAACAATCCTGATAAGTGATGAGATTGTATTATAAAACACTTACAACTATGATAATTTTGAATCATGAGCCCCTTGAAAGAAAACCAAATGTGAAACATAAAATATTATTATATAAATTAAATTCATGATACTAAATTTCAAATAGAATTTATATAAAACACATAAAATAATATTTGTTAATAACATAACATATATATCAGTGAAGGAAAATTTAGACAATAATGCATTACCATATTGGTTACTTTGAAACCATAAAACATCTGAAAGAAATATACTATAAAAGATATTTCAATACCAATAAATTAAATAATAATAATAAATAATAAATTCATGGGCATTATATACACCTCATAGAAGAAATAAGTGGTGATTAATGTATGTGTCTCACAGAAGAAATTTTTTTAACGGAAATTCCTTACCTTAAGTCCCAACATCCTTCGTACACGTTAGAACCTCTTGTAAAATAAATATAATTTTATTATATGTTTATTAAAAAACAATATATATATATATAATTCCATATATTATTTAATTTGACAATTTATTACCAATTAATTAACAATTCCTTGTTATAATCATGTTTTCAGTAAAAAAACATTTTCATGTATGTTCTTATTTTTTATTTTCAGGCCACTTAATTTTTTCATGGTTAAATAACATTCAGAATTATTTAAATGATATAAATATCATATATATTACTTTAATGTGTATTTACTGTATTCCATAAAAGATAGAGGTAGAAAATGAACTGCACTGTATATGGATACGGTGGGCCATATGTACATATTAACACTATTTCCATTTTCTCAATGGGTTGAAAGATGTTAGTTTATATAATATATTACCATTAAAGAATGATTTTTATATAATATATATCAGATATTTTAAATAGAACAATATTTATTACCTTCTATGTAATGTGTGAATGAATCATAACACTTCTCGTGGCGGTAGTCCACCAAACACATGAACGATGTTATCATATTCCCACGAAATGAAAAGTAAGAAGAAATATCTGATATCATGATTACAAAAGAATAATAATATAATAAATATCATATATATAAAATAAATATATATATACATCTATTCATAATAGGTGGTTATAGAAAATGAATAACATCAGTTTAGGAGGTAGTTGTCCACTATACAGATGAATGATGATTTTGTGACCCATTTAATTGAATAAAAAATAATTTTGGTTATTCCATTATAATAGTAACATATATTTATAATTAAGATACTGAGGTCATTATATAATCATGTTTTAATAGTAATTGAAGGAGGTGTAGGATGAAATATAATAAAAATTTTATTAGGGATGTCACCTCTTCTTCGGACAACTTATTTTGGTTTCACCAAAAGGAATTTAAGGATAAATTTATGAAAAAACATAGGATTATAGGACAATATTAGGTAATTAAATATTTTACATGTACATGTATTTTCTCAACCAATTTGTTTTTAAAAGTGTTAAGATGATAGGATAGGGGGTATCCTTTTATAAGTGAGGTGAGTGGAATAATTGTAATTTTTTAAAGAAAAAGGTGATGCTAGGTTTTACACATCCAAAAAGGCTCCAAAATGGGACATTATAGAACCTATAATAGATAAGGTAGTAATATGTTAATATAATTTGTGTGGTAAATTTTTTGGGAAATATTTAACTCTTATCATTTTAGTTTACCCCCCTCCCCAGTAAACCCATTGTTACCCTAACAACAGAAAATAATGTTCAATAATTTAACTATTGATTATTGTAAAAAAATTAGGTTGACCTTATTAGTTAATATAATTTATTATAATAAAAAATATGGAATCAATTTTTTCAAATTACATTCATAAAAGTGGAAAATTTTAATTTAAAATTTGGCTCACTGTCAAGATGAGAAAAAGGGTTTTAAAAGAGAAAATTTTCAAGTATTTAAAAAGTTTTTAAATAAAAAATCAATATGAATATTATTATAATAACATAAATTGGATTAATAGATTTATAAGTTTAATACTTTTTCTTTTTAAAATCTTCTTAAGAGAAATTTTATGTTTTTAAAAGCATTTAAAATGTTGATAATTATTAATAAAACCCATTATTTTTCATTATTCATCGAAAAATTATCTTCTCCAAAAATTAAAAAAAATTAACCATAATATAATTTTTAAATGAATATTTTAAAAAATAATGTTTAAAATAAAATTTTCATAAAAATTCAGAACATAGTTTTAAAATATGTTTACAAAATGTAAAGAAAAATAGTTTAAAAAATACCTTATTTGAGAATAAAATTGGATTTATTCATATCAATTTCCTATAAAACAAGTAAGATAAATGTTAAAAACATTATTAAATGCATAATATATAAATTAAATAAAAATCATTCACCAAAAGTGATTTTTTAATTTTTTGAGGAAAAATGTGGTTGGGTTCACAAAAATTATTTCTCTGAAAATGATATTAATTATTTTCAAATAGTATTTATTTTAATTTATATTCAATTAACCACAAGAAAATTAGTTTATGTAAATGTGTAACCCATATGTTTTCATAATTTATTTAACTCTATTCATTCCCACCATTCCAATTTGTATGCAATAACTCTTATATTTAATAATAGTATTTTAATAGTATGTCAAGTTTTTTTAAACTCATTGTTGAGTGTAATTCAAGCTAAAATCAGTTTTGGGTGTAATGTATGCTAAATTTAGTGTTTTGTAGAACAAAAAATAACAAAATGATGAAAATTATTTGAAATAATATTTCAACAAATATCATGGTGATACATTCTACTCCCCCTTAAATTTAATTTCACCCGAGAAATATGTCTCATATTGTACCAAAAATCGATGCTATTTATACTCATCATATCCCCATGTTCCCATGAAGCTTCTTGAATCTCACGGGTTTTCAACAAAACATTCACTATGTGAGTGTCTTTTCTTCTTTGAAATTTCACTTTTTGAAACAGAATACCTATCAGTTGTTTCTCATAAAAAATATCATGGTCCATTGGTAGAACATCTATGTTCAATACGTGTGACTGATCTAGTATGTACTTCTTCAAAAGAGATACATGGAACACATTATTCACCTAAGAGGTGTTTATTAGAAGCGCCAATGGATAGGTAGTGGTCTTGAAGTTATCATGAATTCTAAAGGAACTTATATACCTAGGGATTTTGTTTTCCTTTACATCATAATTATAATTTCATCCTTAGGTTTTTAATTGATCAATTTAAACTTTATCTCTTAAAGAAATGAAGTCGATGATTTTTATGAATAGGGAAATAAAAATCACAGGATCCATAATATAATGATAAGTGATTTATTCTAACTCTATTTATCAAAATATTTATCACTGTTTATCCAATTAGAATAAATCATTATATGGTGAAATAATAAATAAATATCTAAAACCTCGTCCAAATTTTAACTTAAACCATTCCATAAATGGAAATCCTTGTGACCCTATAAAAATATTAAAATCCAGATCTATATAAAGGATGTCACTAAATTTATAAAATGATCTTATCATTAATCCCCCAAATAACCTGATGTATCTCTTAATTATCACATAACAAACATGTCAATACCTTCATATTTTATTATCTTGAAACATTTTAACAACCATTATTAGTGAATTTTTTTATTAAAAACACACATGCATCATTATTCCATAAATAAAACACATATTAATGGATATACTCCTTATATCAAAAAATGTTGTAATGTCAGTCAATGATATCATAAAACTATTTTCAACAAATCATTAATCTGTTCCATGGTAATCATTACTATCCAACTTAATTTATGCATATCCATTATCTCTTATACCAACATCAATATCAAAAAATCCAAAACAAATTATTGGTTATCTTCCCTTAGTCACGTGTTTTATATAGAATATCACCTTATTATTAAATAACTTTTCATATACATTATCATCATTAATCATATTCTTTAAAATACTTTACCAAAACATATACTAAATAATAATTATATATTTCATGATTTATATAACATAATTCTTGAATTATAATACACATACACAAATAATTACACAACATTTTTAAACCATGTATTAGGTTTCTTCATCTCATACCTTAATACATTTTTCCTTTCATATGTCTTTTAGGGTCTTTTCGTCATCAACAGTATAACCATTAATCATAACACCTTGCATATTCTCTTAATGAGCTTTCTTCATAGGATATTTATTTATATAATTCCCATTATTTCAACATTTAAAACATTATTCTATTTATAATAATTCAGGGAGACCAATATTCTCATCAATTACATTAAATGAACTTTTTTCCTCAAAAATTACTTTATAAGTTCCCTTTATCTATAAATTTAAAAAATTATCATAATTATTTTGACACATTACATGGATGGATTATTCCCACATTCATTGAATATAGGAAAGTATAACATCCTTGTTCCATGGTCTCCACCACCTGAACTATCAACGAACTCCATAATTTTCTTCTTTGGTGAACCAAAGAGTTGGTCAAGGTTAAATTTATTAATTTAATGCAATGTTAAATTATGGTTCATAATCATAATATAGGTTTCTCCAATAATCATTCAACTTGGTTTCTCTTCAACACATCATCTTTCACATTAATCATTAATACAATTCCTTTTGGTTCCTATCATTGACTGAAACCAAAACGTATAGTGTTAGTAAAAATATTCCTTGTGGGAATCCACATAATTAGGAAAAATGACTTATAGTATTATGAAATCATAACACCTTATTTTCAATAGATGATTCCATAGGCCTAACCATGTTCATTCATGGTCATTATTTAAATACTTCATGATGGTTATTAAAGAGTTTATAAATTTACAAAGCATGTCCAATAAGTGTGTCCAATGAAGTTTGCAAAAAAAACCATTTTCCTGAACCAAGTAATTATTAGGTCTATATCTATGTTCCATTTTGGAGTTATCACCTCTAGGTACCTATTTTCTAGAGATATATCCACTTTTATTGACCAACCCAATATATAGTTTCAAGGAAACTGCACACTCTATCCTTTACCAAGATTCCAGGAAAGTTTCCTATTCTTGTACTCATCCTTATAATTATATTTAGATAAATTCCTTGTAATATCCTTATAAATGTTCCTAGGTATCTCACTAAGCTTTTATCATCATATTTATCAATTGTTATATAAACCTTTCTATCACACCAATGGTATCAACCCAAACTTCTCATACATAAATATTACATCTTAATGGTTAAATATGAATTACATAACATAGTGATCTATGCCTAAATAATCTTGTTATATTGACTTTGGAAACATGGACACATAAAACACTATTCCATAAGTGAGTTAAATCATATCCTATTATATTTTTCATAACTAGAACCCTTAATTGATATATCACACATAATACCTTTCATCATAACATGGGGAAAGAAAACATAATGAAGGGTTAGTTCATATTATAAATAAGGGTAAAAATAAGTGATATAAATCTATGATCATATGAAATCGTTATATAGAATATGGGTATGAGATCCTAAAAATAACTTAAAAAGTTCATACTAAACCTATCATACATCATAAACATGATTCATGGCATAAAAAATATCATTTCAGAAAGAATATCCTATAAGAGTGAGAAGTGATCATAAATCAATCTAAAAAATATGATAATTTCAAAAATGTGTGGAACCATCTAAATATTGAAATTAATTTAATAGTTCAGGGTTAAATACCAATACCATAAATATAGTGGACAATTACCCATCACTTATTACCAATTGGGGATCAGAATTCACCTGTTTCACATAATGGATTAGGATGTACGAATTTTTCATATAGGATTAGGATTAACTTGCTTCCCATAGTGGATCTAAAACATCAACTAGTTTCATATTGTTATCTCATTATAGATAAATCATTATCTATTTCTTTGTATGGATATATAGGTCTTACCTATGACATAATAAAAATAATACATATGTGTCCCATAAGATAATAAAAAATTAAATATATAAGAACGCAATAAACCAAATGGATTTCACAAACATTTCATCAAAACATAACCTATGAAAAATAAAATAGTTTTAGAATAATTTT
Source organism: Viscum album (assembly GCA_963277665.1). Taxonomy (NCBI): domain Eukaryota; kingdom Viridiplantae; phylum Streptophyta; class Magnoliopsida; order Santalales; family Viscaceae; genus Viscum; species Viscum album. Next base: position 1,307,114,155 of record OY728162.1, read on the forward strand.
ATCATTTCATCAAAGAATAAACCATGGAAAAATAGGTTGGTTTCATAAGCATTTTGTCATGGTATAAACCATGGAATAGAAATTGGCTTTATAAAAATCAAGTTATCATAAATATTAACCATTCAGATAAATATTAAATAATTTTTTTCCATCTATCACATCCCTGGTAAATAACAAGTAACATCAAAGCCCTTCATCATAGAGCGAAATTAATTTTAAAGGAAAAATAACTTGCAATGTTTCTAGAGTAAAATAACCTTTCTTTGAAAATTAACTTTATAAAATACAAAATTCAGAAAATATATTGAAAATAATTTTCTTTAAATATAACCTTGAGAACGTATAATGGATGCTTCTAAGAAACATTTTTTCCATTATATCCTGAAAATTCCAATCATGTCACACTAGTTAAAACAAATATTCCATTAATGTTTTTGGTAAAAGAAAAAGGGGATCTGTTTGGAAAAAAACAAAATTCCATTCAAATTTTTTTTAAAAGTCCATAAAATGTACCAATTTATTTAAAAAAATTTTGAAAAATTTTTAAATATGTTTTATAAATTTTTTTATTAAACATGCGTATAGAAAAAAAATGGTTGTCAGCAAAAGAGAGAAATAAGGATGATTTATTTTTAAATGGTATTTTGAACTCTTGAGTTTATAAAGAGACGAAAATGAAGGGAAATACTTTATTCTATTGAAATAATTGTAGGATAATAAAATAAATGTGTTTCATAAGAGTTAGATCATAATATTTCATCATTGGATGCATATACATAAATAATCTTGATAAATGATTAGATTCTATTATAAAGATAATACAACTTTAGTGAATTTCAATCGTAATCCCCATCAATGAATAGAAATAAATTAAATATAAAATAACACAAGAATAAATAAATTCATGATATTAAATGTCAAATAAGATTTATATACACTTAAAATAAAAATATAGGAACCAAATATAACATATGACTCAAAAAGGAAAATTGCGACCAAAATCCCTTACTGTATTTCTAACTTTGAAAATGTAACGAAAATTAATGTTATATCTTTGAAGGGATATTTAAATAAAAAATAATTTTGATTGTAATAATTGTAAAATAAATTCATGGGTAGTATATACACCTCTGAAAATAACTATGTCGTGAATATGACTTGTATATCATAAAAGTAAAAAAATGAGATGGAAATATCTTACCTTAAGTTTCGAATTACATCATACATGTCTGATAATATAGTATAAAAAATTATTATAAATATATTAAACAAACATAATTTTATATATCATACCATATATTACTTAATAATGATAATTTATTACCCATTTATTTAAAAATCCTTGTTAACATCACGATTTGGGTAATAACCACTTTGTTTTTTGTATATGTATTTTTTGGTCATATTACATTGATAATGGATGAATAATAAAAACAATTATAACCATTATATAAATATCATATATATTTAGTATATATGTATTTATTGTAATCAATGAAATTTAGAGGTAGAAAATGAAATACATTGTTTATGGAGATGGTAGGTCGTACGTACGCATGAACGTTATTTCCAATTTCATAACGATTTGAAATAAATATAGTCAAATAATATAACAACATTAAATAATAATTTTGATTTAATATATATAATATTTTAATGAAAAACATCCTTATTACATTACATGTATTGCGTAGACAAATCACAATGCTTTGAGAGGTTGTAGTATGTCGTACACAGATACGATGTTATCGTGTTCCCACAGAATATAATGTTAGGAGTAATATCTGATATAACAATTCTAGGAGAATAATAATATCATAAATATCATATATCAAAAATAAATCTATTATTATATCCATCTATTATAGGTGGTGATGGAAAATGAATATCATATGTTCGTGAGGGGGTAGTCCGCTTTATAGAGAAATGGTTATTTCAGGATGCATTTGAAAGAAGAATATATGGGTTTATGTTATAAAAGTAACATAATGTCATATTATTTTATTTAAGATATTTATTTTATCATATTATCAATATTTAATAAGATTTTTATGAGGTTCAAGAATAAATAACATAAAATTATGGATTAGGGATGTTATCTCTTCTTTGGAAAATATCTTTTGGTTTACAACGAAAGGAATCATAGATTGCCTTTGTGGAAAAAATAAGGCTTCAATAATGATATGAGGGAATTAAACATGTAATTTGGGTATAAATTATATAAACTAATTAATTTAAATGTGTGAATAGAAGAGGATAGGGGGTGACCTTTTATAAGTGAGATGAGTGAAAAAAAATTAATTTTTGAAAATAAAAAGGGGTACCCACATTTTATACAAAAAATAAGGCTAAAAAATGTTCCATTATTGAATATAGATGAGTTAAGATCTACATATTTCCATAAAATGTGTGTTTGAAATTTTTAGGCTCATTTTTAAACCTCACACTAGTGTAGAAAAATATTATTACGTCATCTATTTTTTATTTTTTAAGTAATTTTTTGGCCAGCTTTATTATTGGAGACATTATAAATAATGTTTTTTACGTCGGTTATTTCAATACCGACGTAAAAACATAAATCAGAATCGTTTTTCATGTCTGTTCCTAAAAAATAATGTTGAAAACTCTTAGAATTCATTATTTATTACATATGTTCCTAAATAACTGATGTGGTATATCATTTATTACAACGGTTATGTAATAACCGATGTAATAAATTTCCCCTCTAAATGGTTTTTCAGGTTGGTTATCAAAAAACCGATGTGAAAAACAAGTTTATAACATCAGTTATTTTCATAACCGATGTGATAAACCAGTCTGCAAAGCAGTTTTTTTTGTTAGTTATTGATTAACAGACATGAAAACATATATAATATGTCTGTTATTAAATAAATGACATAAAAAACCATTCCCATTTATTTATTATATTAGTTATAAAATAACTGACGTAAAAACCTATCTGGGAAGCATTATTCACATAGTTTATTATTAAACCGACGCGAAACCATATATTCTATGTTGGTTATTAAATAACAAACATAAAAACCATTCCCATGTATTTATTATGTCTGTTATAAAATAAACGAAGTAAAAAACAAATTTATTTTTTAATAAAACTGTTCAACCATTTATATGATCTACTAAAGAGGACCTAAATAAAGTATAAAATAGACCAAAAATGGACCAAAACAAGATAAGAATACATACCAAAAAACCAGTAGAACTAGACCAAAACTAGAAGAACCATGGAAAAATTAAACATTCACATAAATAACATTCAAAACATACAATGTCAACTAAAAAACCTAAAACCCCTTGGACAACCCCTACCCCCATGGACACCCCCCCACTGGACTTCCCCCCCTCACCCCTTGGACACCCTCCCACCACTTGGGATAGCCCCCCTAGACAGGCCCCCCCTCCCACCACCCTAGACACCCCCTACCCCCCATGGACACCCTCCCACCCCCTGAATAGCCCCTACCCCCTAGACACCCCCGCCCCCTGAACACCCCCATACCCACCTGGACAGCCCCCACCCCCTGGACCCCCCCACCCCTTGGACACCCCATACCCACCTAGATATCCCCCACCCCCTGGACACCCACACCCCTCTGGACACCCTCACCCCCCTAGACACCCCCACCCTCTGGACAGCCCCCACCCCATGGACACCCTCCCACCCCTGGACACCCCCACCCCCTAGACACCATCCCACCCCTTGGCCAGTCCCCGCCCCTGGACCTCCCTCCCACCCCTGGAAATCCCCCACCCCCTAGACACCACCCCACCCCATAGGACAGCCCCCCCCCCAGACCCCCTCCCTCCTCTGGACACCACCCCACCCTCTGGACACCCTCCCACCCCCTAGGCATCCCCCACCCCACTGGACAGGTCCGCACCCCCTTGGACATCCTCCCACCCCCTTGGACACCCCCACCCACTAGACACCTCGGACACCCCCACCCCCTAGACTGACCCCACCGCCCAGACAACCCCCACCCCTAGACAGCCCCACCCCCTGGACACCCTCCCACCCACTAGAAACCCCCACCCCCTTGACACCCTCCCACCCACTAGACAGCCCCCTGGACCTCCCTCCTACACCTCTTGATATCCCCCACCCCATAGACACCACCCCACTCTACTGGATGACCCCCTCGACACCCTCCCTCCCCCTAGACACCACCCACCCCACTGGACACCTGCCCACCCCCTGGACACCCCACCCCTGGCCAGCCCCCACCCCTTAAAACTACCCCTGATACACCCCCACCCCTGGACACCAACCCATGTACACCCCCACCCCCTAGAGAGCCCCCACCCCCTGGACACCCTCCCAACCCCTGGACACCCCACATTCCATGGACAGCCCCCCACCCCCTAGAAATCCCCCACCCCCTAGACTCCCCCACCCCCTGGACACCCCCAACCACCCTGGGTAGCCCCCCACACCCTAGACACCCCCACCCTCTGGACAACCCCATCCCTGAAGGACAACCCCACCCCCTTGGGCACCCCAAACCCTTTGGACAGCCCCCGAACCCTCGTATAGCCCCCACCCCCCCTAGACACCCCCACCCCTAGCCACCCACACCCCTAGACACCCCCACCCCCTAGACATCCCCCACCCTACTAGATATCACCCAACCCCTGGACCTCCCTACCACCCCCTGGACAGCCCCCACCCCTTGAAAACACCCACCCCTGGACACCCCACCCCCTTGATACACTCCCACCCCCTAGACAACCCCCACCCCCCAAGATAGGCCCCACCCCTACACACCCTCCCACCCTCTGGACACCCCACCACCGGGACACCCCTAACCCTTGGATAGACCCTCACCCTTGGACACCCCCACCCCCCTTGAAACCATTACTATGTTCTGCCAAAGTATGAAACAAGAAAAAACTAGACCAAAAGCAGACCAAAACCAGACCAGAATCTATACCAGAAAAACATCGGAACTAGACCAAAAAAATAAGAACTAGTGAGAAATTAAACATTCACATATATAACATTCAAAATGTACAATGTCAACTAAAAACCCTAAATCCCTCCAAAAAAGTACCAAATACACAATTATAATTAAAATATTAAAAATTACATTTTACACTACAAAAAAACTAAAATCCAATCAAACCTGAAAAATAATTTGACCATTCCCCTAGTAAGTGTTTGACCTCTTCTGCACAATAATGTTGACGGTCATAATATAGATACAAATTAAAGGATGGTAGTTAACATGTATAATGAATAAATAAAATGAAATATTATGGAAATGTTTAAAAGGAAATCATACCAGGTCAAACTTCACAAGTGTTCTAGATATAATAATTTCATATATAAATCTTAACATATAATATCTGCATTTGAGGAAGCCTTGTTATTCATGAAAATTATGTTTAAATTAGCATCAATTCAAAATATCGTTTTTATGTAATACATCAAAAAAGTAAAAATTATAAATAGATATTTACCATTACTATTACATATTTGATCATAGAAGTCTTTTTCTTTGTGTTTTTTTGAAAGTAGACACATCCCCTATTAGAAACTAATATTGATGGGATAAGTTTAGAATTCATTATAATATAGAAAACTATTAAAAAATTAAAACTTACTTTGACAACATATTATTAAAACATCCCCGTACATCTCCATGGATAGAGCATATCCAATAAAGTGTTTCTCCCTTGGAAAAAACACCTAACATCCAATGATCACTGATATAAAATAAAATTTAAGGTTAATTTTTTTTAGTGTTTAATGATAATGAACACTTTTTTAGATATATGTTTCATACCTATGAGAAAATGGAATCATCCAACACTACGTGATTATATTCTATTTAAATATTTCAGTAATATAAAGTGTTCCTTGTTCCTCATCCAATGCATGTGCTTTAGGGGAAATCAAATGCAGGTCTATGAATCCATATACATCTATCCGCTCATTCTTCTTACACATGTTATAAATATACCTAATAAAAATAGATATAAGTATACATTTTTTATAAATGTAACATAGGTAAAGGTTTTAATACTTACATGAAAAAAATATTCACCGCATTGAGGCCCAAATTATTTCCAGTAACAAGCTCCAGGATATCATGTTTCACAATCCACACATTTATTGCACATCCACAAACATGAGTTTCCATTGGAAACTCATAATGATCCACCAACAAATTTGAATTTCTTGACAATCTATCAAGAGTACTAGAATCTATATTTCATGTCATAGCCATTGGTCTTTGTTGTTGTATATAAAGTATTTTTTCCTTTTATTGCTACAAAAATAAATAAAAAATATATTAGTTTTCAAATATTAAAATAACTTTAATAAAAAATAATATATAAAATATAACATACTTATCTCTATGAAAATGAGTCGCAATGTCTAGATGGAAAAAATAAATAGTGGTCGATATTATGTCTAGCTGTCATCACCTCATCTATAGGTAATGGTACTTGAGCGGATCTATCTATAATATCCAATATAGTGACCCAATAATGCTCTACCTATAACTGTTGATGATGAATTGTATCTCCTATACAATATATCAGCCCATACACAACTATATGATTGTTAGCATCATCACCAGACAACACACAATAAGTAGGAAGTTGTGGTGGAGGAGTTGGATAAAAGACAGTGTCTGTAGGCTGAGGTGGGGGAGTGGTAGTTACTGGAGGTGGTGGAGGTAAAATAATGTGGTCTGTAGGAGGAGGTGGAGGAGTGGGTGCTACATTCTGAAATTGTCTTTACATGTCTTCAAACATACATTGTATCAACACTCTTATCTATTCCTCCATCTTAACATTAATATTATGAACTTCAGCCTCCAAGGATTCTATTATTTTATAAACACCATCAATGGAAGAATTTGAAGAATGTGGAAACACTTATTTTACCAATACACCCATCGGATATCCTCATACACGACTAGGGTGTTAGAGCATTACCAATGTTTTAGATAAAATATCTTACCTCCTAGAAGATGTAAATACCCCTTGTAAGTTGTTCTCCTCAATTGAATCCTTTATTAATTAATTTATCATTTTTGTAATGATTTAAATTATATAAATAATATAATTAACTAAAATAAATAAAATAAATATCTTACAATCCTCTCAGATATGATTCTTGATTCTTCTGAAAGATATTGCCCCATTTTCCCATCTTATATCTCTTCCATTTTTCATGTCTCAATGGAGGGAATAGAGAGGAAACCTCTCCAGAGCTTGAAGTCTCACCTCTTAGTTTTTTTTAATTTTTCCCCACTATTTGTTCTTCCAATAATGTATACCCTCCCTAAGATAAAATATGATGGTATACATTTTTATATTGGATACCTTGATGAGATTTCCTTGTTTTCTAAAATTTATGAATAATAAATCATTAATAAAATAGTAATAAGATCATTTATATAAGAAGGATTATGAAATTGTTCATTGCCCTTACCAAAAATGAATCTTTTCTTCTACTTTTGACAAATTATCTCCATGTTTCTTTATCTATGAAAGGATAAAAATGGCATGGATTATCAGGATTCCTATGAAAAAAATGAAATCAGAAGTGAGGGTTGATTTGAAATCCTTCTATATTCATGAATCGATCGATAAACATTTCCTCGTGACTCTTCTAGTGTCAGTAATATCAAATTTCATTTGATAAAGAAGTGGTAAAACATATTATATTAGAAACAATTAAATAATAGTTAAACAATATCAAAAGATATTACCAAAATTATCTCCCACAACTGAGATGTTATCACTTTGTCCACACTTCTCCAATCATCATACAAAATGCATAATTTTCTTTTACCCTGATTTGATACAAAACTCCTAAAATCTTTTTCATTTGGACCTCTAGGAAAATCATCCTCATCAAAATCAAGAAGTATCCTCTGGTTCTGGGTACTTGGAAATGATACTTTTTGTTAACGTGTGCATCCATGTTTACCAACAATAGAACTCTTCTTTGTCATTATGAGAGCACATGAGAAAGATTAAAGAACATAAAGAGGAGCATGTGAATGTTCCTCCCTAGAGGTATGATCATGATGTTCATCTCTATAATCATATGGTTGATTAACTGATTGATCGGCCATTATCCTTCAAATCAAAAAATAAACAATTGGTTCACAAATATAAAAATTCAAATATTACAATACTAATGTAAACAAAAATGGAAAACTGAACTAAGATAAGTGATAGTAAACATGGTAAATATGGTAAGAATTATAAACAATGGTAAATATCGTAAACATGGTAGTGTAATTGGCATTGAACAAAATCAATAAATATATAAGTTACGTAAAGTTAAATTATGGTAAACTATGGTAAACATGGTAAATATGGTAAGCATGTTAAGAAATGGTAATGATGGGAAACATTGTAAACATGGTAGTGTAATTGTCCCTCAACAAAATTAATAAATTTATTTTTTATGTAAAGGTAAACTATGGTAAACTATGGTAAACATGGTAAATATGGTAAATATGGTAATCTTGTTAAATAATGGTAAATATAGTAAATATGGTAAACATGGTAGTGTAATTTTCATTCAACAAAATCAGTAAATATATAAGTTACGTAAATGAAAACTATGGTAAACTATGGTAAACATGATAAACATGGTAAATATGGAAAGCCAGTTAATCAATGGTAAAGATGGTAAACATTGTAAACCTGGGAGTATAATTGTCATTCAACAAAATCAATAAATATATAAGTTAAGTAAAGGTAATCTATATTAAAATATGGTAAACAAGGTAAACATGGTAAACATGGTAAAATAATTGTCATTCAATAAAATAAATTGATATATAAGTTACTTAATGATAAGAATGATTAACTAAAATAAAAAAATTAAAATAAACAAAAAATTATAACATTTTATGTAATAATTAAATGTAAACAAGAAATATACATATATTACCTGTAATATTAAGAATATAAAAGTGTATTGTTTTCCCAAATTTCTTCATGATCGTTCCTTATGGCTCAAACCATGTCTTCAACATGCTCATCGTTATTTTCTGCAAATCTTTCAATGGAAGTAGGGATCTCACATAAATCAGTATCTTCATCAAGTTGATTCTCACCTATATATTTTTTCCCTTGTAAAAAAACAGACAACTGTATATTTTATTGACCAACTACATTAAAAACTTGTTTTGAAAGTGTTTCCATTATAAAAGAATATGATGTGTCTTCCAATCTATACAGAATAACAACTGTCATTAAAATTCATCGTGTCTAATGTTGTTACCGATAAACCATTTTGCAGTTAAAACCAGGAAATTTAATATTAAATTAATCAACCTACCATACTTATTCAATAAATCCATAATATTCCCTTGATGTAGAAATTGGGATATTTTAGAACACGGAAAATTCATTGCTTCTACAAACATCAATACGCCACTATTCTGAACTGCACTTCTATTGTATTGATCTTTCATATGAAATGTATATCCATTAATGTCATACCTGGACCATGTTATCAAATTTAAACGTGGACTACCCACTAACCATCTTCATGTCTCTGATACATCTAATCTACCAAGAAAGGCCTTTTTAAACAATGGAAAAAATGTTTTGTTCTTCTTATTCAAAATCCACATTTCATTATTCTTTGGATGACAATGTTTCAACTCATTAATATGCAATGTAATATAAGGTTGAGCATCAACTATTTTATTCAAGATGTATAATTCTACATTCTTAATCTGTTCAGTCGCCAACGACTTGAATTTCAAGCCACAAATCCCATTTCCCTCTTTATCAGCGCGTTCATGGCAAGATATAGGCAAACATATATTCTCTACGACAGCCAAGTAGCTTGTACAAAACTCTACAAACTCTTCAGAAATATACTTTTCAATAATGGAGGCTTCAGGTCTATATGGATTATTAACAAACCCCTTCAATATTTTCATATAATTTTAAAAAGGATACATCCGACGAAGATATACCTGTCAATGAAGATTTATTTCTCAAACTAGATGAACCATTAAATGCACCATTATATCGAAAAGATATGGAGGAAAATACATTTTTAATTGAAAATGTATAAAAATTGCATCCTTTTACAAAATTTTCAAAGCATTCATATAAATCACCTTATTACAGATTAGATTAAAAAAATAACACAACTTCATTATATTCTATCTAATACAGATTGGAAATTTTACATTCAATGCAACTAGTAGAAGTTGATTCATCCTGGCATGATAATCCTCAAATTTCATAACTATCAACTTCAAAACCTTCAAAGAGACAAATTCTTTTACATTTTATGAATAACCATGAGGCACTTTTATATCATGAAGACACTGAAAATTTTTAATTTTTTCTATCTTGAGTAATGTATGAGAATTCGGGGGGAGAAATATTCATCTTTCATTAGGATTAAAAGATAAATCCAAACGTATTCTCATTATTACTAAGTCTAATCTGACATTTAACCCATCATTAGTATTTCCATTAAAATCAAACAATGTTCCAATAAAATTATCAAAGATATTATTCTCCTTGTGCATGACATAAATATTATGCTTCACTTCATGATATCTCCAATATGGTAGCTCAAAAAATATTGGCATTTTCTTCCAAATATGTCTATAATTACAAGATTTCTGTGTCTTTCCCAATGTCACATCAATTTTTTTCACCCTCTCAAAATACACCTCAGGGGATAAAGGTTTTGAAATAATATGAAACTATTGTGAGCCATTTAATGTGTTTTTTGGTCTTCTATAAGATTTATCCTTAGGGAAAAATATTTGATGAGCCATGTATACAATTTTCCCCCCATGATGAAATTGACAACATGATGTCTGTTGTTCGCAAATTGGACATGCTTTATACCCTTTAACACTATATCCAGAAAAATTTCTATATGTTGGGAAGTCATTTATAGTGAACATAAGCACTGCATGTAGTTGAAAATATTGCATTTTATAAGAATCATACAACCTAATACCATCCTCCCATAAAAGTCTCAAATCATAAATCAATGGTGACAAGAAAACATCAACATTATTTCTGGGTTGCTTCAAACCAGAGATCATTATACTCAACATGAAATATTTTTTCTTCATAAAAACTTCAGGAGAGAGGTTGTAAACTTACCAATAAAATATGCCATGAACCATGTGTGTTACTAAGGGTTCAGTATGGATTCATTCCATCTGTGCACAGCCCAAGTTTGGGATTTCTAATTTCATTTCCAAATATAGGATACTACTCTTAAATTTTCTACCATTGTGGATGATCAGCTTGATGACATATTTTTCCATCACATATATGCTCATCAGTATGCCATATTATCATTTTTTTCATAATTTGAATTAGAAAATAGATGTTTCAAAGTATGAATTATAGTAATATATCAAAATACCTCGATAAGGATCTATATAATCTCTACATCATCCTGTGATTTTTATTTCAACTTATACCATGATTTCCCACATTTAGGAAACTCTAACCAAAATTCATATTCCTTCCTATATATCATACAATCATTCAGACAGGAATGAATTTTCTTGTATCCCAATCTCCCTAAAAATTAGGGAGATTGATCTCTTGGATTATTTGGGAGCCTTGGTTCATCACTAAGGTTTAAAGGGATGAAATAGGAGAGAATATAAAGTTGAAAATAAAAATACCATAATGGGAATTTTGTAAATTTTCTAACTTTACTAGGTTGTAGTGTTTACCGCACAATTTTCCAAAGCGTGCGCAAACAACTATTTAAATATGGTGAGATTGCACTGTTACCTAGGAAGGTCACATGGTTTGATAAATCATGCACCATCCATGTGATATTCCATTATCTCAGGTTTAATGGTTTTCTTGGACATGCTGCATGGTTTAGTTAACCATGTGTAAACTATGCCCCTTGCACAGGTTGGCCTGGTTTTTCTTCCTTTCATGTCCTAAACCCCAAGAACATCCCTGAGGTTCCTCATACTCTCAGGAAACATCTCATTGGACAAAAATAAGATATTGAAACAAAAAATTAATCAAATACATACCTCCAAGATTTTTGGAATCTTACTACCTCCCTAATTTATAATGGTTCTCGCTCTAACCACATTCCCAAGCATTACTAGGCTTCCTAAAAAGGATATCAAGCCACTGGGCCTGCCTATCCACTCCACTTTCCAAAGTTTCCACTTGAGAATTACCATGCTTCCATAAAACCTGAACCAAATCCAAGTTCATTCCCCAGAATTATTTCTTACTACAACCCACAACATGAACTAGAAACTCCTCTAGGCATGCATCATCTTCAACCGTACATCAATCACTAAAACTTCATCGAGAAAAATTAGGAAATAGTGCCTAATTCATATAATATGGAAACATCAGACACAACATAATACCATCATGGAAGAACCAATCAACACTCCATCGGTCCTATACTATTCTTATCTCATGATCTAAATTCCTTTTATCCATTTTAATATGTCTCTAAAACTCTAACTGTGACCGAAACTCGATATCAAACAATAGAAAACACCCAGTTTAACCAACTTGAAACTCATATCACATCATCAACCAACCAATTTCCCATTATGGTTCTTCCCACTAGATTTTTTTGTTTATAACCCACACTGTTGAATAAAGACAACCAAAATATCAACTCAAATTTCACAACATACCTGGCATGTTCCTTATTCATCATGCACGAACATCCATATGGGCATCACCCTATAATAAAATCTATATTTTTAGTTGGAACTATCAAGGAGGAAATTATCAAACCATCCATTCGAGGACTAAGATCAACTAGACTTCACTCAAGCACAACTTCATTTACAAGTATCACTTGCCGCAACAATATCAAACTGGAGGTGGGTCACTCTCACCACACCCATCTTCCATTACTGGCATACTACACCCATTTTTTCCTTCCCTAGGTGCCCACTGACATGAAACCTATCACTATCATCCAACGAACCCACTAAAGTTACCTTGACCTCCTCAAGAAATCCTCCGTCATAGTATCACTCCCATCCAAACCATCACCAGCTCCACTTACCCAATAATCATTCCCAGCACAAGCACTCATATTATTCATACATTAACTAAATAAGTATAGGCTCTTACTCAAACCCATAACAAAATTGAAACATACTTCTCACCCCAAAACATCAACCGAATAATATTTACACTTTCCACATCTATCTCCCAGTCCTAGCCAAATAGAGCTATCCCCAGATGAATCGTCCTAGATTGTCAAGCTTCACCATTAAAATTAAACTACATCACATGGACAATGTTCCCTAAAACTTCAAGACATTCCAATACCACCCAAATACACATACCCAAGTCTAATCCCATTCTTCATTGGAGTTATAGAACTCAAATCTCATTTCCATAAATCATTGTCTCATCCTTACAACCCCTTCGATTGCTTAACACAGACATTTCAAATTCTTTTTGAACTATGCTAAGCCCATGCCCATCACATATCTCAATCAACCATCATAATCATTTCCCACCTGGACTCCCTAAGAGACCCAGTGTGTACCTCATAAGTTCTACATTGGAATCCTAGTGTCACTACATCAACTCAACTTTTTCCTCTCCACATCCAATATAGTTCTACCACTCCCCACATTAGGTTTGATAATACCAATGTTATCTATAATATATTCCACCACACAGTTGACACTTGATCACAAGCCAAACCCAAACAATTAGACATGGCTATCTAGATTTTTATCAGAATAATAAAATCAATGTCAACAAGTTCTTGTTTCCAAATTCCATGAACGACACCTATGACATTCGTCAACACCTGGCCCTTCATGAGGGCCTTCAATAGAATCGTCAATGGTGTAAATCCCATCATCCATCTCCACATAAACCTCCCACATGAGAATAGACATCTTGATGTCCCATATACAAACAAGACACCTTCATGTCACTTGAAATAATGACATATATTCTCAATGAAAATTGGAAAATATAAAGCTGTTGGACATGTTCATCACTCGTTTAGTAATGATAATATTTTTCAAAGAACACCACCACCAACTTATCCATTACTAATGTCACCTCCCAATATGGGACATCATGAACTAAAATGGATATCAGAATCTGCTATCGTACACATCTCAAAAACACTTAAATACCACTACTCAGGTCCCTCTTACTCACCAAACCATTTTTATTAACAAGCCCATCCATGTGACACTCTTCACATAGAGTGTCATTTTAAAAAAAATCCTTTAACCACACTTGACACACCCATATCACTTCCGCTTGAAGACAACATTGAGACCGCAATTAATCCTCATCCAAATCGACAGTTCTAGTGTCTATATGATATAACCCTTTGAAAAAACACTACACCCTACCACATGCATTCAGGTTCCCGAATAAGGAAACTATGTCAAAACCACACCACTTACAGAAACCTGATAGTACTCATTATGAATTGGTTCCACCTATAAAGCATCTCCCATTATTCTTATACTAATGGACCCACTTCACTTGGATATCCTCCTTGAAGGTCACCCTTGAGGCCCCCAGAACCATCAATGTATAACCACAACCTGATTTTCATCATCAACCATTAATATTACACTTAACCCTCTAGGACAACCCCCACCAAGTAACACTCTCCATGTCCCACTAGCGAGGCCCAAGGCATCCACCTAAGAGAAACAAACCAAAAAGAACTAAAAGCCCAGTCTGACCTCTCTCATAGGTCACCTTGACGTTTGAATGACACCATATCCCTAAATTAGAGTCAAAATAAGAAATTTTCATTGAATCTCTTCCAAAAATACACATATTAGGTTACGAACAAGAAAAGTCAGTGAATGTCACTCTCACCTCGGTGTGTGTCATTGCCCATTTGGTGGATGTCTCCCTTTTCTCCTAGCGGTATCTCTAAATGGATTTCTTCTTCCTGAAAGGGTTTCAAACCCTTTCTATAGAGTGCTCCTCTCATGTTTTGAGATTCTTCTCGCTCACATATATATTGTTGATCCTTGTGTTGCCTACTATCTTCTTCGTTTCTACTCCCTTGAGTTCATTAAATCATTCTGTTAATATTAATGGTGTTGTTGTCGAAGGTGTTTCATCATGGAAGCCTAAAAATGATCTATCCTACTCTAATCATGTGTTACATTGTGCCTTTCTAGGTTATATATGGAGATATTGTTCATCTTAGTTTTGGGATTTTTGGTTCGGTGGTCGAAAACTTTCAGGAATGCTCCTGAGTTAGATCGTCCTCTTATTTGGATCTGGTTTCAACTTCATTGGGATGTAATTATTTAGAACCCTAAACCATCCATTTATCTTCCATAACCCCATATCCCTCAGCTCCTCTCCTAGTCAGATCTGGAGTGGTGGCTTCTCAGAGGTTTTCAGATGTCAGGTTTAATGGATGACGGTGCTCCTTGTGCGACCTTTTCAGTTCTTCTTCATCCTCGACATTCAGTTTAATCCTCCTCTTTGTTGAGGGAGTCTTTCAGATTTGGATTCATCATCACCAATGGTCTGTTTCAATTTTTTCTAGATTTGTTTCATCAAGTAATTTTTGAAGGATTGGTGATTCTTTTAAGGTGGTTGATCTTCATGATTTTCTTCAGTGATGGACCCGTTTTGTGTTTTTTGAGTGGGTTTGTTAATGTTTGGGTATAATGTTAGATGGAACTGTGATGACAGTGTTGATATGGTGAGATCACATATACTGGTGTTTGGGTTTCCTCTGGTTTTCTTTGGGATGATGACGACATAGAGATCTTTGACCATCTCTAGCAATTTGGTTTTTCATTTATAGATGAACGGTGGTGTATTATGTTATGGTGTTTGACGGTGGTGATGTTTCTCTGATGATGGGTGTTGCAATTCCGATGATATTGTGGTTGGGATTACAAGAAAATGGTGGGTATTTGAGGTGGCATGACGTGACCTTGGAAGTTGGTATTCTAATTGCTCGAGGACTCCTTGAATGATGTGAATCTTTTGAATTTAGAATTTCATTTTGGATGTTTTGATTCTGTATCCTGCTCATGAATTTTGGTTATGGGGGTTACTGCTCATCCTTAAAGTAGTTTATTTAAAATTTAAAAAAAGGAATATTCAGGTCACTATCAAGTCTATTATGATACACATTGTGACTAGTGCACCATGTTACCATTCACTCCATGCTCTACACCCAAGGTAACCATAAACATACATCGAAACTACAGGCAAAACACCCTATCTAGGATCCCAAACACTGCTTTCTAGGGTGCCTACTCATAGGGGCACCAAAACCCTTACACCATCTTCATGGTCTAGTATAATCTCTATATGGTTATTACCCATGATAGTTTCCACACTCACATTACCAAACCACACCTCATGAATCAAATTCCACAACCTTACCGAGGGTGCTCCAAAATCATATCCTATTCCATTTCATAACTAGTAATGTCTTATAATCTCAATCAATGGTCTCAAACTAGGGCACTCTCACTTCCTGAAACGACACATACCACTATAAAATTGGATTCACATGGAATACCCACTCACCAGTTCTCCTAACGTTCTATAATTAAACATCCTTTTATAATTAACTTCACTATTTTTTTGAACTCGACCACTCTAATTTTAGACTCCCTAGTAAGAAAACATCCAAAAATCCTTACCTTATTAATGAACATAATACAAAATAATTTCCTCAAAAAAACAGAGAAGAATGATCAACAAGATTAATCCATAGATTGAAAATTTCTTACACTATCATCCTTAAACAACTCATTCCACATACATTATCCCCATAGTCATGATTGTGTGTAGTACACTACACTCTACCATACCAACTGTGGGTCATGGTCAATATGGGTAAACTAATTTACTTAATCACAAGTCTTTTTCCATAACCACTTTAAATAATTTCCACTTTCATAACAAAAATCATTTCTCTTAGACACATTTCATATTTCACATCCTATCTCAGTCCTCATTTAAACATAGTTACGCCTTTTGTTAAGAAAACTACATTAGACATTTCTCCACCACTATGAAATCTTTCTCTTTTATACACCAATCAACTTTTACATTTTATCAAAATGTAAATTTTTAACTTGGTCACAACATTTCATTATACACACTGTTCTTTAAATATTCATTTTAATTATTTTTATTTTCCCACTTTCATTACCATTATTACACTCTATTTTCCTTCAATTTTCTTTTTAAGGGTGTAAAATCATTTCTACGCTCCATGCCCCACAAATTCATCTCATTTGTTTCAATCATGATGCAATCCACTAATATTCTTATGTGTATAAAATTATGCATGAATGCCCAAACTCATGTAATAAAAATCATATTAAAAAATATCATAAATCAGCCACATCACACAACATGTTCACAACCCAAAAATGAAATATCATTCAACTCTAAAAATAGAAATTGAGGACAAAAATTCCCACCCAAGCTAACTTGGGGTTTCCCCCATACAAAGGTTTGATACTCCTAAAAACGAGATCATAACCATGGACATGAACCTTGATAACCTCAAGTCTTCTATCTCCAAATAGAAATTCATTGAAATGAACTCCTCTGATACCACTTTGTAACATCCCTGACTAGGAAGACACTAAACTGGTGCCTCAAGCCTAGTAGAAACATGACTTCAATCATGCCTTCCAGTACACTAGAGGTTCCTAACAAGCAGTGAGGGTCAAAAAGTCACATGGTAAGACTATAACCTCTTTACGATATTAATAGATAGATAATAATAGATAGAATAGTAGGAAAATATACAATAACCAATGAACACGCATAAATAACCATCTAAGAAAATAGGGTACGAACCACAAAAAATATTAAATATGTCATGTCATGAAGCAGTTCCAAGTGGTAAAACCCAAAATATAAATAAAAACAGAAAAATACCCAAAAAGTTCTGGACTCCATGTATGGATCCTCATCCATGCATATCCCAAGCCCGAATAAACTCCCTAAGACCGACCTGTTTCCCTTATTTGAACATGCAATAATAAAGTCTACTAAGGTACCTAATGGTTTCCTAAGTATGATGTGAGTACAAATCAGTAGGCCACCACTAATAGTGTCTAGAAAATATCCATTATAATAAATAGTGCATGCAAGTAAAAAAATAAATGAAAAGTAAACAAGGTCATCCTAGGTACTATTGGATAGAAATATTTACTTTAACCCTTTATATCATTATTACCAATTTCTTCTATTATTCCATCTTTTTTACTTAATCGATTTTCATCATGTGTTCCATGGTTTTTCCATGTACATCATCTATGAATGGTATTAAGGTAATTCAACTATATGAATAATGTAATAAATCAAGTCTCTATCTCACTAGGGATAATCACATCATAACAACACTATATCCTCACCAAGAAGCCTTAGTCTCGGTGGAATGAAACCATTAGGGGAATAGATCATTCATACCCTTCCCCAACCCTTGCATTTTGGGGTGAAGTTTATAGCCTCTATCTAACTTGTCCCATGGATGTAGTACCTTAGTTCAATACCCCACAAAACGAATCCATGCATACATTCATATTTATCCATCCACCATATATATTAATATCACATCCAAACACAACCCATACAAATAACAATCATATTCCATAACCATCAGCATGTAAATTTTAATTATGTCATAACCCTTTAATACACTTGTCATTACCTTACATAGACATTTAGCCCAATTCCTATCCGAATTACTTAACCTATTAAGTTTATTCAACAATTCCAATATATTATCAAATATTAATTAATCTCCATAATTTATCACATTTTATAATTTATCATTTCCCAAGTATAATTATTATATCACATAGCACAACAAATTTATTACATGTTACCCAATAGGTATAACACATAATTCCCATGTATTAACTCATTCAATTTATTCATAAATTACCTTATGAGACCCCATTTAAATATTCTTCAATTAATAGTTCATTTCCAATTTAATAGGTTCATTATTTCACATATACTAACCCTTTTAGAATTCCAGCATAATTCATAACCCATTTGACACAATCTCAATTAACCTAGTGAACCCATACCCAAGTCATGCCAAACAACTCCTTATGCATTTATCCACCCTAAGAAAACATAAAATATTTGATCCCAAAAAAAACTACCCATATTAACATGTTATAAAATGGATCTATGTTATAATGCATCAATTCCACAATTGACTTTGTCAATTAATAGGTTTGGGAATGTCGGTACACCACCTGGGTGACCGAAATCGATGAAACTGAGCTCAATGCATCTCATGGGGATTGTAAGGGATTAAAATCAATATTTAGATTATCATTTTAAAAAAACACAACAATGTAATTCCAAGATCAATAAGAGTGAGACAAGAACATATAATAATATGCAAAAATTGTCTTAAAAACCATGGGATGTAATTTGTAGACCACCTACCTCGAAACCATTAGAGAAGAAACTTCTAATCTAAGACTTGGATTCTGATTCAACCAAAATTTAAAGACATAACCTAGATTCCAATGAAAAAATAAGTTTTGGGGGTTTCAGAATAAGTTCAACCAAAATACAAGCCCTAATTCAGAAAAGAGAACAAAATAGAGGATTATAATTACCCAAAGCTTTGATCCACAACTGAAGGTGCTCCAAACGAACAAGAAATGAGGGGATTGATTTATTAGAATACTTTGGATCCTTGGTTCTCCCATATTTTTGAAAGGTATGAAATGGTATAGAATATTAGTTAAATAATAAAAATCTCATAATAGATATTTTTTAATTTTCCTTCTTTACTGGGCCGTATGGTTTACCCAAACATTTTCCAAACTGTGAAAGCACTGTGTGAAATCCACTATTTAAGGAAGTTTAGGTCACATAATTACCTAGGAAGTTCACATAGTTTGAAAACCTATGAAACAACTATGAAATATTACACCTTATAGGTTGCACTGTTTTCTTGGACATTAAGCATGGTTTACATAACTGTGTGGAAACCATACACCTTGAACATGCTAGCCTATTTTTTCCTTAATTTCATGACCCCGAAGCCCTGAAACACCCCTGAGGTTCCTAATATTCCTAGAAAAAAACTCATTATCTTAATACAAGTGATTGAAACTAATTTTTAAACAAATTCATACCACCATGATGTCCAGGATCTTACACTATGGATAATGGTCATGTTACATTTTCCATGACATATTCCTATGAATATATTCTATGGAACATTTTTATTATATCTAGGTTCCTAAATTATTTACCATGGTGTATTTTTTCCCTTAAATTTTCTTATATCACAACTCATTGAAAACTCTCATGGTTTTATGTGTAATTGATAAAAACAATTTCTCCTTGTCATGTTATATCTTATTCTTATGACCAAATCTTTGAGTACATGATGATATATTTTCCCTTAATAATTGTTTGATATCACCCATACATTATGATTCCATTGAATATGTTATGAATACAATTATAATTTTTTATAAGTATACAATATAATCTAGTGTATCTTTTGTATGGTGGAATTTTCACAAGTTTCCTATAGTAATTTTCTTATATTACATTTCCTCAAAGAAAAAAAATGTTCTCTTCCTAGGATGGTGAGATTATTTTGTGAGATGTGTGATTGTTTTATGAAAATTATTTAAATTAAATTCATGTTTATATTATGTTGTTATTTTCAGAATCATATAATTGATTAGTTATTTTTTTGGATTTGTTCAATAATTTTTTGTATTACAATGGGAAAACCTAAGTGAAAAACCTTGTTGTGATTATATTGGATAATTATAACTATAGTTTAACGTCCTAATGTTTTGCTAAAGTAATTATATCTTGGTTACCCTAAACATTTCATCACTTTCTACATACTATATGTGGATATGGCATATGACACATATATACCTAGTGGTAATAAGTCTGAAAAGTGAACATTTTTTATTAACACGATTTTCACATAGTGCATGACAATGTGGCTATACTACACTCCATGTTTTACACTCCTAGGGGATTTTATTTTGGAATTCACCTTCCATTTATGAATTATAATAGATTATTATAGAACAACATTATTGTGTGGTTAGAGTACCTTATATGAGATATATAATTAATAACCTAGTTTAATTCATATTTACTTATTAAATTTATGATTTATTATGTATATGTTAAAACTTTAACCTTTTTAGATTAATTAATTTTTCCCTTAAATTACATTAATAAATAAATTTATAGAGAATTTAAAACCAGATCTCAAAATGGGATTGACAAGAAACGAGATGATTCTAATTATGAGAAACAAAATGGGATGATGGAAAATAGTGTAGAATCTTGTAGTGATTCTCACTCAAATTTCCCAATATTTGAAAAATAATTAAAACCATTTTGACAACCCAAATAAAATATGGAAATATAATATTTCAATAACATCTTACATGGGATAATTTGGACCACAATTCAATGGATAATTAAATAAAATTATTTCGATGAAATGGATTAATGTTATGGAGAATATATTTTATGATTTTTAGTGCACATAACCTTAGAATGTTGTGTTGGTCGATTAAATTTTAGATGGTGAGGTATACAAATAGTGGAATCTTATTAAAAATACAATTTAATAAGAATATTTATACTCTATATAATGGGATAAGTTAAATAACTATAATTTACCATGTATTTTTCTCATACTCTTTACATAAATATGTAGACATAATTCATGGAGTTGGAAAAAAGGAAGATAAATCAATTGGAAAATATGATGAAACTTTATGAGGATCTCATTGTATGATCCTATATTTATCATTGATCCTATGATTAAAATTTATCATTTATTATTTTGTTTAAATTCAAGTATTCTAAATTTATAATCTATAAGAGTCTTTGGATACTACAATGAGATTATTCGATGTGCGTTGAAAGAAGATATGGAAATTATAGACTCTCATTATAATAGAGATAGATAGAGGGAATGGAAATTATAGTATCATGGAATCTCCAATGATATGTCAACTATGGGAAAGAATTTTTAACTACCTACTTATATATTTTTTAGGAGGAATCACCCAAGTAGATTCATCAAAGGGAAAAGGAAGTGATTCATGTGTGGAATGATTTATAATAAATATGTTGATTCTCAATAGGGGATGATAAGGAAATCATTTTAAATAGAGGAAAATATTTTCCCAAAAAAAATTCCTCCAATACTAGAATTCTTAAAATGTAAGTAGTTCAGATATTATACAAATCAATTTATAAACCCATAGATAATTTATATAATAGTCCTTTATGACCACCTAAACTAGGGGGAGAAAGAATGAGTGTATGTTACCACAACCATTATGGTGGATCCTGAAAATAAAGTGATGCAAGGTATACTAATTATTTTAATATAGAACTATAAAATCCTTATTTAAATTTTTTTTCTCCACATACCTTCTTCTAATGAATTTTTTCAAGGAAAAATGATTTACTACCTCAAGAATTAGAAATTGTACTCTCTATAAAAACACATGGTGCTATAATGATATCATATAATACATATAAAACTTCTCTAATAGATTTTTTTTGAAGATACATCTTGTGAATCTAGTTCTTATTCTCTTCATTTAATATAACATTATAATGGGTATAGATTGTATTTCCTTTTATAATGAACATATAAATTGATGGGGATAATAAAATATCATTTCAAATCCCAAATCATAATTTTGTATAACATCAATGTAAGGAAGACCATTATCTCTCTTTAGAAACACAATCCGTTATATGGGTCTTGATACTTATAAAATGAGGACTTCTAGTTTATCTGATAAAGGAGGAATTCAACATTAATTGAATTTCTATTATATAGAAACATAATAATATATTTCTATAAAAATCACCTAGTAATCCCTAAGAGTATCATGTTGATTTTTTATTTTAACTCATACCTTGATCCACACCTATATCAACATTTCATTATAGGATCTCCCCCATTAAGTTTTCAGAATTAAAGAAGTAGCTATATTAGAAACTTTAAAAGTGTTTTATTTTTCTAATTTCTTCTCCATGGGGTGAAGATTAAAAATTTTCAAATACAGTGATGGTTAAATGGGATATTTAATTGATTTTCATGATATTAATATAATCATGATCAAGAAAAACTATCCATTACATAGTATTGATGATTTCAAGGACAACTCATTTGAACTCAATACATATTTAGGATTGAACTTAAATATGGTTATAATCAGTTAAGGGTTAAAAGGGAGGAAATGTCTAGTATATGGCATGGAATCTATGAATTTATAGTTATTACATCTAGAAATCAGAATCCCACATTCATTGTTAGGTATCTAAAGAATATACTTTTTATAACTACCTTGATCAATTTAGTTGTCACCTTTATTGAAGAAATTATTATATATTCAAAGAGAAAGTAAAGGTATGATCTCCACTTTCTGATTTTGCTGAAGTTATTAATAAATGTGGAAATATATTTTAATTTTATAAGGTGTGAAAACTTCTTATACAATGTGTCATTCTTTGTTCACGTAATGAATAGTGTCATTATATCTATAATACTTTTGAAAATATAAGTTATAGATTATTGTCCATGACAAACCACAGTAACTGGAAACCATATTTTTCGTGGTTTTTCTAGGTATTATTGATGATTTGTGATAAATTTATAATAGATATCTAATCCATTGACCAATATAATACAAAAGGTTGTTATAGTCCTTTGGATAGAGAAATGAAAATAAATTTTCATGCAACTAATGAAGTTTTTGGTCACTTCACTTGTAATTAAATTGGCATGCAATGGGGAAGGGTTATTAATATATAATTAGTATTTTAAAAGTTAATGTGATGAATAAAAGTGAAAAATGATAGGTAAGTTGATTATTCCTGGTGATAATTTATGATTCGTGATAAAAATTACCTAGCACATGATTTGGAGGTGGAAACCGAGATCATTGCATTAATGATTTGGTGGAATTATATTTATTATTAAATGTGTGATCCATATACTGACTACAAAATCTTAAAATATATATATTATCACAATGAAGGAATTAAAAGTCTCCAATTCGGATGGTTGGAATTAACAAATTATTATGAATACTTAATAAATTACTACTCAAGAAAGTAAAATAAGGTGAATGTTTCTCTTGATAGAAAAGGGAATTCCACCATATCTATGATGAGGATTAAAAAATACCATGTACTTCTGTAATTTTAAAGGATGAATCTTGAATTTATAAAGGAGGTGATGAATCCTATTTTTCTAAAATAAAATACTAAAATAATCATTCACGGGATGATCAAGAATGAATATAAGGATAATGTAGAACCATTGAAAAAGGAAGCAAGTATTATTGAGTTTAACTTTGATAAAGAGTGATTAATAAGGTTTGGAAACCAGACATGTGTCCCATAAAAACATTAACCAAAAAGATAGATTTTGGACGATGCACAAAATTCATCCCTATATATTTATCTAGGAATCATGATGATGTATATATATATCCATGTTAAAACTTATAGTGGTATAAAATGAAAAGTGATATCACAAAATAAATATCTTGATACTGGTTATCAAATAATTTTAATGACAAAATGATAGAAGTCTAAGAGGATGATTAAAATTTTAACTATAAAAGAATATAAATTGGAATATCTCACATAGTATTTTATCATATGACCCCCATAGATATCTAAAATGCATAATTCCATTTGTTTGGTATCCAATCACCTTAAAAATTCATCACATTTCATTTCCACAAAATAATATATCTTTATTCACCATGTGACAAATATATATATAAGGTAGTTTGAAGGGGAACATGAATTTATAATAACTATTGTAACTGATCATAATTTGAGGATTACCATAAGTTTTGATAAATTACTCATCAATAATTAGAGACAGATAAAAGTTTCATATCTTTTATCAAACATAGACATATGGTTAGTTTGAGAGAACAATTCAAAAACATAAATATACTGATATATTGTTAAATTTGTTTTCCAAGTATATTGGGATCGACCCCTTATTCCAGTAGATTACTCATCTAATAATAGTTTCCATTCAATAATTCATATATCACCATATAAGGCTCTATATGGGATGAGATTCAAGACATTATTATGTTGGGATAAAGTTGAAGAGATATAGCAGATAGGACCTGTCATATTCTAAGAAATAATGGATAAGGTTCAATCCATTCAACTTCATTTGAAAAATTTTCCAATTTTGATAAATGATTTATGTGGATAATTATTGATGAGAACTAGAGTTTGATGTTTTTGATAATGTGTTCATTACAATATCACTAGGGAAGTGGGTCATAATATTTGGAAATAATGGTATATTAGTCCTTATGTACAACATTCCCATATAGATCCTTTATTGTCTTGTAGTTATAGATTTTTGATTATCAGAACCTTAAAATCTTTCCTTATGTACATGATTTGTTCCCTGTATAACATTTGAGTAAGTACATTCAAAACCCTTCATATATACTAAAATTAGATATTGTAAAAATAAAACATGATCACTCAATTGGGGATCAAACACATCAAACACTATATCAAAGTGATAAAGTACTGATGAATAAGACCAACCAATTGGTTATAGTTATATAGATGAATAATAATATTTAAGAAGCTAGGTGTTAACCCATTGATGTAATGAGAGTAAAAACCCCTAATGTTTTTATCCTTATAACTATATTTCAAGGAATAAATTTCCATTTTAAAGGGGGTCGAATGTAGGACCCCCGATTTTTGGTAAATTATTTTCGTTAAACAATGATGAGTTGCTTCTGTTGTATGACACAGAATAATTTATTAAAAATCAGGTTTCCAAAATCAAAAAAAATTAATAGATAATAATTTTATATTATAGTTATAAAATTCGTATGGATTAATAATAAGTAACCATATTATTAAATAGATCCAAAAGGTGTAATTGTTTTTCATTTTATGCTTCACATTGCACAATTTATTTAAAAATTATTTTTTCGCACAAAGTTAACTAATATAAAAAATAATTATTATATGGTAAAAGGATTTTAAATTTGGTATAATTAGGTCCAAATTCATTAAAAGTACCATTTCGTTTTTTGGCATAAAAAATATTACATTGATTAATGTGAAATAATGTGATGATAGTAAAACTATTATTTTCAATGAATTTCTATATTATTTTTATTTAATATAATATAAAATACAATAAATTAATATATTCCAAAAATTGGAAATAATATGATTTTTCATGAAATAAACAAATATATTGGAACTAATTTAATGGGCAATACATTTTAATTATTATTTATGACACTTAATGTTTAAAATGAAATCTTTCTACCAAAACAATTTTTTAAAATCATAATATGTATCAATTTAAAATTAATATTTATATTATTTATACATGGAATTATACTATATGTAGTATAAATTTCGATTTATAATTTATAAATTTGGTGTGAAGAGTTATTTTATGGTGTTAGTAAAACATATAATATTTTATTAAATAACAATAATTGAGAAAAAAACAAAGATGGTGAAATCTGAAAACCTAATGCTCAATGTCTTGAAATATGGTTAAAACATGTTTTTAAATTGTTTTTAGAGAGTTTGTATAAAATATATAATCACAAATTATATTATAAACCTATTTGGGATATTTTTTACCCATGAAAAATGTAATTCCATTATTGAAAACAAGCGTGTTTATAAAAGTTCCCCTTTATTCACTTATAAAATGAGAAAACTTCCACCACATCATAATACGCACACCCAATTGATTTTTTTATAAAAAATTATATTTTTCTCTAAATAAAATCATATCTCATGTTATTTACCCTATTTTCTCAATTAGATAGACTAATTCCCTTATTTTCGAAAACAAATCTCAAGTTCTCAACATAATTATTTCTTACACCTTAGTATTTTTTTCTTAATATTACTTTTAATAAAATATTCTAGAAACCCTAACATAATTAAACTATTATTATTAACATAATAGAATGTTATTATATTAATTGATAAACCATTTCTCAATACTTTCAATCCAATAGGGAAAAACAACATCTATTATGTGTATTTTTAGACTAGAGGCACCGTGAAACTATATGCCTTGATATTCATCACCAACATTCATGTTTGATAGAATGGATGGATTTGATGGATTAATATACATTTTATTTCACAATTATAATTATAAAATTATAACTTATCATATACCATCATTCTACCCATTCCTTGAGAAATGGAATCATTAATCATGTCTATGGCATACTACACCCTCTCTGAATGATGATTTTTTTTTGTTATCACTGTCCATCATGGATGGTAATAAGAATGTATTTAATGATGATATAAGAGATCTATTACATGTATTTTATTCTATAAAAGTTAAATAAAATTTTGTAAAAACATTTTATAACTCATAAAATCATTAGAATAATCTCTATTTTGGTTCATTTTTGACAACCTAGTTAAATTTTGTTATAATGTTTAAACCCGGAATGATTTTGGAATTTTATACAATGGAACATAAATTAATAGTAATATTTTAAATATATTTTATGATTCTAAAAATGTTTTATCAATATTTATTATATTTAATAATATATATATTTGATTATTCAACATTTTGAAACTAATTCATTACAATATAATTTTTAATGTACCATATCTATATTTTTCACATAATCAAATGGGGCATAAGAAATCCCTAAAAAACAAGAAATATATTATCTTTATTAATCTATGAATAATGAAATTTTGGATATGAATAATAAATAAAACCATTGTGACAAAACTATTTAATTTACATCTCCTTTTAAATTAAACATAACTTTTGAACTATTTATTATTGTGAAGTTTCTTGGAAGAGTTTGTGAGGTAAAAAATGGAGGGCATCTTGGATGGTGATATTTTTCTAGCTTAAAGAAGATACAATAACTATATAGGCTAGCTAGTGGGATACACCCGCCATCTTGTGGATTCTACAGTATCTAGAGCATGGATGAAGATCCCACTAACCAGAATATTGGGCTCCTAGGTTGAATTGGTTATGCCCAATGGTCATTAGCTAGCAAGTCATTTCCTTAGATACTGGAAATAGCAACACTTTTATAGTAATTTTTCAAAAAACGTTTCATCCACTCACTTTTAATTATTATGTCTTGACCTCTTCGAAACACAAGAACCTAAGATTTTCCTGTTAGTGAATTTTAGTTCCCTCATCTCATTCTAACTACACCATTAGAAGCATGAACAATAGTTTGATCCTACATTCTTGAACTAGTTATTTATCCCTGGAACTATACTAATCTATTTCTCTTGTAATTAATATAATCCATTTATATATTTGATTTCTTCATAATATCTTGGTGTTTTGGTATGATCTCACATGGAATTATTTATTGCTGAATAATTGGAATTTGGATTCTGAGATTTAGTTTTTGTGCATCAATCAGACCTATATCATTTTTATCATCATATCATTTTGAGTATGTTTTAACTTGACCTGCCAAAAGGGCGAGTTTTATTCTCAATATTGATCCTAGAATACTAAATCATGCTTCATTTGGATTTGTTATTGTATATAGTTTTTCAATTAAACTCAGATGTAATCCTAAGACATCAATTGAAGTTACACCAATAGTGGGAAGACATTGAATTTATTACCTGGTTTATATGGGTTCCTTGTATTATAATTTGTAGGTGTGTATATCCTCATGAGAGATATATTTCATATGTGATTACAGGATGTGTCTATCTGTATCCTATTATGAATATGTATATATTACATTAATATCTATTATTATGGTTATTATTTATTCATAATATGATGGGATTTTGATCAATCATTAGTATCATATATCATATGTGTTTTTTAGTCATTTGCTGCTGAGAACGCATGATGTGGTAATTTTAATATCCCCTAATAGGTAGTTTATAGCCATAGGACAACATGTACATTTGATTTCCCAATTTTTTGGATGTGTCAAATTACATTTAGGTCTATCCCATCGATGGTGGGGTGTCATGTTGATGATGGATGTTCCTTATTGAATGGATCCTAAGAAGTTAGATCTAGTCTAAAAGGAATAATAATATATGTTATCGTTTTTTGATATACTTTTTGTTATCTATACAATCTTTACATTGATGTAATGAACTGTCATATCTTATAAACCAATATTAATGGTTTTCGGTGGTGTCCAACTAAGACATGTACTCACAACTTTCTCGGGAATTTAAATTCATCTACAGATTTCATTGTAAAATATTTTGAGAAGGTAAAGGGTTATTTTGGGGACAGATGAGTAGGTTTATCAAGGGGATATGTATGTTATAGTATAACATCATGATAGTTAAATTCCTCCCTGTATATTTATCTTCTTACCTCATACATTGATCCATCACCTTCAGGGATTTATTTTATTCGATTTAGTTTATATGTCAGATATTTCATATTGATACAGCATGGGTTTTTATTTATTATTTATGCATTTTATCTAATGGTTATTTATTTTTAAAATCCTTATTTTTTGATTTATTATTATCATTTCATTTATTATTTTCTATTTTTTAACTAGTGCTGAGGGAATATTCATTCCATGATGGTATTTTGGTGATAACCACTAGTGGTAAAACAATTTAATAATATGAGGCACACATGAGGTTTTATAGAATCAAATTTCAAACTTAGTGATTTGGTTCATGGTGTTTTTACCACTATTATGGAATTTTTCCAAAATGATCAAGATTACTCAACCAAATATTTAAAATTGACAAAAATTACTAATATAAATGTAAATATTAATAATAACTGATGTTTATAAAAGGATATAGATAATTATTTGAATTTTTAAAAGGTGATTAAGATTTTTATTTTTATTATAAAATAATATTCAATAATGTCGAGTAATAAGGAATATAATGTATGGTTTTTTATTGACTCGAATTATAATTTTGAGTTATAATTATTCATTTTTATTTTGGTTTTACAAGATATCATTATTCTATTCTGTGAAGATACTAAAATTCATCATAACTTTTGGATTTTTATACTTTTTATTCAAATATTTACCTTGAAGAATTTATTTTTATAATGTTTATAATTATTGAGATTAATTCTCATCCAATTTAATGACGTTTTCTACTACTTGTCCAAATTTAACTTACCCACCAATATTCTTATTTATATGTGGAAACCTAATTATGAGTTATCTCAGATGAAACTCATATTCTACTTCTCCTATTTTAAAAAATAATGTCTTATTTCTATTATTACGATGAGGGTGTTCAACAAAGTTATTTTAAAATATTAAAAATATTTTTAATCATTTAATTCTGAAATATTTTATCTTCATATCCAAATTCATTTTGTTATCCCTTATATCAAATTTAGGAAATTTTATTAATTATTTTATTGAAAGAATTTTTTTTCTTATTTTTTAATTTCACATTTTCAAAAAGATACTTTTGAATGTGATCTAAAACATCTTTTTTTCTAACAATGTTAAAAACATTTTCTAAAAAAATATTTAGTTTCGCTAGAATTTACCACTTTATCTTAAAAGGAATTATTTCCAAGGAAATTATTTTTCATGAAACACCCTATAAATTGTATAATGAAATACCAATTTTGAGTTATTGAATTTTGGGTATAAATTATATTTGTTCTTTTAGCCAATTTTTGTGAGACCATTTGGAAATTTTGTGAAACCCATTTTCCTTTAAATGTGTTATCTTTGAAATGATAAATGAATACCTTTTTATTCACAAAGTTTTTCATTATATTTTGAAATAATTGATATCTTATGGAACACATATGTATTCATGGTTGATAGGGGAGTACATATGTCACCCTCTAATACATTGTTTAATGTTTTATATCTCATGAGATTATATAGTGTGAGCCTTCCTAAATATGATCAGAGAATTAAAGTGTGGGACTTAAATGGATATTATCAAAAATTAAAGGGTCATCCTTTATGGATATGTTCACAAATTAAACTATAGTCCATCCTGGATATGATTAAAATATGATGATACCTTATTCTTATGTTCATACAAAAGATCATGGTTATGATATGTCTCAAGAGAATGTAACATTCCCATTCCATATCCTATGATCACACACCCTATATCATGTTTATTATCGGATGGTTCCACACTCATTGTTCATGGGTTATATTATCTATTATATGTTCTTCTATCAAGACTCATAAAGAACTCTCAAGGTTTTATGTTTTTTTAATATGAAATTTCCCCTCTTTTCCTTTTTTATCTTATTTTTTTGATTTAAGCCTTTGTAACTTAATGAAATGTTATTCCTTATATATCTCAAAAGATCACCCATTTATTATGATTAAATTCTATAGTTTAAGAATTTTATGATTGATTACGATATATTCTGAAGCGGGTCTAGTGTGGATAATTTATGGATAAATTTGAACAACCATTTTAGATTAGGTTTATTATGTTGCTAGTCCTCAAAGACGCTAACGATTCACTACCTAGGATTGTGAGATTATTTATTTAGTTGTAAGGGTATCTTATGAAAATTATTTAAAATAAATAAATTTTTATAATGGAATTTTTTACTATACCTAATCCACTTTCAAATATGTTCACATCACAAAAGAAGACATAGGGGTTTGCTAGTGCAAAAAAATACAATACTAATGGTGAAACAAAAATATATATTGGCTACACCCAATGGGGAACCTATCATTTGTTTTAATGAAAATGTTGATGAAAACGTTATATGACTAGACTCATATAAATAATATATGAATAAAGATGAAACAAATAGTAATATTTTAATGAAAATATTGTCAAATGACAACAAACTTCATGATCTAACGTGTTAATAAAGATTGATTTACCCCACTCTAGCTAGATCCGAATGACATGAAATTGAAGGATCACTCAGCCAGACAATATCTTCCTCTTATTTAAAAACAAGAGGATATCATTTAGGTATAAAACCCAATTAAATTAATTCAAAACCCTACGATATCACCCTAGGACTCCAAAATAATCACACAAATCTATTAGAATAGAAAGATCCATTGGTACAAATCAAACTAGAGACAGGATCTAGAAGTTGACACTAAATAATCTTGTTATGTCCTAGAAGTCTTGAATAACTAATTAGGATCACCATCTGTCCTTTTAATACATACATCCCAAATATATCTTCACAAGAGCCTAAACATCCCGGGATAACATAACCCACTTTGTGAGGGCCTAATCACCTCACAATCCCAAACCCTATATCCATAGATAGTATTAAACAATGGGTTAGAACTCATCAATATCATATATTAACTACATATAACTTTATAACACCATCCAATGGAGTATATAAATAGATTAATCATAGGGAAAGCAAGTAATCCAAAAGAATTCCTATGGTATCCTACATATGTAAGAATATCCTCAAAAAAAAGAAGTAAGAAAAACCTAGGGGTTAAGAAACACTCTAACACATTATAAAAAACTATTAAACCTCATAAGAAACCTATCAGAGTCATGAAAAGGTGACCATCATTTTTCCCTTAATCCTTAGCATGAAAAGGAAACCATACAAGGGGGTCCATCAGTATTATAAAAACCTCGAGTTAAGCCTGTTATAAGAAATACTCAACCAACTTCTTCAACAGACGACCTATTATCTAGAAAAACACCACCTATAAATGAAACATCATAGAATAGTATTTAGAAAATGGAATTACAAAAAGAATAACACACTAACAAGAGGTCATCCTCAAAGGGGTCCCTCAGACCCATATCAACCACTACCCAATGGTACCCGACCATACTAAACACATAATAGTGTTACCCCACACTAAAATATTAAAGGTAACTAAACAAAAACAAACATATGTTAACCTCATCTACTGAAACCCTGAAAAACAAGTTCTATAATCAAAAAACTAACATCTAAACTCACACTAAACCCCTTAAAATTCATAGGACAAATTGTAATTTGATCTCCCCTTCCACTAACTCTGCAAAAGATACCAAACTAACCCACATAGTTTCATGATCTTAGTCATCTAAAATTTTTACAAACCTCGCCTAATTCTCACACCAAGAATCATTACACTTAAGAATATTAAAGAATAAAAACCCAAGGGAATCACTCTATATCTTCTAACCAACCCAATCCATCATTCCACAACCTCTACTATCTCCAATTTCCTTAGCATAATATACAATGAGGAAAATCAATTAGAATGGGAAAATAACAATTATATTTTTGAATCTATGGTGATAAACCAATTGAATAACAACTTAATAGGAAGTATATGATTTATACGACATATATATGGTGTGTACCCTAACTCTTTTCCATGGGTGTGTACATCATAAAAACATGGAATGAAATTCCTAAGAATGTATCATACACTAAGCCAACACAATGTCTTATCCACATGGTGTAAATTCACATTTAACCCACATGTGGTTTTTGAGAAATACCCAACATAACCTCTTCCCATGCACTACAAATAGGGTCTAGTCGTTTACCAAACATAGACATGTTCCCCCAAATGGGGTGTCAAGAAGAGTACCCCCACCATACACCACATCACCCAACATAGTGTATAACAACAATAAATGAAATGTAGTCTAGTTATCCTTCTATTTCAGAAAACAGATAAGAACACATTATGTGTTTTATTAAACTACACATCATGATATAGGGTTTTCTTGAACATTAAACCCCTTGTAAAGCATGGAAACTATCGATTCATCCAAAAAACACCGAACATAGGCCCTAATGGATCCCCTAACAACACATAAAAGGATTAAAGAAGTTTAAAACTGGTATATGGTTATGTCATTATAAACTTAATCAAAATTTCATCCTCATAGTGAAACATAAAATCTTACAAAACAATTTCTTTGTTCTCAAGCAAAATATCCGCATATGGAACATTAAATAAAGATTAATGTTTGATACCCTCTATTTTGAACATGAGCCTCATCCCAATTGGTGAGGACTCCTTAAGTGTATCCAGGAGACCTATGATTGAATCTAGGAGGAGGTTAATTTCTGGGTACTATAGCAGGATTGTAGTAGGACAATAACAGTACTGTAGCAGGAACTGTGCAGAAAAATAGAAGCAATTGTAGATGGAACTGTAGTAGGCACTTTTTGGCACTGTAGCTTCGGGGAATATTCCCCCGTTTGGGCCTTCGGCTCACTAATTTGGTCCCTGAGTCCTTTAAGGCCTTCAGGACACCCAGTCCTTCTGGTCAGTAAGGCCTTCGGGACAACTCATGGCCTTCAGGACACCTTCAGTGTAGATGAAAACCAGACAACCTACAAGGAACAAACTTCAGAAGGAGGAGGAGTAATGATATTTCACCATATAAGAAGCTAAATGGATTTCAAAAATGAGAGGGTATGGAAGCTGCCATCGGGAAAATTCTGTGCATGCATAGGAAAGCCTAGTCAAACCGCCATACGAAAGTGGAGAGTTGATTTCACGAGGAAGATACTAGGGTGGAGCAGTTCCAAGTAATTAGACTGGGTTGTATGTAATGTTTGAAGACCTACGGGAAATAAATTCCACTAAGGCCTATGGTCCATCTAATACTTATTCCTACAGGTCTTGTAAGGGTTCCACCTCTCCCCATGAATGGTGGATTATCAAAATCAATATCAAAATGATACCATCTCTTTATTGTTATAATTTCCCTCATCCATTCACTTGATAAATTGGGGGTTACTTCTTAAAATACACATGGATTCATATGGGGAATGGAGGAAATGATAAAGGAGAATAGAGAATAAAAGATATGAAACAATAAAAAAATGACTGCTTCAATGGCCTGACCAAAGACCTAGAACCATAATTTAGTTAATACCCTCCATAGGATAAAACCCCAATTTAAGACTCAACTGAAATGTTATAACATAAATCCAAGATATATCACTGAACACAACTTTTGAAATAGTAAATATTTTATGAACTAAATAAGAAATATTTTTTGAAAACATTAATGACTCAAAATTCCATCAAAGGCTTGAGACATTATTTTTAGATCAATGGAATAGTAAAAATATTATTATAAGACCACCTATCATAATTAATTACTATTATTCCATTTATAAAAACTCAAAAACAATATTTTAAATTTCCCCCAATTTTATAAAAATATAATTGTTTGGTTTGTTTAATGAAAAACATAATCTTATTTGGTCAGACATAGTATGAAATGAAAATAACTATTTTTATTGTAAAATTACCATTTAAATAAAATCATAAATATTATTCATATACAACAAAAAAATTAAACATGAATAATATAAAGGAATAAAAAAATAATTATTTACATTATATAATATGATAAATAAACATAAACACTTTATATTTATATATGTCTTATAAAAATATATTATATAATTATTGTGACAAATATTTGATAAACAGTTAATAAATTTTCGTTTTTCTTATTTTTAAGGAATAATATATTTTTATTTTTCACAAAAGGATTGTCCTTTAATTAGAGCACCCAAACATCCATCCATTCGCATGAGATAATAACTAATCTCAAAGGAAGGTTGGTCGAGAGTGGTTGAAGAGGTTAGAGCCTAGTTTGGAAAGCACAAGTATGAAGAATGTTGAGTAGACCAAAGGAAAATTCATTGTGTTGGGAAAACCCAAAGAGTTCTAGAATGTTGTGGTACCAATAGATTTGAATGGTCGTCCTTAGGACATACAGGGTAAAAAAAGTGCATTCAAGAAGAGATGTCTAATATTTGATACATTCAGTATGAAATTGTTCATCCTGAGATGAAATTCATCTCACTCTTTAATCATTGAATTCATTTTCATCCTCCAATTGACATGCCATCACCATATATATATGTTGTTCTTGTCATTATATTGTTACACAATAAAATTTTAAAACCATCCATACATTAATGGAAAAATAGTAAGAGAAAAATGGTACTCTATTTTCTATGAATCACAATATATTTTGTGTTGTATATTACTAATGTTGTGATTTTTCATCCCAGGCATGTTAATAGCTTAATTTAATTCCAATGGTGATGCACCCAATTTATGTATACATTTCCTCATATATAATTGAATATAAAAGCATGTTTTCAGAAAATATCTGTGGTTTCATGAACATATTCTTTGATTTTGGTGACTCTGTTTACTTGCAGGAGCTTTCTGGCTTAATACACAGATCAAGGGATGTTTGTGAAATTTTTGAAACTACACGGTGTGTACTTTTTATACACGCTGTGTACATCAAGACAAGGACACGGACCAAAGCAGGGAGTACATGCCCATGTCTCCAGGCAGAGATGCACGCCGTGTGGGGAGGCTCTACACGCCGTGTACCACCTTCTAGAAGCGGTGGTTGCAGAGAAATGTCCACACGCCCATGTGGTCGTTGATGAAGACACAGCGTGTTTGAACGTTTACACATCGTGTCTTCTATTCTAGAAGTTTCTGGCGGCACTACATGCCGTGTATGGTGGCACTACACACCGTGTTCACTCAACTTGCAGGCGGTGCCATGTGAAAAAGTCAAGAACGGCGTGCTCGACCACCTGCCAGTGGAGAAAATGTCGCCAAAACGCGTTGACGAAAAGTACACGGCGTGTACTTTCTCTACATGCCGTGTACATTGTTTTTCTATAAAATGAGGCCTTGGCCTACGAATTTTGGGAGTTCAGAACCATTGGAGAAGGGAGAAGCTCTGCTACCACCATTCCCGAAGCCACCAAGGTGCTGTCATCCCGCTATTCCACCATTCCACCCTCCGATACTCTACCTCAACGCCTACACAATGAATCCGTCAGGTATCACGTTTGTTATTCCTCTCCTAAATTCTATGTGTAACTAAACCCCTCGGGTTGGGGCTGTGGATGATGGGATTATAATTTGTATACTATTTTATATAGTTGTGTTTGAATCGTTGTAATTCATCTTACTTTTCTTAAGCCACTATCTAATATAACTGAAAATTCTTAGCCGGACCAAGGGAAGGATTCTCAGCGATACAAAAGAAAGGTAACGGTGAAAACTTCCATGACCATTGGAAGGTTTTCACCGATTCAAGTAATGGACTGGACATAATAAAGAATTAAGGACATTGACTACCGGACCAAGGAGTCAACTGCTCTAATTACAAAGAAGAGGAACCGGACCAAGGAAATCTTGTTACAAAATAGAATCCTGAATGATTGAATTAGTATGAACAGCACAACCATTTAAACAATCTGCATAAGAACTCCTTATTCACCACAGCCCCGTCACGTCTTTTCTTTCCATTTCTAAGAACTCTTTAAATTTACCTGTTGTTTTCCTTCAAACTGTATACATTCTTCAAAGTAAATCAGTTTAGTTTAAATCAAAACCCAAGAATCAACCCAATCATTTTTAAACTTTGCATACTTCACCTAATTAAGTATTAACTCAATGAAATTCATGCACATCATGGTTCCCTGTGGATCAACCCCGAACTTATGCTATACTAAAGTTCTAAGAATGGGTAATTAATTTGGGATGCATAAAACTTCAACCAACGACAAGCATAGTCCAAATTTTGGCACCGTTTCCAGGGATCTCTCGTTGAGTGATAAGATTTAAATTGTGTTAATAATTGACTTAAGTGAACATAAAAATCAAAAATTATAAAAAAAAATCTCTTTTCTAAATGTCATTTCAAATTTTCTCTTTTTCTATTTTTTCCTTTTACGCCTGGTGTTCGTTTTTGTATTGTGTAGCGCTTAAATTGTATGTTTCGACGCTGTACACAATCCAGGAGTGCCAAGTCTTCGTAATTAGTTCCGCTTGACCCGGAAATCGAACGGACCTTGCTTCATCGTCGGCGTACACAGACAGAAACTCACAACCATCTACAAAGACCTATGGAGAACAAGGAAGAGGAAGCACCAGTCGTAGATGCTGTAACTGAGCATCAGCACTAAGAGCAGCAGCCTCCCGCTGCTGGTCTACCAGAGCAACCTCCTAGTGCCTTTATGGAATTCCTCCCAAGGGATTACCAATGGCCGCCGCAGAAACTCTTCCCACGACCTTACTTTTCCCCTCAGGAGAAGTTTATGCAAGCTCCACCCCATCAACAACAACCTCCAAGACGTAACCTTATGGAGTACGGACTTCCTTTGATACACGGAGCTGATACGGGCATCGTTCATCCTCCGTTCCAGGCCCAGTACTTCGAGATCAAGCCTGCTATCATGCAGCTGATACATAACATAGTCCAATTTGGAGGCCTGGCCAGCGAGGATCCGAACGCCCATCTCTCCAACTTTCTGGAGATCTGCGACACCTTTCGGTACCATGGAGTGTCCAAGGACGCCATCCTTCTTGGCCTATTTCCCTTTTCTCTACGGGATAAGGTGAAGGATTGGATCAAGGGGCAGCCACAACGATCTATCCTCACCTGGGAGGTGCTATCCCAGGCGTTCCTTTCCAAGTACTTCCAGCCATCCAAGACGGTGACACTCCGGAATGAGATTCATAACTTCCAGCAGCACGAATCTGAGTCGTTTTACGAGTCCTGGGAACGCTTTAAGGAGATGTTACAAAAATTCCCCCATCATGGACTCCCACTCTGGATGCAAGTCCAGACCTTTTATGGAGGACTTACCACGAATACCAAGTCCATGGTGGATGCTGCTACTGGAGGTACGGTGATGCGGAAGTCCCCCGAAAAACTATTCGAACTACTGGAAGATATGTCAGCCAACAGCTTCCAGTGGCATTCCGAGCGGGGGACTCTAAAGCTAGGTATGCACAATATTGACACTACCACAATGTTGGCTGCTCAGTTGGACGCTGTGTCCAAGAAAATCGACGCATTGAACCTCAAAGGAGCATCTCAAGTTCATGTGGCGCACCATCCGGCATGTGGCGACTGTGGTGATAACCACATCATGGGAGAATGCCCGGGTTCAACTAGAGGCACCTCGACGAGCGAGGTGAGTTATGTTGCCCAAAATTTAGGGCACAACCAGTACCAGCAATACCAGAACCCGGCATGTAGAGATCACCAGAACACAGGTTGGGGCCAACAACAATAGAATCCTCCGCCCCAATGACCGCCCAACTACAACCAACCTTCATATCAGAACCAATTCCAAAGGCCGCAACAACCCCAGCAGGGTCCTTATCAGCAACAAGGGTATCAAAACCCTCATCCACAGTAGCCACGATAGCCACCTCCTCCACCGGATCAACAACCACCTCAGCAGGAGAACACTTCAAGGTTAGAGGATTTGATGACTAAATTCATATCTACTGCTGAGACTCGGTTCCAGAATCAGGAAGCCTTGATTTGAGGCTTGGAGAATCAGATTGGCCAGCTGGAAAATCAACTCTCAAGGAGGCATCCCGGTACACTACCAGGGAACACCGAAAAGAATCCAAGGGAGGAGGCCAATGCTATCATGCTCTGGAGTGTAAAAGAGCTCCACCAGGACCACCAATCAGCACATCAAGGTGTATCCAAACCCACTGTTGAAGAAAAATGTACCAATACTGACCCCTCCTCATCCAATATCCCACAGAAGGAGGCTTTACAAAATAAAGAAAAGGAAGTAATCCAACCATTCAAGCCTGCCTTACCCCTTCCGGAAAGATTGAAGCAAAGGAACCTGGACCCCCAATTCAGAAAATTCATGGATGTGTTCAGGAAGCTCCACATCAACATACCATTTGTGGAGGCCCTGACACAAATTCCAACCTACACCAAATTCATGATGTAAATTTTCTCAAATAAAAGGATGATGGGGGATTTCGGAGTTATTGCACTAACGAAGGAGTGCTTCACGGTGGTTCAACATTTCATTCCTCCCAAACTCCAAGATCCAGGTAGTTTCACCATTCCTTGTACTATTGGATCCTGCGAATTTGGGAAGGCCCTCTGCGACTTAGGGGCCAGCGTGAACCTTATGCCCCTCGGATTTTTCAAGAAGATGGGACTCCACGAGCTCAAGCCTACCTGCATCGCACTTCAACTTGCTGATTGATCCATCAAGCACCCGAAGGGACTACTAGAGGACATACTAGTCAAGGTGGGTAGGATGATTCTCCCTTCTGATTTCATCATCCTCGACATGGGGGATGACCAGGAAGCACCTCTTATACTTGGAAGGCCTTTCTTGGCAACTGGGAAGGCCATGATCGATGTGCACCAAGGGGAGCTTATTTTTTGGGTAGGTGATGAAAGAGTTTCCTATAACGTCATCAAATCCATCAAACATTCTTCCTTATCAGAGCATGAGGACTGTTATGCAGTGTCCACCATGGATAATCATTTTAGCGACAAAGGGGATGAACTGGTATGTTCTTTTATTTCGAATAATTTAACTGATCCATATATTCTATTAGAGGAAGAACTAGAAGATTTTCAATTCATAGAAGGCCAGGGCGGCCACTATTGGCAGCGTGCAGTTGTTCCTGATATTTTGGAATGGGACGAGGTGCAACCACTTGTGCCTTCGATTTTAAAGGCGCATGAACTCGAACTGAAGCCTCTTCCATCTTCTCTCAAATATGGGTATCTAGGACCCAATAAAACCTTTCCTGTTATACTTAATGCAGAACTATCACAGGAGCAGGAAGATGCACTTCTGCAGGTTCTCAAACAACGGAAGCATGCTATTGGGTGGACAGTCGCTGATCTGAAGGGCATCACCCCTACCATTTTCACTCACAAGGTGCTACTAGAAGAAGGTTGCAAGCAATCTCGGCAACCACAACGGTGCTTGAATCCTCCCATGAAGGAAGTTGTAAAGAAGTAGGTGATCAAATTATTGGACGCAGGCATCATCTATCCCATCTCGGATAGTCCATGGGTGAGTCCTCTCCATGTGGTGACCAAAAAAGGGGGTATCACTGTGATTTCAAATGACAAGAACGAACTCATCCCTACACGCACTATCACGGGATGGAGAGTCTGTGTGGATTACCGGAAGTGGAACGATGCAACAAGAAAAGACCACTTCCCCTTGCCATTCATGGATCAAATGCAAGAGAGGCTAGTAGGGCACAACTTCTATTGCTTCCTCGATGGTTTTTCCAGTTACAACCAAATCTCCATTGCTCCAGAGGATCAGGAAAAGTTCACTTTTACTTGCCCCTACGGCACATTTTCTTATCGAAGGATGTCTTTCGGCATGTGCAATGCCCCCGCCACCTTCCAGCGCTATATGCTGGCCATCTTCCATGACATGGCGGAATCAATCCTGGAGGTATTCATAGATGATTTTTCCGTTTATGGAAAATCATTTACCATTTGTTTACGACACCTAGAGCTTTTTTTGGAAAGATGTGAGCACACTAACCTAGTTTTGAACTGGGAAAAGTGTCATTTTATGGTGCAAAGTGGCATAGTCCTTGGCCACAGAATTTCAGCGAAAGGGATAGAGGTTGACCCAGTGAAGATTGAAGTCATTTCACGACTACCAATACTGACTTCCATCTGCTCCATCCGCAGCTTCCTGGGGAATGCAGGATTTTACAGGCGGTTTGTCCATGACTTCTCCAAAATAGCCCAACCCCTCACTAATATTCTATCCAAGGATGCCATATTTGAGTTCAATGACCATTGTGTCAGATCTTTTGATCATCTGAAGAAGCGCCTTGTTGAAGCTCCAGTTATGATTTCTCCCAACCGGGAGGAACAATTTGAGGTGATGTGCGATGTGAGCGACTACGCAGTAGGAGCAGTCTTGGGCCAGCGCCTTGACCAGATTTTCCGACCTATCTTTTATGCCAGCAAGACACTCAACAAGGCACAGATTAACTACACCAACACAGAAAAGGATATGCTCTCAGTGGTTTTTGCATTTGACAGGTTTTGTTCTTACTTAGTGTTGTCTAAAGTTATTGTTTATACTGACCATGCAGCACTAAAGTACCTACTCAACAAGAAAGATGCGAAGCCCCGATTGATCTGCTAGGTACTCCTCCTACAAGAATTTGATCTAGAGATCTGGGACAAGAAAGGGAGTGAGAACTTCATTGTTGACCATCTCTCCCGCCTCGAGCTGCCACACTTAGAGAAGAAAGAAGATCGGGATATCAGGGAGGATTTTCTTGATGAGCACCTCTTTTCGATCAGTGAAACACCTCGACCATGGTATGCTGATATCACTAATTTTCTGGTTACAGGTGTCGTTCATCCCGACCACTCCTTCTAGAAAAGGAAAATATTTTTCTCTGATGTCAAAAGGTACTTCTGGGAGGATCCTCTGCTATTCTGATCCTGTGCAGATGGAGTGATCCATCGTTGCATCTCGGAGAATGAAGTTCACGGTGTCCTGAAGTTCTATCACGCCTCACCAGTAGGAGGACATCATGGCCCAGACCGTACCATAGCTAAGATCCTGCAGTCTGGATTTTTCTGGCCCACCATGCATAGAGATGCCTTAGCCTTTGTTTCCTGTTGCGATCGGTGCCAGAAGACAGGTAATGTGGGACATAGAGCCAAGATGCCTCAGCACCCCATCCTGGAGGTCGAGATTTTTGACGTCTGGGGCATAGATTTCATGGGTCCTTTTCCCCCATCTTTTGGAAACACTTACATCCTGGTCTGCATCGACTACCTCTCCAAATGGGTGGAAGCTATTTCTACAGCTCACGACATAGCCAAGGTATTAATAAATTTCTTAAAGAAAAATATTTTTAGCAGGTTTGGAGTTCCTCGAGTACTGATCAGTGATAGAGGGACCCACTTCGACAATACACTGATGAGAGGAATACTATCGAAGTATGGATTAAAGCATCAGATGGGGACACCATATCATCCCCAGTACAGTGGACAGGTAGAGCTCTCCAATCGAGAGCTCAAGCAGATCCTGGAAAAAATAGTGAACACTTCACGGAAGGATTGGTCCAAGAAGGTAGATGATGCCTAATGGGCATATCGGACTGCTTTCAAAATGCCACTGGGAATGTCCCCGTTCCGCCTTGTCTATGGAATGCCCTGCCATTTGCCAGTAGAATTGGAACACAAAGCATATTGGGTCGTCAAAGCCCTAAATTTTGATCTGAAGGTAGTTGACGGGAAACGGAAGTTCCAACTGTCAGAACTAGATGAGATCCGATTAGAGGCATACGAGAATGTCAAGTTGTAAAAGGAGAAGACATGGGCCATTCATGACCGGATGATATCACGAAAAGCTTTCCAACCCGGTGATCACGTACTTCTCTTTAATTCTCATCTACGCTTATTTACAAGGAAGTTAAAGTCACGATGGTCGGGACCATTCCACGTTATCCACGTATTCCATCACGGAGCGGTAGAAATTTCTGGAGAAGATGGTCAACCATTCAAAGTAAGCGGGCAGTGGTTGAAATATTACCATCCTACAGATAACATGGTGGGAATGTTTTCCACCATACTCCTCCGGTAAGCAAGGTAAGAAGGTCGAGCCAACGACCTAAAACAAATGCGCTTCCTGGGAGGCAACCCAGAGGTTACACGCCGTGTCCCACTTATTACACGGCGTGTACTAAGTCTTTTTAATTTATAAACTTAATAATATAAATCTCTAGAATAAAAAATTAATAACTAGGGATGATGCCGGTGCTGATGGCAAAGTCACTGGTGTTTATTCGATCCGTCCTCGGTTCGAATCCTCCTGACCTACCTTCGGCATGGGGTTCCTTATTTTTAATTACACGACGTGTATAATATTTTTAATCTATATATATATATATACATGTGTTTAATAAAACCCATGGTGGGGATGGGCTGGTTGGCTAGAATCGTGATCCGGTTTCAAAATACCAGGGTTCGAATCCAGACAACCGTCCCATTTCCATCATTTGTTCTTTTAATAAAACCACAAGATGTGTACTCCGATATACGTCGTGTGTTCCATGATTTTTCAAATATAAATAAAAACATTTTAAAAATAAGAAATTACATGCGGGTGAA
This sequence comes from Viscum album, assembly GCA_963277665.1. Lineage (NCBI taxonomy): Eukaryota > Viridiplantae > Streptophyta > Magnoliopsida > Santalales > Viscaceae > Viscum > Viscum album. The sequence continues at coordinate 1,307,158,129 of OY728162.1, forward strand.
GTTGGCGGATTGGCAAAGTCTCGACACCAGGTTCACAAGACCCGGTTTCGAATCGCGCTAATCTCCCCGCTTTACCCCCATCCTTTCCTAAATAAAAACCACACGCCGTCTTTTTTTATTTCTTTCCATGTGTATAATCCGTATAGAATAAATATATATATATATAATAAATATGAACAGCAGAACAACCTTTTCTTTAGTGGGTGAAGGCGTCGGTTCGAATCAACCGATTGCCGGTTCGAATTCCGCCCCAAGCACCGGACAAAAGGTTGTACTACTCTTTTTCTTATTTTAAAATACACGGCATGTATTTCCCGATATACGTCGTGTATAGGCTTATGTATAATAGAATTTTTCAATATGTTTATTTTTAATAATTATTATATAGTTTACTATAATAATTAAATTTTACTTTTCTTAAAAAAAATAATAAATAATAATAATAATAATAATACACGGTGTGTACTTTAAATACATGTCGTGTACCTCGGCTATATAAGCCGCGGGGCATCCATCTTGAGGCCATGTTGCACGGCCATCCCATTCTTCCCCTTCTTCCCATTTTTTCTACCAAACGCCGTTCGAACCCCCTTTTTCCAAATCCGTCGATTTGGGGCGTTTCACATTCTGATTCCTCTCACATTGTGATCCTCGATCCAGGTACACCATTCTACACCCTCTGTTTCAAATTTTTAGACTTGTTTAGGGTGTTTTTAGGATCGGCCAACCGTTCGGATTCCGGTAGTACACGACCACGAAATGAAGAACACACGCTGTGTACTTCTGAACACGGCTTCAGAATGAATTTTCAGAAATTTGAATTTACACGGTGTGTATGTTCGGTACACACTATGTCCATTTCATCGTGCCCGCGTACACTTTGGCACATGGTCTCACACACCATTTTCATTTACACGGCATGTGTGTTTGGTACACGCCGTGTCCGTTGATTGTGTTGGTCCTCCGTGTGTGGCACATAACACGGCCCTGTCACCCCATGTTCCCAAACACGACGTGTATGTTCGGTACACACCGTGTCCTCTATATCTGTGGATGTCCCGTGTCTCCCCCTCTGCACGGCCATGTTCTTCGTGTGCGGTACATGCCGTTTCCATAACCTACAAGGCATGTATTGTTTTCTCAAAACTGATAAAAACATGGAAGTGTCATTTGTTACACGACCACCTACACTTTGATGTGAACACGGCGTGTATGTTCGGTACACGTTGTGCCCTATTACATTGTGTCTTTTCACCCTCGGCGTGTCCTTCCAGGGAACACGGGATACTCTTAATTTCTGACTACACACCGTGTACTCTGGAGTACACGCCATGTACTTTTATTTTCCAATTTTCTCACATTTTCTTTGTTTTATTTTATTCTTTTATTTTTGTTTTCTTTTTCTTTTTATTTCTATTTCAGGATATGGAAGATCATGATAATTCGCGTGGGAAGCGGCCAGCCTCCGCCACTGAGGGCGAGGAGTCCAGTTCTCATCGGATCCGACTCTGACCACCTACTCAGCCGGACCCTGATGCTCCAGTCTTTGAGCTCCCTCTGTTGGCCATTCTGCCACCACTCACTCCCTCAGATGAGGCGGGGCCTCCTTCTACTGCACCAGCTGCCACTTCCGCTTTACCATCATCCTTAGCAGCTGGTCCCTCTTCGATCACCCCTTCCACCGAGCCACCTTCTTCTTCAGCGGATCCACCTCCAGAGAAAGATGATGCTACTGCACTGCCACCTGGGACGGGACCTGTAGGTGCTCCCTATCCCTTCATGGTATTCCCGGTCACCGACGTCGCATCCGACAGGCTCTGAAGTTTTTCTCGTCGGCCGATACCATTGAGCGGCCGGTACCTTGACAACAGTATTCCGCAGCAGCTCGGTATTTGGAAGGAGTTGGAGGTACTTCTCAGGAACACCGCACTCCTCACGATTTTTCAGGTCAGCACTCCTGTGTTCCAAGATTTATTTTTGGATTTTGCGGCATCCTTTGAGTTCGATGGAGCGGAGTACCGAGAGACCCCTGGCGATGCGGTGCCAGTAGTTCGATTCTGGCTAGGCGACCGACGTTTTTCTCTGACGATGACAGTGTTCGGCCGAGGGTGTGGCTTCTACCCCCATCCTTTCACCCCACCCCCCGTTTTTGACTTGACCTGCCCGAGCGCTCTGACCTCATTGCCATGTGGCGGGAGATCACTGGGCCTGACCACCGGTACTCCCCCACTTCTTAGAAGAGCACTCTGATAGCCGACCCCGTCCTTCGCTTCACCCACCAGTGCTTCAGTGCCATACTCTTCCCCCTCCATGAGGATATGGGAGTCGTGACCGTCCGGGACATGGAGCTTCTTACCTGTGTCATCTGGCACACCTACCCAGACCTCCCCTTTCTTGCCGCCTCTTATTTTCACTCCATGTTTACCGGCCATCAGGGAAACCTGAACGGCGGGATTTACACCACCCGTCTTTCCCACCACTTGGGGGTATTTGAGCCCTCATTACCTCATGACTTGTTAGGTTCACCCCAGCGTATGGACTTCCTCATGCTCATTCGCACGGGATTGGTCCGGAAGTAGGGGGTACCTACATCCTTGCTCCAACTTGAGCCCCACCACCTGCTGACCCTGCCCCACCTGCTGACCCTGCACCTCCTTCCCCACCTCCAACTGACCCCACTTATTCTGACCTTCCTTCTTCTATCCCATCTCCCATCCCACCTACCCCCGCACCCTCGGTTGATCCGGCCATTTCCCTTCTCCTATCCATGATGGAGCAGCAGTTGGTGCATATCATCAGTCGCCAGGACACCATTGCACGCCATTTGATTCGTCTGGACGGCCGTCAGGACCGGATGGAGCATCTGTTGGTACATATTGCTCAGCATCTTGGTGTTCCACTGCCTCAGCCACCAGCCCCTGCCTCCGTTCCTGGCCCTTCTACTGCTGCTCCACAGTCGTCTCCTGCGCCGGCCACAACTTCTGTTCTGATGAGTGCGGTGCACTCTGTTGCTACCACTTCTGTCGGTCCAGGGCCTTCTGCCGAGATTCCGCTCCCGAGTCTAGCACCTGCGGCTCCTACTTCTTCAGCTATCCTTCCCGATGCCAAGTCAGAGCCTCACCCTTCCACGGCTCCTTCTCCATATCTCCCGGCCGCTTCTGTACTAGATGCTGCCTCCCCTGAGGTGACCCCATGATAGTGACATTTTCTTTTCTCTTATTTATCTCTTCTGTCCATTTCTGTGTTGTGATGTTATACATGTCTGTAGTATTCTTTCTTTTTCTCGACAGTCACAGGTACGACATGGCGCGCTTTGGGCATCACTTTTCACAAGGGGAGTATTTTTTCCATTTCTATTTTCTTTCTTTTTGGATTTACTTCTTCCACTACTTTCCCTCATTTTGTCCCCCATTTCTCCCTGCTACCTACCCTTTACCTTGGTGTTGCACTTGGTGGACCATGTGCAGTGTTCAGTGTGGGGGAGCATCTATATCTTCCACCTTAGTCTTTGCCCTTAAACTAACCTAGGAGACATCATTATTAGACTCTATATTTGTAAATGTAATGCAATTTTTGTTAATCAGTCTTATGAATGCTAGAGTTATTAGTAGGAACTTTTGGAAGGGTTACATGCTTTTTAGTTTTTAAGTATTTTAAAATGATTGCTGATATAGTTTCAATTACAACCTTTCATCCTTGATTAAATTACATAAATTCGGCTAATCATTTATATGCATGTCATGACCTGATTGTCTCTTTATTATTTTTCCACTCTTGAGAGGTATTCTAAACCCTTTTTCGTATTTCTTCTCTAATACCTTATTTCTTGAGATATTCTTAGGATATGCATCACTACCTGAATTTGAAAGTTTTTCTTTTCCAAATATGAGTAAATTTTTGAATTACTTTAACATGATTGAGGCATTAGATTGTTTCAACCCCTTTATCTTAAGACCTACCCTACATTTAATCGTTGTTAAGCCCATTGAAGCCATGAATATCCTTTATAGGAAGCCACATTACAAGCATATTTCCCTTCCTATCCTATTTCTTTTTAAACTTTGCATGATTATTCATTTAAGCTTTAAAGAGGGAGTTGGCAATACATGGCATATTTTTGTACAGCCATGAAATAAAGTGTGGGGGAGTGCCTCTTGATTATTTGGGGCAGAATGGGTTCCAAACATGTACTCATTGTATTCATAAGGGATGCCCTTGTGTTTTGTTGTAAAAAAACAAACAAACAAACAAACAAACTATGAGGGGACCTTATACTTATTTTCCCATAAACCCTACTTACCTAAGGGAGTTAGTAACGATTGCAAAGGATTTTGACTAGGATTTTGAAGGATGTATTTTCAATGAACTTTACTTTGAATATCATGAAATGTTGTTTAAAGTAATTAGCCGTCCTTTTTCAAGCCTCAGAATTTATTTTCACATCTGAACCTACCAACCCTTAGCCACAGAAACATCTAAACCTTATGGACAAATCCCTCATGATTTTTGTAATTCAATTTTTCTGAAGTGGAGAACAAGATATCTTGCAAACCTATGGATAGAATGTATATGCCTTGGATTGAGCATAACTTTGATTAACAACATCTTGAGTGTGGAGTGTGATTTTAACTGGTAAGGTAAATCATCAAGTGGAATGCTTATTTTTGAAAGGTTGAACAATGCGTTGAAAGAGGATGAGAGTAGTTAATTACATTATATATGAGGCATGATTTTAATATCTTATGAATTGAATTTGTTTGTGTCGTTTAGAATTTTTCCTCATTAACTTTATCAGTTATATGTTTGATTAACTAAATGCCTTCCTTTTCAAAGTATAGGCTCTCTTAATTAGATGTTGAGATTTTTCTTGAGGGCAAGCAAACGACTAAGTGTGGGGGAATTTGATGCACCCAATTTATGTATACATTTACTCATATATAATTGAAGATTAAAGCTTGTTTTCATAAAATATTTGTGGTTTCATGAACATATTCTTTGATTTTGGTGACTCTGTTTACTTGCATGAGCTTTCTGGCTTAATACACGGATCAAGGGAAGTTTGTGAAATTTTTGAAACTACACGGCGTGTACTTTCTATACATGTCGTGTACATCCAGACAAAGGCACGGACCAAAGCAGGGAGTACACGCCCATGTCTCCAGGAAGAGATTCACGCCGTGTGGGGAGGTGCTACACGCCGTGTACCACCTTCTAGAAGCGGTGGTTGCAGAGAAAATTCCACATGCCCATCTGGTCGTTGATGAAGACACGGCGTGTTTGAACTTTTACATGCCATGTCTTCTATTCTAGAAGGGGTTGGCGGCGCTACATGCCGTGTATGGAGGCTCTACATGCCGTGTTCACTCAACTTGCAGGCGGCGCCATGTGAAAAAGTAAAGAACGGCGTGCTCGGCCACCTTCTAGCGGAGAAAATAGCGCCAAAACACATTGACGAAAAGTACATGGTGTGTACTTTCTCTACACGCCGTGTACTTTATTTTTCTATAAAATGAGGCCTTGGCGTACAAATTTTGGGAGTTCAGAACCATTGGAGAAGGGAGAAGCTCTACTACCACCATTCCCGAAGCCACCAAGGTGTCGTCATCTCGCTATTTCACCATTCGACCCTCCGATACTCTACCTCAATGCCTACACAATGAATCTGTCAGGTATCACGTGTGTTATTCCTCTCCTAAATTCTGTGTGTAACCAAAACCCTCGTGTTGGGGCTGTGGATGATGGGATTATAATTTGTATACTGTTTTATATAGTTGTGTTTGAATCATTGTAATTCATCTTACTTTTCTTAAGCCACTGTCTAATATAACTGAGAATTCTTAGCCGGACCAAGGGAAGGATTCTCAGCGATACAAAAGAAAAGTAACGGTGAAAACATCCATGACCATTGGAAGGTTTTCACCGATTCAAGTAATGGACTGGACATAATAAAGAATTAAGGACATTGACTACCAGACCAAGGAGTCAACTGCTCTAATTCCAAACAAGAGGAACAAGACCAAGGAAATCTTGTAACAAAATGGAATCCTGAATGATTGAATTATTATGAACAGCACAACCATTTAAAAAATCTGCATAAGAACTCCTTATTCACCACATCCCCGTCACGTCTTTTCTTTTCATTTCTAAGAACTCTTTAAATTTACCTGTTGTTTTCCTTCAAACTGTATACATTATTCAAAGTAAATCAGTTTAGTTTAAATCAAAAACCAAGAATCAACCCAATCGTTTTAAACTTTTCATACTTTACCTAATTAATTATTAACTCAATTAAATTCATGCACGTTGTGGTTCCCTATGGATCGACCCCGAACTTATTCTATACCTATGTTCTAAGAACAAGTAATTAATTTGGGACGCATAAAACTTCATCCAATGACAAGCGTAGTCCAAATGGTAGAGTAGTATAATCAATCCTTATACAATCACAAGAAAATCATTGAAGGAAACTATACGAGTAACAATTTGTAAATTGTGATCTTATAAAAAAATGAGTGAAACAATGTTATTTTCCACTAATATAAATTAAAGAACATCCCATAATATTATACAATTATAGAAATACCTAAATAAGTCTTGGTCTATTCCCCATAGATGAAAATGACCATGAAAGACAAATAACAACAAATAGGGAATACTTATAATGTTTGTGAAATCGAATCCATATACATCTATGATTGATTATGGACTAATAATGATACAAGGAGAATAAAACATATATTTCCTACCAAAGAGACTCGCTATATGGAGGATCCATGTTCATTTAACGAGGATTCCTATATTTTGAGGAGGTTTCATAAAAATAACTATATTCGATGAATGAAGCTTAATAAATAAGATATTTTCATAAATATTTACATGAAATCGATGATCACTATTAGATCATATGAAAACATCATTGACACTCAAGTCAATGCGATAAGTCCCATGAAATATGTGATTCCCTACTCCATTACCTAAATGAATAAAACATTAGGCTCATTTTGTGCCCTCAAATTACACAATTGAATTAGGTCTCATTGATGATTGCATTGAATAGGTTCAGTCACCATATGAAAATTGTTAAATCCACTCATATTGGATTAATGGAAACTACATGGAAAATGGAGGTGGTATATGGAGGGACCCACAAGTTTCATTGTATGCAACCATGATTCATTGGGAGAAATGTATTATTAGCTATAAGAATAAGGATACAAAGTAATTCAATGTTTCCATAAGTCATATATATATCAAATTCATATGATTTTAAGTTCACTATAATCTATTTGATGTTAGATAATGATGGGAGATATTATATATTATTTCTTGGAGTCTTTATGAGGGTGATTATGATTATTTCATCTATTATCAATTGGTTCTTTCATTACATATGTTTTTAAATTCTTTTTGTATGTTGGGATTTACTTTTTTACTTTATATCATATTATTGATATTCATATTATATGTTGATATTTTACATTTCTTTTTGGAAATAAATTTTATTGTGGTAGGTTCCTTTAGATATAGATTGTGACAACTTATGTTTAATAGTAATGCCAATAATTATATTATAGTGGATACCTCATCTCAAACTGTTTGATTTTTTCCATTAACGGTTTGAATTGGGATTTCATTTATCGATATAACAGGAAATGAATAAACCTTACGACAATTTTGATTCAGAAGCCTGTATGAGAAATGTTTATTCATGATGTGGGTTAAACCCACATGCAATGAGGGAATCACAAAAAATATAAGAATAGGCCTAAATCAATCAAAAAATATACAATTAATGTCATTAATGTTCCCTAGATATAATATGAGTGTGATAATTATCTCTAAAGAATCCCTTCTTTAATTTTTGATGTACATGTTCAATATCTTATTCCTCAAATATAATTTTATTCTTTAAATGAATACAATCTTAAATGAATTATAATCTTCATTCAATGTTAGTAACTAATTCAATAATTTGGATTCATTGAGTTACACTCATTTTGGATGGGAATTGATTTTTGACAGGATATATCCCTTAACATATTTTAAATAAGGCTCTTTTTTTAAACAGACTCATTAGTCTTCACTGTAGATTACAAAAAGACATAGTCACATCAAGTATCATCATATCACTCTTTATGGATATCCAAATAATTTTTTGTGTCTAAGGATCAATCTTTAATCACTCTCAAACATCTATCATAAGTAATTCTTTTTCATATAGAAATATCAACTTTAACCACCAATTATATAGATTTTTTCCATTCATATAGTAGACCAATATTCATAGATCACCATATAGATCATTATATTATCATCTTTCCCATGATCACAAAAATTAATGATCCATGACTATCCAATCAAACTTAATAACTATATCACATGATATTTACACCTATAAAATCTTGTAACCATATTTCATGAAAATTTCATTTTTATTAAATTCACATGATTCAAATTTATAAAAAACATTTTTACTTATATTTATAAATATATTAATATTTTTTTTTGGTATATATGTTTTATATACATTATTACCTCAACATAGTCTTATTCTATTTTAACTACTTAACCAATACTTTTTTTTTGTATCTTGTCATAACACCGAATTTTCATTTAAATCCTTGTAGCTTCTCCTATTTTTACTCAAAAAATAATTTCCATACACATTTTACTCTATATTCACATCAATTTTAATAAATAAAATAAAAAAATTCAATAATTTATTCATATTCTTCTAATATCAAGCATATATTTCCTAATTTCATATAATATATTTTAATTATTCACATATTTTATTGATGATCTTAAATAATCAGATATATTAAATATTTTCTTCATGTTCCCTAAATAAATTTGTATCTTCCTATAGAAGATTTATTATTAAAGTGTATATCACTCTACTTCTGAAACACTTCTTACACCCAAATCTCAATATATCAAACATCCATACATATTCCAGAGATAACTTCCACATCATAAATCCATCATATCAACATATATAATATCCAAAATGAGGAATATTCTATTAAACCCTTCAACCTAGTATCATACCCCTTTGATATAATTTCACATGTTCACTTCATTATAAATTAGTGATAAATTTTATTTTAAAAGTCTCAAGGATACATTAAATATAATGTTTGAGAATACAAGTTGTTATGGAAAATAGTCCTATTCACTTTTAACATTTTCCAAATGCAACAAACGGATAGTTTCCTCCACTATCATTGTGTGATCAAGTATAATTGATTTAAATTGATGGTTATTATAAGGTAATGTCATAGAATGTTCAATAATTGTCTAATACCCATATTTTCATGGGTACTTTTTATCTTAATATACCATGATTCCAATTCATGATCAATTTACCCATCTGAAATTATGACTTCATCATCATCATTTATGCACTTATGAAACATTTCTAATCATACCCAATGACATTCAAATCATTCATTAAATTATAGACTATTAAATATAACCTCCAATACTAGCTTTATCTATTACATGCATATTTTATAAATCATTTTTTTCCATGAAGTCTTTATAATGACCAGATATTTCACAAGTTACATTTACAAACTATTGAATTATTTCAAAAAACATTCCTAAATCACTCATATATTTCGTATACACTAAAAAATCTAAATATTCCCTGACATATATATTTTATAACATTTATTTTATCCATGTATACTGTTTTCCTGAAATATATTTCTATATGAATCATTTTTTGAGAAGTGGGTTTCATTCACTTCCTCCAATGAGATCTTAGTTAATAAATCCAAATGAACCATACTTATTAGTTCAATATCCACCACAAATTATAAGTCACACGTGACTGAAATTTTAGATGTTTCATTCATTTTTTTCTAAACTTGTAGCCATACCCTTCAATATTTTTATGTATCATTCAAAGTATAGTTGTACTGATGAAACATTGATTAAGGGGTTTTTAACTATACTCCCACTAGATATTTTATTTCCACCTAAGAAAATGTCCTTACTCTCCTGTTACTGGGAATCATTATATTACTTCTTACTCATTTTATATGTATTTATATATAAAATTCCATATTATTATTTTTGGAATATAATTCTAATCTCATTATATATATTATTTATCATGATAATGAATTCTTTTTTGAAATTAAAATTGGAATCATTGAAATCCATGTGAAGTCACATTAATAATTCATAGTATACCCTCATCATTGATATTTTCCCCCACTCAAACTCTTTCTATAATCAATTAAAAAAACATGATTATGATAATATATTAATTAAAATACTATTTTTAAAAATGAATATTATAAGACAAAACCCCAAATAGTGTTTATCCTTACAAAAATTTTTAAACTAATAATTAAATAATAAAAACTTCACTTAAAACACCATAATTGTGAAATAATTTTTAATAAAATTAGTTTTAGGATATTATATGATTTTAATTTAATAATGTGTTGATTTACTTATAAAAATAAAAAATAAATAAAATAAACACAAATTTAAAAACTAAAAAAATAGTAAATGAGGTTAATATCATAGTAGAACCTGTATCCCTTGTAGAAATTATGTCATGGTTATTTATTAAGGAAATCAATAAATAGAGAGAATTATTGGATAATAATCTATTAAAATTAATTTAGCATTTATACAAAAAAAAAATTAGACTCTTCCAAAATTATATTGACACACCATGTGCATTAGAAAAATAATAAACTTGAACAAAAAAAATTGATCACACCAACCCTTTAAATTCCACTGTGAACGAATATTTTCTTCTCATTGAATGTTGTATTAAAACCATCCATGATCATATACTTCCATTATTTTTCTTATATAATTATTCATGTTCATTGGAAAATGAATCCAACTTATCCTTTCTCTCTTTCTCCATTTCCACATTTGGTTCCCTTCATCATATAGTCTCAATTTCTCTTCAATTTTCTCACAAAAAATATCAAATTTTATAAATCATTAATCGAAAAAATCAATAATTTTCATCATCAATATTCATATATAAAAAATAACAAATATTAATAAAATATCATAATTAATTTATGTAGATCCCCATGATTACTACTGTGTGTTGGTGAATTAATGGTTTAATTTAAAAAATTCATTTAAATCTAATCCAACCTATCAACATATTATGGTTTTCAATCCTATATATAATATCACATATTATGATCTCGTATGAAAAAATTGTAATAGAGAGCGTAAAAAATTATTTGCAATATTTTATATAAATACATACCCCTTGTAATATTGGTTAGACAAACCATCAAGAATTGTCCACTATAATCTTATAAAAAATTATAATGTTTTAGGTAGAAACTAGTTATACACCACACTAGTTGATCTTATAGTTGATCTTGGTTATATGCCCCATTAACCAACTCTTATACCATGTTTAGTTATAAACCACAATTGTCTTCCTTATACATGACTGGTTATACGCCCCATCCTCAAGACTCTTAAACTACTAGTAAGATACCCAAATCACCGTCATCATTTTCTTTTCATTATTATTGATCTATTATTAAAAATTACTCTTCCTTATTAATAGTGATATTCCTCTATGAGAATATAGGATTATTCATGCATGTGTACAACCTTAAGATCTTTGATATATTTTTGAAATATGACTATTTTTCTTGAAACTCCTTTTCAAAATATCTCGGATGATCTAATTATTCTCAATTTACTGAATACAAAGACTTGAATGTATTGTCTTGATAATATCTTCTCTATCCAATATAAAATGATCAACAAATAATGAAATCCTTATTATTATGATGTTCTCAACCTCATTTACTCAGTCCTCTCATATTATTTTATAAAATGTCAACCTTGCATATTTCGAAGATACATTCTTCTTAAATTTTAAACATAATTTTTTCAAGATCACTTCATGTATAAAGCATGATTCTCATGTTATGAATAAACCATAGTACATAAATAAATTCAAATTATTATAACTTTTGTTTAATATCTCTTCCAAAAACTTCTCTCAGGGTTGAATTTCTTTAAGTGGCGTAGTTAAATGAATGTATCAAGCACCCAGAATATTATTTTTGGATTTACCATGCATACAGTTGAAGTGTTTTAATGCTAAAACATAGTGTTCATGGCATGAAAGTACTATATGAAATAGTTTCATTGTTGGAATATTCATACAATATTGTTTACACTATTTATTAAATGTAAATACAAGATATCTTTGGTATATATAACAGATGTGATGACTATTAGGTCTACATTGTACAGGTGTATGATGGTTCCACAAATAATCCATATATATCTTAAAATAATTCACACAAAATTTCTTTATCATCTTTATGTAATAGTATAGATGGATATTTACTGAATTTTTTTTAATAGAGATATGTATAAATGGTATCTTAATTGTACTATATTTTGAAATAAATATAATATAAGATAGTGTTATTTATAATTATTATTCATTGAGATAGACCTCATTTGAGATGCCTCAATCATAATGAATGTTTTTATAAGTGTTAGATATCCTCTCCTTTATATTACAAGTTAATTCTCATGAAAATTATCTCCTTTAAGTGAACAAAACACATATATTTCTTCTATTTCTTTTGAACAATGTTTTTAGATGCCCTGTTTCAATATAAACAAGTTCTGTAAAAAATATAGAATGGTATCTATTAAAACCCTCATCCTCAAATTTTTATTTATTGATGACGTTATCAATGCATCTCCTATGAGTTTAAATCCATGTCAAGGAATGGTATTAATATCAATAAAGATATTATAAAATCTCAATGATTTAAAATTCTAATACACTCAACTTTACCAAAATAATGTGATGTTGATATGGCCAGATGATCACATAATCCTTAATAATTAATGTGCCTTAGGTTTTCCATGATTTGATCCCTCTTCAGTTTCTATTCTTAGTAAATCCTTGGTGATACATGATTTCCTTAATACCAAAGGATTCACCATATCAAATTTTTTCATGTGATGGCTCGGCGGAATGCCCTCTGCAATCTTGTATCATGCGTTGAAAGTCTCTTTCATACATGATGTAGATTTAAAGTATGGTTTCAAGATGATCAATCATGTTGATTTATCTTGTTTTAATCATTCTATATAGTTTTAATTTTTTTGTCTCAAGGTCATATATTGATCCCTTAGATGATCAAAGCTTGAAGAGTAAGGCTCTAAATGATCAAACAATGTAGGTTGTTTAAATTGGGAGGAACATCTTATATGTGTAACATTTTAAGATGTTGAATAGAAACATGCTTTATGTATCCCATATCTCTATTCAAAAAAAATCCTTCACTTAATAAAACAAGTCACATAATAAATATCTCAAGTCAACATTGAGGTCAGTACCCAGAAACACTTCACACACGTCCATCACAATCCACAGCACCCCATTTCTCATTCCTCCCATGCTTTCTCCTATGAACATGTGCACTGAAAATCCATGAATGTGTGCTCTATATGGGATTCATGCATGACCTTGTACTCAATATCCACCATGCCTAGTTAGTTTGACCTTCCTCCCATGTTGAATATATTGGTTTCACTTGTGTGGATATGGTGCATCATTGTTTGGATATGGTAAACCCTATTTTTATGTAATATACCATAAAATGAGTTAGACAATATCTTTATATAAATACCAAAAAAATAATCAAATTCAAAATCCAAGTTATATTTATTATATTCTCTATTTTTAAATAATTGATTTTTTTAAATAAATTCACAAACAAATCTTCAATAATTTATACAATAATGGAATATTTCATGGGAATATTTGGAATATTTATTCACCTAATTAAGTGATGGATTATTCATTATTAATTCATCACATATTATAAGCATTTTAAAAAATTCAAAAAAATAGCACATGTATTATGAATTAACATGAGTTTAAGAATTATCAAAAACAATTCTGCTATTATGCCTTGAATTTCCCTGCTATAATTCTTTAACAAAGTATCATCACGTTTCTTTGGAATAGACCATGGAAGAACCTCAAGAAACCAATTGACATAGATGGATTTTTTTATCAATAATGGCATGAAATGAATCATTATCTTTAGATATTTATTTAAATAATCCTATAATATTTACTTTAGAATATATTTATATAAAATAAAACATTCATCCATTGACCATTAACTTGTGTTCTTCAATATCTCCCATTAAATTTGTTGTCGATACTTCTTCACATGTTAATATCAGTAATCTTAACCACTTTAATGAAAATATACACCAAGGTACAATAGGTTCATTCTCATCTTATCACTATTGTAATGACATCATGAAATAGTCTTCTCTTGAATTCATTTAAGGCCTTACTCATAGCCACATATGAGAGAAGGATTAAATCAAATGGTTTTCATGATAAATAGCCTTTACATAAAAAACTCTATATCTAAATGGTAAAACAATTTATAGAAACCCAACATGTATAATGAATGTGATCAATGTTTTCAATACATAGTGTCACATGTGATAAAAAACTCAAATAACATTCCCATAATATTTTTGGGCTTTCTAAGAATATCAATTAGGAAATACATTATAAAATGCACATATTTAAACAAACACATTAGAACATTCAAGTAAAAAAATAAATAGATCTCTATTTTGATATATATATATATAAACCCCCTTGATAATAATTATTAGCATATTCCAACTAGGGATTTTGGATTAAATTTTTGACCCCATCATGAAATATAATAAATTTGATAATAAGTTACACATTCAAAGTGTAGTGAATATTTATTAGAATTAACACATCAATTCACCTCCTTTAGAGATGAATCTATCTCTGTCAATTACCAACACGTAAGTAAAACACAAATAGATAAGGGAATAAGTAGGGGAATGTTTCTTACTTAGAAATAATACTACATCTAAGAGAGTCCAATCAACCTGGTCTATTCATTTCTTTTTACCTATAAAATCTATGATTTCTTTGTACTATTATTATAGTTTTGAGTTTCATATCATTTATTATATTATTTATAATATGAACTTACTCCTTATGTGAAATACTAGTTTCCACCTCAATTATCTAGATATTTATGTTTTCAGTTATAGAATCTTTTAATCAACATTCACCTGACCTTCTTAATCCACATTATTTCCTTTATCATAAGCATGTTTTTTATATTCCACCAATTGTTTATCCAATTTCAATTCATTTTTATTAAAAATATAAGGCATTATATCCTAAAAATGGTTATTTTATCAGAATAATCACATGATATACCACTATTTTTCTATTGAAATCTCATCTATTTTATAATATAGGGAATCTGTATAGGAAATTTGGTTATGAATATCTCATCTCTATGAAATTCTATTATATATGTTCCATAAACTACTTTTATGAATTAATACCTATTTTCTATTGGGAGCTCAGTTGGACATCTATTCATTGAAATATTTCTTTAATAATATCATCACATATTTTCACTTTAAATCGCCCTTGTTTTGTGAATGTTTCTTGGAAATGATTTTTTATAATAGAAAGAGTATATTATGTTTCCACAACTTTCACAGCACTAGTAAAAAATTGTAAACATATAGATTTTATATTTTTTAAAAACCTATCACTTAAATACATTAATTTCTCTTGATGTAAACTTGGAATTATTTTTCCTATATTTTAATGTTATTCTTTTCATATTAATTTCATAATTTGATGAACAGTAATGCTAATTTTATTACTACTTGGTCTTGATAGATTTACATGCATTGTTAGTGATAACATATCTATTTTGAAACTCATTAAGAGTAGATATAACTTGTTTATGTGAACCTTTTATCTCAATAGTTATGTAAGTTTCATGTTTAACATTAGATGAAAATGTGAAATATTTTTTTATATATTTTTTTTTCATATAAATATAAACTTATTCAACATATATTTTATATTATACTTTTTTTTAATTAGTCTTCTCATTTCTTCAAAATTTCTTCTCATTTCTTTTGGCCTTATGTTATTTTCATTAAAAATCATGTTATTTTAAAATTAAAATGGATTATTCCTAAATATTTTGGAACAATATCAATAGTTGATCAATCTTCTTCTCATCTTTTCTTTTATAATCTATCTAGATTAAGAAGAATATAAACCTTTTCATGTTTGTGTGGTATTAAAAAAAGTTTTGATACTTCTTCGAGAATAGCTCTTCGTACATATTATCTCATCCATATTTAAAGATATGATGTTAAGAGTATTTTTATCCATATATAC
This sequence comes from Viscum album, assembly GCA_963277665.1. Taxonomy (NCBI): domain Eukaryota; kingdom Viridiplantae; phylum Streptophyta; class Magnoliopsida; order Santalales; family Viscaceae; genus Viscum; species Viscum album. The sequence continues at coordinate 1,307,174,393 of OY728162.1, forward strand.
TTTCAAAAATAATTCATTATAACCTATAACAATAATGGAAAAAAAATAGTATATATGAAAGTTCATGGGTTATTGAATACCTTCAACGTGGAGGATATTTCCATTTAGCTAGCAGATGATATCATGACTTTATTATAATTATCAATCTAAATGAAAACTCTTATGGAAGGATCTATTCTTCCAAAAAATATGGGATGTTCTATATTGTGTTTATTTATGACATTTTCATCTCACCTACAACTCAATCTATATCATATTGATTGAGTTATTTTCATTGTCAACTGATCTAAGCATGTATTCCACATCCTCTATCATCTTCATTATTTTTTATTCATTATTTTTTATTTTTTATTATAATTAATTTTAAAGATATTTTTTCTTTTAGCTTTATCCTCTATTTGAGAAACATAAAATCTATAGAAACATTGTGTAATTTTCCAAATTCACGGAATCCTTGGATATGAAAAAATCTAAAAACAATTCTCACAGTTATTAAACTGGAATTATTCAAAATAATATTCAAATTTTACCTTTCAAAGATAAGTTATTATATCATCTTCTCTAAAAAAATCATATTGTTTCATATGATAACTAATTTAGAAAATGCCTCTTCTAGATAACTAACATATTCTTACAAAGGTAATTTTTCATCCTTAAGACCCTTGATAGTTAAAAGTAATACAATTAACCAAATATTTGGGAACCTTATATAGATTTTATTATAACATTGAATTAATATAACGAGTTGATTCAATATCATCACAACTTGAACAAGAATCACAAGATGAATCATAATCAAAATAAAAAATTCAACTTCTTCCACTCTGATTACTTCCCATTAGTGTTTTTACTCATAATAATTTTATATTCTTCTTACACTTTATTGATATATTTTTACCATTTTTTCTATGTATAGGAATAATTTCCTAGAGTTAAATCATTAGTATTAAATTAATTTTTTCCGATATAAGGAAACTCAAAAACATCCTAAAATTTTCCTTTCATTAATGTAATAAAAAGTACTGTTACACTTGTATATTTTAAGGTTAAATATTCTCTGATAACACTTGTAGATCCCTATAATGTACTATCCACTAATAGGGTGAATTAGTGGTTTATTTTTATGAATAATATTTATTTTAATTCAACATATCAAACATTTTAAGGTTCTATATCATATTAAAAATATATCATATTCTCCCGTTTTCTATAGAAATAATAAGGGAGTCTAAATCACACTATATTTACAAATTTTCGAAACAATACATAATAATTTCCATTTTAGATATATTACCCAACTTGGATTAAAAAATATAATATTATAATGAGTTACAGTGGCTTTGAAAAAAAACTAGTTAGATACCCCAGTAGACAATAGACTAGTAGATCATGTTTTTACAGCTCAGTAACCATCTATTCTATCCCAGTATATTATACTCCCCAATCGTATTCCTTATTCTTGACTATTAATACTCAAAAACCAAAATCCTCTTCAAAAACTATATATACACCCCAATCATAAGATCCTTCTTCATATATATGTTGTTGATCCAGTTGTAAAATCTAATTTTCCTTTATTAAACTTGTATTCCTCCAAGATCTTGTAGGATCTAGAATCTTTTTTACACTTCTAACTTTTTCAATATCTTCTTAGAATATGAAAATTTTTCATGAAACTCATTTTCACAATATCTGGTATTATATAGTTATTAGATTACATAATACTCATACATGAATGTATCCTCTAGAAAGTATCTTCTAGAATCAGTCTCAAATGTTTAAGAAAGACTGTTCTCTTTTTGATGATAAAGTATTAAGCCTATTTTATTACATATTTGGTTATTATTTTATGCAATTCCAACCATTCACATCCCAAATAAACATTCTTCATAAATTCATAACTTAGTTTATTCAATATCATTTTATATATAAACCAAGATTCAGGTGTTATAAATAAACCCTATCACATATATAAATTCATATTATTCTTCCTTAAGCTTAATATATTATTCAAATGTTTTTCTCGCTTTATGATTTATTTTATTGGATATGTCAAATCAATGACTGAATTATCCTCATTCTTCTTTGAGTTTTTAACTTCCAAATGGTTGCATAGTTTTTTCTACATATTTTATGGTGAATTATTTTCGTGTACTATATAGATGAAAAATATACAAATTCATACAATATTGTGTACTCCTTTATTCAATAATAAATTTTCAAAATCTCATGTCTCCTTCACACAAGTGATGAGTTTTTTTTTTCTACAATATAAAAGTTGATGTGGGTCCCCATTAAAATACACTTTTTCCTCAAACACTTCACATTGTTTTTCTTCATCTTCTTGACATAAAAGTGTGTATGGATATTTACTAACTTTATATAATTGGTATATGTATACATGGTATCAAAGTTTTTCTATATTTGTGAAAGAAATATCACACTTGAAGTTGTTCTTCACGTTGCTTCTTCTTCATGAGAAACTTGGAATGATATGTATCAAGATTCATGGAAGTGTGTTCAAGTTTAGGATATAATATTCTTTATGTGACTATCCATGGCTGACACAATCCTTCTCCTTCACCTGATTTAGGAACAAGGGTTTCTACTTCTTTATAATAAAAAATCACATGAATTCTCTATTTCAAATGAAATGTGATCTCTCAAAATTATAGAATGGATGTTATAAAAACCCACACCCTAACCTCTATGTTTATAGATATCACCATCACCTCATATCATATAAGTTTCATGATTATTTGAGTCTATATAATAATATATATAATTTTATGATAAAAACAATAATATTTTAATTGTAAAACATCTCAACATTTTAAAACTCATGTGATGCCTAAGTGGACACATGATCACATAATCCTTAATGATTAATGTTATCGAGGATTTACAGTGTGGGATCTTCATGTGGTCAATATTCTTCAACAAAATCCTAAAATATTCATTATATCATTAATATTTAATTCATTAAATGATAAATGTTGTTTATGTGATCGCTCATTGGAATGCCCTTTGTAAATTTTTATCATTCTTTGAAAGAACCATACATGAAAGACAAGGATTTAATATATGGATTCAGGATGATTAAACACATAATATTATATTGGTTTACTAGAATGCAGTTTTCTGAATCTCACATTCATATCCCTTCTATTTTTTATGGTTGAATATGAAGGATCGACTTCATCAAATGGCACAGATTGATCGAATCAGATATGCCTCTTTCTATGTGAAAAATTTTAAACTATGTTACAGTAACACACTTCATGTGTCCACATTAATCTTCAAAAAATATTATCATTAATTAATAATAAAATCCAAGTTTCAATGTACTTGATTTAACAATAGGGATAACACTTATTTTAAGTTCACACACACCCATCACCAACTGAGAAACACTATTGCACAATCTTCTAAGGCACTCACTTGTGAAACCAATGTATATGCTATGTCTAGTCATTCAATCCTTATGGGAACAATGTTATCAATTATGATTTATCATATATCCTCAAAATGGTCTCTATAATTATTCTCATCATATTCTAAAATATAATTCTCAACTACTTACTTTTAAAATCATGTGATTTTTTTACACAAAATTCAAAACTCATATTCGTTAAGTGACATTCCATATTAAGTAATAGAATATCTCATGGGTTTATATAAAATAATTATTCACCCAATTAATGGATAATTTCTTTATTTTAAATTATTCACTTTTCATAAAAAAATTATACTACAATCACAATTAACACATATCATAAAAATTATGTCCAGTTTAATAATGATAAAAAATTTATTTCCATTATTTATTGAAATTATCTAGTGTAAATCTTCAAGAAATTATCCACACATTTTTCCCATAGTTAATGGAAAAACCTCAAAAAACCTATGGAATTACATTGATACTTTATCAATCATGAAATCCAATACATCATTATCATTATATCCTTATTTAAATCCCCTCATATATTTACATTATAATATACTGAAAAAAAAATAAAACATTCATCCTTTAACCATTAACTTGTGATCTTTAGTTGGTGTTAAAATAAAAGAAAAAATTATTTCGGGATTTGGGGACCTAGAACCAACTTTTTTGTACTTTATGATAACCTAGTATTCATTGTTTTGAATATTAATAAACTAATTATCACATCATGATTGTACTTATTCATAATATAGTATGTGATAATGTTACAAGATTAGTTGTCACACTAAATGGTCATAGTAGTTCCCCACTATGACGAGCAATTGGAAGTGCTACAACACTATTCTTTAATATATGTTATATAGTTGGATGATATCATTTGAGGGGATAAAATGATTAAGGATTTCATGGGTTAATATTCATAGGATTTTGGAGTCACCTTCTTATAGTTGTTGGTTCCAAAATTTGGGAAGAATAAAAAAACATGAAACCCTTAGGGTTTTCCTCGCGAAGCTCATTCGCGGAGCCCCGCAACACCACGGATGGCACAAAGCTCCTCCATTGTGGAGCTGCCATGGAGCAAGAAGGTGGGATTCTCTGAGAAAACCCCTTAGATGTTCGTGAACCCTCTGTGGAGCTAGGAGGCGGGATGCTCCATGAACCCCTTTGATGTTCGCGAACCCACCGTGAAGCTAAGAGGCAGGATGATCCACAAACCCCATTGACATTCGCAAACCTTCCGCGGAGCCAGGAGGTGGGATGATCCATGAACCCCTCTAACGTTCATGAACCGTCCATGGTGTGATGAGGCGGGATGCTCCACGAAACCCTCTGATGTTCGTGAACCCACCACAGAGTGAGCTCCATCTTCACACCGAGCGATCTCTACTTCACAGCTCCTCTTGCCTATAAATATCGGGATCCCCTCAAGCCCAAAGGATGGATCCTATGAACTTTCGCCTTCTGAGATCTAATATAATGAAGAAATTTATTCTATGTAAACCCTGAGCTTTTTAAGGTACTTTTTCATCATGAAGTACCTTCCCCATTGCATGAATTCCGCCCCTCTTCAAAGAGAGATGCCCTTCGTGGAGCCCGTGGGCCTCCGTGAAGGAAGGATATCTCTAAAGGGACTCGGGTCCTTATGGAGCACTTATGCTTCGTGAAATACCCTTCATGCACATGTGACCTAAATGCTAAGGCAAGGTCTCCATGCTTCGCGAAGCACATTGCTTCACACAACTAGTCTTCACAAGGAACCCTTCCTTCGCGAAGCACTACCTCGCGAATGTGTTTCAACTTTGTGAAGAACCTTCCATATGCACCTATGACCTATGCCTAGGCTTAGAAAATTCACTTGAAAAACCACACCCCTTCATGAATACCCTCCATAACATGGATCACCTGAGCTTCACAAGGCTTCTACCTATGAACCACTGGGCTCTTCCACTCCTTTTCCTATGCAGCCCTTCAGGCTTGCCCGAAGAAATTTCAAGGTCCCTTGGGCGGTGCTTCCTGTTGCGTTTCTTCGCCTCAAGCTTCTTCTCATAGGCACACTAAAGGCTATTGCTTCTTCACATAGCCACGCTAATGTGGCCCCTCAATGGATCACTCCATAACACCCCTTTTCCATGGAATTGTTGATTCCTTCCCCTCTCTAAGGGGAGGTAAGTATCGGTTATTTATCTCCTAAGGAGTACAGATTGAACCCACATCGTCTGAGCTGCAGGACATTAAACTGCCATGCGCCATCTCCCTCAGCACACGACGTTGAACTACATCCTCACCCAGTTCCTCGCATGTGAGGTTCCCCATCTCGTACATTCTCTACACCCACTGGTCTCCATGGGAGTGAGATCATTCCTCACATGGAATGATACCCTCTTAATTGGAGTGGCATTCATCCACAGGGAAAGGGAAACCACCTTGGTGTAAGCCCCTGGAATTTCTATATGGAGGTAGCACCCATGATCCTCCTCTCTTCTTCGGTTCTAAATCATTCTCCCTTTGGGCTTTGTCACCACCCGAGCCTCCCCCCTAGAGTATGTCCCAGTCTCCATCCCCCCAGGATGTGGATCACGAGTAAGCCTATATTACCTCTTTGGGACTCTAAATACGTGTAAACCCCACCCCACGTCCCACGAATGCGCCTTTCGTGACATGATCGCTAGGTCTCTACTACCTCTTGTTTCTCACATAGATCATCAATCACATGGGCTTAGAGTGAGCATCAACCATGACATCTTCTCTGGGCTTCCTAGACTGTAAGTCCCACACCTCTTCTGAACTACACAGACTTTGATCCTTTCTAAGTCAAGGTATGTAAGAAGCCTCCCTATGGTTCAATCCCACCATTCATTGGTCCCAACCATCTTCACATTGGTTCAAAAAAACATCCATATGAGATACATGGACTTTGATACTTTCCAAAGAATTGTATTTAGGAAGCCTCCCGAAGGTTCAAGCCCACCATCCATTGGTTCCAACCCCCTTCACGTCGAACCACCTTCGTCTCGCATGATGTTAAACTACATGCCCCCTTTTCATCCTGTACGATGTTAAACTACATCCACCATTTGAACTATGTGGACTTTTATCCTTTCCAAGTAAAGTTACATATGAAGACTCCCTGAGGTTCAAGCCCACCATCCATTAGTCCCGAACATCTTCACATCAGTTTACCAAACACCCATCTGAACTATGTGGACTTTTATCCTTACCATGGAAAGGTATGTAGGAAGCCTCCCTATGGTTCAATCCCACCATCCATTGGTTCCTACCCCCTTCAAGTCAAACCACCTTCGTCCCACATGACGTTAAATTTCATTCCCCGTTTTCATCCAGTATGATGTTAAACTAAATCCACCATCCCGAACTACATGGTCTTTGATCCTTGTCTCGTAGACAGGGTACATTGGAAGCCTCTATGAGATTCAACCCCATCCAGCAGTAATCCGTTGTGACCCCATCTAGAGGTAATCCATTGTGTCCCCATCCAGCGGTAAGCTATTGTAACCACATCCATCAGTAAGCTTTTGTGACCACATCCATCGATAAGCCGTTGTGACCCCATCCTATGGTAAATTTTTGTGAAATCCCTTCAGCAGTAAGCCAGTGTCAACCCAAACTTATTGGTAAGCCTCTATCATCCCTTCTATTGGGTCCCATATCGCTGGTCCGTCCCAGTAGCGTAAGACCATCCTCGGGCTGCTAACCACGCATAAGCCCTAGTATATCATCAGGTCGTTGTCCCCTGTGCACACCCCAATTCTATAACATTGTCCTGAACTACATGGACTTTGATTCCCTACCAGAGGGATACGTAGGAGGTCTCTTCGAGGCTAAATCCCAACATCATTGTCATCCTCAAGTCAACTCAATCTCATTCTCTATCCACTCCAATTAGCCATCTATTATCCATCTTGATTCTTACCTAGGCCACCACATCCCGGTGGGATCGTGCCACCTCATTCCTCATTCTCTTTAACAACAATCGGGCAGCTAACCACGCATTAGCCCCAATATCAGTGTTCCCTTAAGTGGTTTCACCCAAATTATCCACTTTAGTTAGAGTTCTGATCAGTTTGATCCATCTCTTCTAGATGTTAAACTTGTGGAAAACCCTGTGTTAAATATTATATGTTGAGAAAAACCTCAGATACATGCCTATGGTATATAATTCCCCGCATTCGACGTGGGATTCCTTGGGCTTCCTCACCGTCAAGAAGCCCTATAATAATGGGAAGACACCCTAGACATGCTAATTTTCCGGCATCTAGACATTCCAGTGATGTCCAACATGACTACCCCCCCCCCCCCCCTTCCCTGACTGAATGGTAGTGCTTTGACCGGACCCCTTGTAATGTCCGGACAGAAGGAGTGTAATTAACTAGAATCCATAAAGAAATGGCACTATGAAGAGTTTCACGAACAACGTCTTATTCTATAAGGGAGACCTAGACTAGGTGAAGATTTCCAAGGAGGAATCCATATAAATAGGAAATTAAATCCCATCATCCATTTAGATCAAGGAGAAAATATCCTTGAATAAGCGATGGATTTAGCCCCATTTGGAAAGCGGGAATGCAGGGAAATAGTTGTGTATCCTCGAAAGATGGATGCACATGCCCTGATGAAAATGTCCAAAAAAATGGTGAACCAGACATGAAAGTATTCTCCTCAATGTGGAGATTAGTAGCATTTGAGGCATCATTAGATCAGTGTATCACTGGATCCAATTATCCAGTGTCAGGTCTCACCAAGCAAATAGTGGGCATGGTGTGAAACTCGCCAGAAGTTAGGGTAGTCAAAACGTTCATCATCCCAATATGTGATGTTGTTAGTATGGATCCATCTCACCAGCCATGAAATATGGAATGGCATTGGGTAATTGGTCGTTTATTTCATTCCTTTTAGCACTAATGGGTTAATCTCCCTGTTTTCAGGAACCAAACTATTGTAGGAATCCAATCACCTCGCATCCACCGATGCAGGGGTAGGGGAAATTCCAATGGGGTAGTCCCTTATGGCTCCACTACTTTTGTGACAATCTCCACATCTACAAACGTCGGGTGCCCACTCCCCATCTCCCCATCTGAATTTTTTCAGCATTGGGTGATCAATGACCTCATATGCCAATACAAGGAGCAGAGGATTATCCGAACTCAGGATATGGCCCACCAAGATCTAGAGGTGTATGTGCCTCATCACCATGGCCTCCCCCAAGGGTCATGCTGGGATCCACTACTCCCCACTCATATCATAAATTTTTTTCAGGAGCCTCTCCCTGGAACGCCTCGACGACTCTCTCCACTATCCCGATGAGGTAAAGGATGTCTGGGCCAGCCTGGTCGGGATCCCCTACCAGGGGTCCCCAAGGAGGGATCCCACTAGGTCGCGCCAGAACTAACATCTAGTACCATGAGTCAAGGATCTGGTAAGCCATGAACCTACACCACTGGCCCCAGTCTGGCTGAATCGACACTAGCGTTGGGCACAGGCTGAAGAGGACGCCTGCCAAGGGGTGTCAATGTCAAAAACTACTATGGATCGGGCAACAGAAAATGTATATCATCACCCCCTATATATTCTGAGTATGGGGACATGTATACTCGGCTCGGATCAAGGCCCCAACCGCACCACGGGCAGGCTGGGTTGACTCTCTCGATCACCGGCACAGATAGTGGCCATCGTCACTATGGAGGTCCTCCTCGTACCACCACCCTGGAGAACGTGGGCCCTCCTTTCTTCCAATATAAGCATGTAGGTTCACCCCATGCCACCTCTAATCCGGACGAGGGCCCACCTCATGAAATAAACACTTAGTACGAGATTCTCTCATGCACTCACTACATTGGGTGTGGAGTTTTTCCTCCTCCTGAAGTTCGCCGGTGTGGGGATGTTATGAGTTCGATCATTATTCATCATGTGGTTCCTCCCCATGTTCTTACAGTAGCTAGAGAATGTCCTATTTTCCCTAGAAATTAGAGGAGTGAAGGTCGTCTTCACATCACCAGCACCCAGCACGGAGGTCCTACCCGTGTTCGGCTTGACCAGTATGAGGACCCTACTCACACTAATGTCGCCATGGGAAACAATAATTGAGCTCCTACCCGTGATTCTATCTGCTCCCACGTAGGTCCTACCCTCTACACCACTTCCCATGGAGGTCATACCCATGTCCCCTTTGATATCTTTCCTGGTGCACCTTGCACCCGGGCTAACTAAAGCAGCAATCATCTCCACCCTAGAACCAGTATGGCCCAAGCTCCTCCTCGTGCCAGAAATCTACCTTGTCCCAAAGAACCATCATGGGGAAAGATGGAAGGTCGTCGCCTTAATAAAAATAATTCGTAGAAGATTTAGACTGAGATCAAACCGGTTTTCTTCTGAAATTCTGAAGTAGAATATGACTCCACGATAGAGACCTCGCCTAGATCCTCCCTGCCATGTGTCGGGGCTGGAATAAGGCACATCAGCCTAATAATTCAAAAATGTGAGGTCCATCGGACTCCTCCCTCCCTCCCCAATTATACCTAGGAGGACGAAAATTTGGAAACTCCACAGCTTATAGTCATACAATCGCCATCATCCTCATCAGAAGCACTCTCTACCTCAACTAGATATCATAGAGAGCTATTCTAGGGACCAATAGAGGACGAGCAGTAGCGTGGTCCACCGCCAACAGTTATGGTCCCCACATCGTAAACTGTAGTCATTATCCCATCCTACCGGGATTTCATGGATAAGTATCTACACTCTTCAGAGGATAGCCCGAGATGTGGTGGTTTCTTAGCTCACTCAATGTATCCTCCACCGGCCAACCTACCATCCCAGCGGACTGCTTTGATACCACTACGGGTTCTCCAGCCGCTTCTGATTGATGAGTGGGGCAACGAAGGGCCAGACCCAAAATCTGAGACCATGTGCTTATCGGATATCCTTGTAGTGGGCCACTTCCCTGATATGTTTTGGCTAGTTACAGCACCAAATTTTTGTGCACCTGAATCCATCACCCAAGAGGAAGTTGGGTGTTTTCGCCAGACCCTCTTGGTGACTCATTTCCATCTTCATCATCAGCAAGTGTCTCACCCTAAGAGCCAACCGCATTTCATGGACATTGGTGAACAATGTCATCTGGTTTATTTGGACGCACTCCCTGTGGCCCTGGGCCCTAAGTCACCAAGTCGTTGTAGGTTCCTCCAGCAACAGTGCTTTTAGGGTTTCAGGGTACTCTATAAGATTATCAAAGAAGCTTCTCCCCGCGTATAGATCCCTAGCTGGGGGCTGTATGCTGCCCTCCTCTTCAGTCCTATCTGATATCAGCCAGATTTTCCAGGTGACATAAAGGATATGCCTCTAGAAAGGGTCATAGTTAACATGGCCGACCTTCGAGAGGATGCGAATGAGAAAGAGCTTCTTGGAGACGACCTTCCCCCCTGGGGAAGTTTCAAAAATCTTGGATCATTCAGGAAGGATTACTCATCAACAGAGGAATCTACTGGGTCTTCATGTGCCAACCAAGTCACTATCCATCAGCCAAAATCCCAACAAAGGCAAGGAACACCTTGGAGTTATCAAACCCTCCGACCCGTTTGGATCAGTGCAGAAGGCAAAAGACGATCCCCAAAAATAGTTTTTGCGCCAAACTATTTCTGAACACATGAAAATGATCGACGAACTCCTTACTGAACACACTGTAGATGGATGGCCAGACTATGGTGATCCTTGGCCGGGGTGGCGGGAACAGACACAAATTCCCCTTGGAGAATTGCCTCCAGGTGACCCTGACCACCGTACCCACACAGACATGGTTTAGGTTGAGACTTACGGACATAGGGCATGGTATATATCGTAAAATCTTCTTGAATGGCGTGACAATCCTCGGGACCCAACTCAGGTTCCCCCAGCTACCCAAAGGGTCATTCCACTAGCCACTCCATGAGCCGCTAGGCCTGTTTATCATGTTAAAGAACCCACCAACGCACTAGTGGTATGGGATACCCATCAAGACATAGACCCCCACCCATATGAACCAATGAAGGCACTCGTCACCCATATCGAGGAATTAGAGATATGACATGTGGTAATTCTGCCTGATGGAAAGCCATATCCAGCGTGGGTGGATGATAAGCCAGCATGCCCAGGTTTTGGGAATCCCACCTTTTCCCCTTTCAATATGACATGGGACCTACCATAGCACTTGGCCCACTTTATCTAAACGTGTGGAACCATGTTGGGAAATTTAGAACAGTAGGAAGCCGCCAAGATTCGGTGTTTCATACAGACATTGGATGGTCTGACGTTCGTCTGGTACAACCAGCTCCCCATCAGATCAGTAGCCGGCTGGGAAGAACTTCATAGGAAATTTTTCTACCAGTTCAGTTCCACCACTTAGAAGACAAGTATCGCGGACCTCTTCAAGTGAATGTTGATGCTTGATGATCACATTAGAGACTTTGTCGCCCAGTGGAAAGGGCTCACATACTCTCTTGACAAGACACTAAATCGGGAGAAATTATTGACGATGTCCGTAGGGAATGTCAAGATAGAACTGGTCCCCACTTTGATCACCCAGAACTACCTCGGGGGATTTTGAGACTTCTCTGATAAGCCACAACACCTTGAGTAAGCCTTACAGTAGGCTAAGTAGGCATGTTCGTTGCCTTCTACAATCCCCATGAGAATGGCCTCTAGGGTTGATCCCGCCATAGTGGACCAAATAAAGGCCCCCAAGAAACTAGAATTGTTACCAATGGATCCGCCTTTGTAGCCTCACAGAGGCCCTCCACCTTAGGTGTAGCCTCCAGCCCAGCAGTTCCCAACTTAGAATCTGCAGGCGCCTCGCGTAATGCGCTGTCGCCTTCTAGGATAGATAACCAGGCTCCACTGCCTTGATAGGATCCTCTAGATCCTTGTCACAATCATTCTCTAAGGGCCCCCTTCCTGGATAGGAGGGACTGGACCTACTCGTTCAATGAGGCTCAGGTCCCCAGTTACTTATGCATAGCCTTGGAGTAGAGGATTGTACATTTTCATGAGTTTAGAGAGAAAGAAGAGACAAACCTCACCGATTACCCTAATTAATTAACCAATCACTAGATCCGGGGGAACACTCTCCAATAGTTCTATTTGTTTGAATACGGTCTTCAAGAATAGGTGGATAACAACATAGACTGGTTTGGCCCAGCTCTGGTATATGTGGCATGCATCTTCGTGAGGCCAGACAGCAGCAGCGACAGCAGAGGCGGGTGACATTAGGTTTCTAATCGGTGGTCCTAGATGTATGATGACTGGGTGGCTCGTAAAACAGTTAACCACGCTCATTGGTGTTATACGTGCATACATTAATCATCTAGATCCTTCAGAAGCCACCACTACTACTTTTGCATTATTGTCTCAGCCGACCTCTTCCCAGAAGAGAAAACACCAGCGGTGCTAGGGAAGACTAAGTCCCCCACCAATGCCATCATCATCTCTTACTCTTGGCATCTTCATGCCCCTAGTGATGGAGGTTCCTCCTAGAATTCATCCAGTAGTGGATGACTCTTCAAGTGACGGTCAAGGGTACACCTCGGTTAATGCCGTAGAGGAATTAAATCCCTACATAATTCCTGATGATGAGGAGTGCCAGGAAGATCCTCCCAACATCCCCATCCATCGCCAGCATCGATAGAGCCATGACTATATGGTCCATCGAAGTGCTTCGGTCGGTACTTCTAGCCAGGTTGTGCATGCTACTGAAACCAGGTAGCAGGCCCAACATAGATATCAACACGTGCATCTTTCTCACTTGGTGACATCAGGCCGCCTTCACAGCTGTTCTTATTTTCGGATCAGGCAGAGCCACCCCGATGGAATTGTGACTAGCCACACCCTACTACAGGACGGTCTCAGTCATTTTTTCCTCATCCAGTAGTCACTCTGCATGCTTCACCTAGTGAGCAGTGGGATATTCTTAGTACCAATCAGTCGTCGGTCCAGTCAAAAAGACCCACCATACCTCCTGTTATATAGTGACCTCCTGTAAGCATAAGTCCATGCCTGGCACAAAAGTATGATCTTATCAAACATCATTCCAGTATTCTAGAAAATCTCTCCATCCTTGAGGCCCTTCACCTATCATCAGATATGCGTAAGTCCCTCACTGAGGCTTTAAGAAGCCCCCTCCATTTTGAGATAGTGGTAGCATCTGCATAGGCCTTTCATGATGAGGTGATCGAGAATGATGCATTTTAGGCCATCATATCATTTTCTATAGAAGATGAAGTCTCTCCCATGTAGGGTCACATTCTCCCACTGTACATCACTGGCTAGTTAAATGGTATATACGTTCACCGCTGTCTTGTTGACACGGGCTCTAGGATCAACTTAATCCCGACTCGGACACTACAAAAACTGGGGGGGGTTTTGGATGATCTGAGTCCCTCTAACCTACGAATACAAGGTTATGACAGGATAAAACAGACATTGGTCTGCAAGATCCACTTGATGACCCAGTTCGATTGACTACTTTTCCACACTGAATTTATGGTTGTCTCCCAAGACACCACCTACAATGCATTAATGAGAAGGCCATGGATCCACCTGCATGTGGAAGTTCCATTATTATATCATTAGTGCCTCGATTACTCCCTTAATGGTTGATTGGGCATGCTTCAAGGTGATGGGTCTCCCTTTTCCTCTTGTGAGGTCTGCTATCTGGATTCTGACTACTATAAGAGCAAAGACAAGCAGATTCAGGATAATGAGGTTGAGCATTCCATGGATGCAACCGACACGTGGATAGATCTAGATGATACCTACATCTTTCCAATCAACTGATTGGAGGCTATAACCCCAGAAATGGTGCAATGCTTTGTTGTTTCTGGAATGAGGGTAGAACACATTCCCAAGTCTAAGTGATGTCGGAAGATCACTGCGTATTCTTATATGAATCAGGCCTCGGCGATCCCTGAGCCCCCTACTCCCATAAGGTTTCTGTATTTCCACCCCATGGAAAAGACAATACATCTTACTTTCTTGTTTTTATGGGATGGAATTAACTAGCTTAAGCCAAGACACCACTATTTAATTGATATCATCAAGAGTGGCCCCTTGAGATGATAACCTGATGGGATTGGATCGAAATACTTCATCGCTAAGGATGTGGCAGCACATGAGTTCCCTAATGCAGTGTCCACTGCTGCTCAGGATGGTACCAGCCTCTCGTTAGGATCTGTCAACTCAGAAGCAACTCCTCCCATCAAGGATCCCTCCTCCATTAGTAAAGAAGATGATTTAGAGGGTGCCCCTACCTTTAAAGAGGGAGTCTCTACCACAATTTATGAATTGGTACAGGTGAACCTCAGTAACAAGGAAGACTTGAAACCCACACTGATCAATGATTCAATGCCCCTCGAGGAGCAACAACAATACATATACTTACATAAACAACACCTTGATGTATTCTCCTGGAGTTATGACAAGATTCCAGGACTAGATCCTCAAGTAATCGTCCACTTCCTCAATCTCCTGGTAAATCACTGGGGGTTCAAGAAACCTCCCAGGAAGATGCACCCTTCCCATGGTGCCATGGTTGAGGCTGAAGTTGAACATCTCATCGTAGCCAATTTTGTTAAGTAGGTCTAGTATCGCAAATGGATGGCCAAAATTGTACCAGTAAAGAAGAAGAATAGATAGATCAGAGTCTGCATCGACTTATGGAGTCTCAACTATCACTGTCCAAAAGATGATTTCCCCCTTCCTGTGATGGAATTTTTGATCGACACTACAAATAGGTTCCAATCCCTCTCCTTCAGGGATTGGTACTTCGGGTATAAACAGATCTGAATGGCCCCTAAGTATGAGGAGTCTACAAAATTTAGTGGTCCAAAAGGTACTTTCTACTACCAAGTCATTCCCTTTGGTATAAATAATGCAGGTGTCACCTATCAGTGGGATATGCATCGCATATTTAAGCTAATCCTTGGAAAGTTGGTGGAATGTTTCATGGATGACCTAGTGTTCAAATCTTTCCAGCGTCAGGGCCATATCAAACAACTCGATAAATTGTTTGGCTTCCTACGTTCTTGCCACCTGAAGATGAACCCATGGATGTGTGCCTCCGTGGGCACCTATGGAATGTTTCTCGGCATCGTTCTCATATACAAGGGCATCAAGATCGACCCAGAGAAGATTACGGCCATCATTCAAATGTCTCCCCCGAGTAATATTCGGGAGCTTCATGGCATCAAAGTCCTGTTAGCCTACATATGCTGGTTCATCATGAATATGGATGGAAAGTGTAAGCCCTTTTCTCGGCTCATTAAGAAAGACATCATCTATGAGTGGGACATGGAGTGCGAGACTACTTTTGAGGAAATAAAGATTTATATGCTCCAACCTCTTATCATAATGACACCCTTCTCCTAAAAATCCATTTCTCTTGTCACTTCAGATGACGATGACAACCTGTAGGTAAGCCACCTTACTATCGACACCTCCACATCCAGACCATCAGGTCTCTCAGATATAGTGGTTGAAGTGACTCCTGACTAGAGAACCTACTTTGTCAAGTACCTCCAAAGCAGTAATCTCCCGGTATATCGGGGACATCATGATTTAATCTGACGCCATGCATTATAGTTTACCCTCTAGGACGGTCCTGGTCATGAGAAGATACTCTAAAAGAACAAGTTTGATGGGGTTCTCCTCCATTGCATTAAAGGAGAAAAGATTTCCAAAGTTATGCAACAGGTTCACTCCGGATCCTAAAGGGCCCATCAGATTGGGCCAAAACTATCTCACCAGATCCATAGATAAGTGTACTTTTGGTCCTCTATGATCCAAGACTTCGTCGAGTTTTCCATAAGGTTCTATGTGTTCAAAATTCATGTTAAATTCATGCATCAGCTACCAGAGCCTCTCTACTCCACCATGTACTCTTGTCCATTTGCGATATGAGGACTCAATATCATGGGACCATATCCACTGGCGAAAACTCACCAGTGTTGATTCATCCTGACTGCTATAGATTTCTTCTCCATGTGGGCAAAGGAAGTTTCACTCAAGGAGGTCCAGGACCGTTCTATGATTGAATTTCAGAGCTCCAACATCATTTATAGATTTGGAGTCCCTCACGCCATCCTCAATAATAACAACATGACCTTCGGGAAGCAGAGCTGAAGAAACTATACACTAAGTACAATATTTGTTCTAACCATACGTCCTACTATCGTGCGCATGAAAATGGATAGATCAAGCCATTCAACAAATCCATCTCTAACATTCTATAGAAAATGTTTTGTCAAAATAAGAATGGTTAACTAGACATGCTCCCCAATACCCTATGGGATTATCGGATGACGACTCGTAATTCCACCCAGGTGACCCCATATTCTATTGTGTATGGGACGGAAGCCGTCTTTCCCATCGATATTTAGTTTCCCTAATTGTCCATAGATGTCTATGATCAGAAAGCACTAGATAAAGTGGCTAAAATATGTATGGTTGGGCTAGAAGAACATCATGAGAACATGCTTCATGCCCTGAACAACATGGAAATGCATCAGAACAAGATAGATATAGATTTCAACAAAAAAGTTTGCCTCTATTTATTCTTTCAAGGAGACTTGGTATTTCTCCTGAAGACTCCAATGATACCCGGCAGGAAACCACCCAAGTTGGAGCCCAAATGGGAAATACCTTACATTGTTCAGAAGGTTTACTCCAATAGAGAATACTCCTTTGTAACCCTAGATGGTGAGAATATAACTCCACCCACTAATTCCTAGTTTCTCAAGCAATACTTTTCTTGAGACGTATGGTCCATCATGACCTTAAACTGTATGTTCCTGCACGACCTCAAAGTACTGGTCCTGAACAACCATAAACTACATTAGGGTCTTCCATGACCTTAAAATGTCCAGTCTTAAATGACTTTAAACTATGTGTCATCCTGCAAGATGTTAAACCACATCTCAATAACTAGGTAGGGCTTTATTCTCATCCTCATGGGATGTATAGGAATGCTCAGACACTTCGTCTTGATTCCAGCCTCAGTTTCCTCTTTGAATATCGTCTCTTGGGCATAGTTCTTTTGGAGGATCCCACATGGAGTCATATAGGATTCATTGGCCCCACACATGTCAGGGTTACAATGAATTCACCATGTACCCTCCCTCATTCTTCACTCCTCCCACGTCCTTACCGTATGATGTTAAACTGCATGGTTCTTTCAGAACTACGTATGGCCTGATTCTCATCCTCATGTGATAGGTAGGACTGCCTCAGCATTTTTTTCATAAGCCCATCCCCAAACACTGATATTTCCCCTTGAGTCTCATCGATCATAGGAACATTAATTCCCTATCCATCCCTTCTATTTTGGGTTTCCATTGTCTTTCACATCTGAAAGGTCCTCCGAACTATATGGATACTTAGCCTAAGGGATACCCTATTTGTTCGGGCCAACACCCTTGATGATTTCGAATGACAAATTGATATAAGTCCCACACTGCGAATAAGGTCAACAGTTGACACTCATTTGTTGTTCCCATTTCAGGACACACGATATAGATGCTATATTTTGAATTTGGTCAACAACCATCCTTTGTCGTCGTCATCACCCCCATATATCTCAAACATAGAGTATAGAGGTTTATTCTGCTTCACCATATCTCCAAAACTCGGTCTTCCTCAAGAAAGAGTGTGATTCTAGCTAGTGGTCCCTTATATGATGTGCAGAGCCTAATACTACTCTTTTTCCCACACCAATCATTTCTCCAATGGGATTAGGAGCTATGATAAGGAAATACCCGCATGAGGGGCCATATGGCTACAACTGGCTGACATGCCTAGCCTCAGGTCCCTTGGCCTTTTTAGCCCCATGGTCCCTGTTTTCATTTAGGATTGTGTGGTGTGGTTTGGACTCCTTCCCTCATTAAGGTTAGGCTATTCTGCAACGCCACACATATCCCCATCATAAATCCCTCTGTTTTTCACCCTTTTCATGAGTGAAGCCCCACCACACTTTTTGAGCCCCAAGATTTGGGTTTCCATTATCTTCTCTATCCAAAAGGACCCCCAGATGAGATGAATGCTTGGCCCAAGGGCTCTCCTACTATTACGGGAAAAAATCTTTGAGGATTTCTAGCAACAAATTGATACAAGTCTTGTGTTGCGAATATGGTCAATGTTCGATTCTCAATTGTCTGCCCCAAACTCCAAGTCACACAAGGGTGGATACTGAGTTGCAAACCAGGTCAACAGTTATCCTCTATCATTGTTTCCACTTTGTGGCCTCCCCTAGGCACAATGATTTTCCCTCTCTATCACATGCATATGATATTAAGCTAGGAATATATGGTCTAATATCTATGACCTTAAACTAAGATCATCATCGTCCTCATTACAAGATGTTAAAATGAAAGTCGGATGTTACACTCAGCATGTGGCTCGGCCTCAAGTCCCTTGGCCTTTTCATACCCAGATCCCAAGACCTCACTTATGATTTTATGGTATGGTAGGGGATTATTTCCTCATTCACGTCACATTTCCTGTCGTGCCATGCACATCCCTTGATGATATACCTTTCCCCTATTTGTGTCATTGCTACATGATGATAAACTGCACAACATCCAAATTAGAACTATGTATGGAAAGATTCCCAACCTCTTGGGATACATAGGAACGCCTATATGCCTAGTATTCAGGTCCATCCCCATCTCTTAGAAACCTCCTTATCATTTTGTCCCCTTGTCCTACATTCTTCTAGGAGCGGGGTATATGGTGTGTTTCAGACTCCATATGTCATCATTAATGTTGGTTTTATAACAACCACTTCACATAACTCTCTTTCCTGAGCGGTCTTCCCTCATCTCATTGAGTCAGCCACCCCTAATTCGGGTCCCTCGACCCTCTTCAGTGATTCACCAATGTTCCCAGGAGTACTCTGGTTCAGAACCTGCAGTGTTGGATTCTACCAGGACATGTTTTCACCCATTTTTCAAGATTTGTGTTCCCCTTCATTTGGGCTTCCATTATCATTCACATTCGAAGGGACCCCCAAATGGAGAGGATGTTAGGCCTAAGGGCTATCATCCCATTATGAGAAAATGTCCTTGAGGGTTTCAGACAACAAATAGATACAAGTCCCACGTTGCAAACGTGGTCAGCGGTTGATGCTCATTTGTTGTTCCCATTTCAGGCTACATGATATAGATGCTGTGTTTCGAACATGGTCAACAGCTATCCTCCATCATCATTCCAACCCCTTAAAACCTTGAATATTGGTTACATGATTCACATTATTTTCCACCCCATCATGTCCAAGTGGGATTTCGACACTCCTGGCACAATCCCTCAGTGCACATTTGCATGTTAGGAGGAAAAAGTTGCGGTAAGGCATCATTTGGGACTCTGCACCGACTTCCCTTTGGCATGCATTCCAGGTATTGAAAAAACATCTTCTTCCCTTGTTTCCCACACCAATTTTGACTCATGTGGGCTTAGGAATTTGCTTGAGGTCAGCACCTACTTGGAAGATTTCCGCTTCTCCATGGTCTGAGCTCTAAGACCTTAAACGAGGATCTCTGTTAGAACTATGTAAGACTTGATGCCCATTCTCACGGGATATATAGAAACACCCAGACATATCATCTTTGGGTCCATCTTGAGTTCCACTAACTTATCTCTTATGTCCTACCTTTTAGGCCCCATCTCTTATAGGACTACATGATGTGGCGTGTGCGGGCTTACGCCTTCATTTACATTGGTTTTAAAATTTTTGCATCACTTACTTCCCTTCATGGATCTAGTACCTCCTACATCATTCCCCATATTACTTATCCTTTTTAGGCCCCTCAGACTGAGGTTTCTCATTTTGGAAACACATATGGTGTGATGTGGACCTCGTACTCATTCTCATCGGGTATTCATTATCACTCCATGCCCATTCCCTTTTGAAACTTATCATTCATGTATATGTATGAGCGATATGAATTTAAACTATAATACCTAGTCCCTCATGAATTTAAACAGTTTAATCTACACTACACGAAGTTAAAATGCATGGTTGGTCCCATCACATGACCTTGAACTGTGACATTATCATCCTAGCCACACGATGAAAAAATGGCACTGCATCGTGGTGTCATCATTCATGGGAACATCATGTTTGGTATCGGTAACACACAATACCATTTTTCAATGACTGCACACGGCATGATTCTTGGGGAGATTCCTAGAAATTTTATCCAAGGTATGTCGCTTCACAAAAACAATTATTCACTCATCCTAAAGGAAAAACTAGATCTATCAAATTTCACTTCTTTGGGTTCAAGGGACACACCTGCACAACCTTATTGTCTATCGAACTGGTATCTTACAATTTCATCCCTAGAACTATGTGTGGCTTGATTATAATTCTCATGGGATACATAGGAATACTCATGCACTTTGCCTCAATCCCAACCTAACTTTTGTTTTCGTTCCCTCGACCTAAAACCTCCCATGGCACACATGTTGATTTGGACTCCAGGCCTTCATTAATCATGTGTCCCACACATTCTCGAAGATCGCCATGTTCCAAGCTCTAATACCATAAACTAAGATCACTCTCTGTGTCCTTACCGCAAACGTTAAACTTCACGTAATCTTCAAGAGCTACATTTGTCTTGATTTCCATTTCCATGGGATACATAGGACCACCCAGACATTTTGTCTTCAGATCCAGCCATATTTCTTGGAAACCTCCTTATCTTCTTTGCCCCCCTAGCCTGAGTCCTCTATATGGGAGGGTATGTGGTGTGGTATGGTCTTATTTCCTCATTCGCATCGGGTTTCTAACAACCACTCCATATACCCCTTTCTTCTGAGATATATTCGTCAACATGTTCTGTACTCCTCTTTTGGAGTCGAATGCTCTTAATATGAGCCCCTCGACCCTCCTTATCCGTTCAACAATGTGTCCAGGAGAACTCTGGTTCAGTACCTAAGCTGTTGAATCGTACATGGACATGTTATCACCCATCCTCAGGCTTCATGTTCCCTTTTATTTGGGTTTCCATCGTCTTTCACATCCAAAAGGGCCCCTGAATGGTATGGATCCTTAGCCTAATAGATCTTCTATCATCTCGGGATAATGTTTTTGAGGATCTCGACTAGAAAATTGATACAAGTCCCGTGTTGTGAATATGTTAATCGGTCGACACTCATTTGTTTTTCCTACTTCATGTCACATGATATAGATGCTGTGTTTTGAACACGGTCAACAGTTACCCTCCATCTTCACACCAACCCCATCATGCCTTAAATATTGGTTTCATGATTCATATCATTTTCCACTCCATCATGTCGAAGTAAACTTTTTTCACTCTTGGTACTATCCCTCTAGGATAATTTTCACGTTAGGAGGACAAAGCCATGGTAAGGTGTCATTCGGTACTCCGCACCAATTTCCCCTTAGCGGGCATTCCACATGTTGCAAACAACTTATTCAACTTTGTTTCCCACATCGATTATAGCTCACGTTAGCTTAGGGATTTGGATGAGCTTTACGCCCATTTGGAAGTGTCTTGCTTATCCACGGTCTGAGCTCTTAGACCTTAAACTAAGATCTTTCTCTATGTCCTTGTCATACATGACGTTAAACTTTTCCCTCAGAACTATGTATGGCTTGATTTCCATCCTCATGGGGTACATAGGAACACCCAGGCACTTTGCCTCAGGCCCAGCCTAGCTTTCACTTTTTCTCCCTTGAAATAAAGAACTTCCTCCGGGGATATGTAGTGTGGTGCCGACTTCTTATGTCCTCATTCACATCGAGTTTATAGCTACTGCGCCACATACTACCCTCCTGGGATCTTTGATTTTACTTTCCTTCATATCACAGGATATTAAATTGTATGATCCCACATATCCTCAATGCATTATATTTGATCGTGGTTCTTCCCTGAACAAGTTCAGGATACCCTATGTTAATCATGGGATGCATCGGTTTCCTCTCGAGAGACGATTCTCCCTACTAGTGTCGGTCTCTGACCATACCATGCTTCAAGAACAACGTATGGATTGATTCTCATCCTTATGGGATACATCTATATGCCCCAACATTTTTCCTAGGGCCCAGCCCTAGGGTCATTAACCCTTTCTGACCCCTCATTCCCAATCTAGGTCCAGGAAGTATGACCTTTAAGTTATGTGCACCATCCTCACTGTATGAAGTAAAACAACATGTCATTCCAGGTCCTTACCACGAAGGTCCTATTCTGAAGTACTTATGATCCCTAATCAGACCAATGAGCCCACTTAATGTGACTTCACCATAGTGGTGTAATTTCAAGTGTGTTGGACTCCATTCGAACAATGTGTCACGCTACACTCCCCGATTTGCATACCCTTTATTCGGAACCACATCATCTTTCACATCTAATGGAACCCCCTAATTGTTTGGATTCTCGGCCTATGGCTCGGATACTATCGTAGGCCAACTTTTTGGAAAACTAATGGATCACATTTCGAGTCAAGCCCCGTGTTTCGAAGATAGTCAGTGGTCGGCCCTCATTTGTTATCCCCATTTCAGGCTAACACAATAAGGATATTGTGTTTCGAACTTGGTCAACAGTTATTCTTCATTTTCACACCATCTGTATGGTGTTTTGAATTTTGGGTATCATGATTCACAACTTCCATTCACCTATGTTAATATTAATTCAAATTCCCATGTTGTTACCCTGCTCATGCACTAGAGCACATTGGGAGGACAGAATGTCGATTGTTATGAAATCCTCGTCCTTCAATCGGGCCTCCCCCTTTTCTTTCCAGAAATTCGAATTGGTTTTTCAAACCCTCGGATGCCCGAACCTTGTTTTTCACTCTTCCATTTGGATGGAATAATAAGGTTTTCATCCCTTATTTCTCACATCGAACTTGACCTACGTGAGTTTAGGGATTGATCGTTGGATGCTCCAGGAATATGATGGAATGCAATAAACCAATACAAATAATAGAATTCATGCATGTAGCTGGCATAAAATGATCAATGTTTGAAATTTTGTTCAAAAGTTGCAGGCATCATAGTACCTGAGGATTGACCCCTCCCATGGATGGGTTTAACCTATCAAAATAACATTGCAGCTCCACCACCCTCTAGCATATGGCGTCAATGATCTATTATCGCCTATTCTGTTCATGCTCCTCCTCGAAAGAAATGGGGCACAGTTTGTCAGCTGCAACCCTGGCCCGCTCCTCATCACTCCGGACAATAGTAATCTCCATGGAGGCTTTTTTGATCCACTCTTTGGCCTCTACCAACTAGGCATTCACCCACGAGATAATCTCCAACTACGTAGTAAGGAGAGAAGAGTGTTAATCTACCCGGGACTATAGCCGCTGAATCTCGTTTTCCTCTTCCTAGAGCCTCTTGATGTTCACCACTTTTCTCCACTACCAACCCATGTCAAGGTCATGGTCATACTCTGAAATCTTCTCTGCCATGAGATCTCATATGAGCATGTGAGGATGTTGGGCATCTTCTCCCCCATCGCACAACTCCCATGGTTGTGAATGAAGTCTCTCCATTTTGTCTATCCATTTTACTCGAGGGGTGTCATCAATAAAGCGCTTGATCGTATTCCATTACCGTCATTATATTATCGTGCTATCCTTGTCATCAGAGGTCGTTTCTTCCCAGTCCGCAGGGTTGGCAGGCTCATACACAGGGAACACCCCCAAAAACTCATTAGTAGGTTTCACATCTGGTGTCTGATCCCGTATGGTAGGACTTGGGATATCCAAACGATCTTCATCGTCGAATCCCACATCAATAATCGCAGGCGCATCCCTACCAACGGTTCCATCAGTGGTCTGGAGCACCGCATCTTGGTCAGTCTGGATATCCGCCTCCATGACCACAAGCATTCCCCTGGGAAAGGCACCACAAATATTACTGATAATCCTCACCAAGTTATCCCAAACCATTTTAAGGACTTCGCATACCAAAAGGGCACAAATTTCGTTAGTCTGGTCAATGAGTGGCAGTCATGAATTGTGCGAAAGAGACTTACATAGGTCGAACTCTCGGTCTCATTCCTGGTCTGTTGTTGTGGGGACCCTGTGATGTGGACCTCCATATATTATAGGGAAGTCTAAAAACTCTAGGGGAGACATCTCAAATGTCCAAGCCCAGCAGGATGCACTAATCGTCCTAGCCTCGGGCATAGATCTCGAAGGCCCCGCATCTACACCAACTGAGGGATGAGAACGGGTTCTATGAATGGAGATCTTTTGCACAGTTTAAACATTGGTGAGGGATCCAAAATGACATGGAAGAAAAAACTAAGGAAGGGGATTGATATTTTACCACAAGGGCCTCTACTAATTCTTCAAGATCAGGTTCATGATCACCAATATCTCACACCTCCAATGGGATCCCTCTATCGGCCTCCTCCACCCAGTTGGACTCGTCCGATTCTTTCGGTAGAGGGAAGATCTCTCTTAGATCAAAATATGACAAATGCGGAGTGGATGTTCGATCTAGAAACACCTTCACCCGGTCTGTCATTGGGCATGTGGCACCTTGGGAGTGCACAAAGTCTTCCAGCTCTACTAGGTATTGATCCGCCTCCGCATGGGAAACCACAAAGCCGGCCCTAATAGGGAATATCCCTAGAAAATCTATACCAATATAGTTCAGGTGTTTCCACATCTCGGACGGGCCATGGAATTTCTTGTTGACTTTCCATATTTCCTAGGCCTATGGAAAGACAAAATTATCCGGCATGTTTATGTGTCGCAGCTGCTTCCCCAGATCCTGAGTGGATATTCTATAGAATCCTCTCGGTGGCCTCCCCTCTGGATAACTCTATTCTTCTATGGACACAGGGACCGTTTCCAGTGATAGATCTGTTTCCACTGCCTCCCCCTCAATCTGTGCATGCGTCACCACCCCAGTAGCCCCGCCACCACAGGTTGTACATGCTACCTTCTGGCCCCGGCCTTGAGGTTTGGGAGGCACACCATCACCAGAAAGAATAGTTGACTTCTTCATCATTTCCCCTGGGAAGGCCACCTCCCAACTTTTGGCATACTTCTTCACCAATGCAAAGATAGCGGTGGGTGGAGGCAACTTGTTCAGGATCTTCCTATCTTCCCGTGTGAACTTGAGCCACATCTGCCTCATCACACATGGATGTTCCTCGTAGAGAACCCCTGAATAGACTTGTGGGGTCAGTCGCTGCATACACTAAAATTTCCTAGAGATTCGGTGCAGGGAGTATGGCTCGCAGAGAGGCTCACAGTCCACTCTTGCCACCATGACTCCACCTCGAAAGTCCAGAAGATAGGACCATTGCTCTTCTGCTCCATGGCCATCATCAGTGAAAGCACCTGTTGACTGCATGAATGGGTGAATGTTGAACTCATCTACCATCCAAACACCTTTCAGTACCGCCTACACGGTCAGCTTTGTTGGAAATCTCCCTACAACATTTAGGATGGATGGGCACAAGTTCAATTCCGGAGGGGGGTGAGGTTCAGATATTCATAGACCCCTCCTGATTTGCGACTCTATCCACCCTTAAAAGAGGTGGAATGACCCACATATCCTTTGTTGCCTCTTCCCCTCGCTGATATTCCGTAGTATCTTGTACATGTTAGTTATCATTGGGATTCTGAGGTTGACCCACCCTCCTGTCGCCAACATGGACGCCATGATAAATGTCCTTGATTGCACACCACTATTTGTATCCCATGCTGGTAGGATCCAACTGTAGATGATATATGCAATGAATATGGCCAACTTGACTACCGATTTTTGCTCTACACTGAAATTAAATCCCCAAGTTTACTAATGGATATCCTACAAGAGATACCAGTATGAGTACACATTTCACCATCGATCCCCCTTCGTGCATGTTTGAGGCCTCACTAGAAACTGCATGTCTTCCCGAATGATCATGAACTGCTTGAACCACCATCTAAAGTGGACGTCCCTTACTGATTCATTGTCCTCTCCTGGCACCAACTCCATCAACGCCATTTCCAGTGGAGAAATTTTCTCTGGATCCTCATATGCACCCATAACGGGGAGGTATTCATCATACATCACCCCCAGTATCAGGACCCCCGATATCTGAGGCACATCCCATAAAATGAAGCCATAGTCCCCATGGTGTAAGTGGAAGGTATTGGTCCTCTATGACCACCTGATCAACAACTCTTGCATTAGCTGCATCGGCTGATAGTTATGGAATTTGGAGGACTGAAATGCCTCATACAGACCTACACTCCTCAGCTTCACCCCTAACTCTTCACACGAGGCACCTACCCAGTAGGCCCATGCCTTGTAATCTGTAAAGCTTCCGCCTAGGAGTAGATCCCACTCATAAGACCATCCCTTCCCCGGGATCCTCACGACTACCTTCTAGATCATCTGGAATAGAGGGGTGGATGTCTCCAGCTGAAATTTCTTCCTGTCAAAATTTTTCAGATGATTGTACAGACAATAAAAAATAACAGGTGTGAAGTCCTCCTAGGCATTGCCGTCAGCTGCCCTGAACCACTAGAACTGGCACTGCGTTCTCACGAACCAGTAAGCTAGCTCATCCCTACTTGCTTCATGGATGAAGACTTCATCCATCAGCCCAAAGCCATAAATAGGTAGCCTCTTACATAGTGTATAGTTCCTTTGGCTTTCCGACAGCAGATCCACCAACGAACCATGGTCAGAGTGGCTCCGTACCAACTCCCCTAGACCTAAGATATTCATCACATACCCCCTTCAGGTAGCATCCTCAAGGACACCCTTAGAATCCTCTTGGTTATCCATTCCATTTTTAATATTTTTACACTTTTCATTCTAGTTCGCGAAGCCCTTTTGTAGAGCTCATTCGTGGATACCGTTCGCAGAGCTCGATCCCAGCAATGGAATCAGGAAGCCCTACACCGACCTTCAGATGCAAGACACAGAGTACACCATCACGAAATCAAAGTCTCACTGTGCACCGCAAAGAAGAAGGCCTGATTTGTGGAGAGAAAACACAGAGTACGTGGAGCTTTCTGGATCAAGAGCGCTAAATGTCAAAAACATGGAGAAGATAAAGAAAAATTGAGAGTTCAGCTCTCCTAATTATAGACGAGGACCACTAGAGCTCCATGGAATGTCCAACCTTGATGAACTTCACAGCATTCTCTGCCTACCCATTGCATCTCTACTTTATGAGCCTCCTCCGTGAGTCTGCTTCACGATTGGATGAGGGTTTTTTACGATTGACTCGCAGACATTGACCTTCGATTTCTCCTTGGCTCCAAGTTTGAGGGGGGGATTTGTTGGCACAAAAATATGGAAAGAAGAAAAACAAATAGTAAACCCGTAGGGTCTAACTCATGAATCTTGTTCACGGATCCCCGCAGCACCGCGGCTAGAAGGAAGCTCCTCCTTTGTGAAGCCTCTACGGAGCAAGAAGGCAGGATGCTCTGCGAACCCCTTTGATGTTCGTGAACCCGCCGCAGAGCTCAGTGGCGGGATGCTCTGCCAACCACTCTGACATTCACGAACCCTCCGTGGAGTGAGGAGGTGGGATGCTCCGCGAACCCTTTTGATTTTCACGAACCCACTGTGGAGCCAGGAGGAGAGATGCTCTACGAACCCCTCTGACATCAGCAAACCCGATGTGGAGTGAGGAGGCTGGATTATTCACGAACCCCTATGACATTCGCAAACCCACTGAGGAGAGAGCTCTATATTCGTGCTGAGGGAGCTTTGATTCTAGGTGCCTCTTTCCCATAAATACATGTCTCCCCTTGAGCCCAAAGGACAGATATTCCGACCTTTCACCATCTGAGCTCCAATATCACGAAGCAATTACTGCTCTACGAACCATGATCTTTTCAAGGAACTTTTTCATCGCTACGTGCCTTCCACTTTGAATGAATTACACCCCTCTTCAAATAGGGATTCCCTTTGTGCAGCCCATGGGCCTCTATGAAGGGAGGTGATCCCCAATGGGACTCAGGTCTTCACGGATCACTTATGCTTCATAAAGTACCCTTCATGCACATGTGACCCGCATGCTTAGGTAGGGTCACTGTACTTCGTCAAGCACATTGCTTCACACTACTATGCTTTGCAAGGCTCCATTTCTTCATGAATAACTTCTCCTCAAATTCATTTACATATTGTGAATCACCTTCCATATCCACCAATGACCTATGCCTAGGATTGTATACTTCACTTCGCAATGCACACCCCTTTGTGAATCCCCTCCACTGTATGGAGAACAAGAGCTTCACAAGGATTCTACCTATGAACCTCTCTAATCTGCAACTCATTTTCCCATGAAGAACATTAGGTTTACATTAATAAATTTCAAGGTCCATTGGGTGGTTCTACTCGTTGCATTGCTTTGCCTCATTCTTCTTCACATATGCACGCTAACAGCTATTATTTATTCGCATAGCCATACTAATGTGGACCCCTCAATGGATCACTCCATAACACACCTTCACCACTACATTGATGATGCCTTATGTTCCCCAAGGGGAGGGAGGTATCATTTATGTATGTACTAAGGGGTGCGGACTGATCCCACCTCATCCGAGCGGCAGGACGTTAAACTACCAAGCACCATTATCCTCATAACATGACGTTAAATTACGGCCTTTCCCCATGCCTTACATGTGGGGTGCCCCATATCAGACATTCTCTACACCCACTGGTCTCCACAGGAGTGAGATCATTCATCACATGGAATGAGACCCACTTTATTGGAGCGGCGTTCTTCTGCGGGGAAAGGGAAACCACCTTGGTGTAAGCCCTTGGATTTTCTTTCAAGAGGGAGTACTCTTGCTCCTCATTTATTCCTCATTCCAAATCTCTCTCCCTTTGTGATTTTTCACCACCTCTAGCTCTTCCCTAGTGTATTTCCCAATCTCCACCCCCCTGAGGATGGGACCACACGTAAGCTCATATTTCCTCTTTGGTCCGCTAAATACGTGTAAGCTCCACCCCACTTCCCACAGACCCACATTTTGTGAAGTGATAGTTATGTCTTTGCTGCCTCTTGTTTCTCACACTATGAATGGATCACATGGGCTTAGAGTGAGCACCGACCATGAAATCCTCTATGGGCTACCTGGAGTGTAAGTCCCACACCTCTTCTGAACTACATAGACTTTGATCCTTGCCAAGGCAAGGTACATAGGAATCCTCCCTGAGGCTCAATCCCACCATCCATTGGTCCCATCCATCTTCACATCGGTTCACCAAACACCCATCTGAACTCTGTGGAATTTGATCCTTGCCCAGGCAAGGTATGTAGGAAGCCTCCCTAAAGTTCAAGCCCACCACCCATTGGTCCCGACCCCCTTCACGTCAAACCACCTTTATCCTGCATAACGTTAAACTACATGCCCCATTTTCTTCATTTATGATGTTAAAATGCATCCACCAAGTGAACTACATGGACTTTGATCCTTTCCAAGGAAAGGTACATAGGAAGACTCCATGTGGTTCAAGCCCACCATCCATTTTTCTGGTTCATCTTCATGTCGATTCACCAAACACCCATATGAACAATGTGGACTTTGATCCTTTTTAAGGAAAGGTACGTAGGAAGCCTCCCTGATGTTCAATCCCACCATCCATTGGTTCTAAACCCCTTAACGTCGAACCACATTTGTCCTCCATGACGTTAAACTATATGCCCCCTTTTCGTCCTGTATTACATTAAACTACATCCACCATCCAAAACTACATGGGATTTGATCCTTTTCTCTTAGATAGGGTACCTAAAAATCCTCTATGAGGTTCAACCCCATCCAGCGGTAAGACGTTGTGACCTCGTCCAGTGGTAAACTGTTGTGACCCCATCTAGTAGTAAGTCATTGTGACCACATCCAATGGTAATCCATAGTTACTAAATCTAGTGGTATGCCGTTGTGACCCCATCTAGAGGTAAACCATTGTGAACTCCATTCATAGGTTAGCTGTTGTCAAACCAAACTCAGTGGTAAGCCACTGTCGTCCCATGTTTTGGGGCCCAAATTGCTGGTTCGTCCCAATTGCGTAAGACCAACCTCGGACTGCTAACCACACGTAAGCCCCAGTATATTATCGGGTCGCTATCCCCTGCACGCACCCTGAATCTATACCCCCATCCTGAACTACGTGGACTTTGATTCCCTACCACGGGGATATGTAGGAGGTCTCTTCAAGGCTCAAGGCTAACATCACCATCATCCTCAAGTTGACTCCATCTCATTCTCCATCCACTCAACCTAACCATCCATTATCCATCTTGATTCTTACCCGGGATGCCACATCCAGGTGGGATCATGCCACCTCATTCCCCATTCCCTTTAAGAACAATAGGGTAGCTAACCACATGTTATCCCAAATATCAGTGTTCCCTCTAGGGGTTGCACCCATCCAATCCACTCTAGTCAGTGTTCTGATTAGTCTGATCCATCTCCTCTAGATGTTAAACCTTAGAATACCCTGAGTAAAACATATGAAGCTAAGAAAAACCTCAGATACATTCCTTTTCCATATAATTCCCCGCATTAGATGTGGGATGCATCGGGCTTCCGCTCCCTCGAGAAGCCCTATAATAAGGGGAAAAACACAAACGCGCTAGTGTTCCAGCATCTAGACACGCCAGTGATGTCCAACGCGACTACCCCCCCCCCCCCCTCTGACCTAAGGTTGATGCCCTAACTAGACCCCTCAGAATGCCCAAACAGAATTATTCTAATTAACCAGAATCCCTTAATAAATGGTACTGGGAAGAGTATCATGAACAATGTCTTAGTTTATAAGGGATAATCGGACTAGGTGACAAGTTCTGAGGAGAATCCACGGAAGGAGGAATAGAAATCCCATCATCCCATTTTGATCAAGGAGAAAATGTCCCTGAATAAATGACGAATTCCACCCACCTTTGGAATGTAGTAATGCAGGGAAACAGTTGCGCTTCCTCGACAGAAGGATGCATGCACCCTGACAAAAGCATAAAAAACAATAGTTTTTGCCCTTGGTAATATCTAGTAGGTTATTGTGGTATAGGACCCACCTTTAAGAAATAAACAGTTATATGATTCATTGGATGTTTCTATCTATGAACATGTGTATTGGTCATTAGAATTTAAGATTATTATTAATGAATATTATGAGTTGTGTAAATTTATGTATTGATGAAAACTATGGAGACATATGTTCACTGCGAGGTAAGATATGTTGGACGCTTTTTGAGTAATATTGCATTGATGAATTGTGTGATAAAGGATTTAACCCTTATGCTCGTTGATTGAAGTTAATATCTCTGGTCATGTTATGGAAATATTGTAGCATAAGTAAATCTATGGCCATAGTGTTCTATAAGAAAGTTATATTTCTGTAAATTCAAAGAAATAGATATCGAGGGCACTGGAATG
Source organism: Viscum album (assembly GCA_963277665.1). NCBI lineage: Eukaryota > Viridiplantae > Streptophyta > Magnoliopsida > Santalales > Viscaceae > Viscum > Viscum album. The sequence continues at coordinate 1,307,206,251 of OY728162.1, forward strand.
AAACCTTCTCGATTATAGATATTGTGATAGAGGGATTATATTACACAGTAAACATCTTCATGTGGTGGCACGACATTCTAACATTAAATTTGTTCTTTATGGGTGTCATTGTTTGTTTCTAGACTATTACCGTGGAATTTAGGCAGTTTCACCTATTTCTACTGAGAAAAAGGCCTAGAGTCTCACACACTTGGTGTATCCAGGATCATAGTTAAATAATATATTATTATTTATTATTTAACAGGTTGAATAAATATTATTCATGCATGTGGTTTAATAAATATTCATTTATGCTCAATCTTATTTATTCCTTCAGTAGTTATTTAAGAAAATATATTATAATTGGAATATTCAATAAATATTAATTATCTATTCAGTGAATATAATATTTATTAATTTATTTGATAATATTAAAGGTATTTAGTAAAAATATAAAATTATTCAAGGCCTGATAAATATTTTGGAGGAATGGGTGACCGAGTATAATGGTTTAGTGATAAATAATAACATAGAATATTATTTATTTTAATATTATTTAATTTTAATTATCATGTTAATAGCGTGTTGAGAAAGAATAATATTATTATTATTACTATTTGAAATAGTTTTTTACTAGGATTAAATAAAATAATCATTGTCAATTGTGAAAATATTTTATTTTAACCCTAGTAATATAAATTTACAATTATATTATTTTCTTATTAATACAATTCATTTGTTTTGGTTATGCACAACGGATTTGGGGAATCCTCTCAATATTAGAGAGATCCCTTCCTCAAGAACAATCAAAAAAAAAGAGAAATCCTCCTCTACTAGATTAAGGAGAACAATTTATAAGTAGATCTCAAAGCGATCAGATGCTGACAATGCAAGCATAAGGAACTACCATGCTAGAACCCATAGATTCCATCATCAACATCTAGAGATTCCAAGAACACATGTGTATCACCACTAGGGGAAATATATATTTGGTTTCTACAATGAAATGAAGGTGCATCATAGATCTATCACTAGATTTATCAATAAATAATGAATTCAAAAAGGCAATTCCTTATTTAATTAAATAAGTTATAAATAATTTGGGATGACCCTATCCCTAAATTATGACATTATAATCCATTATCCATTTCATCGATTCAATTCTATAGAGTTCGGAATTCATCATCGTATAGATCTTTGATTGATCATCGATTACGATAAAAATCAATGTTTTGAACCCCCATCACATGCTCTTGCTACACCCAAAACCTATAAGTGGTATCAGAGCATTCACATAATTATATATAATTATCTAAAGATATTATTTTATTTACACAATTTATGTTTTTAATTTCAATTCACGTTTAATCATTCTGTTAATCTGAATAGTGATATCTTTTTATTCCTCATTTGTTTCATATATATCCAATCAAAAATTTTAATTTTATAATTAAAATATAATCGAGGAACTCATCCAGAGGTTATAATGTTTCTTATCGAAAAAATATATTACTACACACTATGTAATCAGAATTACACCCCACGTGATTGTAGTCAATGCACCATGGGTTAATTCAATAATTACTCAAACTATGTGCATTGATGACATCTGATGCGGTTAATTCTTACAATGCATGTCGACCAAGATAGACTAGAACATATTCAATTAGATTACACATAGTGTAACCTATGTAAATAGTTTGTAGTCCTTTTGAGTCAAATATGGGCTGTGTATTTCAGTACTCGGCCTACCTGACTGGTGACCAAGTAATTTGGAGACTACACGGTGTGTAGACCATTGTAAATTCCATGTAATCTAGTTTCTAAGGTATGATTCACATGATAAGTCCCTAGGTATGTACCTCAGATAGATAGTGAGATATGTACACACCGTGTAGCTCGGATTCACATGTCGTGAACTTATACCATGTTAAGAAAATTTAATTTTTTTATTATTTTACTATATATACCTAGAGACATATACCTCCATGTGGTTGTAAATACTAGACAAGACTTGTGATAGGTTATAAAATACAAAAATATTTAAATATTTTCTTTATATCTATGTAATGTTCATATCTGAAGATCGTGTATGAGTTATATTACAATTTGTTACTCTATGTGCATTTAAGCATAATACATGGCCGGAAAATCATTTAATTTGTGTAATCATACGTGAATTACATGTCATGAAAGTTCTTGATAATTCTTGTATGCTATATTTTACAAATGATAAAGAAGTATACAAGTATAATAAATTTTTTGTCGATTATGATATGTATTCACCAGATTTACTCCAAGGTGAATTTATGTACATGATTAATTTTAAATTAATTTATTTAATTTTTTTAAAATTATAATGGATGATAATATCAAGTAAATTTCAATGAGAATTAAGATTAAATAATTTACTAATTAAATATGATAGTTAATTGATTCGACCATTGTTTATCTTAAATAATAATCATTAAGAATTGAATGTTAGTTCTATTAAATGTGTAATTTGTTGCATGCATGTGGATGATCATGAGATATACCATTTCTTTTCTATTTGATTGGTTTCATTTAATTTATTATTAAATTAAATTTTTGGAATGTGTTCCTTATCTCCTTTCATTATGTAGGGCCTATGTGTCCATGGTTCCTTTTATATAACCCCCCCCCCCCTTCCCATTTACATCTAATTAAAATGCATATTTAATGGATGGAGCTCCAAAGATAGTGGAGGCTATTTAGGTTCAGAGCAGAGGACAACCCAATCCAAGGAAATACATCAGTTGATAGGTGGAAAGATGCAACACGAACCTTAATTGGTTAAAGGTATCCCCCCATATGTCAATTTTTAGTTTATCAACCACTAGGTAAACTAACCACTAGTAAGAGCTCATGATCATACTGATTTATTATTTTATATCTCCAAGTTGCATGGTCATTTCATTATGGGTGTCTTATCATGAACAATTAATTAGTGAATTAAAAAGCAATAAATATCGAACTAAATAAACCATATTATGAATAAATATTATCTAAGACATGGTTGATCATTTAAATAATACAAATTTATATTAACAATCAAGTGATATAGATAATAATTGGAAATTTTCACATAAAAGGATAAAATAACTCAACAAAATATTATGTTGGTATAGCCTTCCATTACGTCGGTTAAAATTGAACCATATTTTAAAATGCTTGACCAGAAAATGTGGGGGTGATTTCAATTATCGATGAATCCTAACATGAGGTTTTGGGTTAACATAAATTGGTTCACATCAAGGGTTTAATGCTAAAGAAGGACTTGGTATGATATACAGTAAAATGTTGAGTAAATATAAATTAATCATTCCCTGATAGGGGAGTTCACTCAGCAGATCAAGGAACTATGAGTTAATGAATATGGTATTCAGAATGCCTACCTAAAAACATTCAAATTTATTGACCAACCAATGTTGGGGTAATGATAAGGGCAATATGGATAATTTCGACAACAAAATCCATTAAAAACTATATATTGGATATAATGTTGAGGGCTATTGGGTTTTGATAAAATAGTGGGAGATTGATAAATATAATATTTATTTATTTTTTTAAAAAATTATCAGATAAATTAATTAAATTATGATCATATAATTTTTTTAGAAACAATAATAAAATGAAATTAAACATATCGTTGTGATTCATACTTGAGAATGAAAATATTATAACTGAGAAAATATGTCCAAGACTTGAAAAGTTTCATATGATTCATTATTATCCATGAAAGGAAATTATATTTTTTGGAAGAACCTTTACCAGTTTCTCTAATAAATGAGGCATGTGATGAAAAAATATCTCTCCATAGGAAACATTTGAATGATACTATAGATGTTTAGTGATTCAGGATATCATTCATGTCCAATTAGAATTTGATGAAATAGGAGGATATAGATGCCTATAGCATGATGAATCACCTTTGGGATCTCTTTTAAGAGAAGGTGAGACAAAAGAGGTATGTGATCTCCAATTCTTTGTTCATAACTAAACATGGAGTCTATGTTCCGGATATGAATCATGTAGTAAATCTTTTCGGGTACATTGGATGCTTGGAAATCTTAGGGATTAAATTCCCAGATGAGTTGCTTATATATATCATACTTGAATCACTATCCAAGACCTTATCCTACATTATTGTGAATTATAATATGATAAAAAATGAGAAGATTCATTCATAAAATCTATAATCAATTTACCATGTGGATAAGGACTTGGGGCATGATAAAACTACAGTCCTTATGGGTAATAATAAAAGGAAGAAAAATGGAAAGGGTCCCAAGACCTATAAACATTCTAAATATTTCAGGCACTATCCTTCAAAGAAGGGGAAGATCCAAAGTCCACGAAATGAAAAGGATTTAGTCTGTTTTTCAGGTCGAAAGGCAAGCCACTATTAGAGGATCTTAACCAATAATCAAGGGGATACTAAATGGGATTTCTTTATAAAGTGAAATCATCCCATTTCTACACATTAGTTATTGGATATAGGTTGTGTTTATATCTATATCCAAATTCATGAAGCAAGTAGATTCTAGAATATTTCTATAGTAGAGGTGGAACTCTCAGAGACTAATGGTGAAAGGTTGGCTTCTATAACTGATAGTGACTAACACCATTCATTACCAACCTAAATGATTTTGGTTTTAAGATATTTTTATTATTTACCTACAGTTTCCAATAACATAATTTATGTGTCATGGTTAGATAATTATGGGATTATTTTCAAATTTGGAAATAAAATTTGTTTCTTTTATAAGGACAACATATGTTATGGTATGATGCATTTAAATAATGGTCGTTATCTATTAAATTATGAAAAACTAGTGTTGAAAATTTTATAATGAATCAAGTTCACATGACTCACATAACAACCAATTGGGGAATCACCCTCTTGGTCATGTAAACAATAAGTGTTTGAAAAATCTATGTAAATATGGTTATTTATACTCTTCTAAGATAACACCACTTGATAGATTTCATGCGTATTTACAGAAGAAATGACCAAACCTCCATTTGGTGGATAGGGTAAAAGGGCCACATAACTTCTAAGATTTGTACACAATAATGTTTGTTGACCATTTCTAGTAGAAGCTCAAGGTAGATATTCATACTTCATAACTTTTATTAATGACTTGAGTGGTTATTTATTTATCTAAATGATGAGGTATAAGTCTGATTCAATTGGGAAATTAATGGAATTTAAGAATTAAGTATATAATCATCTTGGTAAGAAGATAAATAGGCTTCGATCAGATCAAGGTGGGGAACATCTTAACAAAGAGTTCATCAACATTATACGAGAGTTTGGAATTCTATCTCAAATAACTCCACCATATACACTATAGTGGAATGGTTATAACGACCCATACATTACATACATTGTTAATACTTCAAAATTGAAGCATACTTATTACAACATATAATAAAACCATGAAAGGAACGTATAGGTATAGTATCTTTAGAAATTGGGAAACATAAACAACTGGTTCATAAAGCGTCTACACTGTCTCCCATTATTTCATCATATCTATAGTCCCTTTTGGCATATCTTACTTAATAACCTTCTTCCTGACCTGGGGAAAGAAAATATACAAAATGGTGAGCTCAAATGCTCAGTAAGGGTAAACAAAAGAAATATCAATCACATCATATTCATAAGAACATAACTTTTGGAAATCTTAACCTGCAAAAGGGAGAATAATTTCATAACATGGGATAAATCATAGTAGTGAAACGAAATCCTAATAATCATAACTTAAAACATGAAACTTTGTGGCATACACACATAATCATAGAGAATCATTTCTTATTAGTCAAGACTCATTGCCAAGACTATCTTAGTGGACAAAGTCCATTTCTGAACCGAGTACACTCCTCGTTTCAGTCATGTTTCACTGAACCGGTATAACCTACCGTTCCAGCCATGTTTATCTCATGAAATATAAAATCTTTACCCAACGAATTGGAGGGAGATATAGGTCCCACCCATCTCATAATGATACCATTCTTATGTGTTCCACAAAATCATAAATCATACATCATTGCATAACCCATGTAATAAAAATGGGAATCTTAAACAATTCATATAAGATAAAGGAATTAATAAAAATATTTCCATCAAAAAATAATCAAATCAATGTAATAATAGGGATATAAACAGAACCCTATATTATCTTAGATGAAAAATAATTTTGATAAAACACCTGAACTCCATTCTTGAGGAAAATATCCTTTCAAATTCAAAACCATTTTCCTTTCTTAACATGTCATACAATTTTAAACTAAAAGAAGTTGATTAAAAATAAAATTTAAAACTTGTAAAGGAATCTTCATGGAAATAATGTTTTAAAAATCCATTCATGCCGTATAAGTTAAAAAAACATTCTTCTCGTACTTTTGTCGGAAAAGTCAAAAAGTACCTCATATGAAAAATGACAAAAGATTCCTTTCATATCTTTTAATAAAAACTCACCGAAGGGTAAAATTGAATATAAAATATTGTAGAAGGATATAAATATTACATATTGAGGAAACATTGATGTGGATGATAAAATACACCCCATTAAATTCCAATGTATAAACAATCTCGGATAAAAATGAGATTGTGATATTTCCCTTACCTTAGATCTGATTTGCTTCATAAGTGTCCGAACCTCATGTATAATGATTTAAATAATGTTATTTAATTATTCCATAATCATAATTATTGTTATGATATCATATATGGTCATATTCTTAACTTCTTATTAGTAATATTTCATTACTACTTGTTATTCGGGTGTTTATTACTTTTTGTTCTTATGCGTGTTTTGTCGAATAAATTATTATTCTTCTCTTTAGGTTATAGATATCTCATTTATAGAATGGTATTAGTGTAATATATATCATATTAATTCATTCAATTCATTTATATAATCATTATAAAATGAAGATCATGTAGAACGAGTCGCATCACATCGTGGAGACGGTATTCCGTATGTACGCATGAGTGATGATATCGTTACTATGATCGTGGAATTGTATTGGAGTGTATGTATACTATTTCAGAATCAATATTACTTTATAATAGTCATATATAGTCATTATTTACACCATTATACCCATTCAAGTAAGGTGTTGGTGGAAAATAGATTACACCACGGCGTGGAGACGGTATTCCGTACGTACACACGCGCGGTGATTTCTTTTTCCGTAGGATGGATAGATGGTGAAATAGGGTTGTTTCATACTTATAATAACATATCCTTATATGAGTGATACTGATGTTATTAATTAATAATGAAACAACTAAAGAAGAATAAGTGGAAGAAGAAATAAAGATGAAAGAATCGGTAACGGACATTACCTCTTCTTTAAAGTGCTTCTTTGAGACCTCCTTTTAGGGCACTAAAATAGGTCTTTGAAGAAGACCAGAACCTATAGGATGTTTCTAGGTAAGTGGAGAGGATAACTTGGCAGGGGTTGGCCGATATTGAAGGCTCAAAGTGGTGTGAGGAAGAGGGGGAGGAGGTGCCCTTTTATAAGGGAGGAGAGGGGAACCTTTGGAATAACTAAAAATATTATTTTATTATAAAGTCAAATTCGGTTTTTAATAGCTTCAAATTGATATATTTCGAAGATAAGGTGATTAGGGGTCTAAATCCTCTTATCAAATAGAATTTAGACAAGTTTAGGTACCAATTTTAACCTTATCATTTAGATTTAACTTTAAGTTAGATAATTTAACTTTTACCGTGTCTTCTTGTTTTCATACACTATAAGGTTAATAAACTTACCATATCAAGACAAACTAACCCCAAGTTGTTTATAATTAATATATATAACCTTATCTAAGTCATTTGGAAGAAACTTAGATTTTTAGGAATAAAATAACAATTAGTAATATAATATTTGTTTTAAAAACTATTTTATGTCAATTTTGACCCTATTTAGTAATTGATTTTTGTGAAAATAATAATAGAATGATTAGTTCGAACCAAGTTACTTAAATCAATAATAACATTTCATATTAACCTATAAAATTATTTTAATTCATAAAAAGTCTCAAATTACATTTATTTGGGTATTTATAACATCAATTATGTCAATATTTGATTAATAAGATAATTACTGCATCATCATTGTGTCATAAATAAATTAAATTCTTTAATGTCTAAAAATTACAAATAAAATACCATTATGTAGGAAATCTCTTTATCTTTGTAATGAATATTTATATTCGAATTTATCATATGTATAACCCCATATTAAAAATGATTTACTTATTAAACTTTGATTTTAACTATTTTAACCCTTCTTTAAATAAATTAATAATAAATGTCCTAATCTAATCCAAGTGGGCCTAAATGGTCATATTTCATTCCTAAGGTTGCTTTCGGTCGAATTACACTTGTCCAATAGAATTAGGACATGTGTTAGGGTAATAATAATATCATTGTTACCCTTATTTACCCTATTTACTTTTAACCGTGGTAAAAAAAAGTAAAAAGTTACTATTCACCAAAAAATTATTTTCATCTCATTGAACCACATTTTACTTACTGACATAAACCGTATCTCTCGGATTTTCGAAATTCCACTCACAGAAGCGGTAAAATTAAGTTTTATGAAAAATTCAGTTTTTTAACTACCACTTAGTGGTTTCACTATTCATCAAAAATTGAAAGTTTTCAGAAAAATACCAAAATTTCACCCTAGGCTAATTTCGATATTCCGAATCAAAAAATGAAGTCCAGTTTGAAAAATAAAATTTATAAAATTTAAAAAATTGGTTATTACAATTCATAACGGCTAGTTTTAATAATATTTTAATAACATATCATTGTTTAGTGAAACTCGGAATTGCGTATGACACAAGCTATTGAGGAAGGCCGCAGTTGCGTGTAAAGCAAGCCAAGCTAGTTTTGTGTGTATTGAAAGATTCATTTGATGATTTATATAACATAAAAACAAAATATTTCACATAAAAGTCTCTGGTGTTACATTCTACCCCCCTTAAAATGAATTTCTCCCTCGAAATTCGTCACTTTGTAACAAACAGATGAGGATACCTCTCCCTCATCATATCCTCAAGCTCCCATGTAGCTTCTTCTAATTTGTGGTTCCACCATAAAAATTTCACCAATCGAGTGGTCTTGCTTCGTAGGACTTTTTCGCTATGATCCAGAATCTCTATCGGTTGTTCTTCATAAGAAAGATCTTGTTCCAGTGGTACAACTTCTGAGCTAAGTACATGTGAAGGATCAGGTATGTACTTTCTCTGGAGAGATGCATGGAACACATCGTGAACTTGAGAGAGATTCGGTGGAAGCACCAATCGGTAAGCTACCTTCCCAACACGATCCATTATTTCGAAAGGACCGATATATCTAGGGCTCAACTTCCCCTTCTTTCCAAATCTCATGATCTCTTACAGGGAGATATTCGTAAGAACACTTTATCACCCACTTCAAACTCTTGGCCTTTTCTTCGGTTGTCGGCATAACTTTTCTGTCGACTCTGAGCTGCTCTTATGTGTTGTTGAATAGATCTTACCTTTTCTTCCATTTCATCAACGAGATCAGGTCCTAATAGCTTTCTTTCCCCAACTTCATCCCAGCAAGTTGGAGTCCTTCATTTATTTCCATAGAGAGCTTCATAAGGAGCCATCTGAATACTGGATTGAAAACTATTATTATAAAAAAATTCCACAAAATGTAGGTGTTGATCCCAACCACCTTTGAAATCCATAGAGCAAGATCTCAACATATCTTCTAGAGTTTGAATTGTTCTCTCAGACTGACCATCTGTCTGAGGATGATAAGCAGTGCTGAAACTCAACTCTGTATCCAGAGTATGCTGAAGACTTCTCTAGAACTTCGAGGTAAATCTCGGATCCCGATCAGATATAATAGAAAGTGGTACTCCATGCAATCTTACCACTTCCTTTACATATATCCTGGAAAGCTGATCCAGAGAGAAATCCTCCCTAATAGCAATGAAGTGTGCAGACTTGGTAAGACGATCAACTATGGCCCAGATAGCATTATTGCCTTTGGATGTTTTAGGAAGTCCTGTGACAAAGTCCATAGTGATGTTTTCCCATTTCCATTCGGGTATGGGTAATGGTCCTAACATCCCCTTAGACTTCTGTCTCTCAGCTTTAACTTGCTGACAAACCAAGCATCGAGAGACATATTCAGCAACATCTCTTTTCATGCCATCCGACCATAAGTAATCTTTCAGGTCCCTATACATCTTCATGCTTCCAGGATGAATAGAGAATGAAGAACTATGAGCCTCATCCAGCAGCTCCTTCTTTAATTCTGGGATGGGAGGAACACAAACCCGATTCCTGAACTTTATTATCCCATCACAATCAAGGTTGAATTCAGGAACATTTCTCACCTTCTTTTGTAACTCGACATCTTCTTTATGTACCTCTTTCATCTTCACATATATAGATGGTTGAAAATTCATTTGAGAAAGATAAGATTTTCCCCTTACATTATAATTCCAAGATCCATCCTTTGTAAATCCATAAATATTGGATCTTTTGTAATCCTCATCATGGATAAACTGGCATGGTCTTGTCGACTTAATGCATCTGCCACCTTGTTTGCTTTCCCAGGGTGGTAATGGATTGAGCAGTCATAATCCTTAATCAGCTCCAACCATCTTCTTTGACGCATATTCAGCTCCTTTTGTGTGAAAATTTACTTTAAACTTCTATGATCAGTATAAATGTCACACCTTTCTCCATAAAGATAATGCCTCCAAATCGTTAATGCAAAGATCACCGAAGCTAACTCCAAATCATGTGTTGGGTAATTTTGCTCATGGATTTTCAATTTTCGTGAGGCATAAGCTATCACCATATCATTTTGCATAAGAACACACCCCAATCCCTTATTGGATTCATCACTATAGATCACAAACCTTTCTCCACTACAATGCAGTGTGAGCATATGTGCATTGGATAACCTTCTTTTCAACTCCTTGAAATTCTATTCACATTCTTCCGTCCAAACAAACATAACTCCTTTCCTAGTCAACTTGGTGAGTGGATTAGATAATCGTGAAAATTCTTTCACAAAACGTCGATAATATCCAGCCAAACCAAGAATACTTCGGATCTCAGTTACTGTTGTTGGTCTCGACCATCTTTCGATAACCTCTGTTTTTGCTGGATCCACAGATATCCCCTCTTTTGAGATTATGTGACCCAAAAATGAAAGTTTTTGAAGCCAAAATTCACACTTTGTAAATTTGAATAAAGCTTCTCCTTTCTCAGGGACTTCAATATAATTCTCAAGTGATCTTCATGTTCTTCCTTGCACTTTGAATAGACAAGAATATCATCTATAAAGACTACCACAAATTGATCATGATAGTCTCTAAAGACTCTATTCATAAGATCCATGAAGACAGCAGAGGCATTAGTAAGACCAAATGGCATCACTATAAATTCATAGTGTCCATAACTTGTACAGAAAGCCGTTTTTGGTATATCCACCCTTTTGACCCTTAATTAATGATACCCTGAACGAAGATCAATCTTGGAAAAGTATTGAGCTCCGCGTAGTTGGTCAAATAAGTCATCAATGCGTGGGAGAGGATATTTTTTCTTGATAGTGATCTTGTTAAGTTCACGATAATCAATGCAGAGTCTCATTGATCCATATTTCTTCTTAACAAACAGAACAGGTGCTCCCCAAGGTGACGCACTAGGGCATATGAACCCCTTATCAAGATTCTCTTGGAGTTTCTTCTTCAATTCATGCAACTCAATTGGGGCCATTCTATAAGGTGTCTTTGAAATAGGCAAAGCACCCGGTACGAGTTCTATTGAAAACTAAACTTCACGATTTGGTGGAAGACCCGGTAATTCCTCCGAAAAGACATCATCAAAACTCTTGTTCAATGGGCATATTCTTAATAGTGAGTTTCTCACCAACTATTTGAGATAACTAACCTTCATTTAGTGGAATCAAGACCCATAAGGTAGAAGGAATTTCCACTGGAAGGTTATGTTCATCCTTGCATTGATAGACGATCATAGATTGATATGGAATATGAAATGTGACTTCCCTTCTTTGTAAATTGATATGAGCTCCATATAAAGAAAGCCAATCCATGCCAAGAATCACATAAAATTCCACTATAGGAAGGATCACAAGATTTTCATGAAGCACTTTCCCACAAACTTCGATTAGAGAAGAATTATAAACTTTTGATGCGACTATTGTGCCATTAGGTGTTGTCACAGCTAACTCAACATCTAATTGTTGAGGTAATACGGTGATACCATTAGAAAATTCTTCAGAAATAAAAGAGTGGGTGGATCCAAAATCAAATAAAGAATTTGCTACTTTAGAGTGGATGGTAAGTGTACCTTTCACCACATCGTTATCGTACTCCACATTGCTAATAGAAATTGCATGTGACTTTCCTTTTTCTTTAGCCTTAAGAGTTTTTTGACGTCGACCATCATCATCAAACCTCGTATTAGGGCATTTATTGGCATAAGTTCCCATATCATTGCACTTGAAACATTGAAGTGTAGTAGGTGCATTCTGTGTATCCCTTATTTTCTTTGCATCATTAGACATCTTCTTACCATCATCGCGGCATTCAAATGCCCGATGACCTTCCTTTCAACATTTTAAACATTTACTTGTCCCTTTAAGACAACTCCCTCCATGTTTCTTTCCACACATGGAGAATAAGGGAAATCTCATCTTCTTTTCAGTGTTCTCTTTAGATTTTTCTTTGAATTCCATTTTCCTCTTCTTATCAAACCCATATGACTGATGGGTTACTCCAATCTCCATCTCGACTTTGAGAGCACATTGAACGATTTCCTCATAGCTATTGAAGTCCCTTATGGCTAACGCCCTTCGAAGACTTTGTTTTAAGCCACTAAAGAATCGATCGATCTTACTCTCAAGTTGGATAATAATACTAGAAGCGTACCTTGAAAGTCTTGTAAAATTTGATTCATAGGTACCAAAAGATTCATCATCATTTTAATTCAGTTCAAGAAACTCTTTCTCCATCTTTGTTCGAAGAATACGAGGGAAGTACTTATTGAAAAATAAGTTCTTGAACTCATCCCATTCCATGGACTCAATTTCATCCCTTTTCCTCGTATTCTTAAGAATATTCCACCATTGATCAGCATCACCTTCCAAATGATACACTTTTAAGATGACTTTATCATGATCATAACATTGAAGAACTGAAAATATCTTTTCAGTAGTACTAATCTATTGTTCAGCAACTAATGGATCATTAGACCCGCTGAATGGAGCTGGACGTCGTCTCATGAAGGATTCAACAGAATGTTTCTCTTTCCTTTTCTCGTTTGGAAGTCCTGCATGATTCATATCTTGAGAAAGTTGTGTGAGAATGGCTACAAGATTTTTCATTCCATCTCCCATAACATTTGGTTGCTTAGGGTGAAAATAATTGCATTTCCCTAAGCATTCCGCATTAACACGGTTCCTTCGGGTTCCAGCCATTGACTAAAACCAAGAAGAATAGTGTGAGAAACACTAATTATAATAGGAAAACCACGTAATCAAGAATAAAATTTTACACTTAAGGTCTTATCCTAGGTTATTCATGGACATTTCTAAAACACTAAGATTATGTTCTATGCTTAGAATTATCCTTAGGGTTCTTGCTAAGGCTTTCACATCCTAGTTTCCAAAGGTTGACTATAACCTCCCTCTGATACCAACTATAACGACCCATACATTACATACATTGTTAATACTTCAAAATTGAAGCATAATTTTTAAAACATATAACAAAACCACGAAAGGACCGTATAGGTATAGTATATTTAGAAACTGGGAAACATAAACAACTGGTTCATAGAGCATCTACACTGTCTCCCATTATTTCATCATATCTATAGTCCCTTTTGGCATATCTTACTTAAAATCCTTTTTCCTGTCCTGGAGAAAAAAACATACAAAAGGGTGATCTCAAATGCTCAGTAAGGGTAAACAAAAGAAATATCAATCACATCATATTCATAAGAATATAACTTTTGGAAATCTTAACCTACAAAAGAGAGCATAATTTCATAACATGGGATAAATCATAGTAGTGAAATGGAATCCCAATAATCATAACTTAAAACATGAAACTTTGTGGCATACACACATAATCATAGAGAATCATTTCTTATTAGTCAAGACTCATTACCAAGACTATCTTAGTTGACAAAGTCCATTTCTGAACCGAGTTCACTCCTCGTTTGAGTCCTGTTTTACTGAACCGGTATAACCTACCGTTCCAGCCATGTCTATCTCATGAGATATAAAATCTTTACCCAATGCATTGTAGGGAGATATAGGCCCCACCCATCTCATAATGATACCATTCTTATGTGTGCCACAAAATCATAAATCATACATCATTGCATAACCCATGTAATAAAAATGGGAATCTTAAACAATTCATATAAGATAAATGAATTAATAAAAATAATTCCATTACAACATAATAAAATCAATGTAATAATAGGGATATAAATAGAACCCTATATTATCTTAGATGGAAAATAATTTTGATAAAACACTTGAACTCCATTCTTGAGGAAAATATCCTTCCAAATTCAAAAACATTTTCCTTTCTTAACATGTCATACAATTTTAAACTAAAATAAGTTGATTAAAAATAAACTTGAAAACTTGTAAAGGAAGCTTCTTGGAAATAATGTTTTAAAAATCAATTCATGCCGTATAAGTTAAAAAACATTCTTCTTGTACTTTTGTCGGAAAAGTCAAAAAGTACCTAGTACGAAAAACGACAAAAGATTCCTTTCATATCTTTTAATAAAAACTCATAGAAGGGTAAAATTGAATATAAACTATTGTAGAAGGATATAAATATTACATATTTAGGAAACATTGATGTGGATGATAAAATACACCCCAGTAAATTCCAATGTATAAAAAATCTTGGATAAAAATGAGATTGTGATATTTCCCTTACCTTAGGTCTGATTTGCTTCGTAAGTGTCCGAACCTCCTGTATAATGATTTAAATAATGTTATTGAATTATTCCATAATCATACTTATTGTTATGATATCATATATGGTCATATTCTTAGCTTCTTATTAGTAATATTTCATTACTACTTGTTATTCGGGTTTTTATTACTTTTTGTTCTTATGCGTGTTTTGTCGAATAAATTCTTATTATTATCTTTAGGTTATAGATATCTAATTTCTAGAATGTTATTAGTGTGATATATATCATATTAATTCATTCAATTCATTTATATAATCATTATGAAATGAAGATCATGTAGAACGACTCGTATCACATCGTGGAGACGGTATTCCGTGCGTACGTACGAGTGATGATATCATTCCTATGATCGTGGAATTGTATTGGAGTGTATGTATACTATTCCAGAATCAATATCACTTTATAATAGTCATATATAGTCATTATTTACACCATTATACCCATTCATGTAAGGTGTTGGTGGAAAATAGATTACACCACGGCGTGGAGATGGTATTCCGTACGTACGCACGCGCGGTGATTTCTTTTTCCGTAGGATGGATAGATGGTGAAATAAGATTATTTCATACATATAATAACATATCAGTATATGAGTGATACTGATGTTATTACTTCATAATGAAACAACTAAAGAAGAAGAAGTGGAAGAAGAAATAAAGATGAAAGAATCGGTAACGGACAATACCTCTTCTTTGAAGTGCTTCTTTGAGACCTCCTTTTAGAGAATTAAAATAGGTCTTTGAAGAAGACCAGAACCTCTAGGATGTTTCTAGGGAAGTGGAGAGGAGAAAGTTTCAGGGTTTTTCCGAGATTGAAGGCTCAAAGTGGTGTGAGGAAGAGGGGGAGGAGGTGCCCTTTTATAAGGGAGGAGAGGGGCACCTTTGGAATAACTAAAAATATTATTTTATTATAAATTCAAATTCGGTTTTTAATAGCTCCAAATTGATATATGTCGAAGATAAGGTGGGTAGGGGTCGAAATCAGCTCATCCAATAGAATTTAGACATGTTTAGGTATCAATTTTAACCTTATCATTTAGATTTAACTTTAAGTTGGATAATTTAACTTTTACCGTGTCTTCTTGTTTTCTTACACTATAAGGTTAATAAACTTACCATATCAAGACAAATGAACCCCAGGTTGTTTATTATTAATATATATAACCTTATATAAGTCATTTGGACGAACCTTATATTTTTTAGAATAAAATAATAATTATTAATATAATATTTGTTTTAAAAACTATTTTATGTCAATTTTGACACTATTTAGTAATTGATTTTTGTGAAAATCATAACAGAATGATTAGTTCTAAAAAAGTTACTTAAATCAATACTGACATGTCATATTAACCTATAAAATTATTTTAATTCATAAAAAGTCTCAAATTACATTTATTTGGGTATTTATAACATCAATTATGTCAATATTTCATTAATAAGATAATTACTGCATCATCATTGTGTCATAAATAAATTAACTTATTTAATGTCTAAATATTAAAAATAAAATACCATTATATAGGAAATCATTTTATCATTCTAATTAATATTTATAGTCGAATTTATCTTATGTATATCCCCATATTAAAAATGATTTACTTATTAAACTTGGATTTTAACTATTTTTACCCTTCTTTAAATAAATTAATAATAAATGTCCTAATCTAATCCAAGTGGGCCTAAATGGTCATATGTTATTCCTAAGTTTGTTTTTGGTCGAATTACACTTGTCCAATAGAATTATTACATGTGTTAGGGTAATAATAGTATCATTTTTACCCTTAATTACCCTATTTACTTTTAATCGTGGTAAAAAAAAGTAAAACGTTACTACTCACCAAAAAATTATTTTCATCTCATTGAACCACATTTTACTTACTGACATCAACCGTGTCTCTCGAATTTTCTAAATTCCACTCACAGAAGCGGTAAAATTAAGTTTTATGAAAAAATCAGTTTTTTTAACTACCACTTAGTGGTTTCACTATTCATCAAAAATTGAAAGATTTCAGAAAAATACCAAAATTTCACCCTAGGCTAATTTCGATATTCCGAATCCAAAAATGAAGTCCATTTTGAAAAATAAAATTTATAAACTTTCAAAAAGTGGTTATTACTATTCATAACGGCTAGTTTTAATAATATTTTAATAGCATATCATTGTTTAGTGAAACTCAGTATTGTGTACGACACAAGCTATCGAGGAAGGCCACGGTTGCATGTAAAGCAAGCCAAGCTAGTGTTGTGTGTAGTAAAAGATTCCTTTGATGATTTATATATCATAAAAACAAAATATTTCACATAAAAGTCTCGGGTGTTACAATGGTGAAGTGAAAGGAGGAACCATAACTTGTTAGATATGGAAAGGTTAATGATGAGTCATGCAGGTCTTCTATTTTACTTTTGGGGATATGTATTAAAAACTACACTATACACAATAAACTGAGTACTAAATTAAGTAGAAAATGGAATTCCCTTTGATCAAAATACTGGAAATAAATCCATTTTATCACATAGACATGAATGGGGTTGCAATGAATTTGTTAAGGCCTTGTTAGGAAAAAAAATTGAATTTTAGGGAATGAGGTGTATCTTTATTGGGTATCGCAAATAAGAAAAGGGATACTGCCTATGAAACCCATCATAAAAGAAAGTATCTATCACCATAAAAGTTGTCTTTCTTGATAGGTATCACATCCTTAAAAATGATAGTGGGAGAAATATAGAATTTGATGGAGTTGATGCTCAAGATACATAAGAGTTGATTCATGAATAGATTACACAAGTCCCTGTGGAAGAAGTAGTTCTTAAAACTCAATAACCCCTTAGGATTGTAAGATAGGTAGGATAACCATAGAGATATGGTTTTCTGGTCACATTGGATGGTCACTCAATATTGGTTGAAAATGATAAACCTCTCTCTTATAATGAGGTAATAGAGGGCTAAGAAGCTGGAAGATGAAAGGAATCCATTAATTCTGAAATGGATTCCATGTATCAAAACTAGGATCTAGTTAATGATCCTATTGATGTAAATCTTATTGGATGCAAATGGGTATTTAAGAGGAAACTGGACATGAAAGGTAAAGTAATTTCCTATAAAGAAAGGATATTGGCTAAAGAGATTAAATAGAATTAAGTAATTTACTATAATGAAACCTTTTCCCCTGTTGGAATGTTTAAATCCAACGGAATTTTACTTTCCATAGAATCTTATCATGACTATGAGATTTGGAAGATGGATTTCATAACTGCATTCCATAATGGGAACCTTCTGGAAGATGTCTACAAGACACATCCATAAGGGATTTTGAATCCAAGTGATTCAAAAAGGATTTTAAGGTTACAGTGATTCATTTATGGATTGAAGAAAGAATCAATGTCATGGAACATTTGATTCAATGAATCGAGAAGATAATTTGGTGTAATTAAGAATGAATGTGATCTGTGTGTTTAAAATAGGGTTATTGGGAATGTGTTCATTATCCTACTGGTATATGTTGATGATATATTACTTATTTTAAATGAAATACAAGTCTTAAAATATATTGAGGACTAGTTAAACAAGTGTTTCTCCATAAAGTACATAGGAAAATAAGCCTATATATTAGGGATCAAGATCATTTGTGGTAGATCCAAGAGAATTATTAGACTATGTCAGAGTATATATATTGACCAGATTATAAATAGATTAAGTATTAGACAATCCAAGAGGGGATTGGTTCTAGGGTCCCATAGATTACATCTTTCTAGGGAAATATTTCCTTATACACAACATGAGTAATATAGAATGATTAAGGTCTCATACGCATTAGTAATTGGATAAATCATGTATTCTAGATTATGTAGTAGAAAAAAATTCCCATTCATTGACAATGGTGGGAGTATATAAATTTTATCTAGGAGAATAGCATTGGAAAACTATTAAGGTTATCATTAAGTATCCAAAAATAACTAAGAATATGTTCCTGGTGTATAGAGGATATGAGGATCTGGTCATCTGAGGATATAAAATTGATAGTTTTCAGATAGATCAGAAGGATCTGAATTCACAATCAAGATATGTTTCCATCTTAATGGAGGAGTTATGAGCTAGGAGAGTTCAAATAAGCCATTTTTCACTGATTCTATAGTGGATTCCATGTATATAGATGAATCCAATGCATCCAAGGAAGAAATATGGATTCATAACATTTTCTTGCATCATGATGTTGTACTTATAAGTAAATATTCTGTGACATTGTATTGTGATAATACTATAGTGATTGATCTTTCAAAAGAGTCAAGGACACACCAACGGAAAAAGTATATAATCTTAAAGTGTCACCTCTTGAGGTATTTTTTCAAGGGGTTCATGCTATAGTGAGAAGATTTCCCATGAAAGAGAACATGGGTGAACCCTTGACTAAAGGATTATCTCAGCAGAAGTATGACCATATTGTGAGTGTTATTAGACTCAAGGTTATTAGTAGTTTGATCTAGTGAAAGTGGGAGTCTGTTGGAGTTGGCAGCCTAGAACCAACTATTGTGTACTTCATGATAACCTTGTATTCATAATTTTTAATATTAATAATCTAATTATAACAACATGATTTTTCTACTATTTAACCTAATATGTGATAATGTCCTAAGAGTAGTTGTTGGAATTGAAGGTTATAGTAGTTCCCTATTATAATGAGAACGTGGTCGTGATACAACACTATTCTTGAATATATGTTCTATAGCTCAATGATATAATTTGAGGGACACAAATGTTGCAGGCAATCAAGGGTGGATACTCATAAGACATTGAGGAACATTCTCATGGTGTATGCCCCTGGTAATATTCAATAGGATATTATGAGAATGGGACCCACCTGTAGGAAATCCATATTTACAAGTGTCGTAAGAGGTTACTATCCACGAACATGTGTATTGGTCCTTAGACATTATGATTATTATTAATGAATATTATGGGTCACATACTTTTATTTATTGATGAAAAACGTGATGAAAAATGTTCACGATGAGGTAGGATACATTGGGTGCATCATAAGTATTATTGCATTAATGTGAGAAAAGATTTATACCTTTTTTTGATTGATGGAAGTTAATATCTCAAGCCCTTTGATAGAAATTATATAGCATAAATAAATCAATGTCCATGGTGTTCTGTAAGCATGTTCTATTTATAGATAGTTTAAGAAAGAGGTATAAATTATATAGGTTGATGGAACTAGTATGAAACCTGGTCGATTAGATATATTATGATAAAGAGATCACATTAAATGGGAAGAGTGCATATGAGATGACATGTAGTTTCGTAATTATCTTATTTCTTTAGGGGTGACTTGGCACGTTGTTATTGGCTAACGTTGGACTTTAGGCTGGTTGAACTAATTCCACTGAGAAATAGTCCTAGAGGGTCAAAAACTAAGTATATCTACAATTTTAGTTAAATAACAAATTATTATTTATTATTTAATAATTTGAATGAATATTATTCTTGTACATGGTTTAATAATTATTCATGTATGCTTGATCTAATTTAATCTGTCACTATTTATTTGGGAGAATATATTATGAGTGGAATGTTTCATAAATATTTATTTTCTATTTTTTGAAAATAATATTTATTTATTTATTGGTGAATACTATAGTGATAATTCTTTAATAAATAAATAAACATTATTCAGTGCATGATAAATACTATAAAGGAATAGAACACCATGTTTAATTTTCAAGTGAGAAATAATAACATTGAATATTATTTAAGTAAATAATATTTAATTATAATGATTAAGTTTAGAATGTATCAAGAAATAATAATATTATTATTATTATTTGACAAGGGGTTTTAATAAGGTAAAATAATATAATCAAGGGAACTTTTCTAATTATTTTATTTTAACCCAATAAATATAAATACCCATTTATGTTATTTTCTAACTAAGACAATTCATTTTGTCTTGGTTGTGCACAATGTATTTAGAGAATCCTATCAAGATTATAATTTCTCTTCTCTAAGAATGATCCCAAGAATGTAACGTAATCCTCTCCTATCAAATCAAGGAGAATGCTTCAGAGGATTATCTTAAAGTGATCAAAGGCGGATGACGCAAGTATAAGGATCTACCTTGCTAGGACATGAAGACTCCTTCGAAGACATATGGGGATTTTTGGAACACATGTGGATCACTGCTAGAGGAAATATACACTTGGATTCTATAATTAAATGACAAGTCACTATAGATCTATCCCTATATTTATCAATGAAGAATGAATTCCCACAACTAAAATTCTTTATTAAATTAATTATTTATAAATAATATGTTATTATCCACTATATCAGTTCAAGTGTTATTACCAGTTTTCTATTTAATTGATTTAATTTCTTGATCACTATGTTTATAATTGTATAGATCTCGGATTGATCATCGATTATAGAAAAAATAAAATTTGAGAACCACACATCGTAGGCTTCCGCTATGCCTTGAACCAATAATTATAAATCCTCCACATGCCAATTTTTTGTGAAAATACAATTAAATAGGTTGTTTAGTTAATTAAATCATGATACAAAACAATATGGATAACTTATATCCTTATATTATATAAGGATTATTTAATAAAACATAATATAGAAGAAATTAAAAAGAACATAACGTGAATTATACGATATATCTTGAAATAAAAAACATATAATAAAAAACCATATCATATGGAACCTATATCCACAAAGACTCAAATTCATTATTATAAAAAGATAATATGGTTTTATAAATCAATAACATGGTATATAAGGTGATAAATTCCATTAAAAGGGATCCAACCACTAGGTTATTCATAACATGGTCAAGATTAAAACAAATAATGGATCCAAGACACCCAAAACATGTTTCTTATTCCATGAATGTTAAATATAACACTAAATAAAATATTATCTATATTATTCACAAAATATTCAATATTTTTTCATTTTTATACATTGGAAAATGATCCATGTTAACCCCCACCCATTTATTTTAATTTCAAGTTTAATACATATTCAAATAAAATATAAATACATGATATTTATAGTATTCCAAAATTGAAACATAAAGAACTTTTCAAATCCAAATATTTAATGATAGTGAATAATTCAAGTTACTATAAATATAATTCTCTAAAATAGAATATATATGTTATATTTATCACTAAAAATATTTTTATAACCCTTAAAACATACTTAAATATATATATATACATAAATTATTATAATATATTAAATATGCATGGATCCTTTTCTAATAAAATCTACAATGATATGTGTGTTTAACCTATAAATGATGTTACTTCATTGAGAGGGAGGTGAATCGATGGATAATATTTCATTTAAAATTTTATGATTTCTTGTGATATTAACATCTTTCACTTACTAGAGTGAATGATCAAACTACTAAACTCATACACACTAAGGAAAGAAAAAAATCATAGAACAACTAAAGTACGATACTCACTACTCAAAATGATATGCTTATCCTTATCGTTATTAGATAAAAACCACGAATGTATGATGTACGAGTATAAACACTGTGGATATAATGATAAATGTATATAATTGACTCATAATACAATAATATCAATAATTCTACTTTTTTTAAAATCCCTAGACAAGTTTCAATATTTTGATGTAATTTTTTGGGTAAGTGATTTCCCTTCATCCCCTGATTATATTGACTCTCGACAATGTATATGTTGGTTGGAGTACAATAGAATATGAGGGTTAATTATCGAAAAAAATAAATTCATGATATATAATGAAATTAATTATCATGAAAATAATTTATTTAATTAAAAAACAATCATTTTCAATAGAAAATAGAATAAATTAAAACATTAATCATTTCAGAAAACATTTTAAGAATTAAAAAGTAAAACATTGATAAAGGAACTTTGAAATAGAATAAGAATAATCCATTTTGTCTCCTTTTCTCATGAATAATTGAAAGATTTATATTAATCACTTGGTTTTAATGGAAAAAATAACTGAATATTAAGAATATAGTCCCTTGGATTTGGTGGAAACCAATAATCAAAGAATAATACCAATGATTTTAATTGATACCAAGAACCAAGAACCATTACATTAATTGCAGTTATAACCTAAAGAAGAATATGATGAATATTGTGGATTTTTTAAAAAACCATTTATAATAAACCCATTTATCTCTTGAATATTTAGAAGATTATGAAAGATAAAGAGAGGTGGAAAGATAGATAGATAGATAAGTTATAAGAATATATTTTTTAAATTAAAATAATAAAGAAAAAGAAAAATAATGAAAGGAGAGAGAAAACTGAAATTAGATTATTGAATTCAATGCTTTCTTCCTTTTGGAGAATGGATGTTTTCATGGTGATCTCTTGAAAAATATCATAGTGGATCGATCAAGAATGTTTCATTTTTATTTTTTTGTCGCAGGTGTCATATATGAGAACTAATACTACCTTGATGACTATTTATAGTGTTCATAGGTTTTGAGAATCCTTTGTTTGATTTAAGCCTTTAATGCACCATAACAAAGCATTTAGACCAAGAAAATGATGCCCTTTGAATAATTCAGGTCAAATCCCCTAGCTACCCTCTTGATTCCATCAACAAGCTAGTTCACGTTTTCTAACTGAATGTGTAGTTTCCTGATATTTTAAAATAATTACTATGCTCAAAACCATAAAAAATACATATAATTGTTATTAAACAAACCATTAAAAACTAATATTAAAAAATGGATATTATAAACTTGAATATGAATTATTTTGTATGAATAATATTAAAAAAATTATGAAATATATATAAATATCCTAATTAATAAAAATTTATCACTTAATTCCTAATAAATAACCACACAATTTTTATTAAATAATTTCATTCTTGAAAAATTATTTTTCTCCAAAATAGTATTTATTTATTTTTGTGAAAAAATATAAATAATATTTAGAACCACTAGATAATGTATTAGGTAAAATTAAATTTATTTTTTAAAGCATCATTTCTAAATTTTCCTATGGTGATTTTTTTCTATTTTTTCAAAAAAAATTATTTTTCAATAAATAATTAAAAATAATGATTTTCAATGAAAAACTGTATTTAATTTTAAAGTATTTAAAAGGTAAAATTAAATTTTGGATTTGTTTAAAAATTTAGAAATTTATTTTTTAATTAACATAATCTAATTATAGTTTTTAAAATTCCTTTTATAGTTGATTATAGTATAAAAATAGTTTATACATAAAAAAGATTTTTTTCTGAAAAAGTGTTATTTATCATATATTGTTGGTTTAAATTTAAATTAAATACTACTACTTCTGTGAATTGATTTTCTTTTAAAAAAATATTCCATATTTGAAATATTTGGGTCCAAATTTAGTAAATATTTCAATTTTATTTTTCAAAATTATGAATTCTAACCTTAGAAATTTTATTACAATGGTAAAGGGTAAATTGGGAAATTAAAGTTAAATATAAAATGATAATGATAAATAATGAGCCTAACACTTTCATAATTTTATTGGATGAGTATATTTGGTCCATATTTATCTAAAAGTATAATATATGTCATTCTTTTCATTTCATGGTTATTTTCTATTTTATATCATTATATATAAATATAGGTAAAAAATTTCATTCCCTTGTTTCATTATCTCTAAATTTTTTTTAATTGTAATAAATAGAGGATATATTCATTTAAAATAGTAATTTGAAATATAAATTATTTTTCTTCATTATGGTAACTTATTTATAATTTTTATTGATAAAATAATTAAATTAAATTCTTATCCAACACTGACACCATGCTTGTTCAAGTAGTATAAAAATTAATAAAATTGTTTTTAAAACATTTAAAATAATATACTTTGAGATAGTTATTGTTTTAAATGATTTTTTATATGAAAATAATTTTTAAATAGTTTTTGATACATTTTATCAAATTTATATTGTTGTCTTGAAGTTTTAATTGTCAAATTAATTGAATAATACCAAAAATCACATTAATTTTATTTTATAATAAATAATATTTTAGTAAATTATTTAAAATTCCAAAAAAAATTATCACCATCCAAGTGAATTTTATATGGTTTAAAAATTCATCCAATTTCATTTTATGGGTTTTTCCCTTTTTAAATTAACTATTGATGTTATTCATTTATTAATATCATTTTATATACTCCCTCTACTGATTTGCAATTAAATGTGCATAACTTATGTGAAATACTCATGCTTTAATATTAAATATTATTTTGGAGTATTGTTTCGAATAATACAGATTCATGTCTGTTTAGTATTTTAGATATAACTCTCACCCTACTAATCCAAATTGTGTGATTCTTGTCTTGTAGGATTCGCAATGCAATTTCCTACAAATCACGAAACTGGAGAATTGGCTAATTCGGCCATTTGAAGGGCCATAATGACCACACAAGATGACCCACCGGATCTGCCTAATTTCTGGACCAGCCTTGAATATTTCATTACTGGGCTCCATTTCCCAGCCCAAATGAGTGGATATTCTATTTCAAGCTCGGTAATTTCCTAAGGAGTCATGGATAAAAATTTAAATGCCCAACTCTACCATTTTTGGGCCCAATTGATCCATTGAAATCAAGCCCACCATTCTGTCCGGGATTTTAAATCAGCCCACCATTATTGACTTTTCAACTAATCCACTTGTCCAACAAAGCTCATATTTTGTGGTCTGAAAGATACGATATGGAGGATCAACTTTCCAGAAGAAATGGTTCAGATTTGAAGGAATCTCCATAGCCATAAATGCATTCAAATTTAGGCCATGGAAACTTTCTGGATAAAATTGGTCAGTAGAAAAGTTTTTAGTAATCCGGCCATAACTTTGGAAAACAAAGTCCAATGACAGCCATATTTTGAGGGTGACTATTAAACATCCATATCTACAATATTTAAGAAGGATATCTCTAGATATTCAGCTGTCTGAAAGGTCATATTTGCGGGCCAACTTGAGGGGAAGTTTGGGAATGAAAACAGTCCACTGCCTTTGGCTATAAATACACTCCCCTCTTCTCCTTGCAAGGGGTTGGCACTTTGGCACTTAGGAGGATATATTGTCACGACCAAGTCATTTAAAAGGTCTTGGGAGGATCTTTCATACTCAATTTTTTACTTGAGAAACCTTTCCTCCTTCATTTCTTTCCATGTATTTCATGCTCTTTCCTTTGTAATTGTTTTAGTGTACTTGTAATTTCTTTTGAGTTTTAATGAAAGTTTCTCCTTCATCACTTCTAATTATCATACACCTTCTGTAGTTTAATATTAATAGTTTCTTAATTGTTAAAAATCAATCTTAAAACCATTTCCTTTAAGTGATTTCTTATTCAATCAAAACACGTGTTTCATTCACGTTCTTTGTAGTTTGTGTGTGTGTTCGGCACACCACTCTTTTCTTGTCCAATTTTTCTTCCTCTTATTCTCATACCCTAATACTATAAACATCCCTACCAGATTAATAACCATCCTAATGGCTGAGTAAATCTCTAATTGAGGTGAGTTATAATTTAGGTATGTTAAGCGATGGAGAACTTTTGCTCGATGTGTATTCTTTGAATGAACATTGTGTATGTTGGACTTAGCATGTCATGGATTAATGACTTGTTTTGTTTAACATGTGGTTTCCATGGATTATTGGAACCATAAATATGCTACCACAAACAAGATATGATTAAGATTAGAACCCTGAGTTAAGTCAAGGATTGGATTAAAGCCTTAACACTTGGGAATTCCAATCAATGTCAACTTGTGACATGGGTGTTAATTTAATGCAATATAAAGCAAAGCTCAAGGATATCAAAAGATTAACTACCTAATGATGAACTCACCCCAATATTTATCAAATTTTTAAATAAATATTAATCAATCAATCATTTCAATTAAATCTCTGCAAACAAACCCCAAAATCAAAACACAAATCAAAAACAATCAACTATAAAAAATTGTACCATTGCCGAGGATTCGACCCGAGTGCTGCTATACACATTAGCAGAGCACCGGAACCTTGAACGGTCGATAGGCGAAAATCAGCCGCGCTTTCAACTATATTAACCTCATAAGAATACAAAATACCAATATCCTCGTAATTTCCAAGAAGGATAACAGAGTTTTTAATAGAAAGATAGTTTTTAAAATGTGATATAGATTTTTTTTAATTTTATAATATTATTTTATTTATAATTATATTCAGATTTTGTTACAACAATTTAAATTTGGATTTATTTGGAAAATAATATAGATTTATATTAATTTAATTGTTAGATAAATTACAAGAGAACCTTCTCTTATGAAAGGGAAACTGATCGTCCCATTTCACCACACTTCTTGAATTATTTTTTTTAGAATATCCACACCCAAATTATATATGTAAATCTATACCAATATCATATAGGCTTTGTTTTATTATAAAAATATCCTTGGGAATATTTTTATAAGGCCTCAACCTATAAATATAACATAATCTTGAGATATTTCAATAATATTACTTTCTTTCACATTGATGATATTTTCAGGTTTATACTATTAGAAAATTATTCCACAATTCAAAAATAACAACTCAAATATTATATTTTAGACACTTATACTCAATATCCATTTTTCTAAAAAAAATTTAAATGGAACATGGCTTTTTATCACATTCAATCATCACACTTAATCCCATCCTTCTATCTATTCTTCCTTAAATCCCATGGAAAACATTTTAAAACATGGGATGTGAAAAAAAATCTCATTAAGGAATTTACATAGAATGAAAACTATTAATCTTATGAAAAATTGAGAACCCATTAATAGTATATCACAAAGTAAAACTTTTCACCCTTAAGAAGAATAAAATATATTACCTTGAAAATAAGGTCATCTATTACACTTTTTGTAATCAAAATATTACCATACAACCCATAGAAATAATAGATAGCGTATAAAGGTATCTAGGAAATAATTATACTTAAATGTAATAACTATGCAGTTGACTTCTATATATGTCACTATTATAAAATGGAATTACCACATGGTCTACTTCTATACCCAATAAATTGGAGGTTAAAATATAGCCAATTGTCCGTGGTGTATGAGAGAACCACCCATCCTTGTTTTATCACAAACCTACTCATAAAATGTCTAAGTACTATTATGTAATTATAACACATAAAATATTCAAAGTTTTAGAATTTCACTTATAAAATTTCATTTTCATTCAAAATAAATCATTTGAAGATACTGAAATAATCATTCCATTTTCATAACCATTTTCAATACCAAAATACCATTAAAAGAGAACAAGTTATTTATTTTTCATTTAAATACATTAATTATTATAGAGGAATCAAAATATAAAATAACAGTGATGGTGGAAAATAATTAGTTGTCATAGTATATGTTAAAAAATAATATTCCTTTTTTAACTTTTAAATAATGTTAAACACTCCATATAGAATGGTTATTTTTGAAATCCTTTAAATGAAATTAAAATTCAGTGGGGTTGTTTATACACCTCAAAAATAAGGGGTTGTTTTCCATGTATGTTCTTTATCATCATTAATAAAAAACTTTTGTTAATAATTTAATTTCTTGATAAACTTTTTCAAGTTTATTATTCTTCTTATATCAGTTATTATCATGTTATTTAAATTACTTATTTATTTAAGTGCACGTCGAATATTTTTCAATATACTGTACATGAGTACAAAATGACTTTGGTATGATGTTTATTGTCAAAAGTGGTCATTAATACATAATATAAAGAATAATATTCATGAAATAATAATTAATTTTACACATTTATTATACTTTTAAATAAAACCATTAATTATGGTTATTAAAAATGAACTATGTTACAATCATTGAGAAGGTAAGCAATACGTACGCATGAGTAACGTTTCCACTTTTCAATCATAATTATAGAAATAAGGTAAGTATTTTATTATCATTAAATAATGATAATAATATAATTAATATAATTTAAATATACTTGTATATATTATTTAAGTGATGTGATGATTAAAAACGAATCACATCCCTTTATGGAGGTGATAGTTCACATATACGCACAAATGATGTTATAATTTGTATGTGCATGGAAATTAAGAATGTAATTGAGATATAATACTATTATAATTATAAATATGTCATCAATATCACATATTAACATTAATTACATCATTAAAACTTGTCTTGATATATGGTTATGGATAATGAATTATATTGGTTCGTGGAGGTGATAGTTCATACGTACGCATGAATGATAAGTTCTTTTCATATTTGATGGAAGTGGAGATGGATTTAGTTGAAGATGTTAATATAATAACATGTAATTATATTTAGGATATACTAGTTACTATTTCATCATGTAATAATAATATTTTAAGAAAGTGTAAGAAGAAATAAAATAGAAGGACTTAAATAAAAATGATACCTTCTCTTCAGGTGATCTTCTTCGATTAACAACTTAACACCTATTAGAATAATTTTATTCCAAAAATAAGGACTCTATAATGTGTTTAGGGGTTATATAATTGTATTTAAATATATTTTTTCCAAACCCAATAGGATTTTAAGTATTAATAAATGATAATAAGTAGTTCCCTTTTATAAGAGAGGGGAGGGGCACTCTTGGAATTTTTCAAAATATTAAATTAATAAAAATTAATTTCCTTTTTGTAATTGGTAAAAAATATTATATTAGGTCTAATATGGGATGATTATGGGTCTAGATATAATAATCCATTTAAAATTACATAAGTTTGAGTTTTTTTGAAATCCTTATATTTTTGTTTTAACCCTTTCAACTCTTACTGTTTTATCAAGTAATTTACACTTTTTGGGTTAATATAATTACCATAACATAACATAATACATATAAAAGAATAATTTATTTAATTTTATGAATTATAAAAACTATTTAGATAAAAAATTTATTTTTTTGAAATTTTATATCATTTAATAAAATATTTTATATTTTAAAATATCATTAGTGTCAATTTTGACACTATTCATTTCTAGAATTTTTAAAAACATCTTAACATAATTATGTAATTGAAAAAACTATTTTAAAACATAAATTATATATAAATTTCATCCATAAAAGTCTTGGATTATTATGTCAAATTATATTTATTATAATATTTTATTATCATTTATTTTATTCTTTCATTGATGAACTATTTACTACATTATCATTGTGTCTCCATTTAATTAGAATACTAGTTTCCCAAAAATTATAAATAAATACCCATTATGTATGTAAAAATTTTATATTTCTAAATAATATTAAAATTTTAACATACTTTTTATATAAGTCCATATTAATTATTTTTTCCTTATTAAAAATAAGAGTCTGAAAAAATTGTCTTTATTTTGAATAAAATATTATAAATGCGTTAAAGTCGTCCAAGTGGATTCAAAGAGTTATATTTTGGAATAAGAATTATTATAGGTATAAAAATAATTATCCAAAAAAATTAGTACATGTGTTAGTGTAGTTTATAATATTATTTTTACCCTTAATTATCTGATTTACCCTTAACTGTGGTAATAAAAATAATTACTAATGTTATTATTCATATTTTTCAAAAATTATATTGATTTTATTAGATCATAAATATCATAATTATTAAAATATTGAATGAAAATTTTTTAAAATTCAAAACAGAGAAGTGGAAAAAAATAATTTAAAATTAATCTAGTTGAATGATCAACAAATGGGTTTTTAAAGTAAAAAAGTTCAAAATTTCAAAAAAAAAATTCTAATTTCAATGTGAAAATGATTCCAATGACTAAAATTGAATTAAATTATAAAAAATATAGTTAATTATACTTTACATCTTGTTAAAAACATAATATAAATATGTAATTAAATTGGGTAAAAAATCATTATTGACCAAATATTCTGTATTATTCACTATTCATCAAATTTTAAAGTTCTCAGAAAAATACCAACAATTCATGAAATATAAATTATGATATTTATCTTTAAAAAATTTAGTTTAATTTTTCATATAAATTTATAATATTTTAAAAATATATTTAAAATGGTTTCTTTGTCAAAACACAGCAAAACTATATTTTAAAAATATTAGTGGTTTTTATACTTAAAACCGTATTTAATCATATTTTAAGTCAATAAAATGTATTGGATGAATATTAAAACATTTAATAAAAATGTTTAAACATAATATAGTTAGTTCTATTCATTTTTCTGATATAATGGTTATGCGATAACTACCACTTAAAATAATAGTATTATTAATATATTATTATTTTTTAGTATAATTAAGGCTTTTGTGCAGCGTAAGATTTTGGAGAAACTCATTATTGCATTTTGGGTACCCTATTGGACATAGAGTCCCCCATTTAAGTAAAATTACTATCTAATTTATAATTATTAATTAATATGAAAAGGTATAATTCTATAATTACATGATATGTAACATCCATCCCTTCTTTTGGAAATTGTGTCCTCATAGTATATTCAAATATCAAATAAGTTTGGGGTTTTCCCCTTATAGGATTTTTAGTTTCTCATATCTCCTCTTCAATGATATGGATGTTACATGAAACATTTACTTGATGAATCACTTTATTCTACAATACTTTTTCTCATTGGTCAAGAACCTAAACTGGATATTCCTCAAAAGAAATATTCTCTTCCAACTGAACTACTTCTTGACTCAAAACATGATATGGATCTGACATATACTTTATTAACATTGAAACATGAAAAATATTGTTTACTTGTGAAAAAATATGAGGAAAATAAATCTAGTAGGAAACTAATCAAACCTTATCAAGAATTTCATTGGGTCCAATGATCGTGAGGCTCAATTTACCCTTCTTACCAAAACACATCACAATTTCCCATGGAGAAACATTGAGAATGAGGTGATCAAATACTTAGAAAGAAATATATTTCCTATGTAAATCTGCATAACTTTTCCACCTGTAATGGGTTTTCCGGATCTTTCTTTGAATCAATTAATCTTTTTCTATTGTCTCCTCTACCAAATCATGTCCCATCAACTTCATTTCTCTGACATCATCCAAAATGGCTATTGTCCAAAACTACTTTTCATATAACACAGCTAATGGCTCTATATTTATTTTGGAATGAAAAAAAATTATTAAATGAAAACACATAAAAAATTAATGATTTTGATCAAGACTTCCTTGGAAATCCATTGAACGTCCATGTAGCATATCCTTCAAAGGTATGAATTTGTTATTCTAACTTCCCATATGATTGAGGATGAAATATTGTATTGAAATTTAATTCAGTACCCAATGACTTATGAAGGCCTCTACAAAAGTTATAAGTGAACCTGAGATCATGATAAAATATAATGGAGAGAGTAACTCAACGTAACCTGACTATCTATATAAGATTCAACCGATAAAGATGATCTAGAGACAAAGTTACTCGAATATAAAGAAAATGATAATATTTATTTAGTCGATCAGTAACAACCTAGATCACATTGTATCTTCAAAAAGTCTTTGGTAATCCCACTACAAAATCCATTGATATATTTTACTATTTCCACTATACTGCTAGAAAATGATAAAGAATACCCCTTGGTAACTATCATTGTTATTTAACTTGATGATAATTTTAATACTTCATGATAGTGTCAATAATATCTCTTTTCATTCTATCCCACCAGAAATATTTTTGATGGTCTCTATACATCTTAGTACTGATAGGATTAAGTGAAAATAGAGAACTATATGCTTTATATAATAACACTTTCTTCAACAATGAATCACATGGAACACCTAATCTCTTCCAAAATCTCAATACACAATCATTATCAATGTTAAATTCATGTAACATACCATTTTGTACCAATTTTTCCGTTTTCTGAAACCCACTATCTTCCTTCTATGATATCTTAATTCATTTTGATAGAGACGATTTCACTTATACCTAAAACAAAAGAGTTGAATTTCCAGCAAAGAAACATCAATCCAAAATTTATAAAATCATTATCCAAAGGGTCATGTTCCCAATATATCATGGTTAATGTAGAATTACATTTTTGACTCAAACAATGAGTCACTTTATTTTCTTTTGGTAATGAATCATGCAATCATAATCCTTAATTAGTTCCTAGCATTTCCACTATCATATTTTCAATTTTTTTGAATGATATATACATAAAACTATTTCGATTAGTATATATTTCACACTATATGCCATACAAATTATGCATCCAAATTTTTAACACAAAAACAAACAATATTTAATTCCAGATCATGTGTAGGGTAATTTACTTCATGTGGTTTCAATTGACATGAACTATAAATAATTATGTGATCATTATGCATTAGGATGCTACTAAGTCCTTTCAACAATGAATCACTATAGTTGATAAATTAACAATTTATGGAAGTTAGCGACGAAAACTAATCATTTACCAATATTATTTTATGTTTCAGAAAAAATAATCACATTCTTTTTTCCAGGTGAACTTAACTCTTTTACACTTTATCTTATTTATTGGACTAGATGACTAAGAAAATTTCTCAATAAATCATCAGTAATAACCCATTAATCCCAGAAAATTATGAATTCTTGTGACATTGGTAGGTCCTAGAAACTCTTCGACAACTTTTGTTTTATAAGGGTGAAAAGTTATGCCTTCTTTAGAAACAATATATCCAATGAATGATATTTTTTGTAACAAAAAAATAAATATTACAAATAAAATCACATATTTTATTTTATTTCAAGGTTTTAAATACAATACAAAAACACCTTTCATGTTCCTCTTATCATTTAGTATATACCAAAAAATCATCTTTAAACACAACCAAAAATTGATCCATAACTAATGAAAGGCTTCATTTATAAAATTAATTAATACATCAGGTCATTTAGATAACCCAAAGGGAATAATAGAAAATTCATAATGCCTATATCTCATTCAAAATTATATATTTGGACTATCATCCTTCTTTACCATCAGCTGATGGTACCCGAACCTCAAATAAATTTTTTTAAAATACTTATAACCCTAGTGTTAATAAAAAATCATATTTATGAGGCATAAGATACCTATTTTTAATAGTGGTGTTATTCAATGCTTTATAATTAATACACAGTTTCATGGAACCATATTTATTTTTCAAAAAAAAATAACGGCCCCCATTGTGAATTTCTAGGTCGAATGAATCCTTTATCATGAAATTATTGCAACTGGTTTTTCAATTCCACCATTTCTACATCATCCAGTCGATAAGGGGGTTTATATTTAGTCTTAGCATTAGGAACTAAATCAATAGTTAATTCAACCTCCTGTTCCATAATAACCCCAGTCAAATCAACTAGAAAAACATTTTTAAATTCTTTCATTGTTAGAATTTCACTAATCTAAACCATTTCATTCTTTTCAACATCACGAGAAATATAAAAGTTTCTGCCATATTTAATCAATCTCTGTGATTCTTGTCATGTTAACCAAGGTATGAAATCATTGAATAAAACTTTCTTGGAATTGAAATATATTTTAGCCTGATAAAATGAAATCCAATCCATACGAAAAATGATATCAAAGTCAACCATGGAATGTTCAACATGATTTGTAGGAAATACCATCTAACCAATGATTAAAGGAAGATTCCTATAAATCTTGGTTACTTTAATACTTTGAACTAGAGTTTTTTCTGAATTTTCTATATCACATTCATGGGAAGATATTTATAATTCACTTGAAAATCTCTCCGAAATAAATGAATTTGAAGATCTATTTTCAAATAGGGTATTGGCATATTTTTAAAAATCCCATAACATACTAGACATAACTCCATTTTATATCCTAACCTCAACAGTAGTAGTATAAAAAGATTATTCCACACACCTTTTCTTTTGATCTTGCTCATTTCCACCCTTGGTAATCATCTTTGGACACACATTGGAATAATTCCCTAACCCCTTGAAACTAAAACATCTTTCCATTGGATTTTAATTGCTTTCCTAATCATCTCCAATTCAGTAATGAGCAATATAACCAGTCTTACCACATCAGAAACACTTCTAGACATTGAAATACATTATCCTAGATGCTTTATACCACACTTCACATAGGATGAAAATTCAGTTTTCTTACCTCCAAACTTTTTTAATCAATTCTTTCCCATTTCCATCCAACTAGATCTCTTCTTTTCCTAATTCTCATGGGTCACATGATCATAAAAAACTCCATTTATAACTTATTAGCACATTGAAATGATTTCTTATAGATTTAGAACTAATGAGAATCTAATTCCGTCATATATATTGTCTTCAACCCTGATGAAAATGATGTATCATACTATTAAGATCCCAGATAAAATTTTGGATGTACCTTTGAAAACATGTGAAATTTTCTTCATATCCAGCCATTAAATATTCCTCCTTTAGTCCCAATTCCAAGAATTTCTTTTCCATCCTATGTCAAACATCCTTAGGAAAATATTTCTCAAGGAATATACTTTTAAATTCATCCCATTCCATAGCCTCAATCTCATTACATCTTGAGGTATTTTTAACCATTTACCACCACTTATCAGCTTAAACTTCATAATGATAAATTGAAAGAGTTTCCTTTTTTTGTTGCAATCAAAACAAGACATAGAATATCTTTTCTATGGATTTAATCCATCGTTCATCTAGAATGGGCTCAGACAATCCTCTAAATGATGGGTGATGTTTTCTTATAAAATTATCTACTATCATCATGTGACTCTTCGATAGATCATGTTTATATCTTAATTTAACACCACTACCATATATTGCAGGAGTCAACTGAGTGTTCACTACAACAGAATACACAGTTCTAATTCTAACCATCCCAAGATGTTGATTCAAAAGGCTGCTTTCCTTTTAGTTCCTTACCATTTCTTCTTACCTTTTTTTAAAGGTTGGGTCTGAAGACTCAATTTATTTTTTAAAGAAAAGACCTCTTTAGTGTTGGTAGTGGGAGACCCATTACAAAGCCCTAAGTCCCAAGGCCATGTGGCCTGAATACAAGGCTGCAAAGCCCATTTTTTAGCCCAGAGGACCCCTTGGTGAACAGTACTTCTACTGTACCCGTGCTGCTACAATACCTTCTATAGTACCACCGCTGCTATAGTACCTACAACAGTGCATCCACCGCTACAGTTCCACCACTTCTATAGTACCAGGAAATTTTTCTCTACCCATATTTGATCCTAGGTATTTTGGATGCCAAGAAAGAGAATGTACCACTTGCATACAGGCTTGTTGTAAAATGTGTTGTTGGGTTACGAGGTATTAGGGTGGCCTCCCCCCTTGCACACTGCATGTCCCTAGCAAGGCCCAAGGTGGCTAATCCTTGGGCTTAAGCCAATTCCCAATGAGCCACAAGAGGTTTGTTAGCATATAGTGCATGTTGCCTTGTGAGGACTCGAACCCAAAACCTCGGGGTCAGGACACCACTGCCTTTAACCAACTCATCCATGCCCTGCAGGCATTTCTTCTTACCTATTTTCTCTATAGAAAACTCTTCTGAATAGACACTACTGGAATGTGTGTTTTTTCCCACAGTTACATACCAATGGTTTCATAGAACCGTTGGTAAAGGAGGTTTTTCCCAACGGTTCATTAGAACCGTTGGCATAGATGTTCCCTGGGAGGTTTTTTCCCAACGGTTCATGAGAACCGTAGGGATAGATGGATTTTACCAACGGTTCATGAGAACCGTTGGGATAGGTGTGGATAGGTGTGAGGTTTTTGCCAATGGTTCATCAGAACCGTTGGGATAGATAGCTTTTCCCAACGGTTCATGAGAACCGTTGGGATAGAGGTATGCTTTGGGGAGGTTTTTCCCAACGGTTCTAGAGAACCGTTGGGATAGATATGCATATGCCAACGGTTTTTAAAAACCGTTGGCAAAGGTTCTCCCCAAATTCCCAGCCACCTGTTCTCTCCCCCCATTTGCGATACACAACCCTAAAATGGGAGCAGCAGCCGATTTAGGCGATTTTGGAGGTACTGACAGCCGGACCTTGAATCTTCCAGCTCTTCTTCAGGTTATTCTTCTTCTTTATCTGAAAACGTATTCAAATGTTTGGATAGTATTTAAACGTATTTTCATTTTTCCCATCAGTTTAGGCGATTTTGGAGCTACTGCCGGCCGGACCAGCCTAAGGGTGAGTTTTCTTGAAAATTCCTTTTTGGATTTTACCCCTTGAACATGGGATGTCATTTTTGAAAGGTTATATAAATCGAATTGATTGTTCGATTTCTGAATTGAATTGTAAATTAAATTAATTAAGGGTATTTTATGGTTTGCATTCCCCTTTTAACACATGAATGCCAATTATTTTTTAACACATGTTTTAATTGTATTGCCTTACCAATGTGAGTAAAGTAGAGACTATGCTATGAATCTATGAAATTGGATTGAATTTATCTTATATTTTATGTTACCATGTTAGATATATTATAACTAATGCATGTGATATCTTTATAGTCTTGTTAGGAGTGTTCTATTAAAAATTCCCATGTGAGTGCTTGAATTTTCATTGAATTGCTAGCCATTATGAGTTATGTTGAGACCATGATATGGAATTGATTGATTAAGCAAGGGAATCTCATTATCTTGTCATTACAACATGAGTAAATGAAGCTTAATTCTTTTCAGGTTATTATTTGATTGAGTTTCCATTTTGAGGTGAGTTGTATTAAATACCTTTTTTTTACCTTGGTATGTTTAATGAATTGTTTAAATGAAATGGAATTCATTAAATGATTAATAGTAAATAGTGATACATGGATTCTATTAGGATGCCAGGTATATAATCTTGTTTCTATTAACTTATACGATTTATGTGATAAATGGATACACAGTGGAATTCCACAAATAGACTCATTTATTTGAATATTGATTAAGCCATGGGTGATACATGGATTCAAGGGAGGGATTCCATAGATAGACTTATTGAATGTAGAATTATATTCCAATTGATACATATATTCTTATGATAATTCCATAGATAGACTTATTGAATGTAGAATTATATTCCAATGTTATGCGTCTTGTGTGGTGGTGGTGTGGTTTATGTGTTTTATGGTAGTAGTGAAGTGTGTGATTATGTAGTTAATGTGAACCCATAGGTTGAGTATTTTGTGCTATCTATATATCATGTATTTTTATGTTATTTCTACACATTCCCAACAAGAGTTGGATAAACTTACCAACGATCAGAGGTTTTGAGTTATGAGTATTTTTTCTAATCTCTAGGATGGTGGTTATATGTTTGGATAGCTACCATGTCTTCCCTACTCTTCCTTCAAAAGTGATTGACCATGTGTTTTTAGGAAAGATGCAATGTGATTGTCCATGTGTCTTCAGGTGAGATGTACTATGATTTCCCTAGTGTTTTTCGGTGAGGTGTATGTGATAAGGCTATAATAAGATGTGGCATGTGGTTGGGGTCATGTAGGGTAGGAGGATGGCACAAGGTTGATGTTATTTATGTTCATGATACCCTACTAATATGGTTATGGGATGAGTCATGCTGTTATGTGATATAACACATTAAGTTCTTGTTGGTTTTACATTTTTTCAATAACACATTTGTATGTTTTTTTGACATGTGTAGTTGATACCTTGATTATTTTCTTCCTTTATCGTTTACTTAAATGTATTTTCTATTATAGTTAATGCCTATTGAATTTTTTATGACAAAATGACTTATATAAATTCTTTTTACAGAATGGACAGAAGTTGGATGTATGAAACCGATCGGATCTCAGACGATTTTCAAAACAATTTGAAGAGCTTTATAGATTTTGCATTTCACAATGCTTCAGATAGTGGTTGCATACACTGCCCATGTTCCAATTGTGTTGGTAGACCTTGGTTGAGCTGTGAAGAAGTCAGCTACCACATAACCAAAAATGGGTTTCAAGAAAACTACTTTCTGTGGTATCACAATGGGGAGAAAACGAAATCTAAAATTGGTGATGATCGAAATGAAAAGACTGGAATGGAGAATTTGTTAGATGATCGGTTTCCATTTATTCGTCATCATGAAAAAGAAAGGATTTCGACTCAAGAAGACTTCGATATGAGGAAAGCTGATGCATCTAGTGAAAATGATGATATTGATAGGGTGAAAAATTTGAATGATACTGCCACGAATCCAGTATATCGACAATGCGATAAAATGAAAAAGCTGGAATTTTTAATCCGATTATTTCATGGGAAAACTATGTATGGGATTTCTAATACAGCAACCGATTACATTCTTACCCTCTTGAAGGATTTACTTCCAGATGATGCAGATATTCCCTCAAACCACTATATGGCATGGAAGTTAGTTGAGGAACTTGGATTTTCAAGAAACAAAATTCATGCTTGCCCGAAAGATTGCAGTTTTTTCTGGGAGGAAACCGCTGAACGAAATGAATGTATAAAATGTGGCACATCCCGCTGGAAGTCAAAATATGATGGAACACCATCTCGCATTCCACAGAAAGTAATGTGGCACTTTCCATTGATCCCCAAACTCCAGAATCTTTTTATGTCTGATGACATATCAATAAAAATGAGATGGTATGATACCGAGAGAAAGAAGACTGATGATGATTTGGTTCATCCTGCAGATGGATTTTCATGGAAGATATTTGATGCTCGACATCCTGATTTTGCAGCTGAAGTGCGTAATCTGAGGCTGGGTCTTTCATGCGACGGTTTTAATCCGTTTGGGCAGATGCTTACTTCGCACAGCACATGGCCAGTTTTTATACACATTTATAATCTTCCCCCATGGTTGTGTATGAAAAAATCTTTCACTTTCATGAGTATACTCATATCTGGTCCTTCTGATCCCGGCATTGATATTGATGTATACATGCAACCTTTAATAAAAGAGTTGAAACTTCTTTGGGATGTGGGTGTGCACACATACGATGCATGTTCGAAAGACATATTTCAGATGCGTTCTGCGCTTATGTGGACAATCAATGATTTTCCGGCTTATGCAATGATGTCTGGATGGAGCACGAAGGGAAAACTGTCATGTCCAGTTTGTATGAATAATACACGATCCAGAAGACTAAAACATCATTGTAGGTTTAGTTTTATGGGACATCGATGATTTTTTCCAAAGGATCATCCATATAGAATGAATCGTCGAAGATTTGATAATACTATAGAGACCGATGATCCACCTCAGCGTATGTCTGGAACTGATGTGCTTAATGAATTGAAAGATTTCAGTTTTTCATTCGGGAAGGGTCAAATGAAATCTGGAAAGAGAAAGAATGTTTCCACAGAAACCTGTTACAATTGGAGGAAGAGGAGTATCTTTTTTGATTTGCCTTATTGGTCAACCAATTTTCTACGTAATTGCTTAGACGTAATGCATATTGAAAAGAATATATGTGAAATGTTGCTTTCAGTTCTTCTAAATGTCAAGGGGAAGACAAAAGATGATTTACGATCTCGACGTGACTTGGTGGATTGGGGCATCAGACCAGAATTCCATCTTGTGCGTATCAGTGAAAATAAATGGCAACTTCCATGTGCTTCTTATGTGATGACACCTACTGAAAAAAACAATTTTTGGAAGTATTAGATACTATTAGAGTTCCTGATGGCTATTCAAGCAACATATCTAAATGGGTCAACAGAAGAGAGTTGAAGCTAAAATCTTTGAAGACTCATGATTATCACGTTCTACTGCATGAGTTGCTTCCAATAGCAATCCTTCATCTTTTGTCCAATAATGTAAGGGTGGGTGTTATTCGGTTGTGCCATTTTTTTAGAGATCTTTGTGCTAAGAAGTTGTCCAAGTATTTCTTGCAAAACATGTTGACAGATGCCCCATTAATTTTGTGTGAGTTGGAGAAAATATTTCCCCCATCATTTTTCACATGCATGCTGCATCTGACTGTCCATATTCCAACTGAAATACTTCTCAGAGGACCTGTTTCTTTTCGTTGGATGTATCCAACTGAAAGAAATATGTTCACATTAAAGTCTTATGTTCGAAAAAAGAATCATCCTGAAGGTTCTATCGTGAACGGTTACTTAGCTCAAGAATGTATGGATTTCTGTTCAATGTATTTGTCTGATCTTACTACAAGAATGAACAGACAAATGAGAAATGAAGAAGAACAATATGAGCAAATTGAACCCAGTTTTCCATCACTTCCTCAAACAGGAGGAATTCCTGGATCATATACATTGAAGACATTAAGCCATGAAGAGCGGGAGATGGCACATCGCACAGTTTTGTTCAACTGTGATTTGTTCGATGACTATATCAGGTAACAAAATTGAATATGTATATCTTACATATATATCTGTTAAACTATTCATATTTTTTTATCTACAGGGAACATAAAACAATGATAAATAGGAAGCATCGTTCTTTATCTTTGAGAAGGAGAGAGACTTTTCATAGCAAAGAGTTTTCTGCTTGGTTAAAATTGAAGGTAAAAATATTACTGTTTAAATTAATTATTTCAATATTTACTTAAGTTTAACTGTCATTTATATTGCAGGTATTGAGTTTGTCTGCTGACTCTGTCTTTGAGGAAATAAGAGCTTTGGATTTTGGTCCTAATACCGTGGTTCGTGAATGTAAATCAATTGTTATCAATGGGTACAGATTTATTGTCACTGAACGAGCCAAAAACATGAGAACACAACATGATGGTATTATGGTTACTGCCACAACAGATTGTTATGCCAGTGCAGCAGATAATAGATCGCGACTTGAAAATGTGGGTTATTATGGAGTCGTTGAGAAAATAATAATATTGGATTATTACTCTCATGGACGAGTCACAATGATGAAATGCCATTGGTTTGATTCGATGATGAGACATGGCACATTTATTGATGATTGTGGATTTCGAGTAATTAATATGACCCGCACTCTTGCAACCGAAGAACCATATGTGTTGGCATCAATGGCTAAACAAGTTTTTTATGTCAAAGATCAACTTCAACCTGAATTTGGTGTCATAGTTGAAGTAATTCCAAGACATATTTTTGATGATGCTGATGATGGAATTGACACTGTCCCTATTGCCATTGGAACCAATCCATTTATATCTTTTGATGACTCCAATAGCTCAATTGTCAGAGTTGATTGTGAACCTGAAGTTGTGGTTGGAGATATATAGAATCATTCATCCATGTTCTCAATTCTTTTGGTTTACCTCGAGTTGGGTTGTTAAGGTTGGTAATATTCATATTTATTTAGTATTGATCACAAATATGTTTTAGCTGACTTGACCGTTATGTGAATTTTCAATGTTTATTGGTTGCTGTTTTATTTGAATTGCATTTTCTAATTTGGAATTGAACTGTATTCAAACCAAATCAAACAATATTTCTAACTTGGTAAACATTACAACTTGTATTTTTTATTAAATTCATTCAAGCTCTTCTAAAACAATTGATAGCTAAATTACCAATGAATCCCCTCATTCCCTCATATATTTAGTTTTTTGGTTTACACATTAATTTTCTTTTTCTAATTAATTACATATTTGTTTTCTAATGCAGAAAATGAAGCCAATTGAAGAGAGACGAAGAAAAAAATGGCGGAGAACAATCGTCGGATGGAGGAGATGGGAATTCCACCATTAGTGCCTACAATGAGTACTTTATTATTTAAAAAATATATATATATATTTACAGAATATATAATGTCATGTGATTAATTTTTTTTGTAAACTTTTTTGTAGGATCCACCATTACGTCGACAGTTATTCGACGAGGAGCCTAGTACTGGTCCTAGTACTCAGGCCGGTGGTACGAGGAGGGTTCGTACCAGAGGTGGACGTAGAGCTGCGCGTGCCCGACTAGACCCTGCCCCTCCCACTGACATTTCAGCCTTCCCACATTCTGATCCCGGTGTGTCGTTAGGGACACACGGGATATTTAGACCTCCCATGTTTTCGCTACCTTCTGCATCTTCTGCCCCATCATTTTCACATCCCATGATGATTCCCACTCCCCAGTCAGCATCAGGTCATGCAGCTGTTCCATCTTCTTTTCCTTCTACTTCTGTCTCTCCGAGCTTTTATATTCCATCTTCTTCGACTCCTATTCCACCAGAGGGTGTTCCATCAGGTTCTGTGGATCCGGCGCCACTCATTGATCAGACTAGCGCAGGTATATTTATAAAACCCTAACAAATTATGATAGCAATATTTATTTTCATTATAACATGTTTTGATAAAATATTTGTTTTTCTTTCATGACAGATACATCTACTGACAGGAGGCGGGGGCGGGGTCGTACACGCATGCGTTCGGTGTGGAACCGTCGCACACAGGTTATGGTGGAATATAATGAAGACAATCAGATGGTTGAGAAAACAGGGTAGCAATGTCGGAGTTTTATGGCGACGCTTGCCAAATACTCCGACATCATTCCCGTCAGCCCGCTGTCGTGGAGACATTTGCCACATGAGGTCAAAGATAGAGCTTGGGCAGAGATATGGGTAAAAAAATATGTTGTATTTAATGCCATGAATTATTTTTGTATTTATATGAATTAATATTTTGATTTCTGCTTCGATTTAATTTTCCTGATGGTGAGGGTGCACGAATGGCACGTCTAAAGGATTTAGGCGAGCTTTGGAGAGCCTACAAGCATGAGTTGTATATTGGTTGGCGTGCTAGAGTTGGCACTGAGTTAGAGCCGGTACCAGTCGTGGATGATTGTCCTATAGAGCAGTATCGTCAGATGATTACTCATTGGACGAGTACCCAGTTTAAGGTATGAATTACATTTGAGGTATTTAAATAATAACTTTCAAATTTTGCATTAATATTATTCTTTGCATTATCGAATTTTATTTAGTAATCATCTGGAAAAAATAAAAAAAACATTGATGCAAAAAAATACCTCCATACACTAGGACGCACGACGATGTCGGATCATGAGAGGTAGCAGGTATGACAATTGTTTATAAGTTTTCTTTACGACCTACATTTTCTTTTGTTTCCTCAATTATTTAATCATTTTCTAAATTTTTTATATAACTTTTGTTTTCAATGTCATTGTAGAGGCAAGTACAAAATATTGAACGACGTGTGCCTCGAGCAAAACTGTTTTGCTCGAGTAGACGAAAAAATGTCAATGAAGCGACTCAGCAGCAG
This sequence comes from Viscum album, assembly GCA_963277665.1. Lineage (NCBI taxonomy): Eukaryota > Viridiplantae > Streptophyta > Magnoliopsida > Santalales > Viscaceae > Viscum > Viscum album. Next base: position 1,307,250,461 of record OY728162.1, read on the forward strand.
ATTGTAAGTTTTAATCTGTTGATTTTATATTTTAATATCTATTTCATAACTTAATAATATATTTATATTTGTAACAGGATGCTTTAGAGGCCCTCGATGCCCAAGAAGCAGACAATTTTGGGCCATCTGATCACTTACATCAGGTGTTGGGAGATGATCATTCTGGCAGAGTACGCTGCCAACCTAGGATAGCCCCGACGAGGTATTGGCCTACCTCAGGTACGAGTTGTAGTGCCACCGAGCTGCAGCAAGTTAGGGCACAGGCAGAACAGGCTGAGAAAAGGGCCACAGAGACGGCAGAACAGTCTGCTAGGGCAAACAGTGCATTTATGAAATTTATTGAAGTTCTACGTCCAACACTTCCAGCAGAGGCTAGCCCAGCGATTGATGAATACATTTCATCGATACATTCTATATATGGTGCACCAGGTGGCAATTCCAGTAGTGGTCAGGCCGATGTCCAGCTTAAAGATGATGATGGCGAGGAGTCTGATGCGGAAGAGGAGGGAGATGAGGAGGGCGAGGAGGAGGACGAAGGCGAGGAGGAAGGCGCTATGGAGGGTGAGGATGATGAGGAGGACGATGAAGAGGGTGATGATGATGATGACGATGATGGTGATGGTGATGCTGATGTGGGACATATTGATCCGTTACATTTTTGACTTATATTACTGAGATTTGATGTTTAATCTATTCTAGTTGTTGGTTTTATCTAGACTCGTAGTATAGTATTGGAGTTGAGTTATTTTTATATATTGTCTGTTTTTATGGATGTTGTTGTCTTTTAGTGGTTGTGTGTTTGAGAACTCCCTGGACAACCCCCCTCATTCTTGGACCCTGGACAACCCCCCCTCCCCCTTGGACCCCGAACACCCCCCAAACACCCCCCGGACAGCCCCACGGACAGCCCCCTGGACAGCCCCCCGTACAGCCCCCAACCCTCCACCCTGGACCCCGGATAGCCCCCCGGACAGCCCCCCGGACAACCCCCCCACCCTCCCCCTTGGACCCCGGACAACCCCCCAAACACCCCCCGGACAACCCCCTAAACAACCCCGGACAACCCCCTGAACAACCCCTGAACAACCCCTGAACAACCCCCTGAACAACCACCGGACAGCACCCTAAACAACCCTGAACAACCCTCAAACACCCCCCGGACAGACCAAGCACAGCCCCCCACCCTCCTCCTTGGTCCCCAGACAGCCCCCCGGACACCCACCGGACAGCCCCCCCGGACAGCCCCCGCGGACAGCCCCCGCGGACAGCCCCCCGTACAGCCCCCCGTACAGCCCCCCGTACAGCCCCCACCGGACAGCCCCCGCGGACAGCCCCCTGGACAGCCCCCCGGACAACCCCCCCACCCCCCCCCCCCCCCTTGGACCCTGGACAACCCCCCAAACACCCCCCGGACAGCCCCCTGAACACCCCCGGACAACCCCCTGAACAACCCCCTGAACAACCCCCGGACAGCCCCCTGAACAACCCCGGACAACCCCCTGAACAACCCCCAAACACCCCCTGACAGACCCCGCACAGCCCCCCCACCCTCCTCCTTGGTCCCCGGACAGCCCCCCGGACACCCACCGGACAGCCCCCCCGGACAGCCCCCCGGACAGCCCCTCCACCTTCCTTAATTTCATTAGCTCTGAAATGTTTCATAGCACGATCAACTAAAATCTAATCCATACTAAATATGATATAAAAATATTCTATATGAATTTCCATAAGATTTTAAGTGAAAACAAAAAGTGACATACGAAAAACTGACCAAACGCATTCGAAATGTGTTGATGCTTTAGGACAACGATCCATGGGTCATATGTGACGTGTACGAATCAACCCCGCCTCAATCTGAGTCGCGGTGTGGCCGGGATCAGTCTAAGTGGCTCTCTTTTGATTAAAATGGACATCATTTTAAGTACATACGGAAAACCGACCAAACGCATTCGGTTTCCGTTGAGAACGATCCATGGGTCATATGTGAGGTGTACGAATCATCCTCGCCTCAATCCGAGGCGCGGTGTGGCCAACACCGCTCTAACTGTGTCTATTTTGTTTAAAATGGGTAGGATTATAAGTGAAAAGAACTGGCATATGAAAAACCGACCAAACGCATTCGGTTTCCATTGAAACTTTAGGAGAACGATCCATGGGTCATATGTGACGTGTACCAATCAACCCCGCCTCAATCTGAGGCGCGGTGTGGTCGAAACAACTCAAACTGTATGTCTTTTGTTTCAAAAGGTCATCATTTTTAGTGAAAAACATCAACTGGCATACAGAAAACCGGCCAAACGCATTCGGATTGTGTTGATACTTTAAGACAACGATCCATGGGTCATTTGAGACGTGTACGAGTCAACCCCGCCTCAATCCGAGGTCGTCCGCTATGAATTTGACCGTTTGACGCCCGTTTGGCCGTTTATGACACCAGAACTGCGTTGTCGGTCACCGCGCGTACACGGCACGTCCGATTGACGTGCCGTCTGCTCGACCACTTCATAAATCACTCACTGGTATTTGTCGTCTGATTTCAGGCCATTCTGAAATCATTCGGCCCGTTTGGACCCCCCTCACGCGCGTTTACGAAGCGCGCGCATCACTTAAAACACGAATATTGAGCCGTACCGCGCAAACCGCACGTTCGATTGACGTGACGTCTGCGCGTACACATCACGAATAATAATTAGAATGTTTCCCGGTGGTTGCAGGTCAATCCGAGGTCGGACGCTATGAATTTGACCGTTGGACGCCCGTTTTGGCCGTTTATGACACCAGAACTGCATTGTCGGTCACCGCAGGCACACGGCACGTCCGATTGACGTGCCGTCTTCTTGAACACTTCAGAAATCACTGTCCCATATTTGTCGTCTGATTTCAGGCTATTCCGACTTCGTTCGGGTCGTTTGGACCCCCCTCATGCGCGTTTACGAAGCGCGCGCATCACTTAAAACACGAATATTGAGTCGTACCGCGCAAAACCGCACGTCCGATTGACGTGCCGTCTGCGCGTACACGTCACGAATAATAATTATAATGTTTATCAGTGGTTTCAGCTCAATCTGAGGTCGTCCGCTATGAATTTGACCGTTGGTCGCCCCTTTTGGCCGTTTATGACACCAGAACTGCGTTGTCGGTCACCGCGGGCACACGGCACGTCCGATTGACGTGTCGTCTGCTCGACCACTTCAGAAATCACTCACCCGTATTTTTCTTCTGATTTCATGTCATTCCGACTTCGTTCGTCCCATTTGGACCCACCTCACGCGCGTTTACGAAGCGCGCGCATCACTTAAAACACGAATATTGAGTCGTACCGCTCAAACCGCACGTCCGATTGACGTGCCGTCTGTGCGTACACGTCACGAATAATAATTAGAATGTTTCACGGTGGTTTCATCTCAATCCGGAGACGCGGTGTGGCCGGTACCACTCAAAGTGTCCGTCTTTTGTTTCAAAAGGACGTCATTTTAAGTGAAAAGCATCAACTGGCATACGGAAAACCGACCAAACGCATTCTGAATCTGTTGATAATTTATCCCAACAATCCATGGGTCATATGTGACGTGTACGAGCCAACCCGGGATGAATCCGAGTCGCAGTGTGGCCGGGATAAGTCTAAGTGGCTCTCTTTTGTTTAAAATGAACACCATTTTAAGTACATACGGAAAAACGACCAAACGGATTCGGTTTCCGTTGAAACTTTAGGAGAACGATCCATGGGTCATATGTGACGTGTACGAATCAACCCCGCCACAATCAGAGACGTGGTGTGGCCGACACCACTCAAAGTGTCGGTCTTTTGTTTCAAAAAGACGTCATTTTAAGTGAAAATCATCAAGTGACATACGAAAAACCGACCAAAGGCATTCGTACTGTGTCGATACTTTAGCACAAGGATCCATGGGTCGTATGTGACGTGTACGAGTCAATCCTGCCTCAATCCAAGGAGCGGTGTGGCCGACACCGTTCTAACTGTGTATCTTTTGTTTAAAATGGACAGGATTATAAGTGAAAAGAACAACTGGTATACGCAAAACCGACCAAACGCATTCCGAATCTGTTGATAATTTATCACAACGATCCATCAGTCATATGTGACATGTACGAGCCCACTCGGGCTCAATCCGAGTCACGGTGTGGCCGGGATCAGTCTAAGTGGCTCTCTTTTGATTAAAATGGACATCATTTTAAGTACATACGGAAAACCGACCAAACGCATTCGTTTTCCGTTGAAACTTTAGGAGAAAGATCCATGGGTCATATGTGAGGTGTACAAATCATCCCCGCCTCAATCCGAGGCACGGTGTGGCCAACACCGCTCTAACTGTGTCTGTTTTGTTTAAAATGGGTAGGATTATAAGTGAAAAGAACTGGCATACGCAAAACTGACCAAACGCATTCGGTTTCCATTGAAACTTTAGGAGAACGATCCATGGGTCATATGTGACGTGTACCAATCATCCCTGCCTCAATCCGAGGCGCGTTGTGGTCGGAACAACTCAAACTGTATGTCTTTTGTTTCAAAAGGACATCATTTTAAGTGAAAAACATCAACTGGCATACGGAAAACCGGCCAAACGCATTCGGATTGTGTTGATACTTTAAGAAAACGATTCATGGGTCATTTGAGACGTGTATGAGTCAACCCCACCTCAATCCGAGGTCGTCCGCTATGAATTTGACCGTTTGACGCCCGTTTTGGCCGTTTATGACACCAGAACTACGTTGTCGGTCACCGCGCGCACACGGAACGTCCGATTGACGTGTCGTCTGCTCAACCACTTCATAAATCACTCACCCGTATTTTTCGTCTGATTTCAAGCCATTCTGAAATCGTTCGGCCCGTTTGGACCCCCCTCACGCGCATTTACGAAGCACGTGCATCACTTAAAACATGAATATTGAGCCGTACCGCGCAAACCGCACGTCCGATTGACGTGCCGTCTGCGCGTACACGTCACGAATAATAATTAGAATGTTTCCCGGTGGTTTCAGGTCAATCCGAGGTCAGCCTCTATGAATTTGACCGTTGGACGCCCGTTTTGGCCATTTATGACACCAGAACTGCGTTGTCGGTTACCGCGTGCACACGGTACGTCCGATTGACGTACAGTCTACTCAAACACTTCAGAAATCATTGTCCCGTATTTTTCGTCTGATTTCAGGCCATTCCGACTTCGTTCGGCCCGTTTGGACCCCCCTCACGCGCGTTTACGAAGCGCGCGCATCACTTAAAACACAAATATTGAGCCGTACCGCGCAAACCGCACGTCCGATTGACGTGCCGTCTGCGCGTACACGTCACGAATAATAATTAGAATGTTTCTCGGTGGTTTCAGCTCAATACGAGGTCGTCCGCTATGAATTTGACCGTTGGACGCCCGTTTTGGCCGTTTATGACACCAGAACTGCGTTGTCGGTCACCGCGGGCACACGACACGTCCGATTGACGTGCCGTCTGCTCGACCACTTCAGAAATCACTCACCCATATTTTTCTTCTGATTTCATGTCATTCCGACTTCGTTCGTCCCATTTGGACCCACCTCACGCACATTTACGAAGCGCGTGCATCACTTAAAACACGAATATTGATCCGTACCGCTCAAACCGCACGTCCGATTGACGTGCCGTATGCGCGTACACGTCACGAATAATAATTCGAATGTTGCACGGTGGTTTCATCTCAATCCGGAGACGCGGTGTGGCCGGCACCACTCAAAGTGTCCGTCTTTTGTTTCAAAAGGGCGTCATTTTAAGTGAAAAGCATCAACTGGCATACGGAAAACCGACCAAACGCATTCTGAATCTGTTGATAATTTATCCCAACAATCCATGGGTCATATGTGACGTGTACGAGCCAACCCGGGATGAATCCGAGTCGCGGTGTGGCCGGGATAAGTCTAAGTGGCTCTCTTTTGTTTAAAATGAACACCATTTTAAGTACATATGGAAAAATGACCAAACGGATTCGGTTTCCGTTGAAACTTTAGGAGAACGATCCATGGGTCATATGTGACGTGTACGAATCAACCCCGCCACAATCGGAGACGCGGTGTGGCCGACACCACTCAAAGTGTCGGTCTTTTGTTTCAAAAAGACGTCATTTTAAGTGAAAATCATCAAGTGACATACAAAAAACCGACCAAAGGCATTCGGACTGTGTCGATACTTTAGCACAAGGATACATGGGTCGTATGTGACGTGTAAGAGTCAATCCCGCCTCAATCCGGGGAGCGGTGTGGCCGACACCGTTCTAACTGTGTATCTTTTGTTTAAAATGGACAGGATTATAAGTGAAAAGAACAACTGGCATATGCAAAACCGACCAAACGCATTCCGAATCTGTTGATAATTTATCACAATGATCCATCAGTCATATGTGACATGTACGAGCCCACTCGGGCTCAATCCGAGTCGCGGTGTGGCCGGGGTCAGTCTAAGTGTCTCTCTTTTGATTAAAATGGACATCATTTTAAGTACATACGGAAAACCGACCAAACGCATTCGGTTTCTGTTGAAACTTTAGGAGAACGATCCATGGGTCATATGTGAGGTGTACGAATCATCCCCGCCTCAATCCGTGGTGCGGTGTGGCCAACACCGCTCTAACTGTGTCTGTTTTGTTTAAAATGGGTAGGATTATAAGTGAAAAGAACTGGCATACGCAAAACCGACCAAACGCATTCGGTTTCCATTGAAACTTTAGGAGAACGATCCATGGGTCATATGTGACGTGTACCAATCATCCCCGCCTCAATCCGAGGCGCGGTGTGGTCGGAACAACTCAAAGTGTATGTCTTTTGTTTCAAAAGGACATCATTTTAAGTGAAAAACATCAACTGGCATACGGAAAACCGGCCAAACGCATTCGGATTGTGTTGATACTTTAAGACAACGATTCATGGGTCATTTGAGACGTGTACGAGTCAACCCCGCCTCAATCCGAGGTCGTCCGCTATGAATTTGACTGTTTGACGCCCGTTTTGGCCGTTTATGACACCAGAACTGCGTTGTCGGTCACCGCGCGCACACGGCACGTCCGATTGACGTGCCGTCTGCTCGACCACTTCATAAATCACTCACCCGTATTTGTCGTCTGATTTCAGGCCATTCTGAAATCGTTCGGACCGTTTGGACCCCCCTCACGCGCGTTTACGAAGCGCGCGCATCACTTAAAACACGAATATTGAGCCGTACCGCGCAAACCACACGTCCGATTGACGTGCCGTCTGCGCGTACACGTCACGAATAATAATTAGAATGTTTCCCGGTGGTTTCAGGTCAATCCGAGGTCGGCCTCTATGAATTTGACCGTTGGACGCCCGTTTTGGCCGTTTTTGACACCAGAACTGCGTTGTCGGTCACCGCGTGCACACGGCACGTCCGATTGACGTGCCGTCTGCTCGAACACATCAGAAATCACTGTCCCGTATTTTTCGTCTGATTTCAGGCCATTACGACTTAGTTCGGCCCGTTTGGACCCCCCTCACGCGCGTTTACGAAGCACGCGCATCAGTTAAAACACGAATATTGAGTCGTACCGTGCAAACCGCATGTCCGATTGACGTGTCGTCTACGCGTACACATCACGAATAATAATTAGAATTTTTCCCGATGGTTTCAGGTCAATCCGAGGTCGGCCGGTATGAATTTGACCGTTGGACGCCCGTTTTGGCCGTTTATGACACCAGAACTGCGTTGTCGGTTACCGCGTGCACACGGCACGTCCGATTGACGTGCCGTCAGCTCGAACACTTCAGAAATCACTGTCCCGTATTTGTCGTCTGATTTCAGGCCATTCCGACTTCGTTCGGCCCGTTTGGACCCCCCTCACGCGCGTTTACGAAGCGCGCGCATCACTTAAAACACGAATATTGAGCTGTACCGCGCAAACTGCATGTCCGATTGACGTGCCATCTGCGCGTACACGTCACGAATAGTAATTAGAATGTTTCCCGGTGGTTTCAGTTCAATTCGAGGTCGGCCGCTATGAATTTGACCGTTGGACGCCCGTTTTGGCCGTTTATGACACCAGAACTGCGTTGTCAGTCACCGTGTGCACACGGCACGTCCGATTGACGTGTCGTCTACTCGAACACTTCAGAAATCACTGTCCCGTATTTTTCTTCTGATTTCAGGCCATTCCGACTTTGTTCGGCCCGTTTGGACCCCCCTCACGCGCGTTTACGAAGCGCGCGCATCACTTAAAACACGAATATTGAGTCGTACCGCGAAAACCGCACGTCCGATTGACGTGTCGTCTGCGCGTACACGTCACGAATAATAATTAGAATGTTTCTCGGTGGTTTCAGCTCAATCTGAGGTCGTCCGCTATGAATTTGACCGTTGGACGCCCGTTTTGGCCGTTTATGACACCAGAACTGCGTTGTCGGTCACCGCGGGCACACGACACGTCCGATTGACGTTCCGTCTGCTCGACCACTTCAGAAATCACTCACCCGTATTTTTCGTCTGATTTCATGTCATTCCGACTTCGTTCGTCCCGTTTGGACCCACCTCACACGCGTTTACGAAGCGCACGCATCACTTAAAACACAAATATTGAGTCGTACCGCTCAAACCGCACGTCCGATTGACGTGTCGTATGCGCGTACACGTCACGAATAATAATTAGAATGTTTCACGATGGTTTCATCTCAATCCGGAGATGCGGTGTGGCCGGCACCACTCAAAGTGTCCGTCTTTTGTTTCAAAAGGGCGTCATTTTAAGTGAAAAGCATCAAATGGTATACGGAAAACCGACCAAACGCATTCTGAATCTGTTGATAATTTATCCCAACAATCCATGGGTCATATGTGACGTGTACGAGCCAACCCGGGATGAATCCGAGTCGCGGTGTGGCCGGGATAAGTCTAAGTGGCTCTCTTTTGTTTAAAATGAACACCATTTTAAGTACATACGGAAAAACGACCAAACGGATTCGATTTCCGTTGAAACTTTAGGAGAACGATCCATGGGTCATATGTGACGTGTACGAATCAACCCCTCCACAATCGGAGATGCGGTGTGGCCGACACCACTCAAAGTGTCGGTCTTTTGTTTCAAAAAGACGTCATTTTAAGTAAAAATCATCAAGTGACATACGAAAAACTGACCAAAGGCATTCGGACTGTGTCGATACTTTAGCACAAGGATCCATGGGTCGTATGTGACGTGTAAGAGTCAATCCCACCTCAATCCGAGGAGCGGTGTGGCCGACACCGTTCTAACTGTGTATCTTTTGTTTAAAATGGACAGGATTATAAGTGAAAAGAACAACTGGCATACGCAAAACCGACCAGATGCATTCCGAATCTGTTGATAATTTATCACAACGATCCATCAGTCATATGTGACATGTACGAGCCCACTCGGGCTCAATCTGAGTCGCGGTGTGGCCGGGATCAGTCTAAGTGGCTCTCTTTTGATTAAAATGGACATCATTTTAAGTACATACGGAAAACCGACCAAACGCATTCGGTTTCCGTTGAAACTTTAGGAGAACGATCCATGGGTCATATGTGAGGTGTACAAATCATCCCCGCCTCAATCCGAGGCGCGGTGTGGCCAACACCGCTCTAACTGTGTCTGTTTTGTTTAAAATGGGTAGGATTATAAGTGAAAAGAACTGGCATACGCAAAACCGACCAAACGCATTCGGTTTCCATTGAAACTTTAGGAGAACGATCCATGGGTCATATGTGACGTGTACCAATAATCCCCGCCTCAATCGGATTCCACATATAATTGTCATCTAAATTTTAAATTGAATTATATATGAATTATGTATGTTTATGAATTGTAATTTAATCATGGATGTGTATAGTTTCAGGATCCATTATATATTAAATGTGTATGAATTTGTTCGTAATTGTATATGTATGTTTTATTTTATTACAGGTACAATAGTTGGATCGAAAATGAGGTGAAAATGAGGCCTGATGAGATGAGAGGTGCCCGATGTACAGGGGAGAGGGGCTGTGCAAATTGCAGGCTGCTGTAATTTGCAGCATAGGGTATGCCAACGGTTTTAAACCATTGGCATATAATCCTAAATAAGTTTTTACCAATGGTTCAATGAACCGTTGGTAAATATCTCTTTTCCCAATGGTTTAGAACCGTTGGGAAAGAGTTAACCCATTGAAAACTATCCCAACGGTTTTGAAGAACCATTGGGATAGTTAAGGTATATTTGGTTTTCCCAACGGTTTGGGAGAAACCGTTGGGAAAAACTATCCCAACGGTTCACCCAAACCGTTGGGATAGAGTGCCTTCTATCAGCCTAACCCAACGGTTTCTAGTAAACCGTTGGGAAAGGTTTTCCCCACGGCTTACTTCCCTACGGTTGGGAGAACCGTTGGTATATCATATACCAACGGTTTGAGGGGCTTTCCCAACGGTTGTGAACCGTTGGGAAATAGTGTATTTCCAGTAGTGAGACATATTTAAATAAAAAAACATGGTAATCTTAAAATTCTATATCATTTTAACATGAACCTAATATAAAACATTTCAAGGGAATTTTATTAATATTACCCTAACCTATGAGGTTATCTAAACCAACCTATCATACAAACTATAGGGCCCCATCATAAAAACATTACAAAATCGTGATTTATTTAAAAAAATTACTTTCTTTCACATTGAGCATCTTTTTAAGAATAAAGTGTTAGATAATTAAGCCATAATTCATATATAACAATTCAAATATTACAATTTAGAAACTTATACTCTATATCTATTGTTCCCACACAAAAAACGAAATAATTTTTCTTTTCATGTTCAATCATCATCATTGATCTCATCCTTATCAATATTCTCACATAAATATTTCGAAATACATTGTAAGACTTTATATGAGCACAAAAATCTCAGTAATGGATTCACATAAATGAAATTTTTTTGTCTTGTGAGAAAATTAATACCCATGAATACTTTATCATAATGTAATACATTTTAAACATAAAAGTAGTAATTACTTTACCATGAAAATAAGTTAATTTCTTACCCTTTTTTAATCAAAATATTACCATCAAACCCATATAAATCATAAATGGCACATAAAGGTAACTTGGGACATATTTATACTTAAATATAATAACCATGTGGTCTACTTACATACACTTCACTCTTGAAAATTAGATTAACTGCATAGTCAACTAACATACCCAATGCTTTAGAGGTTAAAACATAACCACATATTCTTCGTTTATAACAGAACAACCTATATTTTGTTTATCACACAACCACCAGTCAAATGTCTATGTATCATTATATAATCAAAACACCTAAAATATTTCAATTTCAATCATTTCACTCATAAAAATTGATTTATAAAAAACCATTTCAGTAGATTTAAATAATCAATACTTTTTCAAAATCATTATAAATACCAAAATTCCATGAAAATGGAATAAGTGATTTATTTTTATTTTAAAAACATTTATGCTTTTAGAGGAATCGAAATATCAAATAATGGTCATAGGGGTGGAGTGGTTTCTATCACTATATAAATTAAAAATAATTCCTTTTATGGTTTATAAATAAATTAAAACACTCTATATAGAATGATTCCTTTTGAAAACTGTTGAATGAAATTAAATTTCAAAGGGGTTATTTATACACATCATAAAATAAGGGGGTGTATAACATCAAAATATACCTCAATGAAAGAAGATTAAGACGTAGTCCCCTTCCTTGAGTTTGATTCATCATGTATGTTCTTTATAATCCATAATAATATACTTATATTAATTATTTGATGGATTGAGATCCCTTTTCATGTTTATTATTCATTTTATGTCCCTAATTATCATGATATAAATATTACTTAATTATTTAAGTTCATGTCAGATATTTGTCGATATTCGGTACAAGAGTCCAAAATAACTATTATATAATCACTATAGTCAAAAGTGGTAATTAATACATCATCTCAAAAATAATATTCATAACATAATAATCGATTTTAAATATTAACTATACTTTTAAATAAATCCTTTAATTAGGGTTATGAAAAATGAAGTATGTTACAATCACAGAAACAATAAGTTGTACGTACACATGTGTAATGTTTCAATTTTTCGATGACCATTTTGAAAGGAAGGTAATTATTATATTTTCATTGAATAATTTTAATAATATCATTAATGTAATTTAAATATACTTATATATATTAGTCAAGTGATGTGGTAATTAAAAACTATTCACATCGCTTTGTGGAAGTGATAGTTCACATGTACACACGTATGTCGTTATCATTTTTATGTGCTTGGTATATAAGAACATACTTTTTATATTTTTATTTTATAATGATAAATATTTCATAAATATCACATATAAAAATTAATTATATAATTATAAACAGTCTTGAGAGAAGGTTTTGGTAAATGAATTATATTGATTCGTGGAGGTGATAGTTCACACGTACGCACGAACGATTAAGTATTTTCTCATTTGAGGGAAGTGGATATGGATTTAGGTGATGATACTTACATAATAAAAAATAATTATATTTAGGATACTATATTTATTATTTCATCTTGTATGAGGAATATTTGAAGGATGTGGAAGAAAAATTAAAATAGAATTACTTAAAAAAATGATTTCTCTTTTTAAGGAAATCTCTTTTGATTAACACCTTAACTCATATAAGAAGTGTTTTATGAGTAAAATAATCTATATATAATTTTGAGAGGGATTATTTAAATGGATTTAGATATATCTTGGTTGATCCCAATTGAGTTTGAGGTGTGAAAAGGTAGTAAGTGGAAATACCCTTTTATAAGAGAGGGGAGGGGCACTCTTGGAATTATTCAAATTATTAAATTAATATTAATTAATTTTCAATTAAATTTTTTTTTAAAGTAATTTATTTTTAATTTAGGATTATTATGGGTGTAAATATAATCATCCAATGAAAATTAGACTACTTTTTAACATATTTTTTAATCCTTATCTTTTGGTTTTAACCCTTTTAACTCCTACGATTTTATCAAGTAATTTACAATTTGAGTGTTAAAATAGTTACCACAACAATATAAAAGAACAATAATATAGTAATTTATGTAATTTTAGTACATGTCAAAATTATTTGGGAAAATATTGGATTATTTTATATTTTATATCAGTTAATAAGTTTTTTATATTTTATAATATCATTAGTGTTAATTTTGACACTATATATTTATTGAATATTTAAAAATATGATACAATTATGATACAATATAAAAAACTATTTTAACACATAAATGAAATTTCAAACTAATATTAAATTTTTTTGTATGAAATAAATTATATAAAATTATATTTATTATTATATGTTTCATATCATTTATTTTATTCTTGCAATAATGATGTAATTACTGCTTCATCATTACATCACCATTAAATTTAATTATTTATTTAATAAAATATATAAATAAATTAAAATTATTTAAGTAAAAATAATATATTTCTAAATACTTTTTATAGACAAGTATACCCTTTATATAAAACCATATTAAAAATATGTAACTTATTAAAAACAAGAGTGTGATAAAATTGTCTTTCTTTTGAATAAAATAATATAAATTTACTAAAGTCATCCAAGTGGATTTAAAAGTCTATATCTCTACCAAAGGATTATTTTAGGTCAAAAAAAATTAACCAATGAAATTAGGACATGTTTTAGGGTAATTTATAATATTATTTTTACCCTTAATTACATGTTTTACCCTTAACCACGGTAATAAAAATAAATACAAAAGTTTCTATTCAGATTTATCAAATATTATGTTGATCCTATTAGATTATAAATAAAATACTTATTAAAACTTTTTAAGTCCATTTTTCAAAATTATAAACAAATAAGTGACTAAAATTAATTTAAAATTAATCTCATCGACGGATCGAGAAAACGGGTCTTGAAAGTATATTTTTTCAAAAGTTCACAAAGTTTTTATATCCAATTTCATAGTGAAATTGATTCCAATTACCTAAATTGGATTAAATAATAGTATAATTATTTAATTATACATTAAAACTAATTAGAAACATAATTTAACTACGTAACTCAATAGAATGAAATAGCAGTTTTAAACTAATATTTTCTATTTTCACGATTCATCAAAATATGAAAGTTTTCAGAAAAATACCAAAAATTTAACCAAATTAAATTCTGATATTTTTATTTCAAAAATAAAGTATAATATTTCATATCAAAATAATAAAAGTTTAAAAAATATATTTAAAATGGGATCACCATCAAAAGGAATAGAAACTATCTTTTAAAAATATGAGAATTGTTTTTGTTTAAAACCGGATTAATTCTTATTTTTAAGTCTATAATTGTTTTGTATGAATGTAAAAAAAAAATATTTGTAAACATAAAAAATTTAGTTCTATTCATTTTTATTTATACAATATCTAGGAAATAACTACCACTTAAAGAAATAATTTTAATAATATATTATTTTTTTGGTAACACTCTGTCTTATTTTTAATGTAAGATTTCAGAGAAAATCATTGTTTATTTTTGGGTATTCTATCAGCAATAGAGTACACCATTAAAGTAAAGTTACAATATAATTCATAAATATAAATTAATATGATAAAAATTATTATTTTATAATCACCTTGGATGTTATAATTTTGGTATTTTAATATAAGAGATTTTTTGAGGATGGGGTGGCCATCTAAACCAAGTGTTTTTGTTTTATTTATTCATACACCACTTTTTAATATTCATTAACCATGATTATATTATGAAATAATTATATATTATACACATAAATGTCATTGTATTAATGACATAATATATATCCATCTCCAACCTCCAACAAATGTGAATGGAATTCGTCATTCATATGTATAGTAGACAACAGCCCCATGAGATAATGTAATTGTTTTCCATCACCTCCCATAAAAGATGTTTATAATATGGGATTTAATATATATATATATATATATAGTATATTCACGAGATATTTATCATTATGGCGGCATTATCTACCACCTATTTTCTTACATTTTCATTTACGTAAAAATGATAACGCCATTCATGCATACGTGTGGATTACCACCTCCACGAAGAAATGTAATTCATTTTTAATCACCTCACAATAGATTTTATATATATATATATAATTATATATAATGAAATAATATGATATTTATGGAATTATTATCATTATGATAATATAACCCAATACTTAACTTCTTTCCATAATGATCATTGGAAATTGGAAACGTTATCATTCATACGTACGACTTATCATGTCTATGATTTTAAGGTAGTTCATTTTTCATATCCATATCTCATGGTTTGTATTAAAATGATAGCTTATATAATAAAGGTTAATTATGTCATAATTATTATTCTACAGATGATGTTATAATTACCTCTTTGACCATAGTCATCCTATCAAATTCATTTTTGACAAATGAGCTAAATATCATAAAAACATTTAACATTAGATTAATTGAATAAGTAATTCAATATATCATCGTAATAAGTGAAATAAAATGAATAATTAACTCTAAAAATTTACTCAAGTAAATAAATAATTAATATAATTTTATTATTCAAGAAGATAAGGAATGGAAGTTACAAGTTGGACACAAGGTAAGATACTTTCTTTTAAAATTATCTTTAAAAGTTTGTATTAAAAAAATTCTAACTTGACCATTTTAAAAATTGATACATTGATATATATATATAACAATTATAAATTTCATTTTATTTCCCTTTTGAATTGTTTTTAAATGTTTTCAAAATGATTTTTTTAAATAATGTTTTGGATTTCATTACAAAAGACAAAAGAAATGATTTACTTTAACATATATGGATAAAATGACATTTCCCACTATCTTAAATATTTTATTATTTTTGTATTCCTTTATAATCATACATGTTTCCTTTAAATAAAGTCCCTCATTCACTTGTTCTAGGTTATTTATATTATAATAATTTTTTTAAGGAATGGGTATTTCAATATCAGAAATTGTTTTTCTTATGGGTTAGAATGTGTTTTAAGGGGTTTATTTATTATATTATCATACAAATATTTTATAATAATGGTTTATCTCAATGTAACATATATTATGGGTAAATATATATATAACTCAAATGAATGGGATATTATTATATGTCAATAATATGGTTATAACAATTTCTAAGGGTTATTTACGGGTTATAGGAAGATGATAGACTTAGAAAAGTAGGTGAATTTTCCATAAATTATTTTGACTTTTTGGGGAAATTTTTTATTTCGAAAGAAAGATAAATATCATTTTTTATGAAATTATTATACCATTTTCATGTATAAAGTTATGGTTTTAAGAAAATGTTTTTCATGGGTTCACTTTCTTTATAGGAAACACTTATGACAATGATTTTTCCATTATAAATGTTTCCTTATAAACTATTTCATGAAAATATTTGGTCCGTAAATGATTATATAAGTTCAAAAAGTATTTATTTTTCAAGAAAAACTTTTTTAAAATATATTTTTTCAAATAGACTATGGTTTTTCGTTCTTATTTTTATGTACCTTATTAATATATTTGTGATCATTCGAATTTTTTTTCAAAAATAACAGGTTTTGCAGATGGGTATGGGAAAATATGAAGCCATCTTGAAATACATGAAGATTTTTCATGAAATTAAATCATTTGTTAACATTAAATATTTTTATTATGGGAAAAATAATCACTGAATAAAACTATCTAATTTATGAAATATGGGATTGTTATGTAAATGTTATTACCTAATTCTCTAAAACACTAATCCTGAAAAAAGATTGGTAATGGAAAAATTGAATTCTAGTGTAAAGGTACTAGTAAATGTAATGTTTAAGGTCAATTCCAAAGGTGTTTTATTATTGAAATTTTTTAAATAACTTTAGAGTTTAAGATGTTATTTTATCATAATTAAAAATCCCTCTATAATGAAATAGGATAGTATGTTAAAGTGAATTATAGTTATTTTGTATAATCAAAGGATTATAATATAAAATGGTATAGTTAAGGATATCATAGTCTTTATTCTCCCCATTATTTGGTTTATTGTAATTTATACATTCATAATAATTTTTTCTTATTCGGGATAATGGATGTTACTTACTTTAACCAAAATATCCAATTATGTAAAGAACAATATGGTAGTTGTCATAATGACAAATTAAAAGGAATGTGTGCTTTAGTGAAATATCATGGGGTTATTCTTAACTAGTTATTAGAAGTTATGATTGAAAACATGAATATAGGTGAGTATCCTAACACACCATATAAGTTAAAAATGTAGTTACATATATATTAAGGATATAAAGACCATAAAATTAAAATTATTAAACTTTATGTGTGTCAAGAATTTAAGAAGAATCCACTTGGGTAATTTATTAAAGGAAAAGGATTATTTTTTTGTGTATATTAAATTAGGAGATAAATAAATAATATTCTAAGGAAAAAGGAATCATTTTTTAATTCCATGAAGAGGACTAATGTTCTACATAAGGCATTAATTGAATGTTTTAAATTAGGGGTGTATGAGAATTATAAAAAATGATGTCCAACTTGGAAGTCTAAATAAAATGTTTATAATTAACATATAAAAAATGATCAGAAATTCATAATTTCATTATTGTTGATGATGAGGAAACTAAAAACAACATATGAACTGTATGTGATACATCATTTCTTATGTATTGATATTTTGGTATATTTTTACATCATTAATATTTTTTTACGAAGGAATTATGAATAAATAATATGGAAAATAATGATTAATACATTATAAATAATGTTTATTTATTAAAGTATCTATATATATGGATTGAACATTTATAATAATGTGGTATAATTAAGGACAATATTAAGTTTCAAAAAATTAATACTCTCTCAATTTTTTTGTGATAGATGTAAATTAGGAGACATTAATTGAGTATTTATATATGTTTGAGGTATATTTAACCCTCAGTTGTTTTACTTGTGAAATTTTATTTAAGGAAGAATGAAATTTTCATTTTTGTAGGCATAAGTTTTAAGGTATTTATACCTTTAATGTTTATATGATCTTTGATAATTAAAATTATTTTTTAGGATGTTAATCTTATTTTTGGGAACATTATAAGAATAAAATTAACATATTTTTAGAAAAATGGACAACCATATACTAGATGATGACCCGTTACCTCAAGAAAGGTCATAGGGCCTAAACCCACAACTAAATGGAAATAATATCAGAACGCCTAGCAAAGACCCACTTGATGTCCTGGCTAGTATGAATTTTTTTAATTAATTTATCTATTTTAAATTTAATGAATAAGTTGATTTGTGGAACATATGTTTTATTATAGATATAACCATGTGATTGAGAATTGATTTATTGATTAGTTTGATATAGTTATTTCTATACTAGTTCCCTATTTTGGGAGCATTATATGATTAAGGAAAAAACATTTTGGTATGTTATTTTTGGAATAAATGTGGGACAATATTTTATAAGAATTTATGATTTTTTTGTATCATTATGGTGATTTAGTTTATTTATAGAAATGATGATAATATCTTGGTGATTATATGAATAAGGATTATAAATTGTTGGGTATATGAGTTTTGAGTAACCATTATTGATTAGAGATAAATGAAAAATTAATTTTATAAGAATATTTTATCATGTACATATGAATTAATTTGTTTCAATATTTCCTAGGATTATTTTTAAGAGTTTTAAAGATAGATCTAAGTTGAAAAATGGGTGTTATTATTGAGGTTTTAGATATTAATGTTTTATTTCATCATATGAAGGTCAATTCTTTACAGGAATTATCTTATCTTATTATAAACATTTTTGTTTTGATTATTGTATAAATACTAGAAAAATATGATTTCGTTTATTATGAGATATATTGAAAGTATATTTTAGTACTTCAGGCCTAAAACATTTCAGTATAATTAGTCATCATTTGGAGGAAAATATGATATTGGGGTGTAAATTGATTAAAGGATAAAATTTTACATTTCATGTATATGTATTTATATATAACATTATTCTATATAGTAACTGAATTATTAAACATTATTAAAATGATCATGGAATAAAAAATTATCATATAAACCTTAGATTTAATGCATCAATTATCATTCTGACACAACTTTGGTTATTGGTTTTGTGGTCATTGACTTTCTTGTGATAATTTACTTTCTTATGGACAATGATCTCTATCACTCTCCATAATAATTGGGAAAATTTTATTTTCCTCCATATCTATATTTTTACTTCCTAGTAACATTTTCCAATTTCAAAACCTAATTATGTGTCATTCCATAAAACCATCATATTTCCATTTCTATATTTTGAAGGGGCCATTTTATTATCCCTTTTTATATTGTGAGATTTGAAAAGAAAGGTATTTTAAAATAAGAAACCATTGATTACTGAGAAAAAATTACAATTTAAAGGATTAATGATTATAAATGGGGGAGAATTCAATATATAGAGTCTTTAAAAGAAATACTATGTTTGATAGTGTAAAAAATACAAAACAAAGAGAGTAAACAAACTATGAAAACTATTAATTGAAATCTGACTCTTATAATGAAGGTGTCGAATTTGTGGATATGTATTTGATTAACCAAATTATGAAATATAATTAAATTTCCTAATAAATAGAAAAGTATTTATGAATTCTTATGAAATAAGAAATTTATTTTTGGTACAGTTATTTTTCATTAAAAACGATTTATCTCAAAAATAGGTTCTATTACTTTTTGAGAATAAATATGATAATTATATTTTGGAAATTTTTGAAAACAAAACCATAAAATTAACTTTTTTAATCATTATTTCAAAATTATCATATGCTGATATATTGATATTTTCCAGATAAGATTTTCTTTTCAATAAATAGTGAAAAATAATCATTGTTATTAAAAGTATATATTTTATTTTAATGTTTTTATAAATTAAAATCATATTTTGAAATATATTTAAAATTTAATTATTTAATTCAGATTATGTATATATAATTATTATTTTTCAAATTATTTGTTACATTAATTTATTATTAAAGCATTTTATACATAAAATGTAATTTTTCTGAAAAAAAACTAATTTTTGTTACATTTTTATGTTTAATATAAAATTAAATCCTATCACTTAGATGAATCAAATTTTTTAATATGTATTATATATTTGGAATAAATGGATCTAAATTAGTTAAATTGGTCTCATTTACTTTTGGATAGTATGAATAGAAACTATTTTAATTTTGTTATCGTAGTGAAGGATAAATTATCTAATTAAGGTTAGAAATAAAATGATAAAGAATAAATAATGACTCTAAACTTTTAAAAATATTATTGGATATGTATATATATTTTATATGCATTCTAAATTCTAATATATTCCCTTTTGTTTCTATTTTCCATGATTTTGACATTTATATGTTATATTTATATATAGAAATACAAAAATTCCCTTATTTTTATATCATTTTCAATAAATATTTTTCATTGAAATAAAAAGAGTCTACATTAAAGAATAAATATTTCCTTAAAATATAAAATATTTTTATTCATCATGGTAATTAATTTTTAAATTTTAGTGATGAAATGACTACATTAAATTATTATGCAAACTGACAGAGTGCTTCCACTAAGAGTAAAAAAAGTAATAAAATTAATTTATAAACTATTAAAAAAATTTTATTTGAGGGATTTATAGTGTTACATTATTTTTTGGATAGAAATATAATATTACAGAGGTTTTGAAAACTTTTATTCTAATTCAACTATTTCATTCTAGTTTTAAATGTCAAATTAAATAAATAATTCCAAAATTGATGTTAATGTTATTTTATGATAGATTATATTTTTTTTAATGATGTAAAATTCATAAAAATGTAATGTTTTTCACTAATAAAAGGATTTTTTTTCATGAAATCACCATAATACATTTATGGGCCTTTATTCATTTTATTTTATCTATAATAACCCCTTAAGAGTAAAAAGCATTGATATCACTTTAACTATCCAAAGGGTTAATGAAGGGTTAAAACAAAATTAAAATAATATAAATGAATTTTAACGCGTCAAAATTTTATAAAATTATTATATTTAGACTCATAGTCATAATATATTCTAATATGATCCGTTTTGATCTAATTGGGAATTAAAATTAATTTATATTAATTTAATTTTATATGAAATTCCAAGAGTAACCCTCCCCACTTTTACAAAAGGGATCCTTTTATTATCATTTAATAACACTTAAACAACACTTTTTTCATCCAATAAATAAAAATATTATTTAATAATCTCACTACCACCATCATAGAATCATTTTTTTTATTACAAAAAATTCTTTGGAAAACGTTTCATGTAAATTTAAGAGGTTGTTTGATAAAGAGGTATCATTCTTAACTCATCATTTTTATTTTATTTATTATTCCAATTCTTTCAAATATGTCATAAAAATGATTATATAATTAAATAAATATCTTAAATAATATAATATGTTATTGTTTTAATGGAATAAAATATATCGTCACCCAACCTCCATTAATAGGGAAAGGAATCGATCATTCAAGTGTGTGGTGGAAAACTGCCTTGCGAACATATGTAATTCATTTTTCATCACAACCACTCACAGATGTTTATAATGAGTTATTTATCATATATATCGTAGTCATTAAATTTTTATCAATCTATTAAATATAATTCATAACCTCTTTCAATAATTTTTAATTCACTAAAAATGATAATTGTTTTTTGCATATGTGTGCACTACCACCTCCAAAAAGTGATGCGATTCATTTTTTATCAACACAACACATTGATTATATATATAATTAAATTTGAAGAATTAATTTCTTATTAATGACATGATGATAATTCTGGAAGTTAATAAAAATATATATCTTCCTTCCATAATGATCATTGAAAAATGGAAACATTACTCATGTGTATGTACATCTTATCATCTCCATGATTGTAACACAATTAATTTTTAAAAAATATACCACATGTAAGTTATTAAAATTATATTTAATGTATAGAGATGATAATTATTAAATTTTAATTATTATATATAATATTATATAATTTCATATTTTACCATAGACAACATTCTGAAGTCCTTTTGGACATATAAACGGAATATCATTAAAACATCCAATGTGAAATTAATTTATTAAGTAATTGTATATAACCTTGTAATAAGTAAAATAAAAAATAAAAATAAACTTTAATAATATGATCAATAATGTAAATAAATAACATAAGTTTATTATTTTGGAATATAAATAAGGTTTGTGACAATTTGGGCACAAGTTAATAGACATTATATTAAATTCCTCATTTAAGTTTCCCTAAAATAAATTTTTATTCCATTTTTATAATTTCAATTTATTTATTTGGATTTATTTATTTGGTATAATAGAATTATTAATGAAATTTTATATATCTTTTTAATTTATATCAATGGTTTTTGAGTGGAATTTTTTATATAATATTTTCAATTTCTTTACAAAATGAAAATGAATGTTTTATTTTAAATTGTTTGTAATTTAAGACATTTATCACCACAATAACCATTATTTGATATTTGGATTATTTTATAATATTTCATGTTTTAGTTAATGAAAACCACTCCCTCAATTATTCTTAATGATTTATGTTTTAAAAATAATAATAAAGGAAAGTGCATTTTGATATCTGAAAATGTTATACTTACGCGTTTAAAAGATATTTTCATTGGTTTTATTCATGATATGGTCCTTAGAATTTGTATATGGTTGTAGTTGAGCCTGATATAAATATATTATGGGTGTACCTAGGTATTTATCCAATTCATTGGGTACAATTTGAATTCAACATAATGGTTTTTCAAATTTTTTATGTCCTGTAAGAGTTTTGTAAGAGTTCTATGAAGACGGTTTCCCAAAAAAACATAACTGGATTTTCTATGATTTATTAGGATTTTTCATGAAAATAATTGATTTAGAAATTTAATTTAAATATAAATTATTTCAAATAAATGATCATTCTCTTTTAGGTAAAAATTTATGTTTTTATGAAATTTTTTTTCATGGAATCTATTGTTTTCTATGAAACCCTGTTAATTTTGTTTTTTCCCTTTATTAATATTTTCTTAGATAGTGTTTTATGAAAATATTTTTATTGAATCTTATTTCATGATTAATTAAACTATTATTTGAGATAAAATTTTATTAATTTTAAAGGAATCCAATTTTTTTATCTCATGGATTTGAAATAGAAAATGGTTTACATTCTTATTTCTGTGTCCCTTAAAAAGATTTTTGTGCTCGTCCCATGTTTTAAAATGTATTTCATAGGTTTTAAGGATGGGAAAGGGAAAATAAGATTTCAATTTGAAATTTGTGGAAACTTTTCATGAAAATAAATCATTATTTACATTAAATGTTTTCTATTGTGGGGAAATGGATACTGATTAGAAGTGTACACTTTATTAAATATGTTATTTTTATGAAAGAGTTATAACCTAATTCTCTATAAAAAAAATATATTTGGTATTGAGAGAAAAGTGACTTATAGCTGTAAGTAACAAGAATATATAATTTGTAAGTATAGTTCCTAATACAATGTCACTGTCCAAAATTTCTTCAGGTAGCTAGTGAAATACACCAACTAGCTATTTGGGTTAATAGTGTTGTAAAAGATTTTGTTTTCCATAACATATAGCTGATTTAATTATAGAAATGGATTTTTACTTCTATGCGGTTGTTTCGAACCATTTCCCTTCGAGGAGATGGAGGACCAACACACCTGAATGTCGATCTCATGGGTGGTTGAGCCCCGCTCGATTTCTAAAGTCAGGTACACCGGTCTTCGTTTCAAAATGCCCAAAGGTTCCATATCCAATGATACGTGGACCTTCTTTCCAAAGGCAGGCGTCCGCTAGGTGGTTTGGCCATCGATGCTTAAGGACTCACATTAGTCGAGAGGATGGGAAGTCGGGCTCATTACACCCTTTTGGAGGGAATTATTGCCTGTTCTGAGACTCTCTTATAGATTTAAGATGTATTCATATGTTTTCTAATATTTGGTTTATACCCAAACATAGTATCCATGGATGTTTCCTGGTTGGCAATGGTCAGCTGAACGCAGGGATTCAGAATCATCTATTCTCGAGGTTTACCATCCCTCATTGGATTAACGAACCTGAGGAGTCTGGAATCATTGAGGCGACACTAGGGGTGGTGCAGTGAAACGACATAAAGATATTCGGATCAGCCGATTATTGGGATTGAACCTTAGAGAGGCTTCCTACGTACCCTACCTAGGAGATAGGAATCGAAGTCCACGTAGTTCAAATTGGTGTGTCGGAGAACCGACATGAAGGTGGACCCGAGGGTCCGATGGTGATTGGGCTTGAACCTCTTGGAGGATCTCTACGTATCCTTATTGTGGGGAATAAAATTCCTCGTAGTTCTCAAGAGTGGGGCTTATGCTCGGAGGCATCCCATAAGAGGATTTCATGGTCTATGCTTACTCTAAGCTCATGTGAGTCATGCTCGGAGTGAGAAATAAGAGGTATCAAGGACCAAACGATCACGTTGCGAATGGTGCGTTCCTGGGAAGTGGAGTGGGGCTTATGCATAGATCGGCCCATAAGGTCAAGGCTTACTCCGAGATGGACGCCCATGGTGACAAAGCGCAGTAAAAGAGGGAAAGAGGTGCTCATGTGCCCATCACCTCTCTTGTTCTCAGGGGAAGTACAGAAGTGCATGGGGGTTTCCTTCTGATGGGTATTTTACTACCCTACGAAGAAGGGAGAAGTTCCCCATCCCTAATAAGTGGAGGGGCAGAAAGGGGACTCCCGAGTTCAGACTCCACATTACCGTGGGAATGTGAACCCAGGAATGCTTCGGGAACCTCCTCAAGGGTCGGGGAAACCCCTTCACCCTTGCTTACAGTGGGTATGTGAACTCAAAAGGGTGAACTGCTACGCCCAAAGGTTACATCATACGGATCTCGTGGCTCTGGTGGAGGCCTCGACTCAGGGCCGATGAATGGGCCAATGAGGAGGTTGGAAAATATTAGTCCGGATTGGAAGGATTTTACCTGGCTCGGGGAATGGAAACTATGAAGGTTTTGGCAGGCCACACGGGTGTATGAGGGGTGACGCCCTATGCGTAGGGAGGTGCTACGCGGCTGGAGAAGTCATCCATGAACCAGGGAGGTCCGCGGACTGAGAGGCCGTCCGCGAACCAGGGTGGTCCGCGGACTGAGAGGTCATCCACGAACCAGGGTGGTCCACGGACTGAGAGGTCGTCCGCGAACCAGGAGGGTCCGCAGACTGATAGGTCGTCCACAAACCAGGGTGGTCCGCGGACTAAGAGGTCATCCGCGAATCAGGATGGTCTATGGAATGATTGGCATCTCGCAAACCAGGAGGGTTCGAGGCTTCTGGTTCAGCCCGCGTACAAGGTTGGTACGCGGAAGGGTCCACGCGAGCGGCGGAAGCCAATGGAAACAACGGTCAGGGCTTCATCAGTCGAGGCTTCGCCTGCGTAGGAAGGTTCTACGTGGTGCGACGTATCATAAAAGAAGCATGAACACCCTGGTCCATGGGGAGTCCATCCGCGGAGGGGGCATGGTTCGTGGTCTTCTCATTTTTGTTATTTTATGTTAGCGATTCACCAAATTATTATGAATTTTCATCTCATTATTAATTTGTTCCCAGGATCATACCTTCTTTGGTTCACGAACTGGAACTTCGCTGTTTGTAAAATCCTAAGCCTTCCTTTGAGATCCTTTCACCCAAAACTGACCGATCTCCTCTGAATCCTCTTCCTCTCCCCCTCTGTCTCCTTTTATTGAGCGGGGGAAAGATATGTATTTGTGGTCACACTGCACCTTTTGCGGAGGCCCATGACTGAAAACCTGGTTCACAGATGACTCAGTCAATCCGCGACTCATGTGGGGCTTTGAGGCTTCTCCCCCCAAACAAGCTTGGAGAATGCTTCGCGGCCGCGGAGGGTCCCGCCTCCATTCCACAAACGACAGCGGATGCGGCTTGAGCCAGTCGACACGGTCTGCAGATGGGGTGGTTCATGATGGTGAACTGGATTGGCGCCCATCCTTCTTCGCACCCACGGAGTATCTCCGCCTCCATTCTGAGAACGACAATGGTCCGCAGAGGAGGGACGCTTCGCAGAACCGGCCATGTGTCGTTAACATTAGACCGGTCCATGGATCGGTTCCTCCTTAGCCATCCTTGATTATTCTCTACATTTTCCTCAATCATTTGAGGGGGAATTGGGTAGAAACTCCCTTGAGTTAAAGGGGATCATCATTCTCATTTGCGGATTTTAAGGATCCTACAAATTCTCCCCATCGGAATTGGGTCCGATTGGAAAGAAGAGGAGGCCATTCCAATTTAGAGTGGTCCTGAAAATTAATGAGTATTTGGACAATGCTCTAAATTTTTCCTGAGCCAAGGGACTCAGCGAGAACAGATCGACTTTTTCAAGGGTTTTATAGAAAAACCCCCACAAACTTTTTGTCTTTTCTGTTAATTCCCTAATTTTTCCTGGGCCCATTTTTTGTGGTCCCAGCAGGTATAGACCGACTTTTTCTTAGGTCGCCCTTTTCAGGTTTTCGTCCTAACAGGCTTTGCGACTCTTTTTGTGACCGGTTTACAGTCCCGCTAACAAGACTATCATTACTGATGTTTTAGGTTGAACATATTTTACCTGACATGGTTGGGCGAGGGCCCCAATGAAGTTTGGTTGATTAAAATATGTCTCAATACCCTTCAGACGTACGTGGAGGGAAACATGTTTAAATTTGAACGACATGCAGGGCATGTCTCAAGGTATGGGAGCCGCATCGTCATACAGAGTTAGGAATAGAATTTCCTGAGGAGATATTACCTTTTTTAGATGAGCCAAGGGCGATCAATATGCTGAGCCGATGAGGGAATAGTATTCCATGTTGTACAAAGGTGCCCTTAAGTCAACGACTGTTCATTTTTTATGGCCCGGGGACTTCATGGAAGTCCGACTTATGGAAACCACCATTGGTGGATGGGAGAATTATAAAAACCACCAGGGGTGGCTCAGAAAGGGAATGTGACATCTGAAAGGGTTTCGGGAACATTTTTACTTATCAAGAGTGTGTTTGGGAGACCACTTTTTTATGCATTTAGTTAGCATAAGGGATGGTTGAAGCTTGGAGTAGTTTAAAGTCATGCAACTAGGACATCATTTAAAATGGAATGAATTCTCTTGTTCTTAGAAATCTCATCAAAGGCGTTCCACCGTATTCAGGCGAGATTGTGAAAGAGGTTGGTAAACTATAGCTCAGAGGGTTTCATAATCTCGGGATAGACATGGGGGCTCAGAGGCCAAGAGGCATACGGAGAGAAGCATTGTCTAAGGAAATCTTGCCTTTGGTAGATGGGCCAGGGGTGATCAATATGCAGAGCCGCTGAGGGCATGGTATGAATAGTCATGCAAAGGTGTCCTTAGGTCCATGATTGTATTCTCCCGATAGTCGAGCAACATTAGGGAAGTTGAGATTTGGGACCACTAGGGGTGGCTTATGAGAGTTCGGATTTTTCTGAGTACAGAGTATGGTTTATGATGAGAGGGTGCATGGATAAGGGATAAACATATAGACAAAACTTCTCGATAATGGGTGAAGTAATCCCTTCTCACGCGAGTGTGAGAATATGGCTTGTGCAGGTCTGACCCATGCACTGAAGGACAGAGAAAAGCCTATGTTCCTTACTGAACCCATGATGGGTTTGACCGTGTTGTTTAGTGTAATGTGGTAAGGATGAGGAGCATTATTAAAGGATGTTGTGCATTTTAACGTCATGCAGCGAGGACGGGGGGCATTTTTATTTCCTTTTCCAATGTTTTGTAGTTTAACGTCGTGTAGCTAGGTCGATTGACCGTGCAGTTTAACGCCATGTGGTAAGGATGATGAGAATTATTAAAATAGTGTAAATTATTGTTGTTGGAGGCATTACCCTAGATGTTTAATGCTTGTTCTTTGCAGCCTTATGCCAAGAGGCCAAGATGTGCTCTGTGCTGTTTCACGTCATGCGGCAAGGACATAGTTGCGAAGTCCGCTCTTGATTAGAATGTAACTGGGCCCAAGTATCCTGGCATGTCCAAGACGTGGAGGGGGGTTGATGGTGTAAATCATGGTTCCAGGGCTTCTTGGATCTGGAGAGACGATATGGGGGCGCTGAGGCTGGTAAGCGTATTGACTTAGGAAGAGTACCGCATATGGAAATCTTGCCTTTGGTTGACGGGCCAAGGGGTATCAATATGCAAATCCGCTGAGGGAATGGTATGTATATTCATTCAATGGTGTCCACGGGTCAATAAATTCAACATTCGATGTCCGTGAGTGGTTATGAGGATCCGTGATTGTCCGGGCCACGAAGTCTGTCATTTGGGTAAGGAAATATCTGGGCATGTTGGGGATAATCGTCCCTGGTTTCTGTTTAAAGCTTAAAGAGCCCCCTGCGCTGATTTGCATTGCACGCGGGGGTGTACCTTCACTCCATTCAGTTTAACATTGTGTGGTAAGGATGAGGTACTCCTAGTTAAGCGGTCATAGAGCTCGGACCATTGGGTGACTATTTCCGCAGTCACTCGAAGGACAACTAGGTCAACATGCTCGGATATACTTGGAACACATTGGGGGGAATGAAGGTCGTAAACTGCAACTTTGAGTTTTCCCGGATTAGGAATTATCGTATGAGGGCTCTGGGGCCAGTAGGCGTACGAAGCTAGGAATAGTACCGCCTATGGAAATCTTGCCTTTGGTAGACGGTCCAAGGGATATCAATATGCAGAGCCGCTAAGGGCATGGTATGAATAGTCATGAAAAGGTGTCCCCAGGTCAATAACCTTCCACATCCGATGGACATGAATGATTATGAAAATACGAGAGTGCTCACAGCTTAGAGTTCGGCATATGGGGGATAATGGTGTCCAAGCATACAAGAAATATCTCTTCCACAATTGTTCATCGAGTCAAAGTAGCCTAGAACTGGCTTGATGTTCGTGGATGCAGTTCGTTATGTGAACCACCGGCGGATACATCGACTAATTGGGTAGGGATACCCTGGCAACACTTAGATGTGAAGAGGGGACGAACTTGTAAACCATTTCTCCATCAATTTTGGATCGCGAGACATGATACGAGGGATTAGAGGTAGGTAAGCATACGGAGTTAGGAGAAGTATCACCTGAGGAAATCTTGCCTTTGGTAGGCGAGCCATGGGCTATCAATATGCAGATCCACTGAGGGCATGGTATGCATAGTCATGAAAAGGTGTCCCGGGTCGATGAATTTCCACTTACGATGGCCATGAATTTTTATGAAGATCCATAATTGTCCGGGTTGTGGAGTCTGATGTATGGAGAGGATGCACTGAAATGTGCAATGAGTATCTCCATCTTGTTTCTCCATGTGTCTTGGGTGGGTCGCGATGATGTCCGTCCAATTTAATGTCATGCTGTGAGGATGAATTCCGTGCAGTTTAACGTCATATGGTGAGGATGAAGTATACACCCCATGTAGGTATATTTTGTACACGGGGGGGGGGGGGGGAAGGGGATTTTTGTTTTTCTTATCTGTGCAGTTTAACGTCATGAATTAAGGACGAAGAATACAACCCAATAAAGTCTTGTATGTACACATGGGAAGGGGGAATTTTTTTTGTTTGAGGTGGCTGGGCCATGGTGTGGAATTCTGGCATCACTACGTATCCTGCGAGGGCAGGAATCAAGCCTCACATAGTTCTATGAATAATGTTACACCCCATGAAGGTCTTGTCCGCACATGGGGGAAAGGGGAATTTTTTAAGAAGTGTCTAGGCCAATATAGGAAATGCCAGCATCTCTACGTATCCTGCATGGGCAGGAATCAAGCCTTACGTAGTTCTCCGTATGATGTACACCCCGTGCAGGCCTGGTCCGTACATGGGGGAAAGGGAATTTTTAACATTATTTTCATTTGGGAGTGGTTGGGCCAGGATAAGGGATCCTGGCGTTGCTACGTATCCTGCGAGGGTAGGAATCAAGCCGCACATTGTTCTCTGCAAGATTGATACACCCCGTGTAGGGCTGGTTCGTACACTGGGGGAAGGGGTTATTTTTAAATTTCATTATCCATTCAGTTTAGCGTCGTGTAGAGAGGACATAAAAAAATACACCCCGTGCGGGTCTAGCCCATACACGGGGGGATAGGGTCATTTTTATAACATCTTGTCCGTGCAGTTTAACGTCGTGCGGTGATGACCAAATAATCTTAGTTTAAGGTCATAGAGTTTGGATCGTTGGGTGCTTGGTAGTTTAACGTCATGTATCTCGTATGAAGTATGGCCTCTAGTTATGTCGGTGTTGTGCAGTTTAACGTCATGCAGCTCAGATGAAGTATGGCCTCTAGTTATGCCGGTGATGTACAGTTTAATGTCATGCCGCGACAACGATCCCTATTGTTTTTCCTTGTCCGTGCATTTTATCGTCGTGTGGTAAGGATGAAGGATACTTTTAGTTTCTAGGTGAAATACTTCTTCAAGAATATCATATTTGTAGGAGTGGTGCTGAATTTCCCGTCCATGGAGATCAGGGCATATGCTCCGTTGGAGTAGACCTTGTGTACAACATACGGTCCATCCCACATGGGCTCTAGCTTTAGAGGATTTTTTCTAGGTATCATTGGGGTCCAGAGGACCAACAATAATTCTCCTTCCAATAAAGATTGAAGATGGACCTTTTTATTGAAGGCGCGTGCAATCTAGTTCTGATACACTTCTAGATGGTGCAAAGTGTGAAACTGCTTCTCATCTAGATGCTCCAATTCACCTAGACGATGTTCTGATTGCTTATTGTTGGATAACTGATCACAAACGGCAACTCGGATCAAGGGAAATTGGAGCTCAATGGGCATGACCGCTTCTTTTACGTATACTAACGAGTACGGAGTAGCCTGAGTAGTAGTGCGGACTTTGGTTCGATAATCCCACAACGAATGAAGGAGTTTATCCGGCCACGACTTCTTGTCTTTGACCACCATTTTCTGGAGAATATTGGAAATTTTCTTGTTGAAATACTCTATCTGTTTGTTGGCCACTTCATGGTAGCAGGATTAGTGGTTATCCTTGATACCATACTCATGGTATAGTTTCTCCAATTCCACATAGCAGAAGTTAGTGTCGTTGTCCGTCAGTATGGTATGAGGGACACCAAATCTGGTGATGATATTGGTCTCCACAAAGCTGATAATATTTCTTTCCCCAACTTCCTTTAGGGGTATGGCTTCTGCCCATTTAGAAAAGAAGTCGGTTGCTGTGAGGATATACTTCAGCTATTTGGTCGTGGCTGGTGGATATGGTCCCATAATGTCCATCCCTCGGATGGAAAAGGGCCAGGAGTACTTGGCGTGATGAATTAACTCCGGTGGTTGGTTAATGAAGATGGAATGAATCTGGAATGAGTGGCATTTTGTGGTAAAACACTCATAGTCTCATGCCACAGTGGACCAGTAGTACCCAAGCCTTCGAACCTAATGGGAAAGCTCGGTCCCTGGTTGATATGATCCACATTCTCCCACATGTACTTCATTCATTATGACAGCGTTTTCTTCTCCATCAATGCATTTGAGGAGCACTCTGTCGATTCCTCATTTGTAGATGACCTCTTGCGGACCTGCGCCGCCATATAGGACAAAGTTGATTGCCCTTCTGCGTATTTCCTCTCGTTAAGCCCTGTCAGATGGAAGTTCACACCGTTGAAGGTAGTTTGCAATGGGGGTCATCTAGCCGTTGGTAAGAGAATATGGCTCGGGGACAAGACTAACTTCATGGATTTCTTCTGTCTTAGCTTTAACAAACAGCAATACCATTCGACAGTGAGCAATACTGATAACCGTTTCAACCCGGTCTGGGTCAGCTAGGGCTATGGCCGCATTTTCTAATGCATCAGCCTGAGCATTCTGAGGCCGGGGAATATAGGTCAATGTTGGTTCTATGGAGAATTCTTCCATTAATCCTTAGACATGGTCAAATAGGGGGATTAGCTCCACATTTTTAATAGCATTGTCGTCGTTGACTTGCTTGATGACCAGCTCCGAGTCACCTTTTACCTTAAGGTGTTGTACTTGTGCCGGGAGTGCGAGCTCCATGCCTACAATGAGAGATTGATATTCTGCTTCACTATTTGTACATCCCTCTGACAGGAGGAAGGAATATGGCAAGACTGCCTTTTTTGGGGACACGAGTATTATCCCCAAACCCACTTTGTTGAATCTGGGATCCTCCATCCTCTTCCCAGTTGGGCTTCGGGATGCGCCATCAAAGTACATTTTCGCATGCTGGGAACTCCTCTTGAACCAAGAAGATGTCTTCATCAGGTAGCTCGGAGTCCGGTGCAGTGGTCCCTGTCGAAGGTGCTCTGCTAAGAAGTTTGCTAATGCCTAGACCTTGATGGATTTCTAAGGCACAAATTGGATTTCAAACTATTGCAGGATGACCTCCCATCTGGATAGGCGTCCAGCTAGTATTGGGCGGCTGAGAATGTAATTGAGCGAGTTACTCCGCGAGGTCAAATGAACTTCATGATGCTGCAGATAGTGTCACAGCTTTTGAACTACGATGACCAAGCCCTAAAAACTCTTCTCAATATTTGAGTATCAAATCTCAGCATCAATAATGATTCGACTGATGTAATAGAGACAATTTTCCCTATAGGCATCATTATTTTGTTCGAGGAAGGCTCCCAGTGACCGTTCTAGGGCCATCACGTATAGGATGAGAGGTCTTCCTTCAACCGGGGGCATGAGCACCGGTGGGCTTAAGAGGTAATTCTTCAAATTGTCGAATGGCTCTTGGCAGTCTTCCGTCCATTGGTACGTGACCCCCTTCTTCATGAACCTGGTGAAGGGAAAACACTTTCCTTCCAGGTTGGCTATGAACCGCCTAATATAGTCCAGGTGTCCTTGGAATCCCCTCAACTCGGTGAGATTTCAGGGAGGTGGTAATCCAAGTATAGCCTTTGTCTTCTCATGGTCGAATTCGATGCCACGATGGCATACGAAGAAGCCATGGAATTTCCCTGAGGTAACTCCGAAGGTGCATTTCAAGGGGTTCATCTTCTGGCTATGCTGTCGGAGTTTGCTGAAGATGGTCTCAAGGTCTGACAGGTGGTCCGAGCGCTGTCTGGACATGACCACCAGGTCAACCATGTAACATTCAATGAATTTCCCCAGGAACAGTTTAAAGATATGATGCATGGCACACTGATATGTGGTTCCAGCGTTCTTGAGACCAAAGGGCATAACCCTGTAACAAAATACCACTTGAGAGGCCCTGAAGGCAGTGGATTATTTGTCTTCTTGGGCCATCCTGATTTGGTTATAGCCAGAATAGCTGTCCATGAAGTACATATCCTCATACCCGACCGTTGCATCAATTAACAACTCGGTGATTGGGACCGGGAAGTCATATTTCAGGCAATGCCGATTGATATCTCTGAAATCGATGCAGACGCAGATTTACCTGTTCTTTTTATTGACAGGGATGATATTGGCCAACCAGATGGGGTATTGGACCACCTGAATGAAGCCGTATTTAATGATATTATTCACTTCATCCTCTATTTTTCTAGCATGTGAGGGGTGTGTCCTTCTGGCGGCCTATTTATAGCCTCGGTGGTCTTATGGTAGACCTAGGTGGTGTGTTTCCACTTCGGGATCAAGTCCTAGAATCTCTGTGTAATTCCAGACAAAAACATCCTGATGTTTACTTAAGAAGGTGGTATATACTGCGTGCTCTTCGGGAGACATGGCTGCACTAATGAGAGTGGGGCTCGGGTCTTCCTCAGTACCCAGGTTTATTTCCCTGAGCTCATCCACAGTGGTGGAGATACCTTCCTCAAATGCAGGAGGTGCATCCCTAAGATCTTCCCCCTCTTCTTCTCCCAAATCCTCATCTTCTTGATCCGACATGGAGATATCTCCTTACATGGGCTCATGGGAGTCCGGAAGCGAGGTGTCGTGGGCATCCTTACTCGAGTTTTCGTCCCCAGATTGAGGGTTAGTGGACGTTACCACATTATAACGCTCGGTCGTTATGGATGAAGTCATGAAGACATCTGAGTGCATGTCCGGACTTGAACTCCTACTCTCAACATGGTTGATGGGAAAGACATAATCTCTGCCAACCTGCCTAAGGGGGTCATCAGGAACCATTTCCAGGCCATTTGGAGCGGGGATCCAGTCGACACTATCGACCAAAGGATTCTTTTTCTTCTGCTCATAGAACCCGGCTTCAATGTAATGTGACTTGGAGAGCTCGAAAGGGGCCTTGTCGGTGTTCAGTGTTCCACTTTTTCCATTGACGCATTACTTGATACACTGGTGGTAGGATGAAGGAACAACCATGTGCTTATGGAGCCACAACCTTCCCAGGAGGGCATTGAATGTTGTGCTTTGCTGGACCACCAGGAATTTCGTGTAGGCTATGAGGTCACCAAAATGGGTCCTTAAATTAATTTTTCCCATTGGCTTCTGCTCGCTCTTGTCGTAACCCAACAGAGTTGTGGCTGAGGGTACTAAATCATCCTCACAATAGCCCAACTTAAGGAGTGTCTGTAGGGGAAGGAGGTTAACTCCAGAGCCATTTTCTATAAATACTTTCAGGATCTCAATACTATTTAGTGTGCCAGACACATATAGTGGTCTGATGTGTCCTTTCATGATGGAATCTTCATCCTGATCGGTAAAGGAAATCATCGCATTGCATTTAGTCGGTCCAGTCTCCCTTTGGTAAATCTCAGCAGCAGATAACTCGGCTTGAAACTCCTAGGGGCTGATCAAAGCTTCTATAAGCGCCTCCCTGAGGTCTTCTGACAGACTAAGGGAATCGAGGATTGACTGCTTGGATAGTATCGATGCCAGATGATTAAGAATATCATATTTCTGCTCCAGCGGCCGATGCTTCTTTGATGGTGGGAGAGTCTTAGCGGGTGCTTTGGGGGATGGAGCATTTCATGAGGAGGGACCGACCGCGGGGTCAGATGTTGATGGAATTCCCTCGTTTTGAGGACTTGGCATGGCTGGTCTGTTTGTGCGTACTAGGCGGCCAGACACTTACTCCTCCTCTGGTGGGTATCGTAGAACAACAGGGCCAGAGTGGCTCCTTGTGGAGGTGTAGGGTAATTCTTTCTTCTACTGAGTCCATTGAAGGGCTCTCCCATGGGTTTCTGCGATATTAACAGTTTGGGATGGGGTCCAACCATAGGTTTGGTTTCGACTGCGTCTGCACCTCCCTTGGTATCCCCTACCTTTTATATTACTCTTCCCGGCTCCTCATGCAGGGAACTCGGGTTCATAACCATACCCTTCGTCATGGAATAATTTCATAAGATGGATGATGTTAATAGAACCAATGATTGGCTCTTCATCCTCTGACAGGTCAACCTGTTCGGTTGCCCCTGATAGTGCCATTTGGTGGGTAGGTGCCCGTGGCACCAAATTCGAGGGCATATAATCTTCCAGGGTTGAGACAAACTTTGGCCCTGTTGCAGACTTCTCCTCTTGCGATTGTTTCTTCCTTCTTCGATTATGCCCAGATGACCGGCTCGTGGAGGATTGTGAGGCTGATGTTGTTGGTTGTGTGGCATCAGGGGCTGTTAGCAGCAACACCGGCTTCCGTAGCAGAGCTTGGAGTATTCCCTGGGCTCAGTTGATAGTCTTCCAAGTCATCCAGTAATAAAATTTCTGCCCTTGCTTGCTGGTGACTTTCTTCCACCCCTCCTCTTTATCGGAGTCGGTGGTAGAGATACATGCCACATGTGCTCGGGGTGGTCCCAACTCGACCTGTCTGGAGTCTACCATCCTCTGTAGGAGGTCTTTGAAGACGATGCATTCTCAGATATTATGCCCCAACATTTGATGGTAGGGGCAGTAATCTTTCTTGTCATCACGACAAACTTCTTCAGGTTTCCATGGCTCTGGGAGGTGGAGCAAGTTGCAATTCATGGTGGAAATGAAGTAGTCGCAGACTTGATCGTCTCGAAACGAGTATACTTTTTTTCTTCTTTCCTCAAACTGGTTCCGCTTCGGTCCTCTTTGATCATCCCGTTTTGGCGGCAGCGGCCGCTGATATGCAGGAGGCCCTTGACAATTTGGTGGAGTCCTGAGAAGTGGAGCGGGCACAGGGGCCATCTTGAGCGTGATAGCGGACTCTTAAACTCTAGGGGATCTTTTCACAGGAGCCTGTGAGGCTATTCGGGACTTCGAATTAGTCTACTACAGGGAGTCCTAAATTCTCTGGTCAATAGTCGAGAGATGGCGGAAGCCAGTGGTGCACTCCACTGGTATGAGCGGTGTTCACAGCTCATCTCCAAGATTATCGATGCATATGGTTAGCATCTCATCCTGAGGAATTGGAATGTTCAGGGAATAGGCCAGACCTTTCCATCTGGCGATGAAATCTGAGACCCTCTCGTTCTCTCTCTGCTTGCAATTCATGAGGCCACTGACTGTTGTTTTAGGCAACATTGAGCTGAAGTGGAACAGGAACTGTTGCCGAAGGTCCTCCCAGCTCTTTATTGACTGGGCTGGTAGACTCGAATACCAGACAAAGGCAAATCCTTTCAAGGTCCGTACGAAGCATCTGAGTTTCACTACTTCTTGTTGTTCCGGAGTTCCCATCATAGGGTCACAATAGGATGCGTAGTGCATAAAATTCTATTCTAGATCGTCCGATCCATTGAAGATAGGGAATATAGGGCTCCCAAAATTGGGTGGAGGAGGCATGTTGCTTACCCAATTCGGGTAAGGCTTCCACTCTGGCTGTATTGGATCGCGTCGACCTTCCATTGCTTCCAATCGAGCTTTCAGTGCCTCAATGGTGTTGGTGAGACCCTGGTTTACATCCTGTTGGGCCCGGTCCAGGGCAGGTTCAACGTGAGGCATTTCTTGAGGATCCGGCTCAGCCGGCATCAAGGGTGCATATTCTGTTTGGGTCACCCTCGTATGGTTCGGGTGTACCTGCTCTGGTTGCTTCCTAAGTGGAGGTAAATCTTGTTATTCATCATCTACATTTAGGTAGTTGGACGGGACGGGCGCCTCATTGGATGGGAGCCATGACCGTGCTTCGTTTGTCGGGGCAAGCCTTAGTCTTTGAGGTGCACTTGCTGGGAGTGCATGATGTGGCTCTTCCTAGGATTCACATTCAATAAGGTGGTTCTTCTGGAGTATATTGGTGTTAAGCCATCTCAATTCTTTCATTACCTCTTCCTGTCGAGCGAACCCCTCTTTGAGCGTAAGTGGCTCGTTTTTGTCAAGAGGAGGAGGCTAGTTAAGGGTAATCAGTCCTTTATTCTTATCCTTATTGGAAGCTCACTGGGTAGGAGGAGGAGGGTTGGCTAGAAGGATGACCATATTAAGGGTGGCCCTCTGGTTCCAGGTGTGAACACCTGGGGGTTCGTTGTGAGTCACAGCCTGACCGGAACCATCATCTCCCGATCCATCTGGATTTGCATTTTCCCCTGTGTCACCCATGGGGTTAGCCTCTATGGAATTTACGAATTCATATCGCGGGGTGGAGGGGATGTCATCTTCCAAATAGGAATAGGATATGCCACGTCTTTTGCTGGACTTCCCTTTCATGACTTGGGACTGCCTTCAGACCTCTTGATGAAGGGTGACGCGGAGAGTTCTTTGATGCGACCTTATGGTACACCTTCCTCTCAGAGGGGATGATGATTCTAATGAAGGGATAGGATGGGAACCTCCTCTTATGATTGTCCTCCCTATACGATATAATAATGACTCTCGTGGGGGATGTTTTTGTTGAGGAGGTAATAATGCCCCCATCCCTGAGGGATGGAGTTGGCTCCATTCCTTGTACGTTGAGTCTCTTCCCGTTTTTATTGGTCTAACAGAGTCATTTGTTGTTAAAAATTCCCCCATCCCTGCAGGCTGGGGTTGGCCTTGGACTGTGGCAGTGGCTGCTACTATCGCCACCTACCTGATCTTGCGTGCCCCCATTTGGGGGTGAACTGGGTTTGATGCCGATTTATTCTATGGATAAATCCATTCTGGAGAGGCAGGAAAAGATCGATGATTGGACTCTCTTAGGCGAGAGGCATGTTGTATGATCTCAGTGGCCTGACTCATGAGTTCTTGAATGGCTTGTTCCCATCGGTATTGACGCTTCTGGGACTTACTCAAGGCCTTTCTCTATTGGGTGTGTCACCTCTACTGAACTCGGAGACCAATCGATTGTCGTCTTGATGTGATGTCGTTACAAGACACCATGCCAAACGGGTTCTTCTGGGTGGTGAGCAGAGTGAAATGAAAAGCTCCATATTCTCCCAATCCCCTGATATGGACTCCCGTCGGAGTGTCTCTGATGAGGTGTTGCAGCTCGTGCAGTGCACGGAGGTGGTCTATCTTCATGTTTTCTTTACATCTCTCGGGGCGCTGTTGTCGCGCCGAAGGAAGGGCCCCCAGGTCGATGTGACGCAGTAGGTCTCTTATCATCTTGAAATTGTCTACATACCCTTCATAGGGCAAGAAACTTGATTTCAACCAGCATAGGGTCATCTATATATTGTAGCGGATGTTGTGCACACATTCTTCTGTCAACTCTCTGGGTATGTCGAACTGAGAGGTGGTCTTGGGCCAAAACATGACTGGTATATCATTTCTGGCCAGTCGTTTTTTCATGTGAAACATGTCAGCATACTCTTCCACCAGTGATTCCTCTTCCTGGTCTACCCAACTGAGATGCTCGCCGATTGGGTGGTCGGAGGTAGTGGGACCAGTAGGTATTGAATTGTACTGTGGGCAATTCAGAGGTGGTTCATAAGATGAACGCGACCCTAGACCGTCCCATGATTGAATAAGGACGTCGTTAGCGACTAGCTGGGAATATGACATGCTCGATCCCGTCCTTCTAAGTGCCTCAGCATATGAGGGCTTCTCTATGCTTGATTCTATAGGGGGGGCCTTCTTGTCGATATGATATGTCATCGTGGGGAGGACCTCTGCAATGGCGGCTGTAATGGTGAGGACTACCATTACTGCATGATGCTTCACTGCATAATAGAATTTTTCAGTGCACACCCTGGGGAGGACCTCCATGGAGTGTTGCAGCAAGGGGAGGACCTTCTGGTTGCGTAGCGTCATTACGGGGAGGGCCTTCGCAAAAACTGTCA
Organism: Viscum album; assembly: GCA_963277665.1. Classification (NCBI taxonomy): domain Eukaryota; kingdom Viridiplantae; phylum Streptophyta; class Magnoliopsida; order Santalales; family Viscaceae; genus Viscum; species Viscum album. Next base: position 1,307,289,687 of record OY728162.1, read on the forward strand.
TCAATGTGAGGATGACCATCATGGCTTGATGTTCGATTTACATCCTGGAAAGGACCTTCAGGACACACTGTGACAAGTGTAGGACCTTCTTGTTGCTTGGGGACAATGCGGAAAGGAACTTCGCAATGGTGGTCATAGTGGCGAGGACTAACATCAAAACTACATAAATGGCGAGGACTACCATTACAGCTTCCGCAGGGAGCATATCTGCGGGATACACCCTGGGGAGGGCCTTCAGAATGTACCGCAATGAGGGGAGGGCCTTCTCGTTGCTTGACGTCTCTATGGGAAGGACCTCTGTTACCAAGGGGGTGAGGACAACCACCGTGATCTGATGCTCGGTTGTGCGGAGTTTAGTTGTAACGTAACCCATGGGGAGGACCTTCAGAGAAGGCTGTGACAAGGGGAGGGCCTTCATGTCATGATGATACGTCACTGCAGGGAGGGCCTTCGTAGTTGTGACTATGATAGTGAGGAATACTATCATAATCTATGGTTCCACTGAATGGAGAGTGATTGCAGTGTATACCCCGGAGAGGACCTTTAGGGTGGACCGCAGCAAGTGGAAGGTATTCTTGCTTCTCTATCTTCTGGTCACATGGAGGGTTTATGTGACTCACATAAAAAGAGTATCTCTCATGATCGATCGTTATATTCCCGCGGGGGAAGCCCCCATGGGTGCTCTGGGGTGGACCTTCAGAGCTACTGGTAGCGACATTGTAGGGAGGACCTTCGCAACTTCTACTGCCGCTCCCATAATATGGTAATGGGTGGGCAGGGTTCCGAGCCTTCATCATGTGTTTAGCGGTATTGAGAACCCCAGCTTCCAGTAGAGTGGAGTCATGAACCTGCCCTTTATTTTCCGGCTGCCTTCGGCGCGTTTGGTGTGCTTTCTTATGGGTAGTCGAGACCGTCTGCTATTGATAATATCCTTCACCTTTGGGCCCCTGTCTTATTGGGTCCCGTGATGTTTTCGGGATAAGCCGATGAATATCTTGACTTTTAGCAGGGATATATGTCTGCTCTGGATCATCCGTCGTGATGGACGGGTGTCCCCCAGTTGGAACGAGTGAAGCTGCTCGATCCGGTTGCCCTTGTGTCACGGAATATGGATAGCGACCCTCCTAGGAAGAAGCAGGGATGCAGATCTGCTCCGAGGTGGCTATCTCATCTCTTAGATGAGTCACCTCAATTGGGGAGACGGGATCACGGGCCCGAGTCCTGGATGTTGCCGTTGATGCAATTACATTCTGGAAAGTCTTCAAGATATGATCTGGGATCGATACCTACTCCTCCATCATTTCCATGATATGTAGAGATACATCATTGGCTAGAACGGGTTTGAAGGCCCATTCCGGTATCGGAGTAGGAATGTCCTACTCCGGTCCTCCGGTTGTCAGTCGGTACTGACAATTCTCTTGTGTCGGGGTAGGTGAACGAATCTGCCCATGTATCGGGATATGCCTGTTTAACTCTCTGATTTCCGCCACATCGGGATGGCAGACTTTACTTGCATCCATAGGGAGCTAGACCTGCATATATTAGTTTCCCACCGTATCGAGTCGGTGGCATTTGTTGGTGGGGAGACGTGCCCGCCTATTAATTTCCGCCACATATGGGTGGTGGGCTTTGTTGATCGCCACCATGTCAGGATGGAGGGCGTCAGAAGCATCTTCTAGGAGTTGTTCCTGTAGGTGTTGGGCCTCCACCACTTCAATCTGGTGGGCTTCACGACCCTGGGCAAGGAGAGGTGCCTGTCGGGTAAGTGTTGTCCTGCGTGAGCGACAGGCTTGATAGAGCTCAGCTAGGATGCACACCGGCTCGTATTATGCCGCCATGTCTGGATTGAGGGCCCAGGAGGAGCAAATATGTGTAGGTGACTATTCTTGGTATGTCTCTGCAGCTGGGCAGCAGAGCTCCTCCTCAGGGACCAGGGAGATGACCGGTCCCTGATTGTACATCTGCCGCCCTTGTCGGGCAGTCCGAGGGGTCGGAGCTCGGGGAGCGTGGACCTGAATCATCATTGAGACATCCTCCTTGGTGTAAGGATGTTGAGTCGTGGGGTGATCGTGATGACGCCTTCCAGCGGGGGCCTTGGAGCGTAACCCCCGTTCGGCAGGTATGAAGTCCTCAGCGTCGACCTCATCTGCCTCCCTAAGATAAGGGAGGTATGCATTGTCCCATTCCGGGGTCAGACTTCCAAAATGGTTTGAGATGGAAACAGGGGCCGTCTGGATCTACTTCTGTGGCCACTTCTAGGAAGGCGACTGACGAGTCTTTACGGATTGGAGGGCGTGCATGGCCGCCTCCACTATTGGGAGAGTATCGTTCACGTGGTACTCTCAGATCAGCGCGTCCAAGAACCAGCATTGATGACACTGGGTGGGTGACAGGGTCCTCCATATGTGAGGATGTCTGGTCCTTGCATTGTTGGAAGCGCGCGCTTGTGAGTTCTTTTGTGATGCCATTGGATCTAATGGAGTTCTAAAGCTACCTGTAAAATATTTTAACAAATACAAACAGAAAACCCGTCAAATCAGCATCTCATGATCCCATGTGTAACTAATGACCTTGCTTGGCCCTCCTTGAGAGTATAAGGGGGCACAGGGTGGGATTAGGTTAAATCCATCATGCTTGTTAAAATATTCACGTTGGGTTCACCATTTTTTGTTTCGAACCATTTCCCATCGAGGAGATGGAGGACCAATGCGCCCGACTGTCGATCTCACGGGTGGATGAGCCCCGCTTGATTTCTCAAGTTGGGTACACCGGTCTTCATTTCGAAATGCCCAACGGTTCCATATCCAATGATACATGGACCTTCTTTCCAGAGGCAGTCATTCTCTAGGTGGTTTTGCCAGCGATGCTTAAGGACTCCCATTGATCGATAGGATGGGAAGTCGGGCTCATCGCACCCTTTTGGGGGAATTATTGCCTATTCCGGGACCCTCTTATAGATTTAAGACGTATTCATATGTTTGTGAATCTTTTGTTTATACCCAAATGTAGTATCCAGATATTTTTCTTGGTTATAAATGGTCAGCTGAACGCAGGGATTCGAAATCCTCTATGCCTGAGGTTTACCATCCCTCGTTGGATTATTGACCCCGAGGAGTCTGGACTCATTGAGGCGGCAATAGGGGTGGTGCGGTGAAACGACGTAAAGATAGTCGGATAAGCTGGTTGTTGGGATTGAACCTTAGGGAGGCTTCCTACGTACCCTGCCTAGGAGACAGGGATCAAATTCCACGTAGTTCGAATTGGGGTGTCGGAGAACCGACATGAACATGGACCCGGGGGTCCGATGGTGATCAGGCTTGAACCTCTTGGAGGCTTCCTACGTATCCCTATGCTGGTGAATCAGATTCCTTGTAGTTTGCAAGAGTAGGACTTACGCTCTGAGGAAACCCATAAAAGGATGTCATGGTTGATGCTTACTCTAAGCTCACGTGAGTCATGCTCGGTGTGAGAAACAAGAGGCAGCAAGGACCAAACGATCACGTCGCGAAAGGTGCGTCCATGGGAAGTGGAGTGGGGCTTACCCATAGAGTGGCCCATAAGGTTGGGGATTACTCCGAGATGGATGACCATGGTGACAAAGCGCAGTGGGAGAAGGAAAGAGGTGCTCTAGTGCCCGTAACCTCTCTTGTTCTCGGGGGAAGTACACAAGTGCATGGGGGCTTCCTTCTGAAATGTATTTTACTATCCTCAAAAGAAGGGAGAAGTGCCCCATCCCCAAAAAGTAGAGGGGCAGAAAGGGGACTCCCGATCTCAGACTCCACATTACAGTGGGAATGTGAACCAAGGAATTCTTCGGGAACCTGCTCAAGGGTCGGGTAAACTCCCTCGCCCCTGCTTACCGTGGGTATGTGAACTCAAAAGGGTGTGCTGATATGCCCAAAGGTTACATCATACGGATCCAGTGGCTCTGGTGGAGGCCTCGACTCAGGTCCGATGAATGGGCCTATAAGGATGTTGCGAAGGATCCGGTTAGATTGAAAGGATTTTACCTGGCTCAGAGAATGGAAACTCCGAAGGTTTTGGCAGGCCACATGGGTGTATGAGGGGTGGTGACCTTCGCGTAGGGAGGTGCTATGTGGCTGGAGAAGCCGTCCATGAACCTGGGTGGTCCATGGACTGAGAGGCCATCTGCGAACCAGGGTGGTCCACGGACTGAGAGGCCGTCCGCGAACCAGGGTGGTCCACGGGCTGAGAGGTCGTCCGCGAACTAGGAGGGTCCGCGGACTGAGAGGTCATCCGCAAACCAGTGTGGTTAGTGGACTGAGAGGCCGTCCGCGAACCAGGAGGGTCTGCGGACTGATTGGAATCCCACGAACCATGAGGGTTCGCGGCTTCGGTTTCGGGCCGCGTACAAGGTTGGTACGCGGAGGGGTCCACGCGAGAAGTGGTGGCCAAGGGCGGCGCAGGTCGGGGCTTCATCGGTTGAGGCTTCGCCCGCGTAAGAAGGTGCTACGTGGTGCAGCGGATCGGAAAAGAGGCATGAACACCCTGGTCCACAGGGAGTGCATCTGTGGAGGGGGAATGGTTCACGGTCTTCTCTTTTTTGTTATTTTAAGTTCGCGGTTCACCAAATTATTATGTGTTTTCAGCTCCTTATTAATTCGTTCCCAGGTTCATACCTGCTCTAGTTCGTGAACTGGAACTTCGCTGTTTGTGAAATCCGAAGCCTTCATTCGAGATCCTTTCACTAGAATCTAATCGATCTCCTCGAAATCCCCCCCCCCCTTGGTCTCATTTTATAGAGAGGGGGAAAGAGATGTATCTATGGTCATGCAACACCTTTTGCGGAGGCCCATGACCGAAAACCCAATTCACGGATGACTCAGTCAATCTGCGACTCGCGGGGAGCTTTGATCACTTTTCCCCCCAAAAAAGCTCGGGGAGTGCTTCGCAGTCGCGGAGGGTCCCGCCTCCATTCGACGAACGATAGTGGATGCGGCTTGAGCTGGTCGACGCGGTCCGTGGCTGGGGCGGTTCGTGATGGTGAATCGGATTGGCGCCCATCCAGCTTCATGCTCGTGAAGGCTCTCTGCCTCCATTCTACGAACGACAACAGTCCGCGGAGGAGGGACGCTTCACGGAACCGGTCGTGCATTGTTAACATTATACTGGTCGGAGAACGGGTTCGTCCTTCACCATCCTTGAGCATTCTCCAAATTTTCCCCAATCCTTTGAGGGGGAATTGGGTAGAATCTCCCTTGAGTTAAAGGGTATCATCATTCTCCTTTGTATATTTTCAAGACCCTACAGCAGTTGTGGTATAGTAATTATTCCTCGATGATCCTCTTCATGAATTTGTTTGGTTTAATTAGTCCTATTGAATATGTATAAACAAATATCACAAACATTAACTTAAAAATTATGTTTATAAACATTTTTAGTTATTTTGATATTAAAAAATAGTATTTAAACAATATCCCCTTTTTTAGTGGTAAAAACACGTTTAAGATTAAAAATAAAAATAAAAGATAAACAACTATTGATGAATAAATAATAAATAAGAAAAAGAAAAAGAAAAGATATTTTTAAATTTAGTTTTCATGAAAAAATAAGTCTCCCCCTGAATAAATGTCCTTATCATTCTTTGAAACCATTTCATTTTAAAGATATATTCCCCCTTTGTGATAACACCCTTCCTTACATGAATCTTAAATGAATCATTACTAACTCTAAATAAAAAACTATTTTAATTTTTTTGCTGAAAATTAATTTTCTCCAAACTATACATTATAGTTTTCACTATGTTATCCATGCATTTCTCCCTATTTCATATTAGAAAAAATGTTTATAAACCAATATTATTAGATAGATAATAGATAAAACATTCATAAGATAATCCAAATGATCATAAAAAGTAGTTTTGAAAAAATTTACCTTGAGGTATATTGAAAATAAAAGATTTAAAAAAATCAATATTTTAAAGGAATAAACATAGAAAATTTTAGATAAGAAAAATAATTATAGGCATACCATTCCTAACTACACCTTAATTAAATTAAAATAATTTATAATCAATTTTTTTTGTGAAGATATCAACTAATTGATGTTTCAGCTAAAATATTCTATTACAATATCACATTTTATAGAGTTTTATCTCAAAAAGAGATTTAGAATATTAATTTGATTTGAGTATGAATACTGAATAAGATATGTGGAGATGATTATAGGCCTAAAACTCTGAAATAAAATTATAAGTTGAATAAATTTTAGCCGAAAATCTAAGATAATTTTTTCCATCAATATATTATAGGTACAAAAACTATTTTTGATATATTTATCTTTACCTATAAAAAAGGAAACTGAATTTATATTTTTACTACTCTAATAGATTAAGGAATGTATCATAAGGTGAAAAGTATGACTTATACTTTTCGTTTATAATTGGAATTCCCCAAAAATAGTGTTAGAAAACTATGAAATATTAAATTTTTTTCCTTTAGGAAAAAATATATTATTAATTTTAAAACAATTTAAATTTTAAAAAAACCCTTTAATAAAATTTCAACATGATTCTTTAGTATTTTATAGACAATGAATGCAAATAAAACACTAAGAAAAATGTTTTTCTAAGTCATAGAAAGAAAAAATTGACTCATAATCATACATCTATAAAGATTTTTACCAACCATTTTATCAACATCATCCAATATTAATTTAAATGAGGTACATTAAGGTGATGTAATTTTTTTTATCTTGACCCATTAAAAAGTTATTTATAGGTTCTTTACTATATTTTGTTTGGCTTGGAAAAAATCCATCCTCATTTTTATATATTTGAATACCAAGAAATAATTGTAAGTCACCCATAAGCTAAATTGTTACAAAATTTCTCATTATATTTGTAAAATCCATACAATTATATTCATCTGTTGATCTAAAAATTATTTCATCAATATAGATATTAATTATTAGAAAACCATTCAAAAAAATTATATATAAATTCAAATATTATTTTATGATTTTAAAATGACTTGATAAAATAAAAAAATGGTGACCTTTCATACCAATCCTAAGGAGATTATTTTAAACCATTTAATGTGTAAGTTGTCTTAAAAAAGAAATTTTGTAACAATGGACTATCAAAAAAATGTGTTTTAAAAAAACATTTTCAAAAATAAAACCATTTAAATTATAACCTCTAATAACCATTTAATAACTTTTGAAATTTAGATGGCTATTGGATACCAATAAAATTCTAATGTATTACCGTTTATATATACGTGATAATTTTTCACCATAATCAATGTATTATTTATGATTATAGACATTTATTATGAGTATATATTTCTTATATGTGAAGTTATGTTGCTCATAAAATTATTAAAACTTATTTTGTACCTATAGGATGTTAGTTAGGGCTTTCCGAAAGAGTCCAAACACTTCTCTATTCAAGTTGGTCTATCTCATCATGCATAAAAAACTCCAATTATAATCATTAATAGCTTTGTTAAGGTTTTTAGGTTATAGAAAAGAAATAAAATATTGATATATATCTTCTTTTATGATATAACTTCTTGTATGAGTGCCAACTTTCTAATTGCGAATAATATATTCCATGTGAGGGACTTTTGATATTTGTGAAGATTAAGGTATGATTCTAAAAAAATATTCATCACTGATATAAACTTTAGGAAAAGGTAGATCATTCAAATTAAATGCCTCAAGGAATTCCACATCATCTTTGAATTAAGATAAAGGGTTTTAGATGTTTCTCATCCAATTTTATTTGAAGGGATTATTCTATTTTACTGGTAATTTTATTAAATACTCAATACAATTTATTAGTGTTCATGTAACAAAGAAATATTACTTAAAATATATTGGATTAAATTTCCACATGATGTCTTTAGTGTTATGGAATATAACATTTACATCTAAACGCATTAAAAAATCCATTTTTAAGATTGTTTTTATTTAAATGATAAAAATGGATATTTATTAGGATGGATCTTATGAGAATAATGTTTTTTGATATAACAATTGGTATTTAAAATCTTATTTACAATGTATTATAGGAGTTTGAAATCATTCAGGATGGATATTTATATTTCATGAAGATTTCAGTTACATATTGTTTCAATACAATTTTTTGGAGGAGTTCAACGAGAATAAAAAAATGATTATAAACTTGTAAAAAATAATGTGGTTTTGATGATCAAAAAAATATTTTTTTCATTTAATATGTTATTTTATTTTATATTGAGGCAGTTGTCCAAAAAATTTGAAATACATTTAGGGATAGATAGGTGTATGAAGGCCTTATTTAAATTCCTAAACTTGTTAAAACTGGTGGCTAGCTCATATAATGAAAATGGTGATTTGGTACATGTAGGAAGAAATTATAGTTAATTAATCATGTAAATAAATGACATGTGGGCCACACCCTACATATTGTGATATTTAGATAGAAAATATTTTCTTTCTAAGTTCCACTAGATGGTCAGTGACACCCAATGGATATCTAGTGGATTCCAAATATAAAATAAATAGTAATTTTTGGTGGACCCTAGAACCATTAATAGAATACCAATGGCTATATATAACTCTTAGAGGTTTAAAAATAGTCATAAAGGAATTAGATATTATAATTAAAACTTTTAAAACACTTGAAAGTCATCAGTTACCTTGAAGATCATGTTAGAGATCCATTGTTCTATTTTCTCCATTCTCATATTCTCTCCTACAATATTCTCTCTTTCTACCATCTTTTCTTATTTTACTCCAATTGGTGGATTTAAAGTGTTCTTAAAAGTTATTTTTATATCTATTCTCTTATTATTTTCATTCATGGGTTCTAACAACCATTTTGATTGATAGGGTTTAGTTCTTACAACCTTAATTGAGGGAGATTGGGTTCTGACTACAATTGAGTATGAGGGGTTGGTGCAAGCTACTATTACAAGTGGGGGGATCTGATCTCTGATGCAACCTAAAAAATATTAGTAGGTGTATTGTCAAACTACTAAAAATATAGAAATATTGGGTTTCTTTTTAAAACTACTAAAAACAATGTGTTATAAATTGGGTTTTTTTCTAAAACCTCTAAAAAAAGATTATACCTTTTTCTACAACCATTAAAAAGAAATGGTATAATTTTGTAGTAAATTAATTTCCAAACACATAATTAAATAGTTTAATCATAATCCTATCAAGGATAATAATTATAGGATATATAAGGACCCTTATAATATTTTTTCCAAACTCCTTTATCAATGTTAGGTTTTTTTGTATTTTTATTTATATCTCCACTAAATTTAACATTTACCTTTTTTATAACATAAATTTTTTTAATTAAAGCTAGTTTTTTAATAATAATTATGTTTTTAAAAATAATTTCACCTAGCCTCCATCATTTCCCCATATTTACTTGGATAAAAATTAATATCATATACTACAATGATTTCAAAATAAAAACAGGTTTTATGGAATGACTATTTAAATAAGGGCGCTAACTAAAATATTCAAGGTGAGTTACAAGAGAAATAAATGGTTATTAGTACATATTTTGATGGATCATATAGTGGTTATTAAAATACTTAAATGTATACATTTTATATAATTATAGTAAATTAGTTTTGGAAAATCAATATTCATAAATGTTACCCCAATTAAGAAAAACAAAAGAAATTTATCATCGATGATATAGAAAATTTTGATCTTGATGGAAAATTCATGAATTCACTATATTATGGGTTATATATGAATGAATTTAATATAGTTTAAATGTGTAAAAATTCCCATGAAAATTGAAAATTATAATATTCTATGCATTAAGGTATAAATAATGTTAAGGATACTGGGCTTGATATGTATCAGCAAGATTTTGAAAGCTTTAATATGTTTCCTAATGAGTATATTATAGACTTTTTTACCTGTTACACTGATATTTATAATTGAATAAATCTTCAGGGGACGATCTTATAATATATATTCTTGTGATATAAATCCTTTCGGTATTTCCTAGTATTTGGGCACCCAAAGTGATGGAAATACAAGAAGTGAAGGATATCAAAAATATTTTGTTCAGAGAGATTATTAATTTTCATATGACATATGAAATAAAAAATAATAGTTAGTTCCCTAAGGGATATAATGAGGTCAATAAAAATATGGCCATTTATTTTATGGAAAATGATTATGACTCATTTAGAATTTATTATGAAATCAAGCACTTGGCTAGGTGGCTATGAAAATTCAAGAAGAGAAATAAGACATTTCACTCTAAGAAAATAGGAAAAGAATCATGTTAAACGTTTTTTAATGTGAATGAAATGTAAAAAATAGACACATAAAGCTTGATTAACCCTTAAAAAAATATTATTCAATAGAATACGAAATGATATAATTCTTTCAAAATGTTAACATGGAATGAAATTTATGAATATATATCTGTATCTAGATCAAGTGAGGAAATCTCCAAAAGTCTCCTCACCAATATCATGAAAATTCATGAGGTTAGTTCATATTTTTCTTATTATTATTATAGGAATTTAAATTATGATGATCTTATGAATTTTTACTCACAATTACATGAAGGATTTTATAATCATACCTTGAAATTAAAAAATCTTAAAAATAATATCAATCATATTTATTCAAATATTTTTAACTTAAAATCAATTTGAAACTAATGAAGAAAAATGAAAAGTCAATAATTTTTATTTCAAAAAATTATTAAGATCAAGCATGAATATTTTATTATTAATTAGAAAAAAAATTAAAAATGAAAAAGTGTTCATCTAAAAGTCCAACATAGTGTTAAAAAATTAGAAAATACAATTAAATAGACAAAAAATTATAATTCCATGTTACCCTAATATGATTAGAATTAAAATTTAATTTTTTGTTCTCAATGGGATGGAAAATGTACTTGTGATATTTTTAACTCTAATAATGAAGTAACCTCAAGAAATAAAAAAAAATATATTTTTATGAAGTATTAATAAATATAAATTTTTAATTATTATTGAATAATCAAGCACTTGATTTTTCAGTCTCATTGAAAAAATCAATTATATACCAAATAAAAAGTGGCATACCACTATTCAAATATTTTTTCTATAAAATCTCACATTTCATATGGAAAATCTTGTCCAAAAAAATAAGGTTCTAAATTATTTATTATCTTACATCTTATGACCCAAATTTTGGGTACTGAATAATATAGTATAATGATTTTTAATGTATAATTTATCAAGATAAAACCATCTAATGGTAGATATATTTAAAATTATTAATGGGGAGTTAGCAATGGATATCTTATGAAATATACTTCTGAATTTTATTATCATGAGCTTTATCAATTATTTTTTCAACTTATATCTATATTCAAAATTTAACATCAATTAAAATATTCTCTTATTGTTTTAGTATTCCTTAGAAATTTAAAATTGATAATCATTTCAAAATATTTTTTTTAAATATAATTTTTTTTAATTTCAATATACATGTATATTTCCTTTAGTTTTATATATGTTTTTTAAATTTTGTTCTAAGTAAATTGTTTTTTAAAATGTTATAATATCTGGTATTTTTAATAAATTAGGGGTTTTTTATTTCTAAGGATATCATAATCAAGATAAAATTTTATTCCTTAAATTGTATTTAATCAAAAAAAATTATTACTTTATTATGTGGAATAAGATTTATAATTAAATATCGAATTATCAGAATTAATTTTTCTATTTTAAATTATATTAGATTCATTTTGTTAAAAAAACAATCTATTATTATTTTGAAATTATTATTCATGTTTGAGTAGTGCTAGAACCAAAATCTAGCTAATACATCCTCACTGGATAACCAATAGTGATATCCAGAATCATAATTCTCTTTATTTATCCACCATCTAGTTGATACAATTGAGAAACTACCCAGTGGAATATTTATTGTACTTTTCATCCTCTCACAAAGGAAAGGTTTATATTACAGTTTACACTTCCTTTTCTATCCCCCACTCTCTTCTCCAAACCAAAATATTTCTATAGTATGAGAATGAAAATTTCAAATTCATCCTAATGTATAGAATGAAAACCAAGGATTATCACTCAAATATATATTTTAAATTCTATTATTTAGGGATAGTTTTATATTTAAATATTTTTTATATTAGTCATGTGGTATATGTGTTTAAGTTTATTTTATAACATTGGTATTACAAATCATGTCAATTTTTTTTATTATTGACATCTTGAGATTGAATCTTCTATCACAATTTAAATTAATGGAATCCAGTCTTATTTCTATTTCTATTTTTTGAAATTCATTTTCAATTTATCTTCCTTATTGTATTCTGAAATAATTTTTTTTTCTCCTTAATAATTTTTATTATCGAAATACCCTTATATTAGAATATTTTTATTTTATTAAGAGACACATAAAAATTGGTTTCTTTTAATAAAATCATTTGATCTTCAGAAAGAATGAATTTTTACCTCTATTTTGACATCTCATAATATTATTTATAGAATTATATCCTTTATTTTAAATATTTAATTGTGTCTATATAATATATACTTTTAGATCTTGAAATCCTTGACCAATTTATTTTATCATGATTCCATTGATACATTAATCTCATGATTTCACTGAGAAACATAAAATATAAATCATTAATTGATTTATTTTTTATTTCACTCTCATATGTTTTTTGTTTTTTTTCTATTTTATTTATTTAAATCTTTATTTACATGTCCTTTGGATCCTCAACACTATTAAAGTATGAATCAATATGGGGATATGCAAGTTTCAAAATTTGATATATTCCTAAAAAGAGTGACTAATTTTTGAAAGAACTCTAACATGAAAAAATATGTTTTATAATCTTATATTTCTTAAAATATAATTTCAAAATTTTAAATTTCAATTCAAATCTCAAGGGTGTGGTTTTGTTTCTTAAAATCTTTTTTTTAATATAGAATCATTTTTTATTTGGAAATTCATTTTAAAATCTAATTTTTTTAAAATCTTAAATTGATTTCTTTAAAATATTTATTGCTCACTTAAAATTAATTTAATATAGTATATAGCCTCTTTTTTTAATATATCTAATTGAGGGTGAGAAAAATAGATTTTTATATCTTAATAATTTCATAAAGATACACAATTGTTTAATTAATATTATTCATATTTATATTTCAAAGTAAGTTTTTTACTAAAAATGTTCATTTGATTATTTTCTATAAATTTTAAAATATATTATTAGTAATGTATGACTGCATGGAATTTTTATTTTTCAGTTCCTAAAATAAATTTTTAAAATTTGAATTCTTTTTTGACATTAAATTCATATTAAGTTTTTCTGTTTCATGAAGGTACATTATTGGCCAATGAAATTTTCATACTAATTTTATCTCTCTTATACTTAATCATTATCTTATTATGAATAATTTAATTTTTTCCCTATCCCTATTATGAGATTTATGATAATTAAAATCATAAAGAAGGTGATGATATTAAACATGTTATTTCTCTAATACCTCATTTAAAATTATTTTGGGGGAGAATGTTATGAAATCAAAGATATATTCTAGTATCTCAAGAAATATTTTCAAATAGTTTCATAAAATTTTCAAATTTTATTAATTTCACTAATTTTTATAGTTATGGGTTTATATCCTAAAAAAGGTGGAATATATATTAAATAAAAAGAACAATTATATTAATTTTATGGGGGTGTCATATTTTCAAAGCTAATATGAATTATTTAAATTCTTTTCAATAATTAATAATTTTCAAAATGAATTATTCTTGAATTGTGAAAACTTTGTGATATTTAATTTTCTATATTCAAAAATGGAGAGAAGTTTTTAAATTGAATTATTGATGAAATCAATTTTTAAATCATTCTTCAAATAATTTAACAATTTTAATTTTTATCTATTGAAAATAATTAGTTGGACTTCATTGTGAAATAATTGAATTTATTATGGATATAATCATTATAATATGATATTTCCTATCTCTATACCGATATTTATTTAGGTGTTAATGATCATAAAAAATGTGGTGAATATTGTACCCAACTCTCTTAATTGGTTTATATGATCATAAACAAAATTTCATTTCATGGACTTTAATACTTTATGTTATGATATAATATCAAGAGATTATTAGATTTATATGAGGGATTATGAGGCCTGTAAAGGACCCATTTAAAGTACCAAGTTGTATGGTAGTATCATATAGATATTGGGTTATAATTGGATAGCTAGTGGGATACAAATTTGAGTTTGTGTGATCTAGACAGAACCCTTGATTCGTCAATATTACACCACAAATTTATTGGATTCCAAACTGTGAAAAAAAAAATTGGACATGATGAATTAATTATACAATCAATGGATCTCTACGACCCTCAAATATTCAATAATGGGCCTAAATATTTGGAAGGATATACATACAATGACTATGAACCATTGATGGAATAATATAATTTGAATATCATTTAATAGAACTGTTGAATCATTTATTATGCTTTCTCTTATGGCCTTTTATACTTATCTCTCTTACTTCATTATATTCTTGTTGTATTTTTTCTATAGTATTGATAGTGTGAATCAATAAGAATTTATATAAAAAAGATATTATTTTATCATTTCAGGGGTACTCCATACTATTGAGTGTGAGGTGGTTTAGTGCTCACAATAATAAATGATGTACATTGGGTGCTCACTATAATTTAGTGGGGGGTGATTCACAAAACCATCACATCAGAATTCATAGGATTGAGTTTCTAGATGCAACCATTAAAAGGACAATGGGTTTCTTTCTATTACTTCAAGAAATTGTGGATGATTTGGTTTCATGGTATAATAACTAAAAACCCAATGATGTAAATGGGTTTCTTGATACAACTATTAAAAATAAAAGGAGATTGGGTTTTTTATATAACTATTAAAAATAAAGTCTCTTACTTTTGTAACTTGTTTCTATTCTACCACTAAGGATAAGGATTTAATCCTAAACCTCTCAAGTGTCTTCTGGGGAGGAGTTATAGGAATCCATTAGTGGATTATTTCCACACTCCTTTATTATTATCTTGTTGTATTTTATATTAATATATATTCATTTTACAATAAATCTAATATTTTATTTTTCCAATTTAATTTTTCTAATTTCAAATAGTTTAGTGTTAATTTATAAAAACATATTTAAAAATAAATCACCCATATATCCATATTTACATAGACCAATAAAAAGTTCATTAAGATCATTAATATAAAACACTCCCCATGATCAATTTGATTAGAAATGTTTTTATTCCCTTTTTTTTTATATTCTTGGTGAATCTTAGAAAATATTCCCAAACTTCATTTTTCTGATCCAGCGAAAAATACAAGTTAATATTGTGTAGTCAATGGAAATCACCAAGTAATACAATTTTACTGAGATGCTTTCGACTTGAGTTGGTCTAAGAATATTTATGTGGACAATATAAAGTGATTTATAGGATGATACATATCATTTATGTTTAAAAGAATATTTTTATTTCTTACCAAGAAGGAAAGGCTCAAAAAAACATTACTTTTGAAATAAAATTTTGTTAAATCTCAAATCATATGACACTATTAAATATTGAGGAATGTGTGTGCTTGAGTGGCCACATAATTTATGCCGTATCCAGGAATCACTAATTAAACACTACAATATTTAATAATTTGAGAAGAAAGTTATTTTAAATTGTTAATTTAAACATTTTGAAAATTAAAATCATAAAAAAGGGTTTCCATTTAGAGTTTAAAACATTTAAATAAAATTTTTAAATGTGATTTTAAATGTATTAATGCACAGTTATCTAAGTATTAGAAAATTTTATTTTAAATGATCAAAGAATAAAACATATTTTATAATCGTATAATAACTAAATTGTATTGTACCTATACTGAGGATTTTTCTCCATTAATCATCAGTAAATTTCATGTATCCTCCATCTAGTTTTTCATTTTGATTAATTTTAGAGAGAACTCCACAAAATTATTGAGTGTATCAATTATCTATTAACACTATTTTGATTTGGGAAATACTCTTTATACATGTTTCTTACAAAATTATGAAATTATTACTTTGTTACAAAGATTTTGTATCCTATAAAGTTCCAAATGGGTTAATTTGGTACAGAAATTTGTTTTTGAACATAATTACTTTAATGAGATATGATATGAAATATAGATACTTTTTTGATTATATCAAAAAATAAAACTACATTAATAAATTATATTTATATATTTTCAAAAATAATTTCAAAAAACCTGATAAAAAAAATTAAATTTGTATTGTTTTTTATATAAATATAACTATTTAAAAAAATAAAATTTATTATTTTTATGGCACTATAAGCAAATTTTTATTATCTATTCTATACTCCTTTGGTGAATTTCAAGAGATAATTATTAATATCATAACTATTATATTGTAACACATGTTCTATCATTTGATATTTCATTTTTGGAAATAATTCATTTTTTTATTGTAGGATAATCCTTCTCTTTACAGGCTTGATTATCCTTGTTTTTTAGTTCATTTTACACTTATGTAAGTTTGAAAAAACCAACTTTAAGTTATTCATTGTCATATATTAGATCAACATAACTTATGTGACGAGGAATAAGTAGATGAATTAGAGTTTATTTCATTACTTACCTCAACATAATCAAATAAACACTTGGCACTTCGGTTTCTGGAATCACTTTAGGAGAGAGAATCATTTCTTCCAATCAAGGATAAAACCCAAAGTCTTTATTTCCTTTATTATTCTCAATACTTTTATTTTTGATATGGGTGTATTTCTATAAATTTTTGTACTCTATTTTTACACACAAATAATAGTACTTTTTATTTGTTGTGATCATCCTCATTTTTAAACCATTGGTGCGATTTATTTCTTTTGAATAATTTTTTCATATTCTTGGATATATTTTCCATTTCATCGCCATCATAAGATTTTTTATTAATTTTTTAAATCAATAATGTTTTTCTACAATATATATTTTCATTCCTTCTTGTCTTGTAACTTCATTGTTAAATCTTAGGTCATGAGAGATCTAAGTTGATACACAAAAGAAATGTCTTTATGTCATTTCCTCCATGGATTACAATTAAATTTGGTGATAAAAATTTAAAAAACAAAAGTATTTTATTCACTAGATTTTATGTAATAAGAGTACAACAAAGATTATTTCTTCCCTTGAAAATATCATGAAATTATATAAACCTCTCAGTATTATATTAATTATGATACATGATAATTCTTTAAAAAATATGCCTAATCATTACAATCACAATATATTAAACTTTATTTGTTCCTTTATGAGTAACTACGAAGAAATTTCTTATTTTAGGATTAGTTTTTTATGAAAATATATTATTAACTTAATTTAGTTCTAATCCATAAAAAATTAATGAAAAATTTAACATCTAATTCAAAAGAAGTAACACTATAGAGTGTCCATTTTTCTTATGTTACACCAGAAGGAATATAACCATGCATGAAAAGTATCTTTATGGGATAATAAATAATTTTATGAATTATTGACATATGAGTCTTCAAATAACTATAATTGTAGCCATAAAAATAAGAAACATGACCCGTATATTTCCATAATTAGGAACCAAGGGACTTTGCAAATTTTTTATTTTGAAAAGTATTTCATAATAAAACTATTTTTTAAAAAAACAATTAAGGTTTTAGTAGTATGAAAAAAAATAAAAAAAAATCAAGAACCATCCCTTAATACAAAATGTAGGCCAATATAAAATGGAAATAGGGGGGATGAGTTATCTTTAAAAACAATTTTAAAATTATGATGAAAAATAAAATTTATTGTCATGAAAATAGTTAATTTTAAATAAATCCATTTAAAGTGATTGAAGTGAAAATTATACAGTTAAAAAATAGAAAAAAATTAGAAACTAAAGAGGATCACTATGATGAAACTGTTAGGTAATACGTTAATAATGATCGCATATATCTCCTCCCCTCAAGAAATATTTAGAGGGTTATATTTATCCATTGGTTTTAAAGGAGACCATGAACCAGATACAAAGTAATGAAACAATTGTTTAATGGAAACTGAGAACCAAATAATAATACCCTAGGTTTTAATGTAATAAATAAATAAGAACCCCTACATTATCAATTTTGAGTATCTAATAAATAATATTATGAAAATTGTAGTTTTTTTAATCCCTTTATAATGAACTCAAATCTATCGAAAAGATTTAGAAGAATATAAAAAATGAAGACATAGGAAGAGAGGTTGGGGTAGAGAGAGATAATTTTAAAAAATATTATTAAATAATTATAACAGGGAAGAAAAAGAAAAAGGTTTAAATTATAGAGTAAATTGAACTTTGATAGTAGAAGTTGAAGTCTAGTTTCATTTGGGGAATGGAAGATTGATTGGATATCTCTTGTAAAATGTTAATGTGGACTGATAAAGACTCATTTAGAATTTTTTTTTATTTCTAGTGTTGTAGATGATATCCAATCCCCAATTAATGTCAATTCATATAATTAATTATTATGGGAGAGCCTTAGTTTGATTAAATCCTTTAATAAACTAATAAAAATATTTTAGATCATGAAATTAATACTTATTTACTATTTTAGAAAAAATCCAATAGCAATTCACTTGATTCCACCAGCTAGCCAGTGAACTTGTTGTAGTGAAATGAATTCTTTTAAACTCTATCATGTAACTTGTGAGCTCCAGAAGTAGCTAGTGGTCATGGAAATGCTATCGGCGGTTCTGTTTTTTCAACTTCTTTTTCATTGGTCTTATACTCTGTAGTTGGTAATTATTGGTAGAGAGTGTTTATGAATTATTTCTCCATACTACCATTGATGAATTTATTTGGTGAAATGATTCCCTTTTAATATTTATAAATAATAAAACAAGAAATAAACTCATAAATTTGTTTAGAAAAACTTTTAGCACTTTTGATCATAAAAAATATATATGTTTAACAATATTATAATCTCATACTTTTATAGATTTTTAATATCTGTGAACCTTCTTATTCTTTATCAAGATTCACATGTGTGGTGATCACACACAAACCACATGTGTACACTTCTTCTTCTTTATATTCTTCTTATTGTAGAGACACAAGAACACTTATTATTTTTCTCCTCCACTCCATATCTCTCTATGCCTCTTCAATAACAATCCCTCTCCTTAAATCTATTATTCTTACAATGTCTATAAATGGATGAATTGCTATTATTAAAAGTATTAGACAAAAAAATCCTTCATTTCCCATTAAATTTACAATTACAAAATTTGAATCTTGACAAGTAAATACCCTTATTTACCTCTATACTACTTATCAGTAAAATTTGAGACCATAAACCATCCTATCATTTTTAATTTACTTTTATTTATTTAAGAGAGTTTTTACATTATATTTTACCAATTATATGTTTTTATATTTTAGAGAGACTATTTTTTAAGTAGTTATTTTTCAAATTATTCTCCAATTTGTAGAACTTTTTTTTGGAAAGTTTGGGAATCTTACTTGTTTAGTACACTTATGTGTCAGTATATAATATAGAGTGACCCTTACATATCCTTGGAGAATGTAATATAAAATTTACATATCTTATAAATAATAATTATGTTGAGGGGACCTATTGGGAAATTATATACACTGAGAGGGGGTATATGAATAAGTGTTGGAGGATTTTAAACATCTATTTTTATTACTTTTATTTTTACCTCTATCACTAGATTAGGTGAATGGATATCAAGGTATTTATTCTCACAATCACATGAAACACATCGAAAAATACACACAAAATTAGAAACAAAATTACCAAAATCACCTCTCTATATGAGAAATAAAATCATTGGTGTGATTCTATAAACCTGAGGTCACAAAACCAATTAGGTTATAATATAAAAAGTAATATATAAGAGGGAGAGAATTGTGTCTTTTCAAAAATCTTCCACATTTTTATCAATTAAAAAACAGTGTAATTTATGAAAATATGAAGTGTTATTCTTCAATATGAAAATATGCAACGGATAAACAAAAATAAAGAACACAACTTTTTATAGTGGTTCAAGTCACAAAGATCCCCTTATCCACTCTACCAATCACTCTCTCAGTGAGCTTGGTAAATTTCACTAGAAAGATACTCTTATCACAACACCAAGAATCCACAACTGAGTGCAGACAGTTGACACCTTTACAAGAATAAATCCAATACCTTATGATTATATAATAGAGATCCAATTATCCATAGATTAGATCGAGAATATGATACTCCACCACAACTAAATATGATAATTTAAAACTAAAATAAATGAAAAGAGATTGATTTATTGAAACAGGTAAAAATTCACAATTGCAGCAGCACACAATTGATAGTAGATGGATCTTCTTCTTCAGTAATGATAATCTTACAGAAATAATGATCTGAAGTCATACAGGTTGCACATTGATCTTTAATTTAAAAGCAACAAAAAAATGGAGCAGTCACAATCTTATAATAGAACAATATAGAACATGTATGTCTAAAAATTTTAGTATATTATTAGAGATGTTCATTTTCTATAGCACTATAAAAATATTTTCAAAAAATGATACATATATTTGAATCACCTATCAATCATTCATATGAAGTGATATTCTGAGAGAATATATAGAACCAAAAAACATTCTTCTGTATTCTAGATCCAAAATTATATCCTGATTGATCATGGAAATTCAAATTTCAAAAGATTAGGTGAGTCGTAACTTCCCTTAGAAATAGAAGATATTTTCTCTGATGAACATGGTTCTTTGAAACAATCAAAACAATACATGAATTGATATTTAGTTTTTTATTTACCATTGTAGTAATATTGGATTGAAAATGTGGCTTGAAGAAATTCGTCGTTGAGAACACAATGTAGGGTCGTGCTGTATAGTGTAGAGTTCCTTTGCATAGCGTAGGGTTCTTTTGTGAATTGTTGGGTTCCTGTGGGCACCTTAGGGTTCCTTTTTGGAGCGTAGGGTTTCTCTGCATAGCATAGGGTTCCTACCAATGCATGGTTACTTAACTATACTTTCATATTTAGGTACTGTAGGGAACAAATTATCAAAGAGTTTATGATCCATACGTTTATCCTTGTTAGCATAAAATTCTAAATGTAACATTGATTAACTATACCTTCAACATTCTGAATGTAGGGTTAAAAACAACAAATCCAGACTCTAGAAAGGGGTTCCTGATCAATACGCGTATTAATTTTCTGAACTCAATTATTACAATACAAATACAAACTCTTTAGTATAATGTAGGGTTGATACCATACAAAAATTTTATATTTTCAGAGTAATGTCGGGATGAAAGTAGTGTTTCTAAAATCATTCCCATAACACTAAATTATTTTAAATAGAATATATATTCCTATAAAACTCACTTAACAAAACTGTATTAGAAAACAAATAGGGGTATTTTTCAACATCAAAATCATCATAAATTATAGAGTATTGTTGAGACAATGAATGCCCAACACAACCCACTACTAAACCACTTTGAGTGATACACTATTGTCTCATAATATTATAGAGTGTAAATACCACATAAGTTTTTGGTAAATCCCACAATTGGGTATATTTGATACCATTACAATAAATTGTTTGGATGTAAATATAATATTTTGTCACTAATTTTAGAATACTTGTGTTTTTGTGTTTCTTCGTCCTAGTAAATCATCCATTTTAAAGTACCAAGTCACTTCTTTTACTTATTATCTCAATTATAAAATAATGATGCAAGAAACAGTTCATCATATTCTGTATACATATTGATGTGCACAAAAACTCTTCCATCTTCTTCTCATCATTGAACTTAGTGTTGCATTTAATTTTAGTGAAAATTAATTCTTTTTATACAAATATAATATTTCAAAACACCAACTTATTTGATGATATTAACATATAACTCATCTTATTTGGAACAATTTTATAAAAAAAATCAAAAAAAATGGAAACTTTATTTTTTAGTTTTAGAAAATAAACCCTAGTAAATCTAGAATAATAATAAACTAAAACATAGACATACAAATTACCGGAAAAACTTTCTATCCTTGATGGATCAATTAAATCTATATGGATTTGTTCTAAAGTTTTAGATGTAAAAAAATTAATTTATTTGAAATATGTTTTGTATTTATTTCCAATTTGGCATGCATCATAGAATCTATCACAGTCAAACATAAGACTAGGAAAATTAGAAACTCACGTAGACAATTTATAAAAAGCATAAATATAATAGTGTGTATTTTTTCTATTCCAAATCTGTGGTTAATTTTTCTTAGTAGTTAAACAATTCACTTTCAATTTACATATGTAATTTAAAACCAAAGTATAATCATTAACAGTTCTTGGTTTTCTAAACATATGTAACTTATCATTAAACATATAGCATGAATTGTTAGAAAAATAAACATAAAAACCATAATCACAATGTTCATAAATACTTATCATATTTTTATTTAACCCTTTCACATATAGTAATTTGTTTATTGATATGTTCCTTAGATCTCTTATAGTTCCGACTCCAACTATTTTTCCTTTGGCATTGTCACCAAAAATGACAAGACTTCCATCCATTTTTGTTATCATATGAAAATTTGATGGTTCTCCACTCATATTTTTGGAATAACCACTGTACATATACAACATAATTTTTTTTCCCTAAGGCCTATTACTTGAAAAAGTAATTAAACAAATGTTTTTTTTGTTACCCATATTTTCCCGGGTCCATCAGTGTTAGCTAGAATTGATCTGGGAATCCAGATCATCTATTTTTTAAATATTTTTTTTAATAATTGAACAGTAGCCAACTATTTTTTATTTTGGAAACTATATGTTTCATAATTAGAATAATAACATGTTTATACCTTTTATTATTCTATATTGTCCATAAAGAACATGTTGTCATTTAGATTTTATTTTCCCTTCTTCGAATCAAACATTGATAGACTTATATAGTCTTCAGATACACTCCATGTGGATTTCATTTCTCTTTTACCTTTATTCTCATAATCAACATTTTTATAGTTTATATTTTTGGACCTTTTTTCATAATTCAGTTGAGGATAATTAGGTCTGATATAACCTAATTTCTTGCATTCATAATAACTAAAATATATTGATTATTTCCCATTATTCTCGAAGGACATTCATAATCCTATTTAACTCTTATAAAACTTTATGAACATCCTAGCTAGTTGATCAAGTTCCATTTCAGAATCAGATGAATCTGAATTCTTCTCTTCTTTGACTGTCTAATTTATTTTCTACTATGATGCTTAGATGTCACCTTCAGAGCAGTAGTTCTTTCTTCGCTATAATTTTAAGGTCTTTAGCTTCACCCTTCATTTATACATCATACATCATCAGTTTCCCAATTTGTTATTTCATTTATTGATCTTTGACTGGTGATGATTTTTGAATAGTAGAAGATATTTCATTCCATATGGGGTAGTATATTTGTACTTTCAAAGCATGATTAGTTTGTTTGATGTGTTCTCTTAAGGATGTAACATTGTCAACAATTTCTATAAGCCTTTCCTTCATCTCTATGATACTTTCTCCTTCGAACATTCTCAAGGTGTCAAAAATCAACTTTGATGTTGCATTCCTCATATATGATACATTATCTATTAATTCATTTGAAAATGAATTTTTTTTACACATTTCATAGGCATTAGGATATTGTGCAACACAATTGAACTCATATAGTCTAAGACCACAACTAACAGCATTCATAGCTTTGGAATTCATGTCATATTAAGTTTCTATTGCATCATCCCATAATTCTAGTTTCTCGTGAATCTTATATAGGGTAATGATCTTTGATTAAACTCTGAATCCAATATTTTTAAGATAGTTAATCATTATTGATATCCAACACCCATAATTTTCACCATTTAATTACGGAGATCAGACCATTGAAATTATTTCTCTAAGATCATTCATTTCCATATTTGTATAGACCATATAATTTTTATCAACCTATATCTTTATCAAAAATCTAACATATGATATCAATTTTTAAGTTAGAATATACAAAGTAATACAAAAGAGGGGGTGAATTGTGTCATTTAAAAAATCTTCCACAATTCTAGATTTTAACATAGACTGTAATTTATGCAAATATGCAGTGTTATTATTCTATATGATAATATGAAATGGATAAATATAAATAAATAAAACAAATATTTATAGTGTTTTGGGGATGAAATATTCCCTAGTCCACTCTACCAATCACTCTCTCAACGAGCTTGGTAAATTTCACTAGAATGGTCCTCTTATCATAAAACCAAGAATCTGTAACTGTGTGTAGTTAGTTGAATCCTTTAAACTACTAAATAAAAGGTCTTCTACTTCTATAACAGAGAACTGATTAATCACATATTTGATCTAGAAGCTATTACTCCACCAAAATTGAGTACGAGAAGTTTATACTCAAAAAAATAAAAAGATATTTATTTTTGAAATGGGTTAAACTTCACAATTGTAGTATATCACAATTTACAGTAGCTGAATAATCTTATTTATAAATGATAATCTTCAAGAAATAATGATTCTGAAGTGATCCATGTTGTACATAGATCTTTAATTTAAAAGAATTAATAAAATAGAGCAGTCACAAACTTACAGTAAAACAATATAGAACATGTATGTCTCCAAAATATATTTCTTTATAAGAGTTATTAATTATTTGTAGCACTGTAAAAAGATTTTCAATAAAGGATATGTATATGGTAATCAATTATCACTCACACATATGTAGAGATATTATGAAGGAATATATTTAACAAAAAAACATTCTTTAGTATTCCAGATCCAAAATAATTGTCTGATTGATCGCCAAAATTCAAATTTCAAATGACTTGGAGAGTCGAAACATCCCACCAAAATAGGAGAGATTTTATCTGATGAACATAGTTCTTTGAAACAATAAAAACAATCCATGAATCGATATTTATTTATAAATTGATGGTTGTAGTAATCTCAGATTGAAAATTCTTCTTGAAGAACTTCTCCATTGGGAACACAATGTAGGGTTGAGCTGTGTATCGTAGAGTTCCTTCGCATAGCATAGGGTTCCTTTGTATAGCATAGGGTTTATTTGTGTAGCGTAGGGTTCCTACCAATGTATGCTTCCTTAACCATAATGTCACCTTTATATAACATAGGGATTAAAGTAACATAGGGATTATGATCCATATGTTTATCCGTGTCATCATAAAATCCCAAACATAGCATTGATTAACCATACCTTCAACTTTCCGAATGTAGGATTCCAAATAGTAAATCCAGACTCCAACATAGGGCTTCTGATCTATATGTCAATTTACCAAAAACAATGATGATGATCCAAACACACAAAATTTAGCATAACATAGGGTTGATACCATACACAAATGTTAGTCTTTCAACATAACGTATGGATGAAAACAGTTTTTCTAGAATCATTCCTGTGACACCAAATTACATTAAATTCAGTATAAATTCCTATAAAACTCAATTAACTAAAATTCATTAGAAAAAATAGGGGGTATTTGTGAACATCAAAATCATCTTAAATTATAGAGTTTTATTGAGACAATACATGACCAACACAACCCACTAATAGAACATTATGAGTGTTACACTATTGTCTCAGAATATTCTATAGTGTGAATATCACATAAGTATTTTGTATATCCCAAAATTAGGCATGTCACAACCCCCTACCCACAATATTTACCCCTTCAGGTCCAGAAAACGTGATAAGGGAGATAGCGACCCCTGATTACCGCTTCCAGTAGGCCTCGAGTTGGTGACCAACACCGAGAGTATAGTAACCACACAAATGGGAGGCATTACCCCCTACAAGAACACATGAAAAAGATATAGATAAGATACAAACCAACCAACTCCAACTCAGAATACAATATAAATGAAATCCCAAGTGAACATATGTAATGTCATAAAAAACAACTACAATTTAAAGGGAAAACTCTAAGTACCAAAAGAAAGTAAAAATGGAAGCAACCCCAAATCCCGAACAGCTCCTACTACCTGATGTTGGTAGTAACCAGCATGATATCAAACCTGCTCCAAGTGACATGAAAAATAGTTTATATATACATTGGGTGAGTATAATAGTATACTCAGTTGGATCCTCCTTAGAGCCTCTCATGCAAAATTAATGAAATCATGCTAAAGCACAGTGAACAACATTTGAAACTAACTCATCAACTAAAGAGGTATACTATGTTCCCAGCCTCACCATGGCTACACTCTCCAAGTATATCATACAATAGTATATAATATAATAAATAATATCACGGATACACTACTACCACTTCCCCACTTGTTTGCCACTTTTCCCCAACATCGCACATCTTAAGCATCTCTCTCTAAAAAGGATTTCCCATATACACCTAGGAATAGCATAACAACATGAACCTCATGCAACAAAACCACCACATCCACATAAAAAAAGTGACCAGGTAGTTTTCAAGAGCCACCACATCTGGAATAACATGTATCATACATCGGGTACTAAACCTCAAGCCATTATAACCCATACTCAAAGTAAGGATCCTCAAGCCATCTCAACCTATACACATTACACAAATAGTAGTCCATAAGAAACTATATCTAGATTATATGTGTATGAATAACCACAATGCATTACAACCCTCTACAAACATATATGGGGAAAACAAACCATCATGCCTATTAGCACAAGTAACTACCATGAGAAGAGAGTGGGGCCCATAGGGGTATTCAACCATCCATCCTCTAACCAGAATGTTGGGGAAAACACCCTCCCCAGGGCTTAGAATTCCCGGAGTGTCAGTTTCCCTAACTGACATGGTAGGGTAGCGTATAGAAACACAAAAAGTGCCTGATATAACATAACTCATAACCACACTATAGGAAAAACCTAGACTCAAACTCAATTGTAGATAACATCTCTCAGACTCTCAGCTACCACTGCTATGACTAGGTATCCTATAAGCCCACAACCATTTAATGAATTATTATATTGCTTCAATTCCTTTTTATAAGTTGTAATTTAGATAAATTAAATCTTTATTCATTAATTAACCATTAACAATTCCACATTACTTTTCATTAGCATCAGACCCAAAGTCCATTGTTACTTTAAATTGAATCCTCAGCATTGCATTCCAGAAAGCTATAATCCCATGGGATAACATAATTTACTCATTAATTTATTAACATAATTATTACTTCCCCATATTCCAGGCATTATAGAATAACATTCTAAGCTACTAAACACAAGGGGATCGACATTGTGAGTAGGTGAACTACCCATCGATTCATTTCTACCTATATAAATAGTGTATACCCATCATCTATTAGGAATCTAAACATAGAAAGAACATGGAAAACCACACTCATCTTCGCCCATTTTTGTAAGGAGGGTAAGAAAGACTAACTTCCTTGACCAATGGGGAAAGTAATGTAGATAAACAAACAACACGATTCAGAAAACATCCAAACATTCACATCCAACCCGTTTCATCATCTCTAATGTCATCCCCGACACCTACATGCATAAACCAATGCATCTTTCCACTCAAGGAATCAACTACTGCCACAAAAAATGGGCCTCCCTACCCCCACATATCACAATATCCATCTAGGATAATATCACAACACTAGCAGCTGGAAATCAACCATTATATCAATTGGGATCTTGGCCCTTAAACAAGACATCCCACATTCAAACATAATGAGCTCTCAAGGCTCCAAACCATAAGGCATTCGTCCTTGAAAGCAAGAGGGTTACTTAGAACCCAACCAGGAATTATCTGTTTGTCAAATTGTCAGTTATTTAATCCATATGGAATTAAACAATTTATTATTTATAGGTTCCAACTACATGAAAACTAAATGGTATGATATCATAAATCTATTAAACATGCTTACTAAATCAATTTGATTAACATCAAATTACCTCAACAAAAACCAGATTCATTTACATGCCTCTTTATCTATGAAAAATAATTACAATTAATCCTATTTTATGTTCTTTACCAATTTCCATCAAGAAAAAAAAGCTAAACAAAGAAAGCATAGATATCACACAATCTAGAAAATATGAGGCAATAATGTACGATCGATATCACTTTACTTATCATGTTCAAATATTTATTATGTCAATTCCAATGTGATATGGTGGGATAAAACTTGCTAACTCTACATTTTCACGTAAAATAATAGATAATTAATGAATCCCCTACATCAAAAGGTTCTTGACGGTCTTTATACCAGATCGATCCACACATCGGATTACGATCTCTGATCCCATGACAATTGTATCCACCAGAGGATGTCACGGCACGACCGCACCAACCGAAACCCAAGAAAACACCATTATAGCATGGAGATCACATGTAATAACATGGAAAGAAGAAAAATAGGGGGAAAGTATCAAAGAAAACACAAGAACAGAGGTATATCCTACCTTCTATTGGTGGAGGATCGACACTAGCTGCTTGTACAAAAATAGGGAGTGCACATGTAGCAGGAAGAAAATTCAATGGGAAATAATCCAAGGATTAAGGTTCGACCATCTCGCACTATATAACAAGAAGGTAGAATAAGGAAGGAATATATATCATCCCTTTATAAGATTTAACATAGTATAGGTTTAAGATACATTGAATTTTACATTAAATGTGGATCACATTAAACCGCGTGGTTTAACCATGTAAAAGAATCCCGAGCCTTAGGAAAATTAATATAGGTGTTATGGGCTTTTAGTATGCCTTATATATCTTAAAACAAAGCCTTGAATTTGTTTTACGTCATAGAAATTGTCAAACGGTCAAACTTTAGGAAGATGGGACATTGTACACCTACAGATCCTGGAAACATTGTACACCTACTGATCCTAGAAACACTATACACGATCCAAGAAACACGGTACACCTACCTATCCTAGAAACACTGTTCAACTACCAATCCTGGAAACATTATACATGATCCTAGAAACACTATACACGATTATGGAAATACTATTCATAGAATGTCTCACCGATGGAACTATTCACATCAGTCTCACCAATGGAACTGTTTAGATCGGTCTCACCGATGAAATTGTTCACATCGGTCTCAATGATGGAACTGTTTTCATCGGTATCACTGTTGGAACTCTTCACACTGAACTCACTTCTGCAACTATTCACATTGGTCTCACTAATGGAACTGTTCACATTAGTATCACCGACGCACGGTTTACATCTGTCTCCCTGATGGAACTGTTCACATCAGTGTCACTGAAGGAACTGTTCACCTCGGTCTCACCGATGGAGATTTTTTCATTGGTCTCACCAAAGGAACTGTTCCAATCAGTCTCACCGATGGAACATTTCCCATGGGTCTTACTAATGGAATGGTTTATATCAGTCTCACTGATGGAACTGTTCACATCGACCTCACTGATAGAACTGTTCACATCGGTCTCACTGATGCACGATTCACATCTGTCTCACCGATGGAACTATTCAGTGAACTGGAAATTTTGGGAAATGTTGAGGATAAGTAACCTCGACCTCCCAAAACCCCTAAAACACTAGATTTCAGCAAAGGAATGGACCGGATAGGTCTGGGCCATTACAGGGTATATCCAGTACCAATACAATGAATATTATAGATGGAAATATAATATTTAGTCACTACTTTTATAATACATCCATGTGTTTTTGTGTTTATCTTTCCTAGTAAATCATCCCTCATAATGTACCAAGTCACTTTTTATTCTTCTTATCTCAATTTCAAAGAATGATGCTAGAAACAAATCAAATTATTTTTAAACATATTTATGTGCACAAACCTTTTTCTTCTTCTTTTCATAATTGAACTGGGTACAATATTTCTTTTTAGAGAACAATACTTCTCTCTATTAAAATATAAAATTTCACAACACCATATTATTTTATTATATTCACATATAACTCATCCACTTGTTGTCTTTTTTCTATCATCATCTCCTTCTCTTTCAAGGCCTAATAGGCCAAACTGGATATTTCTTTTCCACAATCTTGAAAACATGAGAGTTTCTTCAAGATGTTGTAGTAGTAGATCTTTTATCCTACCAGAAAGAATCCTTCTCTCTTGAATAATATTGTTGAACACCTTTTATAGTTTTTATTTTTGATCTGAAACATTATATATATATATATATATATATTATAGAACTATTAGTTTCTTATTTATTAGCGAAATTTAATATCTTAAAGAGTAGTAAATTGGCGGGATGTGCCCGTAAGGGGCGTTGCGTGAGAGGTATCCCCGCGGCGACCTAGGGTTCCGCTTCCTAGGGTTTTTGCCGTTTTCACCCCCCCCCCCCCCCCCCCCCCCCCCCCCCCCCCCCGTTGTCGGCTTCACCTGAGAGGGGATCGAGTCTGACTCCTGACCCAGCAGCCGCCCCCTGGTTCTTGTCACCGACGACGACCCCGCGACCTCCCCGTGTGGCACTGTCAGCGACCCCTCCCAAAACAGCGCTGATCACGTCGACCTTCCTCCTGGATCTCCTCCACGAGGTCACTGCCATCGAGCGCACCCTTCATTCATGGTATAATTCTCACAAAATATTCTTATTTATGAAATAATATAATTATTTTATTATTATACCAGTAAACCCATATTTCCTCTATGATGCATGTGCAATTTCATTTTTTTTCATTAAATAAATTCATCCATGGGAAATATTTGATTTTCGATTCTATTGTAGTAGAAAATAACTGTTGATTCTTTCTAAATTACCATCATTAAATTCAAAAGCTAATGAATGACGAGATATGGGTATTATTTTCTCTAGAAAATTAAATAATGGATATGGGGCCAAAGATTTCAGATCATGTGAGCCACGGATAACTTGTTATTTCCTAACAATCATATTGTCATGCATATGAACCATGCGGAGCATATAAAATCTGAATTATTTTGCGAAGAACCTTCAACATGACCTTTTGATCATGAGAAGGTAACATGATGGCACACTCTCCTAGGTGATGTGGGTTTTCAATAGTCGAGTGCTAGAAAACCCATATGGAAATCCTTTGAAAATAGGCAGAAATTATACAAAAGCCGAAGGCCTCACGCATTCATTAAACTCATGTGATGGATCACCGATGTGAAGAATGATTTTCATTGAAAACATTTGAGAAAAATCAAAAAACCCCCCATGCCTTTGAAAAATTAAAAGTAGTAAATAAAAAGGGAGGAGGTAGAAACCACTCACAGTCATAAAAGACATGTGACACACCCTGGGTGGAACGCAAGACACTACGGGAATCCGAAGACATGTCCTCCTCATCTCATGAAAGACCATTGTCTTGTCATCTATGTCGTGTAAAATGCCTCAAGTATGTCTAGGAAACGTCACACTCCACCTTTGGATTCCTAATGAAAAAATGGATGGTATTGTTCAAACAATGCTTATTCATATCTACAAGACTATTATTGGTCACGCGATGCATTATCAAGAGGTAGAGAAATTTTATTTTACATTACTCATGTAATATCACACAACCCTTGAACATTGGAAAACAAATAAAGGAAATGAAAAGGGGATGTAGGAGGAAGCCTCTTATGGTCATAACTCTCATGAAATAATAAGGCTATCTGAATCACGGTCTCTCTAGACCCCTTAACATGTCAGAATGATCTCACAAAATGTCCCAGGAAAGGCTTCAAGCATATTGCAGATACCTTTCAACAGTGAATTTAATCTCATGAAGGATCTTAGATATGTCAATATGACAATATGAAATTTGTTCTATATGTCCTAATAAGTCAAACAAGTCCCCATTAATCGGAAATATTATAATAAAGGAGTTATTGATGGGGCGAACTCATGGTCATGGAAAATTGGGTGATACCCTCAGTGCGATCCATGATAGTGACTCACAGAGACATGTCGCACCAGATCCCTTCGCCGACTCCATCCAGGACCCACTTGATATCCTCCGTGAAAACCAGCAAACAATCAGTGTGGTGTGGCCTATAAATCCCCCCCCCCCCTCCAACATGAAAAATGTACTGCAACCAATCACAAAAACAGATAAGCTTCACTCTCAAGCACAATTTATTTTATTATTTTAGATGTGTTAATGATAGTGAAGATTTACCAAAGTGGCTGATCGTGAAACACAAAATTCGTCTATCAAGTAATATACT
Organism: Viscum album; assembly: GCA_963277665.1. NCBI lineage: Eukaryota > Viridiplantae > Streptophyta > Magnoliopsida > Santalales > Viscaceae > Viscum > Viscum album. The sequence continues at coordinate 1,307,321,919 of OY728162.1, forward strand.
AGAAAACAACTAGAGGGATCATGCACTGTGCATAATGCACTTTACGTGATCACTCATAGATCACAAGAAAAATTTCTAACATGATGCATGAGGATCATCCTACACATCTTCTAGATTACTAGATAGTGAAAATAAATTGATGCTGAATAAATATAAGTCATTCTCAATATAAAACCTAGGATAATGATTAAAGGTGGAAAAAATAGGCAAAACAAAAACATGTTCCCCGATCCTCATGTGCTTCGTATGAACCATCCAAGACAAATAAAATCACCTGGACATGCTGACCAAATATAACGATGCACATTTAGTATGTTATTTAGGTTATGTGTAGTCATTTATACATATTAAAGAAATTATCATGGTCCTCATAGGCATGTCACCTTAAACATGTGAACACCCTAGGCTCCCTATCCTAGCATTGCAATGTCCTTTAGATATGTCGGTTGACTCGCATAACGGTGCTCGCTCATGTAATATATGTCTCGCTGTAGCACTCAGGCATGTCAACATTCTCTCGTGACGCCCATTGAGCAATCCAACTATGTCTCACAATTTCCTCTAGACCTCTCAACCAAGATGTGAGAGACCCTCCATGACATGTCACACTATCTCTCGTGACACCTTCAATATATGTCTTCCAGCTCTAGCAATGACACCTAGGCGAGTGATCTAGATTACTTAACACACTATAGGTAGGTCATCCAGGTTATGCGATGGATTTCAGGGCAAACCATACCGGTCTTATGATGTCATCTGGACAATTCATCCTTGATCATGTGACAACCTTCAGGCATTCCACCATGTTATACAAAGTCCTTTAAAAAACCAAACTGAATCAATTAATTGTATTTGGATATGCTATAAAGATACAATCCTTCATATTCACAAAGAAATCAATTCATGACTAGTGGAAAATCAGTTCATGTAAGGCAGGAAAGTAGGCTAGGTTATAAGGGAATCACATGAATTGATAACCCCATTCATACTTAGTGTGTATGCCTCAAATAAAATGGAATCTTCAATTTGTAAGCACCAAATAGGGAATTATAGTGACTTTGATTCCTTCTATATCTAGGATATATAGGAAACCTACTAGATGTTTGAGCTCCATGTTAACCTTCCAAGGGAGATCCCAGTATATAAGTCCCATATCCTCAAGCAGTTACATTGATTACATGACATACATTGTTTCTCATAATGATCATGGATCACATTGGATTAGGGTGTTGAAATGTTTATATAAACTACACTATAAACCTCCACAAAGACAAGGGAAACCTCAGATTATGAACCCCGAACAAGTGAACATTGAGATCTCTGATTCCTACCATAATTAGTATATATAGGATTCTTCCCTGAGGATCATGATCCATAATAATAATATCAAGGGTTGTCTTATTTAATAATCCCTACATCTATGTGCACTGATAAAAATTAATTTTTATCCCTTTATTATCACATTGAGCATCGCTTATACGGGATTAGGGAGTTTCAATAGTCCTATAAATCACATCACTTGTCTAAATCGGTAAGTGAAACATAACTATGTAATCTCCGATGAGTGTTTCGAAAAATTCTCCTCGACCCAAGGGAATATACATTGGGGCCAATCCCAAGAGTGTGAATAAACTAGAAGAACTTTTATTCCTTCCATAACCATGATGTGTATAACGTACTCCTTTCTAAGGCCTAATCTCAAATAGGCACCCGCTTCGGTTAGAGTCCTTTTATGACTCTAACATATCAACTATCTATACCAAATAATTCCCATGGTTAGACCACTATACATCATCTATAAGTGGACTTAGAAAGAAATGTGCTACAACAACTCTGATTCTTGCTGTAATCCGGATATGTTGGACACCGCTCTAAGACTCGATTTGGAAGAATAAATGTCTCAGAACACCCATATATGTCCTTTATGCAAGACAATAAACTTAAAAAGTTAAAATATCTCTATTAGTTTTAATTCCAGCAAAAATCAAGATACATTGGATTCCTCATAATGGTTCAATCCTGTCCTCGGGACATTAACTGCCTCCTTAAATGGTAGAATATTCCAAAACTCTTGGAAATAAGGCTTCAACACATGAGCAACCACTGATTGATGTAAATGGGTGGAGAACTTTAGATACATACAAATGTATTAACAAATGAGAATTTATCCTTTTTTCACAGGAGATAGACTTAACAAATGATCATTTGGTTAGGGTAACTGGTCTGATTATGGTGTAGACAACCTTGAAAAACATATCCCATGATTTTTATCATGATCTGGTCCAATTATGGTTCATTGAGATCAATAGGAGGCAAAACATATAATGTGTTTCATACAGAATCTGATAGGGCTAGCCTTTGTATGGTATAGTAGCCGACCAGCGAGATCCATTATAGGATGGGAAGACCTTCATCATCAGTTACTTTATCAATTCAAGTCCACACTAAGGAAAACAACAATAATCTACCATATGAACTACAAGAAACTTTTACATTATAATGTTTATGAATTTATATAAAGGTGGAAAGGTTTCACATATTCAATCAGAATCCTTCTCTCATAGGAGAAACTACTGGAACTCTCTGTGTAAAATCATTGGGATGAGTTGAAAACACCTTTGGTCCTAATGAAATATCTAGGTGGGTTCCATGAGTTCACTAATACGTCTCAATTTATTGAGGATTACATTCATAAGATCTAATCCAAGACTTAACGCATTCCCAAATCACAAGGGAAAATGTCAGGCAAAGCAGAAGCTATAGTTGCCACTCTTAAGATAGTAGTGGTTCTCATCCAAGCACCTAGGTAGATCTTGAACTCCCTAGAACCTTCTATCGAGTGGTGAAAACCATTTAATCACGTGTTTCTATAAGAACAAAGAAATATGGGACACTTGGGATTTGAGTATTTAATGAAGAAATCATTCTCCTTTAAAAATGAACAAGCCCCATGTAATTTCTTGGCATCCATAGATAATAACATGCTCATGCTACTGCATCCCAGGAAGCCTGATGAGTTAAAACTCAATGAAAATCCTAATAAATTCCCTTTATATTGAATTATGGTTCATAATACCATGAACTACTTCATCTTCAAAGGCATCCTTCAATTATGATCAATTCTAGACAGGTGGTGTTGGATAACTTCTCAAAGAAGGTGTCGGGCATAATCATTATCTGATCGGAAGAAGAAGGTGATCGGTAGAAAGTTACATATAAGAATGAATGAAATATCTATAATTGTATGACATGTAAAATAGTTGAAAAATATCATGCCACCCTGAGAGACAAGCTGCACATACCCACAATACCTCCATCACCCAAAGAGGTAACATCAAATATACCTCCCAAAATGGGTGTGACCACCAGAATGAGGAAGAAATAGATTAGTAAGAATCAAATTTAGATCCAAATAAAGCCCTAACTCTTTCATAATTCTTCCCTATTGAACCTACAACATGGGCAGTGCCCCACCAACCATAATCATCATCAGTAGAACAGCTCATATTTGGTTTTATCAATGTGATACACTTCGAAAACCCCTTATCTAATGAAGAATATGCATCAGAATATGTTTTACCTATATATAACTTGGAAATGTGAGGATTCAAATGTAAGAAAAGGTGATATATGGGAAAAAATGGGCACAATTAAACCCAATATTTCAGTCACATCCCTATAGTGGATATATATATTCAGATTAAACTCATGGAAAAGCACTCTAGTAGGCCTAAAAGAGGAAGGTTGGTTCCCCAGATCCATCTTGTAGTCATCCTCACCCAATTAACTTCAATGACCACCTATCAAGGGTTAAGTTATCTAATAAACCATGGAAATAGTAAGGTTGGAATGACTTGGTCTGCAGGAAAAAGATACTCCCTCAACTTCTAAAAAAACATCAGGCTCATCCACCTCAAGCACCTTGTCTCATGGGCCGCATGTACAAGATCAACCCCATATTGACCTCTGGTGAAAAATTATAAAGTTATGAAATATTTTTTGGTGGTTCAATCAAATAATTTAGTCCTCGATGTGATCCATATTTCAAAATAACTTAGGGAGGAACTTGTTGAATCCCTCTATAGCTCACAAGAATTCGAGACAGAAGTCGATGCAGAAAAAGTTTATCAAGTGTATACCAGGCAATAAAAACGCTATGTCTCCATCTTTTTTACTATCTAGGATCTTGAATAGGTCCTTAAATAGAACATCAAGTCCCTATATATTTCTGTAAGACTCAATAATTTCAATTATAAAGTGACCTGATTGATAATGATTCCCAGGTCAACCTCATCCCAGTTTGAACCCTCCGACTTTTGGGATATGGGGAAGGAGACCTATCTCTCAAAAAGAAAACCATTCAAGGGTATGATAATCAGGATCAAATTCCTCTTGGGAAGAACAAACATGTAGCTGTGTTTGTAACATCACATCTAACATTGAGTTTATATTTATCCAACAATACACTATATATAATGTTTTTCTTAAAATGACCTATCTCTATAGCCATCTGGTGGTATCTTAAACATTCCATTAGATCATTAAGTGGCCCATTGACGGAAGGGTTGCAATACTTCATGGTGAAAACTTCTCCATAAAGACTTTCATAGTATCATATGATGAATAATATTTCAATTAAAAGGGAGTAAAACAACCAATAGTGGATGACGATACATAGGTTGCATCCCCCAATTTCTAGGGGACTTCCCTTGAATATCCTTGGAGTATAATCAACAATGACTATGTGGTCCCAATAAATCTAGTTGAGGTGATAGATTTGTTACAAAAGGTGAGATCCCCTTATGTCCCTAGTAATAGTGAAAATGAAAACCAACTCCAGAATATCTCTATAATGATGCAAGCAGTATGAGATGAAAATGTTTATTCTCTTCGACTCCCTCACCCTGACAGTGATAGAGAAGCCCTCATATTTTGATCATAATCTAAAAGGGTCTGCACATAATTAGAATTGGGGGAGAAGAGAATGGAATTAGGAAACCCCCTCCCACATTCTAGGAAGGTGTCTCCATCACCACCAATGATATTTGGAATATAAATATGGTAATAGAAGAAGACTCTATAGCTAGTCTGATCAGTGTTTCCATGCCCCTTGAAGAGAAATAGATTTATGTTTCATTTTTGAAGTAGAATATATATGTATTTTCTTATAACTACAGAGAAATTCACACACTAAATCTATATGTGGATACACACCAACTTGGCTTGCCCCATGATAATCGAGGCTTCAAGAAGGAATCTTGGAGGATTCACCCCTCTCACTCCACCAACATATAGGTGGAATTTGACAAACTAATAAAAGACATTTTTTTAGATAAGTGAAATACCCAAGATGGATTGCCATAATCATCCCTCTTAACAAAAATAATGGGATGATTAGAGTCTTTGTTGATTTCAGAGACCTTAATCAACATTTTCCAAAGGTTGATTTCCCATTTCCAATCAGACAACTCATAATTGACGAAACTACCAGCTTCCAAGCCCTATCTTTCATGTATGGGAATTAAGGGTACAATAAAATTAATATGGCCCCTAAAGATGAAGAAGACACTTCCTTCAGAGTGAATCATGGGATATTTTTCAATCAGTTCCTTAGATTTGGCTAGAAGAATGTTTATGTACATATATATGTCCCATGTATCATATCCTTAATCCATTCTTGTGAATTATAGCTAAATGTTATGCTGATGACCAAGTTTTTATGTCCTGAAAGTAATGTGATCACTTATTAGATCACTAAACAGTCTCTTTCAAGCTATGATATCATATTATAATGATTAATCCACTAAAATGAATATTTGTTGTAACATCAAGGAAGTTATGTGGATTTTGGGTACACCACTGCGACATCGATGTTGACCCAGAGAAGACTAGTGCTATTCTAGTAATTTCACCATCAATGGACCTCAATGATCTGAGGGGGATCGAAGGGAACCTTGCCTGCATTTAGTGATTCATATCCAACCTAGGTAGAAAATATAACACATTAATTAGTCTAATGAAGAATGGAATCTCTGATCAATGGGACGATTACTACCAAGAAGCCTTCGAAAGTCTCAATTAGTATCTACTCTACCCATGGATCTTGATGCCTCCTTTGGAAGGTAGGAAACTCATTTTATATGTAGATTCCATGTAACACTATATGGTCTCAATCCTCAGACATAAAAATGATGTAGGGATTGGTAAAAACCTTTACTACCTCATCTGGACGATGCTAGGTGCTGAGACCCAATACTCTAAGGCCAAAAAGAACTGCATTGCACTCATCTTCAATGTGAAAAATATGACCCATTACTTGTAGGTAAATTATTTTCATATGGTCTCTCTTATTGATCCACTCAAGTAAATCCTTGATGGACCTATGTTTAATGGCTTCTTGGACCTCTAGGATGACATTATGTATCAATAAGACACTCATTTCATATCACATAAGTCATTGAAAGGGTATACCATGACTCCTTTCCTCACAACACATCTTGACTTGGAAAATAAATAATAAGACACTAGTCTTATAGATGTTCTATAATTTTATGTCAATGACACTCCCTGAACATGGGATATGAATTTTTATGGTGCCTCCCAAAGTCATGTTGATAAAAGGATGGAAAACCCAAAACTCTATTGGCAGGCTTAGGGGTTGTATTTGTCTCTCCTGAAAAAATAGGGTTTCCCTACTCTATCTCACTATTTCAAGGATTCACGAATAATGGGGTAGAGTATGAATCCATCATTTCTGGATTGTAACTAGACCTAAAACTACAAGTATCCTACATGAATATCAAATGTGATTCAGAGATAGTTATAACGTAGATTTGTGGTGAATATACCATTAAAAAGGAAGAACCATCCTCTCTCAATATCTACATTGAGGAAATGATGGTAGAGTTCCCTTTTGATCCGACATTGCATCATGTTCTCCAATCATATAATTATCAAACCAATCCATCGGCTAATGCATCAACCATCTTGAAAAACTCTACTCAAGAGGAAACAATTTTCTGTATCACACATTGAAGAATAATATTGTTGATCTTCATATATTGTATGGAATAGATCAATTGGGTCTACACCACCCTATACCATGATGAACTAGCATCCACCCATAGATGGATGGATCCTATAATAAGTAATATTTAAAATGGGACTCCTGTGACATATAGAGGTAGAAGGGAACAAATTCGGTGTCATGAAGAAAACATTACCCTGCACAGTGGTCCAAATGATCAGAAGGACCTGTAAAAATGGGTATTTTATGAAACCATCCTCTAATGATTAGCAGAATGGGAGATTCTCGTTTTCCTGGAAGAAGTCCTTGCACGCTCCAATAGTGCCCAATAATCTAGGACCAGGCTCACCCACTAAATTTGGATGTTAAGATATTACAGGAAAACCATAATACAAGACAATGTTAAATTCACCATGAATTGTCATCCATTCTATATTCATGATAAATTCATCCATCATCCCCTGAAATTTCCTTATACCACAAAATATTCTTGGACATTTTATGTATGGAGAATGGATGTTATAGGGCCATATCCCCCATCCACAGGGAAATAGTTCAAGTACATCCTAACTGCTACTTGATTCTATTAAAAATTGGCTGAGGTAACATCCCTCAAGGAAGTTAGGATGAAGAATATCATCAACTTCATGAAGTTTTATATCATCACCGGGTTCAGGGTCCCTCATACAATATTGATGGAAAATAGCATCAACTTCAATTCCACAGAGTTGAAGAAACTGTAACACGATTAGAATATGAAGTCCAATCACATATCTTACTGCCATGCATCATAAAATGGATGGATAGACACCTTCAATAATACTCTATCAAATATATTCTAGAATATGGTGAACAAGGATAACAAGACTAGTCCAGAAAATCTTATCCCTACTCTATGGGCCTACCACACCACAACACATACTTCTACACATGTAATACCATTTTCATTAGTGTTTGGGATAGAGGAAGTGTTACCCATAGAGGTTATCTACCTTTTCCCTGAACATAAATTTTACAGAAACTCTCAGATGATGGGAAATCAAAAAACCATCTACATGAATTGGATCATCTTAATAAGAGTAGGTTGTACACATAACACAATCTTGAGGTCCATCAAACATGGATTCCATAAAACTTTAATAAAAACTGTTTCCTCCACTGATTCCTTCGTGGGGAACTAATGTTGGATCTCAGAACCCCAATGAAACCAAGAAATAATTTTCCAATGTTGGAACCAAAAAGTGATAGACCTTACAACATTTATATGTTCTATCAAAATGTGGATTAATAATTTTTCACAATAGATAAGAATCATCTCACACACCCCACCAATACAAGGTTTTTCAAGAATCAATTTTCGTAGTTGTCATCACATGGGTATCCACATCAATATATGTACCTCAAGTCATCTTGATGAAATAATGTTAAACATTAGAAGTTATTACCAGTTACATGATGTTAAATTGTATAAATGTTTCCTAGAAACATGATGTTAAATTGTATGGGGATATTATTTTAGCATGACATTAAAATCTACCTGAACTCATGAAATATGTCTTCCATGATTCCTATAATCACAGGATATGTATTGAATTCCTAATCCTAGGTTTTGAGCTGATACACAATGATTTTTCATGTCATGTGACCCTCTTCATTACCAAATGACATAAAATTGCCCAGATCTATAATATTATTTTTCTTCCATGTTATGTGATCCACTTCCTTACTATAATATGTTAAACTACATGGATAAAAATCCTTTTCATATGCCATAAAATAGAATGGGTGTTCAAGAAATACAAACAACTTGATTTTCATTTTGAATGAGATGTGTAGGGACGCCTCGATCATGTTTCTTAGTCTATCCACCACATGATACAAAATTAACCTATCCTGGTCATAAATTCCTTTTTATTGTGAGAGGAACCCTTTACATTACTTTTTTTCTCACACCGAGCATAGCTCATGTGGGATTAGGAATTTCAGCTTTTTCATCCCTTCAAAAACAAGGTGTAATATATTTCAACAGGTTAATATTATCCTGAATTAATGACCATAAAAGTAATACCATGAGTACTCACCACACAATGTTAAATTGCATGGTTAAAGTCGGTTCCATGACATAAAACTTTAAATTTCTATATTCACCATTATAGTTGGTGTGGGTCTCTTACCACATATCCATTCAAATAACAATGTATGGCATGATTTTTACTACAACTGGATTTGTAATGATGATTGATTCTATAATCCAAGGCCCATCCATTGCAATCGATATAAATAATACACACATCTATGTATGGGATAAAACTATATAGAGAATTTCCTCTTCAAAACAACATGTAGCTTGATTATCATCCTCATGAGATATGTAGTTATTCCTGGACTTCCACAATTGGACCCAGCCACAACATTTTCATGCTTTCACATAGGTTCATCTTCTTCTTCACTACATGATGTTAAAATACATAGGATTTTAAAGAACTATGTATTTCTGGATTTCTATTAAAATTGGATATGTGGTGACACGTGGATTTTTATCTTTGTGTCCAGACAGAATTCATATTTTCACATCAGGAAGACCATGTCCTTGTCACATGACCTTATTTTGTATGGTTCTTTAAGAACTATGTTTTTATTGATTCTTTTCATAATTGGATACATAGTGACACCTAGATCTTCAATCTTGGGTCGAACCATGACAAAAAATAGAAACATTTCCCCAAAATACATGGGGAACTAGTTCATACCAGATCACATTGACTACGTACGAGTTAGATCTATACATGTCCTACTTTCAAATATAATATGCCTTGCATAATATTTTATGTCATTTCCCACATCTTTACTGCATTATATTAAACCAAAATAAGAATATCTTGGTAACATGACATTACCACAACACAATAAAAAAATCTTTACCATTTTAGGTTAAACTTCACAGGATTATGTCCTTACTGTAGGACATTAATCTACAAGGCGAACATCCTAGTCACATTACATTAAAACTGCACAACAAAAATATCCTTACCATATGACAATAAACTGCACGAAACATATCCTAACTTCATAAAGTTAAATTTCATGGAATGATTCCATGCTATATGAAAATAAATTGTGTAGTACATCAACCATTTTCATATCCTATAAATGAACCACTAGAGCCTTACCCAGAATATCTAGAATACTAGAGAATAACATCATCTTTTAGATAACCTCAATCCATAATCCACAATTTATTCCATGAGAGCTTTAGGTTTTGAAAAACCATTCATGGACCTCAGAAAGAATATTTTTCTTCAAGGGTCCCTTTGTTTACCAATCATGTATACATACGGATCCAGTGTATACACTTATGGTCATGAACCAAATGTTTCATTCTACAAAAGTACATTCCAATCCTTATTATCCATGATGTCACTATGGAAAAACCCAACACCCTAGTGTGATCTAAACCTCTCCTTGTATTATTTTACCATTTCATCACTCCTACCTAGAGAACCTCAATCTATGATGTGAAATATCTCTATCCCCAACTATAATGGTTATGGGGCACTCCTGTCCCTAGGTATCCCAATCATGATTTTGTTTATCATTCCCCATATTAGGTTCATGTGGGTCAAACATAAACTTCCTACACTTTTGGTCAAAGCTATACAACCTTAAAATCTATCCTACAATTGTCCATATCACATGAAAATAAACTAAAATCATTAAAAATACACAAAACATGTCTGGTCGAAAACCCACAAAGAGTGGCGAGAAGAAAATTCATGTATTCTCTCATTAAAATCTTCATCGCTACAGTATAGGATAATATTATCGCTCAAGTAAATATGTTATTAATCTCATATGGTCTACAATATATCCCAAGTAAAATCTAACCTATGCTCACTAGACACTCTAGTATAAGAAAAAAGTAATATTAATGATTTTTAATATCTTCTAGTTATAAGAATAATTTCACTAGATGATGGCACAACTTCTAGGGTGATTGAACCATTCTTGTATTTTACCCTTCCAAAAAATCGTGATTCATGATTTGGGGTTCCTCGAATAAACTTAAACCATCTGTGGACCTTAGAAATGATATTCGGCTTCAAGTGACCATTTTATTAACTATGAATGTATGCATCTGGATCCTACATTTATGCCTATGGTTGTTAACAAAATGTGTCTCTCTACAATAAGGAAATTTTGATTCTTGTGAGCCTTGGCATAACTACGGAAGAACTCAAAACCTCATTATGGTTGAGAAACTCCATGTTAGACTATCCCATATCATCCTCTTGATTTGATCACTTTAGACCATGACATACAATATCTATACAAAATTATCTGAGTGGAATCAATGTCAACAAAATTACATCACCATGTTTTGTACTATTTCTCAAGGATGAAATATGAAACTCTATTCCCTAAATTTTGATGCCCCACACCTCATGATTATAAATGTCATGGCATAGGGATCGAGATTCATAAGAAAGATATGAATTTACATAGGTTTCCCAAACCTGTCATAGATATCCCTCCTCTCTACCAAACCTCATCTTATGGTAGTTTCAGTATTCATGCATCTTTCATGCCCCTTAGAAAGTAGTGGAGATTATATTTTTCTTAACCAGTGTGCCTATTCATAAGGTCCATAGCCCACCAAATGAAGGAATCTCCTTATTTATAGAAAGGAGCGTCAATCCTTGGGAACCCTGGAAACATCGTGGAAGAACCTGGAATCCTAAAATTTCATAGAACATACCCATCATGTCTTCCCCATCTCATATACACAACAACAAAATTTGGGTTATGATTTACATCACCCCCCAAATGTCCTGAAGGCCTTCATTTTTTATTGATTAATGATAACCCCCATTTCAAGGGATGAGGAGGGACCCTTAAAAGGCTCGTAAGTGAAGAGATTACATGGCCTGCAGGCTTATGAGATTACATGACCCAAAGGTCCTTAGGAATTCAACCAAACTATCTACAAGGAACTACCCCTCCCCCGCATATGCATCGTGATAGTAGCTCTCCACCATCGCATGGTCATCTAACTAGGCTTCCGGTGAAAGCACGGTCTGATCTCGATGGCATAGACATGCCATCAAATTCTGAAAATTCCATTTGGTTCTCCTATAGTGAGTACACTTGCTCTGAATCCTCCTCTAGGGCCACTCTTTTTTGGTAGATTTTGTTTGGGGAAACTGCACTAATCATATGGCCCGAAGGCCTTGAGTTAGCTCGAAGGCCTTAAAGGTATCCTGAAAGCCTTATAGACCCGAAGGCCTTAAGGACTCCAAGCCCAAACCGGTGGCCCAAGGTGAATAGTTCTGGATTCTATAATACTTAACATCACCTACTATAGTAACTGCTACAGTACCTACTATCGTAACTGTACAGTACTACTGCAATACTGCTACAGTTCCTGCTACAGTACCCTCGGCATTATGCCTCTACCTAGTTTCAAACTTGGGTCTCATGGATGCACTTAAGGTGTCCTCACAAACTAGACAGAGGCTCATGTGCATTATGACTTACATCACACATATTATAAAAATCAATGAATACATACACTCCATAATATTTCTCCATCAACCTATATTAACCCCATAAATCTACCATAACCCCTATCAATGATACGCGGGTTCAAGGACCCATTGCTTGACTAGGCATGTATGCCTATGGATCGTGTATATTTCCTTATGTTCATCAACCAAATATATGTTCCGACCTAAAAGACCCAAAACTATAGCAATAAAAGGTCGAAGAAAAAATACCCTAAACTAAATAAATATAAGGCATGGTCTAAAAGACCCTAAAATAAAGTAATAAAAGGTTTGAACTAAAAGAAACTAAACAATAGAAATAGAAATTCTAAGATAAAATACTATAAACTAATACAATAAATGGTCCTAGCTAAAATTCCATAAACTATAGTTATATAATGGTCCAAGATAAAAGAAAAATATAGAGAAATAAAAAAAACAAAAACTAAAAAACATTTAACAATAACATGGTAGAAATGGATCCTACAATAATTTTTATGGAAAATATATGGATCCAGAAAACATCATGTTGCTCTATCCAAGACTATAGGCTTTATTAACAGAAAATATCTCTCCCTCCATGATGTGCATTCTACCAAACTATCCTTCTGCATGTCATGTGATCGCAATATTTCTGTAACAAATATATCCATTAAGGATCACATGGGGGTTTTAGTTCATTATTATTTCTCAATATGTAATTTGTTATAATTTCATTATTCAATTCTAGGAATTCATGTTTATTTTATACAAGTAACTGTATGGGTATAGTTCTCATATAATATCAGATCAATGAAAGGACATGCATGTCACATATGGAAGGGAGACTTGACAACAACATGAAAGCATAAGGAATTTTTATCCATTAATAATGTGCATATAAGGAAGAATATCCACATGATAAAGTCTCTCTAAAAGAATATAATAACAAAGTTCTTTGAAGTATAAAAAAATTGATCTGCTAAAATGGCCATGTCGTCCGTGGTTTAGTAATAAGAATCAATTGAATTCCAAAGTGTCGCTCTCCCTGCTTCTTAATCATTATCACCAATATGAAGAGTTGTGAATAAATTAATCAAATCCACAACCTTTTTTGGGTAGTTTCCAAAATAGATGACAATTTTGAATGATTTGAAGTCGTAGGTGATATGATTTCTATGTATCTCCATATCTGTGCAGTCCAAGTATCTTATAGTCCGGTAATTTTTATATCAACTAAGGATCCCTATCCAATTCCTCTGACCTTTCCCTCATATACCTAGAAATAGTAGCCTCATCTTCATGATTGTACTAATATCTTTCAATCATATATAGATCTTTTCGATTTAGAAAAATTTATTCCATGATTTTATACAGAGGCTATCGGTCAAAACCAATAACCCCTAAATCATGAAATAACTGATGAAAGAATTCCCCTTGGTCATTCAATACATCCAATTAATATTATTAATCATGGAATGAATCTATTTCCAAATCATACAATGTTTTTTTAGCCTCTATGGCCAATGGACCAGGTGCAACAGGAAGAGAAATAATGATTTGAATCAAGAAAGAAGTAGGATAAGAAGCATCATATTCCCTTCTCTTGATAGTCATATCATCCCAATAATTACTGGAGGACTAATTTCATTTCAAAATTATGTTTCACTATCTTGGTAGTTATGACATTAATAACGACTATTTCTTGATTTTTCTCCCAGATCTTTCATCTAATCTATCATCACCACTGATAGTAGGGTGATGAGGCAAAAGGAATGTCCACATGATAGACCAGCTATTTTTGCACACCATTCAGAAAAGTTATCACCCATGATTTGGAATAATTATTAGTTAGGAAGGTATGATCTTATATTGGAAAATGTGTGATCTAAACCTCAATATCATCATGTTCCAGAATTATCCATAATTGATAGATGACTCTAGGATGTCTCTCTCCTTGAATTCTAGCCAAAGGAATTGGGGAGACACATTTTTTTCAACCAAACTGATGAGAAAATCGATAAGATGTGTAGGACTCATAGATTATTACCTCATCCACCCTGAATGTATGAATAACGTCTTAAATATAGATCATATGTAAAATTTCATCAAGGTAACTTCTACCATTTTCAATAATCAGCCCAGCTAGTGTATGAAAAATGGTAAAATTGAAAATACCAGATTTTCTAGGAGCATCCTTAACAGTAGAAAGGATCGTAGACTTGGTTAAAAACCCCTATATGTTCATTATTATGTAATGTTATAAGACATCTAGGATCCGAGTGCATTTTAGTATTCATACCAATGTAAATTCTCCACTATACAGCTAAAAAAATACTTGTGAGGGCCACTGATCTTATGAGGGGTGATACCTTGTTAAATATGACCCAATATTTGACAAAGATGTGAAAGGAATAACACATCCAAATTTAGGTGTTTTCTTTCTTTAAGCTGGAATAACATCACCAACATACTGACATAGATACCTAAATGTGCTTCCTAATATGGGAAAATCCATCCGTTCAAAAACAAAATCATAAAACCTTCCAGACTAAGGTATGGAGGCATGTTTGGGTTTACTCAGTATCCCCAAAATATATAGTCCCCATATTCCAAGATGTCCCAATATGATCCCACACTATCACAGACATGCTGGGAAGGGTACCAGTGTGGACGTATGGTTGTTTCCCTAGACCCGCTAAAGAAAAGAAAAATATTGATCAAATACTTAAAAGAAATGATTGATTGAATCATAATATCCTTCCTTGGATTATCTTTCACAATGATAATCATACCTTATCCAAAATTTTATTCTTTAAGGGATCATCACAAAAATTCACAGTATCGAGGAATTCATCATACATCTCTCTAATAGAGGGAATCCCACCCATTTGGTAGTTTTCTCACAAGCTGATTACCACTCCACTATGAGGCAGATGGAATGTGTTGGTGCTTGTGCACCAACATATGATCATCTCTTAAAATAGCTCAGGATGGTAGTAAATGATGAATTGGGAAATCCACATGAATTTATAAAACTGTACCTTGTATAAATAGTCAGTAAACACTATACAACATTGCCTAAACCATAAGGGCCATACCCATTCATCAGAAAAATTTCTGCCAAGATAGAGATCATACCTCAAGCTCTATACACAACTATTATTACATATAGAGGAATAAAATGAACTCAAATAGTTCTGAGTGAGAGGAAAATGAGTGAAATTGCAGCCATCAGGGCACAAAAGAGAGTTTTCCAACATATAAGAAAAACTTTGGGGTGGAACTTCTACTTGGTGTCATTAATATTCAATTGAAATCTAAATTCAAAGAGAAGAAGTTAACAACCAAAGAGATTAAATATTGATATCTGATGGAGGGATGAAAAAATTATCAAATAGATAAAACCTTTATAGTTTATGTCATTGAGAGAATGGATAGTTCTTAATCTAAAATGAGTGAAAACTCTTTAGAAACATATTATCAGAATACACACAATATTTTATGGTCGGTGTTGTGATTCATTGAATTCCTGGACCTTTGATTGGACATAGGTGAGGAGGACTAATGAGAACAGAATTCCATCTAAATAAAAGTATGTGGAGAATTTCAAACATATGAAATAAAATATTGTCAAAGGAAATATGTTATAAACTAGAAAAATCATGTGAAGTGCATGAATTAGTAGGGGACTCAAGAACCATGTAAGGACATTATGAATCACCTAAATTTTGATGGTCTCCCAGGTTGCATAATCCCATAGGGAATCACGCAATCACATTATCCTTTGGAGACTCACGATCATGTGACAAAGACATGGTCACATGAATCGCATGATAACAGATCGATCATATAATCAAGATAGAAGGCCCCTTGAAATCCTTAATACAACCAGAATCCTCATAGATGAAGTTAGAATAGTTACTGAAATAAAATTAGTAGTTTTATTTAATGGGTTCTTCAATAAAGTAGATATTCTATAATAGGTCTCATGAATTATGTCTTAAAATTTGGTCTTGTGATCGGGTCTTGCATAACGGTATTTTGAAGAGTGCGCACAATGTACGTAGGGAGAAAGGGTTCTAAGAGAAGTGAGTAACTTGTGGATAAATAATACCTTTACTTCTCAATATATAGGTAATTTTTTGGAATACCAGGGGTCACCTAGAATACCAAGCGTCAACCAGGATATTGATTCATGATAATGACAAAGACTCAGGATGGTGTTTACATTCTTCAGAACTAATCCACTATCCTCGAGGACATCTCTCATAAGGGGGGAATTTGTTGATGCCTACCAAATGAGCATTGAAAAATTCACAGTGGAAGAAATATGAGGATATTGGAATTTTTTCCTCAAAAAAGTAAATGAAAGATAAGGTAGGCAAATCCTTCAGACCACATAAGCCACCAAGAGACTTGAATTCATGTTAAAATCATACAGTCATGCAGAAAAACCATGTGTAGTATATAACCTGTGAAAAATCTCATGAAAAACCTTCAACAATACCTTTTTCTCTTGTGGAGGCATCTCAGACAACCATTGTTCATGAGGTGATAGTCGGATAAGCTCCCCTAGGTCACATGGTTTGTCAACCGTTGATCCCCTGATGAACCATTTGAAAATCCATCAGAAATAGGAGGAAAATATCAAAAATTTGGAGGTCGCACAATGGATCACCAATGGGGAGAATGATTTCCCATGACTACATTATAGAAAACTCATGAAACCCCCAAGATTTTTTAAAATAAAATAATGTAAATGAAAGGGGAGGAGTATGAAACCACTAAAAGTCATAAAATAAATGTGACTTTCCCCAAGCTGTCTATAAGACACTGCGAGACTCTAGATACATGTTCACCTCATCACAGCAATTATTGTTGTCTTATCATACTCATCATGTGAAAGGCCATGGGTATATTTAGGCAACACCACACTCCCACATTGGCCCCCTAGGGAAAAAACAAATGGGATTTTGCATAAAATTCTCATGCATCTCCATAGGAACATTATTGTTTGTGTGATTCATTATAAAGAGGTAGTGTAATAGTGTTTGATATTACACCTGTAATATCTCATTAACATATACCTTTAGAAAATAGACAAATGAAATTAAAATGGTAAGGAAGAAGAATAACCTAATTGTTGTGAAACTATCACGACATGCCGAGGATGTCCACAGCATGGTCTTGCAAGACCCCTTGAAAAGTCAACATGATCTCTCTAAATGTACTAGGAAAGGCATCAAGCATCTCATAGATTTTGTAATATGGGAACTTCGAACAGGAAAAGGCCCTTGTACATATCAATATGACAATATGTATGTCCTTATACATCTCTACATGTTTCAAATAAGTCCACATTAATTTGAAATAAACCAATAAATGATGTGATGAATGGGTGAACTCATGGTCGCTAAAAATCAGGTGATTCCCTTGGAGTGATCCATGACAGAGAATCATGAAGATGTGTGGTTCTAGAGACCTAGGCTGAATCTATCCTATATACACACGATATGTTCCACACATGTCGGAAAACCACTAGTTTGGAAATCCCTATAAATCCCCCAGCCTAACATAAAAATGTATTGTTACCTATTGATAAAAACATGAGCATGACTCTCAAGAGAAATGGATTTTTCATTTTCATACGCACCAATCCTAGAGAATATTTCTCGAAGTGGATGATTTCATGACCATAAATTATTCTATCATGTAATATATAGGAGAATAACTGGAGTGATCATGCTCTATGAATAAGGAACTTTTCATGATCAATCATAGATCACATAAAGGATTTCTGGTTTGATGGGTGAGGAACATCCCACACATCTTCTAGATCGCATGAGAATTAAAATAAACTAACACTAAATTAATATAATACATTCAAAATATAAAATCTAGGACATAGATTAATGGTTAAATACTTAATAGAATAAAAAAAATGTTCTATAATCCTTATTACCCTCATGTGAACTATCCAAGGTATGAAACAACATGAGTAAATGTGGTCCATATCTCATGACACTCCTTCAGTAAGCAATTTGAGTTATTTGAAGTCATTTGGACATGTTAGAGCAATTTACACGCTCCACCTAAGAATGTTACCTTATTATCTCAAAGCCCCTAGGATCTCTATCATATCCTTTTGATTTCCTTTAGATATATCACCTAACACACATTATGGAACCTTATCATGTCAGCTAAGTATCCATGTAGCACTCAAGCATGTCAACTAGCTCTCGCAATTCCCTACGGGAAAGCCAACTAGGTCACATGATTTACTCCATACATATCAACCAAGACCTATGGAAACCTCTAAGACATTTCACACTAACTCTCATTAAATCTTCTATATGTTTCATCCATCTCCTATGGTGAAACTTGGGAGAGTCAAATGGATCATCTGACACCCTCTAGATGTGTCAGTAAGGTCAACTAATGGCTTCTAAGAAAAACCCTATGGGTATTGGGATTTATTTTGGAAAATTCATCCTTGATCATGGGATAACCTTCATGCATGTCACCCAGGTAATACAAATTCCTTTTGACAGGACAACTGGATTATTTAATTTTCATTGGATAATTCAAGGAAGATACTCTCCTACATATTAAGCAAGCAATCAAAGCATGATAGGCGGACAATCAGCACATGGAAAGCAAGAAAGAAGACCAAGTAATATGGAATCCTAGGATTTAATAAACTTATTCATCCTTGGTGTGTAAGCTCTGAATACAAGGTCAACCTTAGTGTGTAATACCCATATAGGGAACTATGGTGACTTTGATTCCTTCCACAACATGGATATTTAAGAAGCCTCCTAGAGGATTGAGCTCCATGTTTACCATCCAAGGTAGATCCCATCATATAAGTCCCACATCCACAATAAATGAAATTGATTACCTTCCATACCATTTTTCTCACAGTGACCATGGATTATGTGGTCTTAGGGAGTTACAATGATCATATCATATACACTATAAACCACAATAAAGACTATGGAAACCTCAGTGTGTAATCCATGATCAAGAAAACTGTGAGAAATCTGATTACTATTATAATCTTGATACGTAGGATGCCTCCCTGGGTCATGTGATCATTATTAAACATCTCAATGTTTTTCCTAGTGCATAAGCCCCACATCAATGTCATGTGAGACTATTTACTTGTTATCCCTTGTTTCTCACACCGAGCATGGATCACGTGGTCTTAGAGAGTTTTAATAGTCATATCATTCACATCATGAGTCCCCTTCATCCATTGAACCATAATTATTTAATATCTAATAAGTGGAATGACACATTCACCTCCACATAAGAGAATATACCTTGTTTCCAATCCGAAGGGTGTGAATAAACTACGAGAAAACCGATTCTGTCTATAACTAGGATATGTAGGATGACTTTCTAAGGACCAAGTTCAAATGGGAACCCACTTCAGTGAAAGTACATTTATTCCTCTAACATATTCACTATCAAGACCCAATCATTCCCAAGGGCTGACCACTCCACCTCACCCTTTAGTGGACTAAGAAAACAAATGAACTGTGAAAACTCTAATTCTCACTATAATCGGGATATGTAGGATGCATCTTAGGGAAACGAGCATGAATACCCAATGTCTTCAAAGATATGTATATGTCCATTCCACATAATTCTAAACAGTACATTCTCAATGAACTACATGGGTTTTGATTAATGTGAAAACCAGGATACATAGGATGCCTCATAATATCTCAATCCCCTCCTAGGGATGTTAACTGCATCCTTACATGGAAAACATTGTTGAAGCTCTTGGTTATAGTACTTTAGTACATGGGAAGCCTCCCATTAATGCAAATGGATCTAGAACCTTGGATACAAGTAGATGGATTCAAAAATGAGAACCCTAGTATTTTTATAAGAGGGTGACTTAACCTATCATGGGTTTTTTAGGGTAATTGGTCCGGTATCGAGATTACGAATATATTAACAAACATATATTAACTCTATAAGATATTCTCATAGTAGGCAACAATTCCACCAAATGGGTGTGATGAGCCTGACCTCCCATCCTCTCAACCAATGCGAGTCTCTTAGTTCTATCTGGACTGAAAACCAATGTGACCACCTTCCTTTATAAATGAGGTCTATACCAACTTATGAATAGAGGAAATGTTTGGAGATTCAATGTTTGACTATAAAAATGGAAATCCAGATGCGAAAAATTAATCAAGGACAAAAACCCCCATAACAAAATTATTCGATAGATCCCATACACGTTGCCTCTGTAACAACCCAGGTAAATAAAGAATATGACATTTTTATATTTATGCATATTTGTGAATAAAATATTAATATTACTTTAAAGGGGATGCTATTCTCGATGACATACCCAATATGCAACAACGAGTTTCTTGGAAATCTTACGTTGCACTCTAATAATAAAATAATATTATTTTAAATGGTAGTTAATGCCTAGCCGTTGTAATGGAGGAAATGAACAGAACTAACTAAAAAATGATTATATATGTTTGTCAAATATTTTAACTCTTTACAATAAATGTTAGAGCATTAAAAATGAGAATGAATCCAATTTTAAGCGTAAACATTCTAATATTCTTTAAAAGGTTGATTAACCACCTTTTGATGGAGAACCTCTTTTAAATCCCCTTTTTGACAATTTTATGTGTTATATTTGACAAAATAAAATTCCTATTTAGAATCGGGACATCAAAATATACTTTGTGTAAATTTTTGGTATCTTTCCGATAAAGTTCAATTTTTAATGAATAGTGAAAATGTTGTATTTTAATTCAAAATCTCTTTTTAATCTAATTTATTTATATGATTATATTATCTTTTGAATTTTTTTAAAGTAAAATTAGAATATATTTTTACCATTTAATCCAATAGTGGTCGTTGGAATTAATTTCACTTTGAAATCAGACTTAAACTAGTGTCAATCTTTTGATACTTATTGTTTCATAAAAACACGCTATTTGCTCTGACAGTGGGAATTAATTATTAAATTAATTAATTGAACTTATATGTTTTGAATTTTGTAAAATATACTTCATTTTTGAATTCGGAATATTAAATATAGCTTAGGGTGAAGTTTTGGTATTTTTCTGAAAAACTTCAATTTTTGATGAATAGTGAAACCACTAAGTTGTACTTAAAAAACTGATTTTTCGTTTAAATGAAATTTTACCACCTCTGTGTTTTGAATTTCAAAAATCCAACATACATGATTGTCATTAAGAAGTAAAATGTGGTTCAATGGGATTAAAATATTTTTTTGGTGAATAGTAACTTTTAAGTTTTTAATCGTGATTAGAGGTAATTAGTGTAGTTTAAGGTAAAAATAATGTTTTAATAATATGAGATGAGCTTGAAACATGTCCTACCCTTATTGGATGTGTCATGGCTGACACAGACAATCCATGCGTCAACTTGGGGACCCCATGGAGCCACTTTGGAAGGAAAATGACATTAATATCTTTTTATTTAATGTTAAAGTAAAAATGTCACAAACATGAGTTGTTTTACTAAAACAATTTTTAAGTGGGGTTATACAAGTCAGATGTTTGACTATAAATAGTCATTGGAAAGATAAAAATATTTCCTACATCATAGTAGTTTTTTATTATTTTTAGACATTAAATAAATTAAATTATTTATGACATCATGATGATGCAGCGATTGCCTCATTATTTAACGATTTAAATCAAATGAAAAGATAATGTATCATCTAAGACCTACACTTGTCAAAAACCTATTTTATGGGTATATTTAGAACCATTATCACCTTATCCTCAAATTATAACAATGTGGGACCTTTTAAATCCGAAACGCATTTTCAAATAAAGTAACATTTCTTAACTTTCCAAGAGTGCCCCTCCTCTCCTCTTATAAAAGGCCCCCACCTCTACCACCTTACACACACCTCTCAAGCCTTTTTATCGGCCAAAACATGCCCCTTTCATCTCTCCACATAACGTTCTTCATCATTGAAGCCTCACATTGGGCAGAATCCTTTCCAAGGAAGCCTTTGAGCTTAAATCAAAGAGAGTTACCCGTTTTAAAGGTAGTGTTTTCTCTTGTGTTCTTATGTTTTATTTTGTTTCTCCAACCCCCTAAACTCTTTTTATTATTTTCTTTTGTAACAACACCAGTATCTTAAATATACTAGGATGTTGTTATGTGAAGTATTCGAGCTACACTTACACACACCTTCGTCTAATGGTTAAAGAACATACTGTTTCTGTGGTTGGCGATTTTCTGCCTCACGAAACGATGATTGTTCAATATTCTTTTAACACCTTTAAATGTGGCCATTATGACATCACTGTATTTTATATATTATATATATGGTATTTATGTTTACTATATTCTTATGTATTTTATATTTAAAACATACCTTTATTATTTTCATGTTCTGCAAATGCGATAATTTCATATGAGGAAGTGTGGACTACCGCCCCCTCAAGTGATGTGACTCGTACATGCAATACATGGAATGTATAAAGAATGAAATTAATGAAAACATTTGACCTATATAACATATATATTATACTATAATTATAATATATATATATATATCATTTATTTTTAATTCCATTAATATGACAAAAAAATGAAAGTAGCTTTCATGTGTACGTACGTCCTACCATCTCCATGAACGGTGCTTTTTGTTTTTTATCTACAAATGATATGGAATAGTATAAAATGAATATGTACTGGATATATATTATATTTTAATCATTAATACTATTCTGGAAATTATTTACTTATAACTACATGGGCAATCATTTTTCAAACAAGTTCATTTTTGACTCATGTACCAAACATCGACAAAAACGTCTGATATGAACTAACATTATTAAACAATTATTATAACATTATAATATGTGATATGAACTGAATAATAATCTTTAAATGTGGTCCTTATGCAATTATAAATTGACCAATGTTTATTATTCATGAATTTAAATAAATGAACAAGACAAGTCGGACTTGAGGTAAGGGATCCTAAACCTCTCTTTCTTTTTAAGTACACTCTTTTATGTCATTTCTTTTAAGCCAATATTTCTTATGTTTGGGTATGTTCTTTTATATTCCTCATAATTTAATTTTTATGTTCATATTATGAGAGACCCTACTTTCTCTCATCAATCCATTTTTTAAGTTTTGATTGGCGCTGTTAGGCTGCCGAATTTTCGTAAGGGATCTTACTTCTCTCTTTCTTTTTTAGTACACTATTTTATGTCATTCCTTTTAAGATCATCTTTCCTGTGATTGGGATGTTCTTTTATATTACTCTTACTATAATTTTTATGTTCATATGATGAGAGACCCTATTCTATCATCAATCCATTTTGGAAGTTTTAAGTGGTGCCGTTAGGCTGCTGAGTTTTCGTAAGGGATTTTTCATCTCACTTTTATTCCCGTGAGATTTATGCTACATTTGACACAATTTCCTCTGAGTGTTTTATGTACTATCCATTATTTTACTCATTGTGTAATATAATTTCATTTATGAGTATTTACATAAATGTTGTATTGTCCTTCTTTCACGGGGTGTATGTTTCAAAAGATACCCATGTCGGTAAGGGAAACTTTCACCCACCTCTTTTTTTAAAAGACTTCTTTTGTTATGTCTTTTAATTCACATAATATTATATTGGGATATTTACTTCTATATACTTATTGATTTAAATTTTATGTCCAAGTGATGAGATACCCTTTTTATCTCTCATCAACTCATTTTCTGAATTTTGTAGTGACGCCGTTAGGCTGTCAAATTTTTACAGGGGAACTTCTTAACCCAATTTTGATTCTTTTGGATAAGCTTATACACCTTGAATATGTCGTTCTATGAACATGTGTTAATAAACTCTGATTGTTTTACACTTAATATCTACTTATATTTGGTGTATTAGTTTGTCACAAATAATTATGTAATTGATTTATCCTTAATCCAAGGATACCATCTTTGTAAGGGACTTCGTCTCGATCTCCATTCATTGAGGCATATTTTGTTTTATACACAAACTTATTTTATATGGTTTATAAACCCCTTTGAATTTTACGTTTATCCAAAAGAAATATTTTTTATACGAAGCGTTTTACTAAATGAAAAAAGGGAATGTTTTGTCGTATGTATGCGGTGATAACCACTTCTCCGCCGCTGTGACCATTATTTGAGTTTTGGCTTCCTCTAAAAGCCATAACTTTTTTTAAATAAATATAAATACCATGTTTTACTTTTATTTTATTTTGGTATTGAAAATGGTTTTCATAATGTTTTTATATCAATGTGTTGTATTGATATCTTGTGACTGAAAAGTGGAAATGTTATGTTTTCTTTATGCATGTTTTATGTGATACGATTATGTTATGGTTCTTGGGCATTATTATTAAGACGGGTGGTTCCATGAAAAACTAAGGGCGGGTGATCCTGATATATCTCTCCAATTAATTGGGTAACGCGAAGGGGTTAAACGTTAAGGTTTCTCCGAAGAGATTTATGGAATATACTGTGATGGGTATTCCAAACGTAACCAAGAGGGTTACCCCCTACGTAAGAATGTTATGAATGACTCAAGTTACCTTTACGTATTATGATTTATATGATTTATTCATGATTTTATGGGATATGTTAAAGTGCTTATGTTTTATGTGTAAAGTATGATTTCATTATTATGTATACATGTACTCAATGCTTCCTTTCCATATTTTTATATCCCTTACTGAGAATTTTATGCTCATCCCAAGTTTTTGAAATGTTTTTCACAAGTCAAGGGAAAGGTACATGATATGATGATAGTGTCAAGGAAGTGTCAAGAAATAATGCATGTTTTATTTTAAATATGTTTCTGTTGATGGGGAAAAATGAGTACTATCTTTTATGTAACCACTTTGTTTAAATATGGGATGTAATTCATGATTTATGATCTAATTCTCTAAAAATCTAAATCTGAAAAGATCCTCAACGTGAATTATTCATTTAATTCATTATTAAGTAAGGTTTAAGGCTGGGGCCTTATAGTTAGTATCAAAGGTCGGTTTAGACAACTTTAGGGATTAGGAGTTTTTGTTAGACACATGATTAGTCCCTATATCTATTATTTCAGTTAAATCCTTATTTTATAACTTTTTTCAGGTCAAGTAAAGTCGGTTATGAATGGAAGGAGAAGGATATCAAATGACATTCCTATCTCTTCCTGATGACAAGCTTGCAATAATTATTGCAAAGTCATGTTTGGATGACTGTGAAACTTTTTCTAGCATACAACTCACTTGCAAGAAGTTGTTTGAGATATCAAACACCTCCACTATACCTCGTTATCATCTTGGATCATGGGTTGTATTTAGACAAATAATATTTTCACAATATTCTCATATTTTCAAGAAAGGTAAATATTATCAAGTTATTTTCAAATATTTTACCTTATCACAAGAATTTGAAGCATATTATGATTTTAAAAATGGTGCTGAGGAAGGAGACCCTTGCGCAACCTATTTATATTTTCTTTTAAAATATAGTCTCTCAGCACATACTTATGGTATTTTAAAATGACCAATAATAGAAAGTTTCAACTCAAATTCTGTCCGACTATTTTATAGATATCATGTTTTATCAGATGTTTTGGAATTATATGTCATACATGATTATTTTCCAAAACTGTTTTTCTGTGAACACCCATATGACTTATGTTGTACAAGGAGTATTTTGATGGAGGAATAAAATGATTTTGAAGGATATATAAATCATTTTTGTAATGCATGGGAATTATAATGTTGTGAACAAGATGACGATGAAACCGAGTGGATGCCATGATCAAGGTATGATCTTATTCATTTTGGGAATCATTTTATTTTATCTTATGGTGGTGAAATAAGACTTCAAGAATTAAGATGTTGAGCTTGTAATGAATTTGGATTAAAATGAGAGGTATAAGGAAACTATTGAGATTAAAACTTGTTAGGGATATTTTTGGATTTTTATAAAAAAGGCAACACGCAGACCGTGTGACAACCCGTCGCATCGGACAAAGCTGCGGGAATCGAACCCACAACCAGAGTGCAACTGGTATTTATCGCCTACCACTGGACTACGTGAAGTCCTTGGTTAGTATGACTGATTCTTTTTAGTTAGATGATTTTATTAATTAATAGTAAGTTGATTTTGGGTTATCTATGGAAATTTATTAACCTATCATGGAGGATATGTGATTAGGTTAATTACTTTTCAATACGAGACTTTAAGAGCAACTGATGTTGTTTGGAGGTAAATGATACGATTTAACTTGGAAGACTATGTCACTAAATCCTTCAGATATTTGGGTTTCAATCTTAGTTTGGTTTAATTTAAAGAATCTTATGGACAAATTGTTTATTGAATGGTCCTTGTTGAACTTTGGGTTTTTTTGGACAAATTTTGGAGATTAAGAATAGATTTTATTTTTCTAAAGGGTTATCCTTTTCTGGATTATCTGATCTTGTACTAACCTTTTTAGTTTTGGTTTTGGTTAATGTCTAAAGACATGGGAAGTATATAGTTCTATTTTGTGGATTAGGTTATTCTCTAGAATTTGATTATAGTACTCTTAATGTGAACAAGTCTTCCTAAATACTCGTCTTTTGGAGAAAATATGAGTTTGTGTAAGAAATCTAGTAAAAGTTGAAAGTCAAAATGATAAGTGATTATGTTTCCTTATGAAGAAATTACTCAATAAAAAGAAACTTAAAACAAAAATGTTTTCTATTAACTTTTTTTACTGGGGAATCGAATATCGTTTAACCCATCACAAGTTTGTGATTTTCTTGTGGTTAACTTTCTCCTCAAAATGTTTTCTATCACTCTCCATTAGAATATGAACCTATATTTTCTCCTCCATATCCATGTTTTCCTTCATAGAATCCTAGTATGGGTTAACACGGGTGACCTCTGTACTTATCATTCTTTTTTTTAAGTGATTGTTTTACCGACTCTTGTTCTGATGTGGTACTTTCAAGGATGTTTCCAAGCCCAATTTTAAAATTGCGAGGACGCAATTCCCAAAAGTGGGGAAGGATGTAACACCCCAGGTAAATAAAGAATATGACATTTCTATATTTATCCATATTTGTAAATAAAATATTAATATTACTTTAAAGGGGATGCTATTCTCGATGGCGTACCCAATACGCAACAACGAGTTTCTTGGGAATCTTACGTTGCACTCTAATAATAAAATAATATTATTTTAAATGGTAGTTAATGCCTAGCCGTTGTAATGGCGGAAATGAATAGAATTAACTAAAAAATTATTATATATGTTTTTCAAATATTTTTCCTCTTTACAATAAATCTTAGAGGATTAAAAATGCGAATGAATCCAATTTTAAGCGTAAACATTCTAATATTCTTTAAAAGGTCGATTAACCACCTTTTGATGGTGAAACTATTTTAAATCCACTTTTTTGACAATTTTATGTGTTATATTTGACAAAATAAAATTCTTATTTATAATCGGGATATCAAAATATACTTTGTGTAATTTTTTGGTATCTTTCCGATAAAGTTCATTTTTTAATGAATAGTGAAAAATGTTGTATTTTAATTCAAAACCTCTTTTTAATATAATTTATTTATATGATTAAATTATCTTTTGAATTGTTTTTAAAGTAAAATTAGAATATATTTTTACCATTTAATCCAATAGTGGTCTTTGGAATTAATTTCACTTTGAAATCGGACTTAAACTAGTGTCATTCTTTTGATACTTATTGTTTCATAAAAACACGTTATTTGCTCTGATAACGGGAATTAATTATTAAATTAATTAATGCAACTTATATGTTTTGAATTTTGTAAAATAGTCTTTATTTTTGAATTCGGAATATCAAATATATCTTAGGGTGAAGTTGTGGTATTTTTCTAAAAAACATCAATTTTTGATGAATATTGAAACCACTAAGTGGTACTTAAAAAACTGATTTTTCATTTAAATGAAATTTTACCACCTCCTGTGTTTTGAATTTCAAAATTCCGACATACATGTTTTTCATTAAGAAGTAAAATGTGGTTCAATGGGATTAAAATATTTTTTTTGGTGAATAGTAACTTTTAAGTTTTTAATCGCGATTAGAGGTAATTAGTGTAGTTTAAGGAAAAAATAATGTTTTAATAATATGAGATGAGCTTGAAACATGTCCTACCCTTATTGGATGTGTCATGGCCAGCCAAGAAAATCCATGGGTCAACATGGGGACCCCATGGAGCCACTTTGGAAGGAAAATGGCATTAATATCTTTTTATTTAATGTTAAAGTAAAAATGTTACAAACATGAGTTGTTTTACTAAAACAATTTTTTAGTGGGGTTATACATGTCAGATGTTTGACTATAAATATTAATTGTAAATCTAAAAATCTTTCCTACATCATAGTATTTTTTTTATAATTTTTAGACATTAAATAAATTAAATTATTTATGACATCATGATGATGCATCGATTACCTCATTATTTAACGATTTAAATAAAATGAAAAGATAATGTAAAATCTAAGACCTACACTTGTCAAAAACCTATTGTATGGGTATATTTCTAACCCTTATCACCTTATCCTCGAATTATATCAATGTGGGACCTTTTAAATCTGAAACTCATTTTAAAATAAAGTAACATTTCTTAACTTTCCAAGAGTGCCCCTCCTCTCCTCTTATAAAAGGCCCCCACCTCTACCACCTTACACACAACTCTCAAGACTTTGGCTCGGCCAACCCCTTCCCATTTCATCTCTTCGCATCCCTCTTTTCATCATTGAACCCTCACTTTGGGCAGAATCCTTTCCAAGGAAGCCTTTGAGCTTAAATCAAAGAGAGTTACCCGTTTTAAAGGTAGTGTTTTCTCTTGTGTTCTTATGTTTTATTTTGTTTCTCCAACCCCCTAAACTCTTTTTATTATTTTATTTTGTAACAAAAACAGCATATTAAATATACTAGGATGTTTTTATGTGAGGTATTCAAGCTACACTTACACACACCTTCGTCTAATGGTTAAAGAACATACTGTTTCTGTGGTTGGCGATTTTCTGCCTCACGAAACGATGATTGTTCAATATTCTTTTAACACCTTTAAAGGTGGACATTATGATGTCACTGTATTTTATATATGATATATATGGTATTTATGTTTACTATATGCTTCTTTATTTTATATTTAAAACATACCTTTATTATTTTCATGTTGTGCAAATGCGATAATTTCATATGAGAAAGTGTGGACTACCGCCCCCTCAAGTGATGTGACTCGTACATGCAATACATGGAATGTATAAAGAATTAAATTAATGAACATATGTGACCTATATAACATATATATTATACTGGAATTATAATATATATATATATCATTTTTTTTAATTCCATTAATATGACAAAATAATGAAAGTAGCATTCATGCGTACGTACGGCCTACCCTCTCCATGAACGGTGATTTTATTTTTTTATCTCCAAATGATATGGAATAGTATAAAATGAATATGTACTGGATATATATGATATTTTAATAATTAATACTATTCTGGAAATTATTTACTTATAACTACATGGGCAATCATTTTTCAAACAAGTTCATTTTTGACTCATGTACCCAACATCGACAAAAACGTCTGATATGAACTAACATTATTAAACAATTATTATAACATTATAATATGTGATATGAACTGAATAATAATCATTAAAGGAGGTACTTAGGCAATTATAAATTTACCAAAGTTTATTATTCAGGAATATAAAGAAACGAACAAAACAAGTCGGACATGAGGTAAGGGATCTTACCCCTCCCTTTCTTTTTAAGTACACTCTTTTATGTCATTTCTTTTAAGCCCATATTTATTATGTTTGGGGATGTTCTTTTATATTCCTAATACTTTAATTTTTATGTTCATATGATGAGAGACCATATTTTCTCTCATCAATCCATTTTGGAAGTTTTGATTGGCGTCGTTAGGCTGCCGAATTTCGTAAGGGATCTTACTCTTCTCTTTCTTTTTAAGTACACTCTTTTATGTCATTCATTTTAAGCTCATATTTCCTATGATTCAGAATTTATTTTATATTACTCTTACTTTAATTTTTATGTTCATATTATGAGAGACCCTATTCTCTCTCATCAATCCATTTTGGAAGTTTTAAGTGGCGCCGTTAGGCTGCCGTGTTTTCGTAAGGGATTTTTCATCTCACTTTTTTTCCCGTGAGATTTATGCTACATTTGCCACAATTTCCTTTGAGTGGTGTATGTACTACCCATTATTTTACTCATTGTGTAATATAATTTCATTTATGAGTATTTACATCAATGTTGTATTGTCCTTCTTTCACGGGGTGTATGTTTTGAAAGATACCCATATCGGTAAGGGAACCTTTCACCCACCTCTTTTTTTAAAAGACTTCTTTTGTTATGTCTTTTAATTAACATAATATTATGTTGGGATATGTTATTCTATATCTTTATTGTTTTAAATTTTATTCCAAAGTGATGAGATACCCTTTTTATCTCTCATCAACTCATTTTCTGAATTTTGTAGTGACGCCGTTAGGCTGTCAAATTTTTGCAAGGGAACTTCTTAACCCAATTTTGATTCTTTGGGATAAGCTTGTACTCCTTGAATATGTCGTTCTATGAATATGTGTGAATAACCTTTGATTGTTTTACACTTAATATCCACTTATATTTGGTGTATTAGTTTGTCACACATAATTATGTAATTGATTTATCTTTAATCGAAGGATACCGTCTTTGTAAGGGACTTCGTCTCGATCTCCATTCATTGAAGCATATTTTGTTTTATACAAAACCTTCTTTTATATGGTGTATAAACCCCTTTGAATTTTACATTTATCCAAAAGGAATATTTTTTATACGAAGCGTTTTACTAAATGAAAAAAGGGAATGTTTTTGTCGTACGTATGCGGCGACAACGACTTCTCTGCCGCCATGACCATTATTTGAGTTTCGGCTTCCTCTACAAGCCATACCTTTTTTTAAAGAAAAATAAATACCATGTTTTACTTTTATTTTATTTTGGTATTAAAAATGGGTTTCATAATGTTTTTATATGAATGTGTTGTATTGATATCTTGTGATTGAAAAGTGGAAATGTTATGTTTCCTTTATGCATGTTTTATGTGATACGATTATGTTATGGTTCTTGGGAATTATTATGAAGACGGGTGGTTCCATGAAAAACTAAAGTCGGGTGAGCCCGATATATCTCTCCAATGCATTGGGTAATGCGAAGGGGTTAAACGTTAAGGTTTCTCCGAAGAGATTTAGGGAATATACTGTGATGTGTATTCCAAACGTAACCAAGAGGGTTACCCCCTATGTAAGAATGTTATGAATGCATCAAGGTACCTTTACGTCTTATGATTTCTGTGATTTATTCATGATTTTATGGGGTATGTTAAAATGCTTCTGTTTTATGGGTAAAGTATGATTTCATTCTTATGTATACATGTAATCATGTTTCCATTCCATATTTTTATATCCCTTATTGAGCATTTTATGCTCATCCCAAGTTTTTGAAATGTTTTTCACAGGTCAAGGGAAAGGTACATGATATGATGATAGTGTCAAGGAAGTGTCAATAAAGAATCCTTGTTTTATTTTAAATATGTTTCCATTTATGGGTAAAAACGAGTAATATCTTTTATGTAACCACTTTGTTTAAATGTGGGATGAAATTCATGATTTGTGATCTAGTTCTCTAAGACTCTAAACCTGAAAAGATCATCAACGTGAATTATTCATTTAATTCAATATGAAGTAAGGTTTAAGGCTGGGGCCTTATAGCCTCTTTCATTAAAAAACAATAACCCACAAAAAATTCCCTGTAATTATTTATATTTTCTATGTGATAACTAAATTTTCATTACCATAAATCTCAATAATTTAAATTTTCTGGGATCTTAAAATTTTAAAACATCTCACGACATTTCTTATTGAAATATTGTAATATAATATTTAAGTATTATATGTAATACATTTCTCCTCCATAGAACCAATGTATCTTCATTCATGTTTCAATGATATTTTCATAAACATTAAATCCTTTTATTCATGAATTCAATATATTTATAGTTTCTAGTATGTATATGATTTAATAGATTCATCATTTGTAGTATGTGACTCTTTAATTTGTTTCATATTAATTCATCATTAAACTGACCAAAATCATGATAAAGAAATCAAGATATATCCTTTTCATTAAAGGAAATTTGACCTGAAAATGAAGGAATTTAAAAATTATTCATAACAAATAATTATGGAATCAAAAAATTGATATCTCACATTGAAACTCCCTTTCCATCATGAAATATAGACACCTAAAAATTTATGGATTTTTTGATGATTAATTTATCATGTCTTAATCCTAGGAATACGGGCCAACCATCTTCCCATCAAAATTCACTTAAGATATATAAATATAAAAGAATATATTTTTTACCAAGAATTTTATCAAATATTTTTCTATTCATATGACTATTTGTATGAATATTTTTTCATGGGATTGCGAACATAAAGAAAAAAACAGATCTTAATGGTTTGACTAGATAAATAGTTAATTGACCATGATGATTACCATTGCCAATGGAAAATAAAGACAAATCTGGATCAACCATAACATAATCATCCATGATGTGATCAACTAAAGTTATAAATCCTGATCCATTATGACAAATTTTCATACAATGATGCAGTAAGTGGAATAAACACATGGAATCATCCAACCGACCATTCCTATATCATTCTAAAAACTCTCAACCTTTTTTTAAATTGAATGAGAGCCTTCTTGAACTATTTTTATACATCCTCAAACAGCTCAAAAAATATTCACTTTTAGTAATGAATACTCCATCACCATCATCATAATGATAAATTTTTTTTCAAAATAAATTATCTACGGTAACTTTAATCATTAAACATATTTTTTTTCATTTAGCATGAATATACTGTAAAATGATATATAATATCAAAATATTCCAACATAATATTCCATGATGTTCCTTTTAGTTTGGATACACTTAATTAGGATAACTAAATTATTTGAAACTACATCATTATCATCACAAGAAGTGGTTATAAGATTGATCTAATATTGAAAGATACATTTCATATTGTCATTACTTGACAAAGAATACAACTCATAGAAAGCTATAACAAAAAATTCCTTAATTTAATTTTATTGAAATACTCAAAAAAGTAGTTTTAAACACATGCTCCTCCCATTTATTTCTCCTCCCCCCTTATTATAAGTTTTTCATTTCAACTTCTCTTCCCATAATTGACATGAAATATAATGTACTTGGTAAAGGTACATCAATCCATTCCAATGAAAATTTCCTTAAACCCTTATACTCTAATTACACTTGATCCACGCTCGATATAAAAAAAATTGGTTTTGGTCGAAAAGAAATGATTTCACTTATAAAATAATATGATACCAAATAAAATGAAATAACAAAAATACTATATTTAATGTGTTTTAAAACTAAATTTATAAGTTTCAAGTGATACCAATTGATATATAATTTTATTTCCAAACTAAATTTCATGTACCCACTTTAATATATATATTCATACATTATAACATAATTGTTTTTGCAATATCCTTGTGACATCGTAAAACATTACCTCTTATGTTACTAATTAATTTATTTTCTCCCCCTTTTTATTAATCTCTAATTATAGTGATCAAAATTATGTGAATTAGAATGAATAACTCTTCAATTATACTTTATTCAAGAAATTTATAGAATAAATATATATTCATGAAATAATAATTTTGGAAGATTATTCACCCTTATTCACATCTATAACCCTCAACAAGACACTCTCAAAAAATACACAAAATTTAATCCTTTAAAAATATGGATTCATGCCATATTTTATATTTATGATGCCCCAAAATAAATCTTCCTTTTATGGAAGCCAAGATTTTGATATATTTCACAACTTCAATAAGTATGATCTCATTAAACACACATTCATTGGAATATCAAATAGGAGATCAAACTAGGATTCTGTTTTCTTAATTTTATTATTTTGTGTTTATAACACACAAATAAAATTTAATATATATGATTATCCATCATATTTTATAAAATACAGTTTAAGATATCAATCCTATATGGTAAAATCTATATATAGGCAATCTAGAATTGGTTGTCATCACTTCTTCTTACATTATCCCCTAAAACCATCCATCACCTTCAATTTCCTATATTATAAATAAAAATACATCACAAAAAGGAAAATGGAATAATTTGGATCTTCGGGATTCTAAAAGTGAATAGTAATATTGATATGATTTTCTCAACCATGTTTCACTATTATTCATGATTCTACATATATTATGTAGAACCAATTTTATTTTTTTATCATGGAACCTATCATATCATATTTTTATTTTTGTGTAGATATTTTATTTTAAAAATCCGTTAGGTATAATGAATTATTAATTCTTATAATGGAGGCATATTTTGTTGGAATAATTGTTAAATATCCTTTAAAATTATTTCCAACCTCTTTGAATCTCTCTCACATTTTTCCCTTAAAAAATGTGTTTTTTTGAAACCTCTAATGAAACTCATGTTCTTTATGTGAACCCTCATTATCTCATTTATAAATATATCATGTTTTTTAATCTTCAAACATTCATGCATTCTATAAGACTACCATAAAAATTACAAAAATGTCTTTAAGACAATTGGAATAATTCGTGGAGTTTATATAGAGAATCTTATGAGTGAATTTCATCTCTTAGAAATTTTAGATGATTAAATACTTTTAAAATTACTAGGTATATTAACAAAGGATGAACCATGAGAATCCATAAAAATTCTCTTGGGAGTATTGAAATTTTAAACCCCCTTAAGCTTATTTATCATGGACGGAACTTCATTACTATATTATGATATTTTATTCTTATTATAATTTGATACATTCTATGAAGACTGTGAACCACTATTATGACCACCACTGCATAAATCATAGATATTTTTATGAACCTTAAATCCATGTGAACCAGATATATTTATCTTCATAATCTATGATTGTTTCTTCCTATATAGAGTTTTCCCTTTTGAAATGTTATTTATTTATTCTTCATCAATTACAGTATTGTTTATAAAATCAACAACATTTTTTCTAGACCAACTAGAGTACCAAAAATTATAAAAATATCCATATTCTTTTCAAAACTAATTATTTTTGTGTTTCATTAGCATGATTATTGTGGGAAATCCCCATAATTTTTAGCACTTCTTGAGGAAATGGAAGTTATAATATTTCTTCTATCTGCCAGTTATATGGTGTTGGGTTTATATTTGATTTTATTTATTCCAATTTTAATGAAATTTATATCCATACATATATATTTTTTAGATACTAATTTAGAATATTCATTAGAATTTAAAAAATATGGTACTTATTTATTTAAATCTTCTTGATAATAATTAAAAATGATTTAATGATATTATTCCCACACAAAAGAGGTATCTTATTATTAGGATCACCCTTAGAACTATATGTTGCAGCATATTATTTCTTATTGAATTATGAAGACTCAATATGTGTCACTTCAGAATTGGATAGTTTTACATTCAATTATATGAACATCATATTAAGAACACTATTGTGATATTAAATAAATCCCACCTTATTATCACAATATAAAATCATATTTACACATTCATCATCCTGATCATGGATATTTAAATGTAATAATAATATCCTTAATCTTAATGGATTTAATATCAAATTAAGTATTCTTGGCCTGAATGTTGTATTTAATTTTTATTATAATTCATTGATATTATTCTCAAAATTTTCAGTGGCCTCATACTTATCATAGATTTTATTGGGAAAATCTTTATCAAAGTTGGAGAATATCTTTTCAGACTCCTGATTAATATCTAATTTTGATTAATTTTTTAGGGATCTTCATGTATCTTATAGATCATTCAATTAAATATTTCTCTAAGATATCTTCCTCAACTTCATGTTTTGTCATCCCATTCTACTGTTTTTCAAAAATCCCAATTATTAAAGAAGGGATTTCTTTTTGAAAAAAATTTAATATGTCTTTTAATTTAAAAAAAATATATTTTTTGAATTTGAATTTTTAGGACCACTCCAACTAATGCATGTATCTTCTTTAGGATAATTTGACTACGAATTTTAACATACCACACTATCACTAGACTTCCATGATCCAATTAAAGTGAAAGCGTTGTCCAATAGCTTGGCGGTAGAATGGTATCAACTAATATTGTCATTTATTACAAGATCTAAATTCTTCACCACTATAGTATGGCTAAAATAGAACTAAATCATCTTCCTTGTTAGAAAAAAAGGACATATTCTTAAATCTCCTATTCTTTTTATTTTTCTTATTCATCAAACTATTCCATCAAACAAAATTCTGGATAGAAATAGATAACTACTCTCTAAAAAAAATACATTATTATAAATAATTAAATGAAAATTAAAATAATTAAAGGGAAAAAAAATTAAAAAAGAGAACTGATACAAGATAAACATGGCTTGGAAAACCATTGATGGGGTTGGTTGGGATATTAACCACATTAAGAGGGTGGTGAATCAGTGTCAGTAACTTTAAAACACCTTTATTAGTTTATCCCTTTTATATTTACCTATATCACATATTTAGGTGAATGGATCTCATTTTTTGTCTTCTCATTCTCTCATTAAATGCACCTACACACAAAAACACACAAATAGAAAAAAAATCCACCACTCAATTTTAGAAGGTCAATCCTTTGTGTAACCCAGTAAAACCTAAAGTCACAAAACCCAATAGTAAAGACTTATAATTGTTACACTATTTTATCCTAATAATGTAGAGTGTGTATTATAGAAACTTATTTTTTGAATCTCATACTCGTGTATATCTTTTTCCTTTACAATGAGTTGTAGGGGTAACAACCTCTTATTCTAACTACAATTATGAATGTTTCTATATTGTTGATCTGCTTCTCCTTCCTTTAATTTCTCCCCATTCTCAATAATGAGTAATTTATTTTACTACTTATATTAATTTAAAAGTTTCATGAAATAAATAATTAAACTTTTTTATGCTCAGTTATGTATAAAAAACCTCTTCCTTCATCTTCTCAATATTGAACTGAGTATTTACTTTCTTATTAGGGAACTATAATTTTACAATTAAAATTAGAAACTGTAAAACACCTTCCACTTTTATGAACATCATAGAAAATTTTAAAATTATTATACCTATTATATTCTATTATTATTATCATTTAGTGCACAATAGGATTCATTGGACCATCATCTCTCTTCCACTATCTTTTAAACATAGAATTTATTTCCAAATATTGTAGTGTTGGGTCTTTTAAATTAACTCAACATATTATTCTCTCTTGATTAATTATGTGAAAATAATTTTTCAATTTTTATTTATAACATGAAATAATATATATATATATATATATATATATATATGAAATAAAGTATCATTTCTTTTGTCTTTATCAATATTTACTGAACCACATGAATGTTTAGTTTTTAAATACATTGAGTTTAAGTAATTAAAAACCTTAAGAATTATCACATAAATATCATCAATAATATCCAAAAATATTATTGGGTTCTTTCTATAAAATCACTTCATAAAATAAAATTATATAGAATGTGTAATAAATTTCATAGGTATTAATTCTGTATAAATACTCCATGAAAGAATCTCATTCTATCCATGATAGAGGCTTCATATTGAACAACTATAATTAAGTTCATAAATATAAATTATGCATGCCTGAAACATTAGTGGGTTTGGAATCTTCATTCAAATAAAAATTTATTCAAATATTATTATTTATTAAATTTTTTAGTTGTTCCTCAATAAACCATAAAACCTTTATTTCATCCAATATGAATTCATTATTTAATGTTTTATATAAATAAATACATACAGATGAAATCTTCAATCACGACTTTTATTAGGGTTCAAAAGAACCCTAAAAATAACTTATTCTATGATTGTATTCAAATTTACTACGTGAATTATTAATTTTAATTAATAATAATCGTCATAATTTAATTTCATCATTTCAAAAAAATTCAAAATACTGTA
The DNA here is from genome assembly GCA_963277665.1 of Viscum album. Classification (NCBI taxonomy): domain Eukaryota; kingdom Viridiplantae; phylum Streptophyta; class Magnoliopsida; order Santalales; family Viscaceae; genus Viscum; species Viscum album. The sequence continues at coordinate 1,307,360,624 of OY728162.1, forward strand.
TTTCTCTACCTCTAAACTGACTATAACTACATGCACATGCGGTAATTATCACAACCTTCCCCTAATTAAAAAATGCATGTCCTCCACTATCTTCCAACAATATTTTCATTAATTTTAAAATCCTATTATCCATTCATTCAAGATATTTATTTTTCCCTTTAAATATATGATGTTTGGTCTTCAACATTAATTTCTGAACACACACTATGAATTCCACTTCATTATTTTTCATTAATCCTTCCTGAATGAGGATGTAATTATTAATATATATGTGTTTTATTGAAAATCATATTACACTGAATGGTATAAACTTATATATTCATTAGAAAAAAAATTCTAAGAAAATAAATTGATATATTTATTTAATGTTACATTTCTATAGATAATGAGAAGTAATTTATAATCAAAGTTCTGTATCACAATTAGATTTTGATGTTTTAATCTTTGTAATATTTCCAAAGACTAATTCATCCAAATTCTTCAGATATATTCCAAATTGAAAAACAACTATTTTTTACGTATAATTTCATCAGAAAATTACAAATTGACTAACTATATAAATCTAGTTCCAAGTAATTGACCATATAATGAGAAAATTGAACACTATAGATCAAGTTCATGAGTAGGTAGATTTTAGGGAAAAAAATTTAAATCAACCGCAAGAAAAATGTAGATAGATCGTAAGATAATCTACCGTATTGAAATTTAAAAAATGTATAAATATTGATTGATAATGAGAAATGAATCTATGTTGTGTCATTTTTTGGATTTAATGTACGTAAAAATAAAATCAACCATTCATGTATGATTTTGAAATTTCCAAACAAGCTTCAAGTAGATCTAAAACCTTCCCAAATGACCTCTATTATTTATCAAACAACTCAACAATCAAAATTTTATTAATCAAAACTTCATTACTATTATCTTATAGATAAAAACACTTGTTATTATAAATTATTTATGGGACATCTAAAATAATAAAATTTTTCCCTTTAGTATGAATATAATTTCTAAGCTATGATATTCTCACCAAATTCAAAAATAATATTTTAATATTTTTTTTCAATTATGATAAAACATAATAAGTATAACATTGTTCTATGGAGATTTATATTCTTCATCACAATATTGTGTATTACAATTTATATGATCATCAAGATACTTTTGTATATTGAAATTCATTAATAAAAAATAAAACCCACACAAAGTGGGTTCAACATATCCATTTATGAATCTTCTATCAAGTCCCCACCTAAAAATCATGTGTTCACTCCAAATTTTGTTTCCCCAGATTCTCTATTTATGAAGGTAGGTGGTTCTCATCACTTTTATTGGTGTTGTCTACTCCTTTATACAAACAGAATGATGGGTTTTTGCTTCATCCTTCCATGGATTACTCCTTATAGTTCATTTCCTTATCTGGGTCTCCCTCAATGATTTAATTCATGTTCATGGAACTCATTCCCATTTCCATCTCTATGTGGACACCAGTTAATTATGAAGCATTTATCTTGATATGTAATAAATCATTAATAAGGAGAGTAGTACTTATGGGAATCTCTAGGAATGTCTAGATATTGGGTATGTTGGCCACCTATAAATATTCCTCTAAGTATGGAATATCATATGATGCATCATAGGTGTGGATCCTAAGACATCCTATATCGATCATGTGGTAATTGATTCTAAGGTTATATGTCTTCCATGGATTTATAATTTAGTCATACTATCTGTATTATATAAGGTATGTATTTTGGGTTACATCACAAGTTCAATGTCCTGTGATGATGGATATGAACGTCCTATTTAGATAGATAATGGAAAGAGTTAAACATATTTTGAAGATAGGTATATGTTTAATTTCTTGAGGATAATTTTTTTAGATTATAAATATCAATGGAGTTTGATAAAGGAGGTGTGTCCATAGGTGGAAGTATTTCACACCTGGGTTTATTAATGAATGGATCATAATGGCATTTGGACATATTCTAGATGTAACAGATCCGAACAACCTGTGGATGTGGATCTGGATTGATGGATCAAGACTCCCTTTGGATATGGATCTGGGGATATGGATCTGGTATTCCCTTTGTAAGAGGATCCAATAGGTGGGACCCTAGGAGAAGGGATGTCACATTATAGTTTGGATCAGAATTATATTTTCATGTGTACTTGTATTGATGGATGAGATACACACTTTAGAGTAGTTTTTGAGAGGTGTGTCACTAGGAGGGAAGATGTCACATCTGATTTTGGATTAGAAACCCCTTTGGACATGGATTTAGAGTTATGGATCAGAACCTCCTTTGTATGTGGATCTATAATTATGGACCAAGGAGACTTTTTGAGATAGATCAAGGGTGAGGGATTAGTTAAATCCTTTGGAGGTGAGTCCAAGAGGTGTGCCCAAAAGAGGTAAGATTCCACACCTGAGCTTGTATCAAAATTCTAGTTGGAGGCGGACCTAGAGTGGTGGATAAGAACACCGTTTAGAGGTGGATTCATAAGGTGTGTCTTTTGGAAGGAAGATACCACACTTGAGATTATCATTTTTGGGATTCAACCTTTGGTAAGCATCCTATGTACCCTTTTTAGGAGACATGGTTCAAAACCCATGTAATTTGATTCCACGGTTTAATGTTGTGTTATAGGATCGATCCATTTATATTGACAACATGTAGTAAGGATGAAATTTTTTCCAAAGAAGATTATATGGGGTTCGGTATGGGGTTTTCACATAGAATATTACAATCATAAGATGATCAATACTTGGGGAACGGTGTGGGGATTTTGTGTGGAAGAGTCTTGGTATGGGTGTCACATATGATGGAAAAAAAGTTGTAATCCAATAATGATCATACATGGTGTATTATATGTTCATCACATAGGGTAAGTATATAGTTTTACTACATGTGATAATGATTTTGTCTTCTTGTTTAACATCATATGAATTCGATGTCGAGGTAGGTGGTTTTATGTCATGTAGCTCATAAATTTATGGGATCACTTATCAAGGAGGATCATGTCATAGTGAGGGGAAGATACTTAATTATGAATATACTCCAATATAGGTGCATATTTTCCCTAAAACATTTCAGTACTAGGGATTATATGACCACCGATCATGTCCCTTTTGGAGGAATAAGGTGTTGGCATAGTCGTGGAGGAGTTTTCAATTAGTAGCCTGGAATTATGGATCATATTCTCAAAATTAAAAATCCATAATGTTATTATTATTCAAAGAATAAGGTAGGATGTAGTTTTAGGAAACACATTGAATGAATTTTTCGAACACAGTATTCGGTCACACTGGTCCCATGTGGACTCGTGGAGCAACTGTACCAGTCTTCAGTTTTTATGGGGGCCTGGGCACACGACCTTTGCGAAGGGGTGTCAGTAGAAGGGAGGATCCATGGAGAGTCCTAGAATTGGGGTTTTGTGAACCTTAAATCCTAATATAGATACATCTCATGAATCTCAGGATACTTGTATATTCAATGGGCTTTCATACAAAGTATGCTTCATAAAATAGGGTGAACCTTCATTAGAGTGTAGTATTGATTCCCATAGGATTGTCTTCCTAATAGATACATTCCTCGTCATGGCTATTCCGCACTTCTTCGGCTTCAAGCTCCTCCCCCCCGGCGGGTCTACGTCGGTTTCTTCATCCGATCGTGATTCTCGGATTCCCGCTGCTTCCTTCAACCCGACGGAGGCGCTGGTGACCTGTGGGCTGGACTCGTCTCGGATTGATTCAGGCTTTCGTGGATCTGCGGCTGTGGCGCATGTATCGCGGTCCGCTGCTGTCTCCCGCCTGCGGTCGGCGGTTGAAATCCCTTCCCGATCTAAAGATGTACTGCACATATTCCCTCAGCCGAATTCAGATCTACTTGTTAGATCTGATAATTTGCACCGGCCTGCGGATGGAATGAAGGTAAACTGTGGTGAGGCGCGGTTGGCGTCTAATTTGAAGGGGAAGCTGAGTGATTCTCTGCCGGGTGGTAATTTCCCCCATTCTTATGCTGATGTTTTAACGAATTTAGCTTCCGGTCCGAAGGTGAATGGATTTAATTCCCTGGGTATGTTTAAAGATTCATGTCACAGTAGGATCCTCCGTAAAGGCGCCTCTGCTCATGTTGAAGCTGATCCAGTTGCTCTTGCTGAGAGGTTGGAAATTGGAAAACACTCTTTGATTGCACGCATTGCTCTACCTAAAGGCCAAAAACCATGGCGGCTTCAAGATTTGAGTAATCGAATTTCAATTTTGTGGGGGTTCTCCAACTGGAAATGTGTTTCTCTTGGTCAGGGGTTTTTCCATTGTCTGTTTCCTTCGGATGACTTGAAACTTCGTGCTTGGAGTATTGGAACTCTGCATTTAAAACCTGGTTGGCTCTACTTACATGAATGGTCCCTGGATTTTAATGTTTCGCGTGCAAGAAATGCCTTTTCTCAGGTCTGGGTTCGCTTGCATGGGCTGAATTGGGTCCTTTGGCATCCGAAGATTTTGCATGACATTGCCATAGCAATTGGGACTCCGATTCGTCTCGACAAGGAGACTGAAGATGTCCGTTTTGGTCACTTTGCCAGGATGTTGGTGGAGGTTGACCTCAGCTCCACATTAGTTGATAAGGTGACTCTTTCTACTCCTTCTGATAACATTCAAATTGATGTTGAATATGAGAAGAAGCCTCTCTTCTGCAATGAATGTATGGTTGTTGGACACTCCTTGGAGACATGTCGGAAGCATGTCTCATGTGAGGAGTGTGGGTTGAAGGGCCATCCAGCAAATCTCTACCGCAGGAAATCAAAGCCTTCTGTTCATGTTCATGGTGGTGATGCACTCAAGGTTCCAGCTTCCGCTGTTGCGGATGTGATGACTTCTAGGAAACCTGACTCTCATGTGTCTGATCTGAAAGGCAAAGGTCTGTTGGTGGATGTCTCTCCGGAGAAAGCTCATAGTGGCCCCTCTGTCCCTCCGGTTGTGGTCCCTGACTGTTTGCAGAGTAATGTCTCTGACCAGGCTGATGCGCAACAGGGAGTTGACTATCATCAGGAAATTCAGAAGCTCTTTCATTCTTCTGAATTGTCTAAGAAATGGGGGAGTGCATCTGAAGATGAAGGGGTGCAAGGTACCCCTATTCAGGACTTGGGCAGTGGTGCACGTGCATCTTTCAAGGATGTGGTTGTGAGTGGAAAGGAGAGGCTGACTTGTGGTGAGGCTGTACTGCCTACCCCAGTTAAAAGGAAACCAAGGAAGGATTACTCTTCAGTTCCGAGGACGGTGACCACCAGGTCATCCTCCATGAAGGCTAATGCGAATCTATCCGCAGAGCAACTGGAGCGAAGGAAGAATTATATCAGGTTGCTCAAGCAATATGAGTCCCAATCAGAATGGGAGTCAGCCGATGCAGATGATATGACCAGGTATGAATGTGATGCTTATGACTATTCTGACATGTAACCTCGCCCTCTTTCCTTGTTTGTTTCTGAACTTTTCTTTTTATTAATAAATTTGCGGACTTTGTGTGTAAAAAAAAAAAACTCATTTACACATTAGGTTGACACTCTCAAGGATAAAGGGATTTGGGTTTGTGATGAATCGATACCTTGGGGAATCCATTTTTTTCTTTCACTTGTAAAGCATACATGGTTCGTGAAAAGGGAGTGATTTTCAGAAGTCAATTGGTCATGATTAATCCCTAATAAGTCATAATGAAGGGTATATTTATATAAATTGGTGTTTAACTATAATATGAGTCCATCATGATGCATTATTATCTTTTTTAATGGATGGGATCCATGATTTTTAATGTCTATGTATGAAGATTTTTTTTAGGACTCTGTGTGAGTGCAAAGACATTTGCGACTTCGAATGATGCAACATGGAGATTACCATCATGAATCCATGTGGTTATGAATCACATTGTGAAGTATGATTGATGCTTCGTAGAGATTACTGTCAGGTCTCTTCTTGGTTGGGGCCTTCTCCATCATCAACCGTTTGTGAAGGAGGGGATCTTAATAAAGTATAACCCTTATAGAGATTTTGGGTCGTATTGGCATTAGTTCAACCCAAAATAGTCATGTAATCCTTGAATATTTCCAATAAATAAGTATATAATCATCAACCCGCCCTAGAAAATTAAGATTATGGTGGAAACAAGGAGGTTATGATTCGGGGGAAGAATACTAAAAAATGGAAATAAAATCTTGTTTATGAAACTCATTCATGGATCTCATTCATGATGTCTACTTCAAAAATACCATTTTGAACCTATGGTCTACCGTAAATCTATAAATAGGGGAGGGGTACCATTAAAGGAATACTATAATTTCCTGAAGAGAAAATATTATGCTCTCTTTTCATAAAGTTCACACCCTTTTTGAGTGATTTGTGATTTCGATACCAATTTCTCATGATGCTCACCATCTCGAAAAAATTATCTTCTTGAATAGTTCCACATGAATAGTTCTAAATGAAATCCAACTTCCCAAAATTACCTCTTTGAACCTAACATTCAAGAAATGGTCTCCCTAAAAATATCTTCACAAAATAGACCTAGAATAACACCTAAGAGTTGATCAAAATGGTCACTAAAGGATTCATTTATTCTATAACACATTGAGAATAAATGGATTAAAGTTTAATGAATGGGGAGAGTGTTTGGGGAATCTCAAATCCTAAATCACTAATTTCAATACAAATATAATATTAAAAGTATTACACTCTGTGAAATAGGTTTCCACTTTATGGATTTTTCATAAAGGATGATGTATTCATCCCTAAGGTGAACACAAACAACCCTAAATTTTTTTTATGAAGAATGTAGGGATAGTACTAGTGGTGAAGGGACACTAGGGTACACATCCACAAGGGATATTCACTAAAGATAGTGGACCCTATCTGAAACGACATAAGAAATATTGATAGGGAGAAACTGGAAGATGAGACACCCCCACCCCCTGTAATATGAGATGATTCTCATGGGGGTATTAGGGGGATCTGGTTAAATGATTGATAGACAACTGTTACATGTACCAATATATAAATTTCACCAATAAATGGACTAGGGTTTCTGCATCATGATTTGATTTATAGGATGATCTAAAGGAATCAGGGCTCTTTAAGGGAGCATGGGCCTCATAGTTTCCTGTCAACCACAACATGAATATCACACATGGGTTGTTGAGAAGGTAGTCACCAAGGACTAAAACTTTCCATCCTAATCTTGGTTTGGTTGAAATCATTCTATGTTATCTTCACTATATTGATGGGATAATAATCCAAGGGGTGATTTATGAAAAGTTCCTACCCAAAAAGAATGTTTGGGAGGACCTGGACCAGTTGTCAATCCTAGAGAAGGTGCAACTAGACCTAGTCCACGGGACCAGTGAGTAGAAGTTAGGGACAAAGTACAAACCAATCAAGAAATGGCTCGAATTTTGTTGAGTGGCCTAATGGAAAATATATATAGAAGGTCATATACAATCCCCAGGTTATTCCTTTGGGTAAAGGACCACTCCTACCAGCAGATCTTTAAGGAAAGCCGGTGTTAGTTGTGTGGATACAACATAAGGACTGAATCTCCTGTAGTTCAGATAGTGGGGTTTATTTCCACTCTCGTCTTTGGTTGGATTATCCTTGGGAGTAATGAACATAAGATGATGTGGCCTAAGACCTTTATTGAGGTAGCTATACTATTGACAAGGAATCATGTTAAATTAGTTTTCCTAGTATTCGTGAAGATATAAAATATTTTCTTTCACATTAGTGAAGGTAAGACTCTGCTCTATTTTTGTGGGCCCCTCAATTTCTTGTATAAATGGGAGGTCATACAGATGGGTATATAAATACCCAAACTCAATCTCTCCTCTAACTATAAACTTTAAACCAACAATTATGAATGTCGTCTAGAGTCAACCACTATTTTTTGTCCTATTGGATGTGCGGGAAAGGGCTGAGATAGAAGATGGATTCATGTTTTACCCAATAACTATTCCAACAGGAACATTTTATGATGTTGGTATGGGAGACATTGACCATCAATTGAACCCTATTCCCTTCTGAGGTGAGTTAATAGTGGAAATATTCGACTGCAATGTGATCTATGATCCATACAACCCAAATAAGTTCTCAAGTTATATTAGATGCTTGTAGCAGTTAACCCCAGGGCATACATGGGCGTGAATCATTAAGTACATCCTTTTTCATGAGGTATATGTGGAATACATTTATGCATGAGGATGGTAAAGGGAGTCATGATCTTCCACCACCCACTACTGCATATAGACTCACCCATGATTATGTTTTGATCTAGGAGAGTGTGTATCTTGGGGAGATGATGGGGCACCAAACAACCTAGGTCAAGAAAGGGGATACCCCCACAAATGTGGGTTTGGGGGAGAGTGGTGGTCGTAGTGCACTGTGGAGGTAGTGTTGATCTAGTGGGAAGAGTTGCAATCGTAGGTCCTATAGTTCATTTCCTGGCATAATATGATGCTGGTGTGAGATGGGAAGTAGAATTATGTTCAACACTCTGGGGAAATTAGTCACTAGAGGAAGGATATACCTTGAGGGTGATCATAAGGGTGCATGTCTAAGGCCCTATGAAGTCAATATGTCTCCCATACATTCTTATAGATTATATTTTTACCAATTCCTTGGAGATTTTTTGACTCCACAATAGATCACCACCCCTCGGGGTCGGGGTGTGGAAGTATCTCTTCATAATTTGGATATTCCATATAGGAATGGGTAATGTAGGGGAAGGAATTCACATGTCCAATTTCAAGGTGATGAAAAACATTGTATATATAGAGGATGTGGTCTATTCTTATGTCAATTCACATCCATTGACTAACAGGATAAAGGATCCATTAGGTATGTCATACCCTCCATCTATATCTATGGTCTATATGGATGTTGGAATGGATGAAGGAGAAATATTGTTAGAGTCCAGATGAATTTATGCCAATCGAGACATAAAAGAAGATGGATATCCAACATTTGATCAGGTAAAACCTCTCATCATTTAATTCATTTTGGATGGAAACCAAAATTAAAATTATTTCCTAATTCCTTATTTTATTTGTATATAAATTGGAGAGCATGGAAGAGAGGGTGATACCTGACAAGCCTCAAGTGGAGTGTGAGGGAACCTTAATCCTTCAACCAGTGAGTGTGGTGACTCTCCAAGTTTTTTTGGACATGAGAATCTAACCATCAAATGAAGTGGTATGTGCCATTGAGGCAACATCCATAGAGGGATTTCCCTTACTATGGGGGATTACCTATGAACATGTTAGAGTTATCCACCAGACTGTACCAATCAAATAATACATTTTCTATTTTTGGACAATTCCATTACGACTCTACCTTTCTATAATTTGTTGAAACATTTTGAAATTGTAGTTTAGTTGGTTTATGGTAATAAACTACCTACATCAACATATTATTATGTGTTTTCATAGACTGAGGCAGTGATAGTAGGCACTGTTCTCTTAGTTAAAATAGCAAGCAAGGCTTAAGTGGTTCTGACAACCATGGAATGTTTATTGGAAAAGTCCAATGAGACCATGAACTATATATTATGCGTGAAATAGTGTCCATGAGAAGGTTGGGTGAGTAAATTGAAGTGGAAAATAATATCATAGTGGTACCACCAGAGGAAGTTATTAGAGATGAATCCGAAATGGAGGATGTCGAAATTGTGCCAGTGGTTAGGGGGATGGGGATGCTACATTATATGGGCAAGTCCCAGAATTTCCATTGGTGAAACCATTGGAATATATGGATAAAATTGTACCACAAATAAGGTCATCTAAAGTGTTCATAATAGTTTCATCATCCTAAGATGTTCCATTGAGGTAAGTTTAAGCTTCTACTATAGGTGGAGGGGCTCATGAGGAAGTGTTACTTTGAATATATTTTAATATAATCACACTTGAGAACATTATTTTGGATGATCAAAACACTAGGGTGTTGGTGGTATTCCCCCCACATGATCTTGTTCAACCTAAAGACTTTGGGTATTCTGGATCATATGTTGCTGAGGAGAATAAAATTGTTCATCACAATACATGGAGTTATAGTAGAACTTTATCACTCATATCTAGAAATCTAACCTATCAAGATGGGTGGGATCACTCTTCCATTGGATAGTAATCCTAGGGACTGGTTGGGTGGAATTCAAAAACCTTCATGCATTGGCTCAATAATTCCTTTTCAAGATGGCATGTGTCGAATGGTTGGTACTCAACATTTCCTAGAATAATCGTAAGGCGGATGGCTCCAAGGAGAGGATCACCCACCTAGAAGGACTAGAATATGGGCGTGTTGTCTTCTCTGCTTATCAAGATGAGATTTTAAATATTTTATGTCTTAGTTAGTGCAATCAAAGCCAATGTGGCTGAGGTGACATCCTTGGTGGATGAATGTTAGGTCGAAGAGGACCGACTGTGGATCAGGGTTGAATAAGTTCACCACAAAGATGACAATGAGAATGTAGTCCAATAAGAGCTGAATCATATCATAGGGGCCACACAAAAAAAGTTTGGATGAGTTGAAACACTATATATATGGGGTCAATATTTAGGGAAATTTTGAAAATGAGAGGCTTCAACATGTAGATGAACCTATGAACCCTTGGTTGGTTTGTGTTAAACTCTGACATTCTTGAACATGTTTCCTTCATTTCATTAATAAAATTTAATTATAATATTCAGAAAACCAATGAAAAACTGCTTATCTCATGTGATTCATTATCAGTGTGACAAAAAATTGATGGTCATGCGATTTCTTATTCATATGATATTTTGAGACAATCATCAAGAACTCAGGTCTATAATTAACAACTGAACACCAATAGTATTCGGTCCTAGAGAAGTTTTGGATGAATAATGGGGCTATCTGTAGAGCTGAATTACATTTACAACATGCTCTTGTGCATAGATTGGGAAATTCTAAGGGTTTTTATTTCTACCCTTACAAAGGGGGAATACGATAATGAACCGCTATGCAAAAAATCTAGAACACAAGTATAGTGACACGATGATGTAGGATAATTATTGACCATGTTAAAAACATAGAATTAGTACAATTTTAGATATTAATGGTGAAAATAATTGATTTTATATTATTGAACATGCTTGATACAAACTCAAAATGTCATCCAAAGTCGTCTGGGGTGTTAGCCCAAGATAGTTGGTGATCCATTTTGGCCTGGAACCATTTCCATTAGAGGGAAAATTCGAACATGTAAGAGGATGAGGATCTAAATAAGGGGGCATGGAATGAATGGAGATGAAGTCATGGAAATTAATAATGGATTCCCATAATCCATGAATTATTCCACCATGCCTTGAAGCACATTAGGTAAGCACATCGGTATGATAAAAAATTTCAATCAAATATTCCATGGGGAGATTTTTCTAAGAAAACAAGTGATAGTTAAAAGAAGAATAATGATGTAGTATGTTACCATAACTAGAGGAGAGGTATTCTTGGGTGAGGGACTAAGATGCCTCACAGTTTTACATAGTGTAATGAGGATGATAAATAGGTAGTTTAATGTCATACAGTGTGATTTTGGACACATAGTTTAATGTCATACATTGAGGATAACGTAACACAGAATTTAACATCATGTGATTGGGGCATGTTGTGTGGGGATTATTCACTAAGCTTACAATCATTTCTTCCTCATGTCTAGTCAATTGGGAATCCCATGTGCATAAAATATGGTGGGGTTACGGTTTAACATCTTCTGAAAGTATGTGTGAATCGGCGTGAATGAGGAGCATAGGGGGCCCTACCACATGTAATATTCTGAAGAAATAACATATACACATAGTTTATAGTCATAGATTTTGGAATTTGGATTTTAGATTAAGGTCTTAAATATTGGAACTAGAGTGGTCACCCTAGAAAGACAGGTTTTTCATATAAGAGTGACAACCCACAGTCAATGAGGGCCAAGGGGGCCCAATGAAAACGTAATTGATTCCTAGGGTGATTGTCCCATAGTTTGAAGTAGTGATTCAGGTAACTGGACTTGTAGATTATGTTAATAAAGTTTGTAGTTATGTAAAATAGTTTATAGTCATAATTTATGAACCACATGGTGGAATGTCTTAAAGTAATGTGTGTGACATCAATGGATAGTTACCTGACATGAATTGAGGGGCTAGGAGGCCACCCGATGCTGTACAAAACATCCTTGAGACAAATCCCAAATTATTTAAGTTCATGATTCTTAGATATATTGCAAGTATTTCATGTTCAAAATGCTTGGACCATGAGAATTCTCGAATGGGTATGTGTTGTGAAGTAGATTGACAAACCCTATGATAATTTGGGTCATGGGAGGAACTTACGCTGCACAACACATCCCTTGAGAAGAATAGAACATGTTTTTTGGTTATGATACTTGGACCTAGTATCCTACATTAAGTAATAGTGTTTATACCTTTATTTTCTCTTGTGTCACATCCTTTTTTGGGGAAGGACCCCTCCGTGATCATAATCCCACACGATCCATGCTTGATGCAAGAAACAAGGAGCACTATGGAGTTCCCATTTCTTATAGGGGACAAAATAATGAGTGGAATAAGTGATTAAAGGATCCCACATGGAAAATTGAATCTTTCAAGACCTGGATAATGATAGGGGAATAATAAATAGATAGGGGAAAACTATTGAGCATGTTCAAAGTGTAGGTTTTATACCGATGTCGGTTGGATATGAGGTGAATAAATACAGGATTGACTATTTATCATGTTCAAAACATGGGATCCATTGTTTTCTACTAAATATCCTATAAATAATGATCCCAGGATGGTATGTGATTCATTCTGGAATGATTTTATTCTATTAGGGTGCCTATATATACCAGGAGGATGATGGTCATCCAAATCGAGGAAAGAACGAATCACTAAAGAAGAAGTAGAAAATGTATTGGAAATAATTTGATGGAAGGGATGGGACTGAGATGGAATATTGGAGAATAAATTTGTATCCTATATGTATGTTAATCAAGAAAAATGTATTTCTAATACACATAATGGTAGGATATTGATTCTAGTAGGGTGAAGTCTACTGCGGTGAGGATATCAGATCATATCACATTAGAAGGCATCCTAGTTTTTCACAATAAAGTGATCATTTCATAATTTAAAATATAAGGCATATCATTTTTATATGGTATAGGGATTTATTTTAACATCGTGTGATGAAGGAATTGGTTTTAAAAATTTAATTTCATACAACTTGGACAATAGGGATAGTGACTAGTTTAAGTTCACATAGTTTCAACTATGGGGGTATGGGTGTCCCAATAAGGTTTGTGTGACATGAGATAGTGATAACCTAACATGAAGGGAGGGTATAATGGATCTGTGTCACATAAATATTTAAAAACAATACCTTAGGTTAACATCATGACACTGGGGAAGGAATGGCCCCACAAAATGTTGATGAAGGGGACTGGTCCTGGTATGAAATATTTGGGCGTCACTGTATATCCCATAAGGATGGGAATCCATCCATATGTAGTTTTGGACATAGAAAGGTATGATATTGATTCCATAAGGGGGACACCCTCTCAAATGAAGGTACCGAGTTTTCTCATATAAGGACATGAGGCATCCTGAATCTATATGGGGTACGTAAACTACTTAATATATTGTGATAATGATGTTGTTGTTTGTTAATTTAATATTTTTTATATGTGGAATCCTAGGCATCCCAATTTTATACGGGGTAAGATCAAAATTTAATTATGTGTTCTGAGGACATTTGTGTGGCTACACATTGAGATTTCCATTCTTTCCTTCCTCATATCAACCTATGAGAAAATCTAGAGCATCAAATGATTCCATGTAAATGAATGGGAATTATAACTAAAAGGAGGCCCACTGAACATTTTGGGGTGATAGGATCATAGATAATAGAGGATTATGTGCTAAATATATAGTTGGGCCTAAAACATAAAGTATATGCATCACTACATATCCCATTAGGATGGAAAAGAATCCACACACTGTTATGGAATATGATAAAGGAATGGGTTCACTAGAACACCAGTGATTAAGAAAAAAAATTAAAAAGCGGGGTGAATGCACATAGTTTAGGGTTATAGTTCTTAAACTGGGGCTAATAGATTGAAATCATAGGGCTTTGACCCGTGTAAATATCTAGACCATAAATAGGGGCCTTAAAGGATTCCCCATGCAGTTTAAGAGTTAAAACCTGATGTGAAATGATCCAAAGAGGACCTACATCACATGAAGTGATCCTAAAGTCGATTTCACATAGTTTATGTTTATAGAGTCTAGGAAATGGATAATTGTTTAAATTTATGTTTCTTAGATTATGGAAAATCTGTTTAAAGTCATTTTTCATGAACCATCGACAAAACGTTTAAATTCAATATGCATGGACTATGGGAATGTTTTTTTAATGGTAGCTTCTTCAAAAAAAAGATGTGGTACCCAATGTGAAATGATGGAATATGCCCATGTACCATAAAAGGACTAGGAAGAAAATTTTATATAGTTTAGGGTTGTAATTCATAGACTGTAGTGAAGATATCATGGAAAAAAATTAATTCATGATGCTTGGATTGGAATGATGACTGTATCAAGGGTATCTGTGTGGAACTAAAGAGGTAAAACCAAATTTTAATGGAGCCTAGAAGGATTATGTAACACATGAATACCTTAAGATGAATATCGTAAAATTTAAGCAAATGATGTTGGAACCATGAATGGGGAGAATGGGGAGAATGGGGGATATGTTTGAGGATAGGAACATAGATAAAAATTCTAGGTGTCACTACGTATACCATGAGGATAGAAATCAAGCCACACATAGTTCTGGAAAATGATGTTGTATAATACCAACACCATTGGGGGAAATCCTATTTAGCAATGGAATTGTATAATTCCACTTTTTTTATAGGTCATCCCATGTTCGGATAATGAGATAAGGCTACGGATTAACATTTTGTGATTAGGGCGCTTTTTGGGTTGATCTCATATCAATTAATACATCCTAATTTCAAATGGGGTGGGACTCTTTGAATAATACCGTACTTATCATTTGTGGAATATTGGTTTTATTGGATGAAATCTTCTCTCATTAAGAGTCAACTTGATCTTTCATGGGGTAAAATCATAGTTTAACATCTTATGATGATGAAGGAAGGATTTTTAGTTAAATGTATTATTACTACGACGGTAGTTTCTGAAAATAGATCATGGTTTTATGGATTGGACCTATTTCAATCTTCTCAAGGTTGTGTTTCAAGGTTAATGACTATTAGTTTATTTTCATAGTGTTTGGACCAAAGGGGACATAGTTTAATGTCATATAGTTTGAATTAGTTACTATAGTTTAAGGTCATGTTACATAGACCATGACTCTTTGTATAAGGTCATAGATTTTGGACCAAAGGGATCTTAGTTTAAGTTCATAATTTTTGGACCACTGGGTTGAGTATACCTAATTGATATGTGTTGTGTACTGAGTGAAAAACCTGATTTTTAATGAGGTTACAAAGAAGCTGAATGCCCTAAAACACATTCTTATGGGGAACCCATATGTAGTTTAATGCCATGATACTTTTCATTGGACACCTCATAGGAAGTACTGTTTGAGAAAAATGGTGTTTGTGAGAGCTATAATACTCTATTCATCTAAGGTGGTTAAATAGTATTCTCAATTATAATAGAAATTTTGAATGATGTAGGTTTCTTCCCACTTGGTCCCTATCTTTGGTTGATTTTTTCTAGATATTATCGCCATTCTAAGCGACAAAACTAAGTTACCCAGGAAAAAGGAGTGAAGGAAAACCTTCTTGTTGAATGTTCTTTATATCTTGTTCTATTTCCTCTGAAGATTTTTCATGTCCTAGAGTCAGTTCTCTTTGAGGGATTATAGCTTAGGTAAATGGACTTCTGCCATTTTTTCTAGAATATGTGAGTTATAAATTTCTCTCTAGAGTGATGGAAACAAAAACATGATAGAAAACACCACATTTATTCTATATTACAAGGAATATAAGGTCACTTGGGTGGAATTACAAGTCATAATCAGATAGGTACAGATGACATTAGGGAGGTTATTCACCCCAATTTTCTTGTTTTGGCCCACTATCTTATACAGAATATTTGAGAGGGTCTTATTGAATGCCTCAATTTTTCCATTATCTTTTACATGGTATCATGATGTATGGTTAGACCGAATGTTGTACTTGAAGGAAAATTTATTCAACTCAGTTTCCTAGAACATGGTTCTATTGTTTTTTAGAATAGTGTGAGGAACTCCAAATTTATGGAATATGTGGGAGATCATGAAGTAAAACATGGATCATTCTTTTCATTCATTTATGGTAATCTCTCCATCTCACTTGGATAAGAAGTCTGTTGTGGTCAGAATGAACCAATACTGGTGAGATGTCAACGGTGGGAATATCCCCACAATATCAAGTCCCCTACTAAAAAGGGCCACTAATACTCGGTAGTGTTTATAAGCTTCAACCATCGATGAAAAAGTATGGAATAGATCTAACATGCATAAAAACTCTTGTAAAACATGATGTTTTAGTCAACCATGGTGGGTTAGAAGTATTCCGGTCTCTGAATGTGGTGGGGGAGATTTAATACTTCCTGATGGTCTCTATAAGACTCAGTATAGAAATTCTACATAACATATGGGATCTCATCTCCTTGAATGAAACATATGATAATTTCATCAAAACCATGTTTATAGATATTCTTCTCAAGGTGAGTCCCCCTCCATAATTTTAAATATACTGATCACAAATGGATTATTTCACGCTCAGTATGGTTTAGTGGAAGAATTCTATACTGGGGGTACTTAGTTAATTGATTTTTCCAATAGAGTGTTTCCACTTTTATGGGGGGAAATTGAGGGTATTTACATAGAAGCACCACAACCTAGTTATCTTACATGATGGTAACCATAATTATTCATGATGGCTGGAGAAATGACCCTCTATTGTGGCACATGGATGATTAGTTCATCCAGGTCAGGATATATAAGAAATGTTTCTAAACTGGATAAGGAATCAACTCAAAAGTTCTATGACTGAGGGACATGGGTTACTTCTAGATGAGAAGGTTATTTGGCCCTTAGCTTGTGAGTGAACCATGGAAGGGGAATGAGTGATTTCTTTCTGATGATTTTATCCCCATTGATCTACTTGATGAATAACTCAGAGTATCCCTTCACATGAATGTGGGGAACATCAATATCGAGGAAAACTCAATACCAATGATGAGAGCTTGAAACCCTTATTCATTGTTGGTGAATCCTTATAACCACAAAATCGAGTATGGATGGATGGTCTACACTGGGGTGATGAAGAAAATCCCCAAGAACTCTCTTTTGAGATTGGTATTGTTGAGTCATATACCGGTTGGGGTCTGGGAGGAACCATCATAATGAATCTACTAACATGGAAGATCCTAATGCACATAAATATAGTGTCATTTGGGAAATCAATTTTTGGGAGGAATTATTTAGGGGTTGTATGTGTGGCCAGAACATATATTGGTACTTGGAAATTGATGTACTTCTATTTAATAAACCTGATGTCTAACTATTAAGGGATAACAACCCATCATACCAATGAACCCAACAATATTGGGATATTTAAAATATACTTTATCGGGTCCACACATGACCCCAACATTATCTCATGATTTATTAGATAATGCCACAACTCTTTCACTACAAAAACCCACATGAGGAAACTATTCTTGATAGGGGAGTACACGTTATCCATATCGATGAACATGCAAATGATATTGTATAACCTATTATCTCAACCCTTGTTATTTTTATTTCCAAGAAGGGTGTTGAGAGAATATTCTAGGGTGGTCACATATTGTACCAATGGTTTCCTTAATATAGGGGGAATCTAAATCATATGTTTTATAAGAAACTTTATTATATCGTCAAATGATGTTTATAAATACTCATCCCACTTGTAGGAGATTCCATTATTCATAGGCCTTAAAAAGGACTTACAGTTTTTTCCTGATTCATAGTAAATCAATGTATATAGGCTTAGTTTCCTAGGAGGCCCTAAATATTCAAGAGGTTTCTCATTGGAGGAATTTTTTTATGGACTTGGTCATCTCTAGGTTGATATAATTTTTTTTGTATCTTAAAATTATGTATAGAAAATTACTAGAGGTAACCATGAATGTGAATATCAAGGGGTTTATCTTCAAAACCCATGATCAAAGGTAAAAGAACACATTCTCAGGGTCCTTGAGATAGTCCTGACCCATGGGAGTTTTGACCACCAATTCATCCATGTTAGATTCCACTGTTGTCCTGATAATTGGTTAGAATATATGGTGCACCGATCACTATTATGTTTTACCTGCATACTTTAGGCCAAATGGGATTCACCTGATAAATAGAATACCCTTTCTGTGCCACAAAGTTTGTGGAATACTCATCCATGGTGTCCATTTGGATCTTATTATACCTTAAATATCCTTCCATAAAGGAGAGGATCCAGAATCCATCTGTATCATGGATCAACAACTCTATTAATTGAAGGGGAAAATATATTGTGGAAAATAGTGGTTTGGGACCCAAAATTCGTTAAAACACTAATTTATCCATTCTTATTTATGACTAGGAAAATGTTGGATATCCACTTAGGGTACTAGACTTATCTAATGAAGTTGAATTTGATAATATTATCATCCTCATCCAGGAATATAGCATTGTGTGTGTGGTGAATTTTTCTTGGAGGCTTCTTGAAACTATGAGGACTTACTAAAATTCTGATATAGTGAACATATACCTATGGGTCCTTCCCTGGTATCTCATCATAGCTTCAGTAGAATACATCACGGTTGTATATCAAGAAATCCAAATACTGCTTCTTCTCTTCCAAAGACCAGTTTGCACTGATAAACATTAGCCTCATATCATCCTCCATACCAAGTTTCACCTGAGTAAGCTCATTAATGTTGGTGGAAAAACTCTATTTAAATATTGGAATAGAGACTTTAAAATCCACATTATCATGTGGGATAGAATAATATGTGGGAGGAGGTGGATATTCTAGGCCATCCAACTTAGAGGGAGAATTGGTCCCTTTTTGGGTGGACATAGAATTCCTGTTGAAAAGTACTTATTCCACTAAAACTATGGTGATAAAAGATATTGAGACAATTTTCTCCCACCTATGACCATGAGATATGTTTTATTATGTGAAAAAATAGAGGTGAGTAAAATTTTATTAATTCATTCCTACTCTATGGAACAATTAGGATTGTCGTGATCTTTTTTTCTTTGGCTAAACTTCTCAATACTTCATTAGATTTGGGGCCTCTAGTATCACCCATGCCTATATATTGTATGAGTACCGGGTAATCTATGGGTGATCCTTTTTCTTAGGGATACAGAAACCCTTCTTCTTGGAGACAATGATGGAACCTCTCATGTCTATAATTGTGACCACCAACAAATGAATCTGTAGAATTAAGGCATCTTCCAACTCTACCAATGGGCTAACTAAAGTGGCAATCAGATCATTGGATGCATTAATATTCTCAAAACATTGGTTTAAACCTACTTCCACTATCTCTTGCAGTATTTAACATCTAGATAGAATGATTTTCATTAGTCAAAGGGGGGATGGATAACGCTGGAGTACCCTACTCAACCATTGAGGGAGTACTTGAGGAACCAGTGATACTAGGAGGGGACCGATACATGAAAATGAAGTCATTTCCTTCCCATCAATGTGTTGTAGGTGGTGTCCTTTAAAACTACCATGAATTATTTTCTCAATATCAAGCCACCAAAATATGTATTCAGTAAAAAAGTTTTGAATGGTTTTTACTAGATCTTGTCATAATTCTAAATCGTTAGGGTGGAAGGAGTTGAATCTTCTTCATTTATTCTCAACTTGTATAGCATCCTAGTTAGAATGAATATAATCATGAAACCAGTGTCCACTAGGAAGTGGCACACTTACACACCATTCAATCAATATTTGATTTATAGTAGGAGTATATTCCCCTTCATGAGGACACTATAGTATTCTCTAGATAATTAAAATATGTCTTCGCATTTCTCTTTCTTGGTCTCTTATACATATTTGACCAATGCGATGTCTACCAATAATTAAAACTATAGGTGTATTTTAAAATATTATACTTGGTACTCACCTGTATATTATGAAAATTGAAGGGTGTTGAGTTTTAAGAACCTCATGGGTATGATAATAAAGTGTTTCAACCCATCATACTTACACACTAAAAGTATATTTTAACATGAAGCGAGTGATCCTTAGAGTGGCACGAAAGAATATACGTTGTTGAACCGCTGGGGTCCATCTTGTGGTAGAAATATTTTACTACTGCATGGATGACCTACTCTAAACCATTAGTGGATATCTCTCTATTGGTTTTGATTTGGATATGGATTGACATAGCTGATCACAACAGGGTGAGGACTGAGTTTCTCAGCCAACTAATATGGTCGGTTATAAAGGCATACCTGATAGAGCATAATTAGAGGGACATTTTTTATGAGATCTTTAAAAAAACATAATTCCTAGTCTTAGTATCATGTACATCATAGATTAAAGTAATTTCCTAAGCATCCTAGAGTTTCACATGTCCTTGTACTCTCCATTGAATATGTCGTCCAGAGGAACCTAAGGTTCTGGCCAGTCAAAATGGGGAAGGATGACACCATGGGCACAACCAACTATCATGTGATTTAACCAGTCGACATATTTATATGTGCCTTGGATAGAAGCATGATTACATTCCCCAAATACTTCACAACCACTATTGGTGTTAGTAGAGACATGTGTCACATGTTCTAGGTCAACATCAATTTTGACAAATCCATGAACCACTTGGTCCTTGAGCCAGTATTTGAACATGAATAATTCCTTGAGGGTAAGTATACGGAACATGTGGTATAGGAAATGATCTACATGACCAATGATTTTGGCCTATAAAGGTTTCTATCACTCGGTAATATTTAGGATCTCCTTCTATAGCAAAAAAACAAAATAGCATAGGACCAATGAATCCCTAGAGGAATAGTTCTAGTTACTTATATCTTGAAAGGGAACTATGAGAGCTCGGAAATGGTGAGGGATCGGAGCCACATTATATCATATAGGTGGATGAACTTGGAGAGGTGGTTCATGACAGTTTTGTGCTATGTGAGGAAAATAATTATTAGTCTACAGTTGGTAATGCTCATCAATAAAAGTGTTTAATAGCTCTGCTAGCTCGGGGGCCTCTCTGTGTGTGGTGGGGGAAGTCTCTTCATTGGAAAGAATTATTATGATAGGTGTAAGAGGAAAAGGACACAACTATCTAGTCTTGTGCAGGGATTCTACTAGATGAAGTGCCTTATTAGAAAACTCTCAAAACCCACCAGAAATATTTTGGGTGATGAGGGCAGAAAACAACTCACCTTTAAAATTTTCCAAACAAATCGTAAGTATACTCTCTTGGGGTAGTAGTATCTCGAGTGAATACATGATCTCTTTCCACTTGGAAGCAAAATTGTTTCTCACTCATGAAGTAATTATTTTCACTTCAAGATGTATTTTGTACTTGTCTTGCACATGGTGGGGGTGAAATGGTTGAGGAAATTTCTAAGATTGTCTTCTCACCTAGTAATGAAGCCAACGAGCCACTGTTTTTACCAGAAAAATATAGGTCCTTCTAGCATCTGTATGAAACACTGTTGTTTCAGAGACTTATAATGTTCTAGGGTCCCCAAAATAGGTCCAAACCATGAAATAATGTTGGAAATGTGTTGTAGTGGGTCTCCCACCCAAACGAGTGGGGAAATTATAGGTTTTAAAAACACTATGGGTGATCTAATATTCACCACCCATATCAGGCACGACTTCCCGTCATGTAATATTTACACCTATTAGGTTTTTTGGGCCTTAAGGTGAGTGGTGAAAGAGGCTATCAAGTCATCCAAGCAAGGATCCCTATATTGATGAGGTTCATTGTGCTCTAATTCATTTAAATTCTCATTAAATCATGGAGTGATATCCTCAAACTGGAGTACAACAAAACATGGATCCCAATGAGGGTAATTACGCTACTCGGAAGAGTTCAGTGACTCATACATCGATCAATTTCCATATGCCCCAGATTTTGATCTGGTTGGATGGGAGAGACCACAAATCTCAACAAAAAGGATTTTGTCCAAAGAGGTCTTGTTTACCCATTTGAGGTGATATGGGGTCTTGAGGGGTAGTACCATAATTCAGGTTTCGTCTGAAAATGAATTATGCAGTAATCCACTTTCATTCATGATCTTACTGGATAAGGGAGGATACCATGGGCTCTAAATTTTTTTTTTCCACAACCAAAAATTGATCAGAGTGTTTAGCATTCTCATATCCCTTTATAAATTTTTCATTGTTTTTGGTCATGTATTGTCTCAACAATACTCTATAAATATTATTGATTTTTATGCTCACAAATAGCCTTGTTTGTTTTACTAATGATTTTATTTTGAGTATATTTCAGGAAATTTAAAATTATTATCTTGAAATAATATTAAAATATTTATTTGTGATAAATATTCATTAAAGTGTTCATAATTATCTTAATCATATTCTAGAAACATAGTTCACCATTTTTTATTTACTAGAAATTCCATTCATTCAACTAGTTAGTGAAAGTAATTTGTGGAACAAACCATATGTTTATGTTGAAGTATCAGTGCATATTATTAATCAACCTTAAATTTGATGGAAAGTATGGTTAAGGAACATTGTGTTAGGATTAAAACTTTACATTTTTATAATAGAAAAAGTATGGTTAAATAACCCTATGTAAGTATAGAACATTACAAACGTATGGACCATTAATCCTACTTTTGTATTCAACCTTACATTTTCAAAAATAAATTTGGGAAAAGTGAATGAATGAATAATCAGTGTTATGTCCAGTGATCTACACTAATGTGGATAAACCTATGGATCATTAACCCTATATTATGAAGTTGAGCCCCGCATTTTTTTGTTTTGTCGTTCTGTGAAGAAACCTTACGTTTGTCTTTTCAACGTCAAAAATTTGAATTTACGTCTTTATCAGAGAACTTTATGATAGTATTTATGAAATGTTAGGGTAATTTAAAGTTCAATTTTTTATTGATTCAAATCTCATTTTAAATGATTTAATGATCCGTTTATAGTGGAGATTTTTTACTCCTATTATTGAGGGAAGTTATGACTACTCTGAGATGTATTTTTTTAATTTGAATTCACTCGTTTTATCTGGAATCTTTTGCGTATCTGAAACCTTATTGGAGATTTATCATTATATATCTCTCTGATTATCATATGAAAACCCCTAGATATTTTAATATCTCTCATATATTTGTGAAAATATTATTTGTCGAATTCTTCCTATGAAAATTGTTTACAGTGCTACAATGATTAAGAATCTCCGGAACAATGAATACATTTTGGATATATACATGTTTAATTCTGGAAGCACAATTCTCTACTTTGGTTGATTTTATTAAAATCAAATATCTCTTGTGAAACTAGATCTCTTAAAATATATTTCAATGTTTATTTTCTTTTGAATTCAACGATCCTTCTTTTATCGGTTGTGGGTTGTTGCAATGGTGAGCTATATCTATTTCTCATCAAACTGCATCTTATATATTTTCAGTTTTGGTTGTTTGTATCCAGTCATGGGGGAGTGTCAACTTCTCACACAATGTTTTGGTCTTTGTGGTTCCCTATAAAAAACCAGAAGGCTTTGTTTTATAAGCCTTTGTTTGTAAGGGTGAAAACTGCCTGCACTCAGTTGTGGATCGGTCTTACCATACAAGGACCTTACTACTTAAATTCACCAAGCTCGCTAATAAGGTGAATGTTGGAGAGGACCACGGGATCTTCATTCCCCAACCAATATTAATTTATATTCATTATTCTCTCTTCATATCCTCTATCTATACTCTCATACAGAAGCATCACAAGATATTTCTACTATTTATGTGAATCGATAAAATTTTGAAATTTTTAAAAGAACACAATTCACCACCCCTCCCCCCCTCTTTTTTTATCACTATAGTCTTTATAACCAAATATGTGGTATCATAGGTTGATATTTTCAACAAGAGATATAACAAGAAAAAGGCATAAGATCAATATTAGTAATGACAATGGACAATCTCAGGGATCAAATGTCAATGGTTCGAGCTCAATATTTCAATGGTCAGAATTATGGATACTGGAAGTCATGAATGATAATATACTTAAAAAATATTGAATTTAGATTATACTCAAATATTTTTACTCCTTTCAAAATTTTTGAAAAATCTGAAACTTAGTCTATTACTGCAGAGGTTGAGTATGATATGAACTCAAAAGCACTGAATGATATTATTTTTGGTCTTGGACCAGATGAATTCAACCATGTATTGCAATGTCGAACAACATATAAAATGTGTAAAACAATTGCAGTAGCCTATGAAGGTACTAAAAATGTTATAAAAATGGTATACGCGACAACAAAATTAAAGTTTTATAATTTCAAAATGTTTGATGGAGAGAGAATCACATAGATGAATGAAATGATGATAGAAATAGTTAATAATATAACATCATTTGGTGAGCCTATCATCCAACCTAATCACGCTTTGAAAGTTATAAGAGTTATACTTTCAAAATGGAATTGAATTTCTACTGTAATCAGCAAATCTGTACCGGCCATAATTTGACAATGAGAGAATTGGTTGGAACATTAATGATGTATGATGCTGAAATGAAAGAAAAAAATGAATATCACAATGTCCTAGTGAAAAAGGATAACACTTTTTTAAAAGTTTTAAACCAAAAGTTAAAAATAAAAATAAAATAATAAAAAAGAAACTCAGACTCATCTCATTCAGAAATAGAGCTGTCTCAATTAGCTTGAAAATTCATTAAATTCTATAAGAGGAAGAAAGGATACAAAAGAACCTGCAAAATGGGTGAGAAAGTCTCAAGGGAAGTAAGATTTTATGAATTCCAAAATCTGGGAAATATTAGACCTGATTGTCCAAAATTTAAATGAGAGAAGAGAAAGAATGAAGAGAAATATCAAAAGAATACCGATTATGAGAAAAAGGAAAAAAGAGCTATGAAGGCCACATGGGGTGTTTCTAAAGACTCCAAAAAATCATCTATATCTGTATCAGATAATGAATAATAGAATCTAAAATCAAATATGTGTTTTTTGGATAAATAAGAGAAGGTACAACCCAACTATTCCTCAGATTCTGATTCTAGTTACTCAAATTATAAAATGACTGCCTATTGTACTATTCTAGAAGAAAGATATGACTCCCTATTAAAAAAACACAACTATATAAATAATATTCATACTGATATTTTATGATAAGGGGATAAATTTCTTAAACAAAATAAATAGTTAGTTGAGAAATATAGTTCATCTACTTAAAACTTTACTGACCACAGAAATATATTTAAAAAACTACAGGATGAATTGAAACTTATAAATGTGATTCTATTATATTTAAAAAAGGATAAAATATAATATATGAAATTATTGGTAAAAATTTAATTAAAAGGGAAAATATTTGTGTTGGAAGAAAGGGTGGAAAACTCAAACAATACAAAAACTATTTTGTTCCTAGTTTAAACAGGAAATGCATATCTACTGTTAAATGTTTTTATTATGGTATTAATGGAAATTATGCTAGTGATTTCTATTTAAGAAAACCTCAATTATGTGGTATTAGTAATTTTCAATATTGAAAAGATTTATCTAGATTTAATTATAATAGTTTTGAACAAAATATATCTATTTAGATTCCTAAGTCATTGATAGCTAACACTACTCGACCCAAATAGATATGGGTACCAAAACAAATTTTTATTTAAATTGACCTTGTAGGTACCATGCCATAGAGGCGGAAAATATATATGGTATATAGATAGTGGGTTTTCAAGACATATTAGTGGAAATTAATCAAATATATGTACTATACCTAAAATAGATGGATTCCTAGTGTCCTTCAGTGATAATTCCAAGGAAAAAATTATTGGACTCAGAATAGTTGGAGAACTAGATACTGTATCAATTAATAAAGTACTCTATGTACCAGAATTTAAGCACAATCTGATAAGTATCTCTAAACTTTGTGATTATGGATATTGTGTTTATTTTTCTAATAATTCATTTTCTATTTTTAAAGATAATTTTCTAAAATTTAGAGCACCCAGAACAGATAATTTCTACACTTTGGATTTAAATTCCTTGTGTAAAAAGAAAGTGAACTATTTAACTAATAATGTAAAGGATTCGTGGATTTGGCCCACCATACTTAGTTACAGTAATTTTTTTTCTTTACATAAGTAATCTAAGAAACAATTAGTTACATATTTACCAAGTCTCAAATTTGATAGTGATAGATTCTGTTATACATGTCATATTGGAAAGCAACACAAATCTTCATTCATTTTTTCAGGTAAATTAAATGTAAATGTTTTAGTTGATGATTATTCTAGATTCACTTGTGTATATTTTTTGACACTCATAAATGAATCTTTTTCTATTTCTGAAAGTTTTTATAATAGTGTGGAAAATGAAAAAGATTTAAAGGTAATTTCATTAAGAAGTGATCATGCTGGAGAGTTTTAGAATTAAGAATTTAATTATTTTTTCTCAAATATTGGTATTAAACACACCTTCTATGCACTAATAACACCTCAAAAAATGTAATTGTTAAAAGAAGAAACGGAACTATTCAAAAAATGGCTAGGACTATGCTAAATAAATATTGTCCTCAAACCTACTTTTGGGAAGAAGTTGTATTCACAATATGCTGGATTAGAAATAGTGTTTTAATTTGACATATTTTATAAAAGATTCCTTACGAACATTGGAATAATAGAAAACCTAAGGTAAATTACTTTAATGTTTTTTGAATGTAATGTATATATCTTGAACACTGAGGATAATATTTGTAAGTTCGATCCAGAAGCTGATTAAGGAATATTCCTAGGATATTCTGCAAATTCTAAAGCTTATAGAATGTTTAATAAAAAATCATGGATTTTTGAAGATTTAGTTCTTGTGAATTTTGATGAAACCAACCATTTTAATAAATAGAATGATAAAAAAGATCAATTTGATGATTCTTCTAAAAACAAGAGACATGATAACTTGAAAAATGATTTTGAAAATATAAATAAAATTCAGTCTAGTTCAGGAGAACATGATACTGATGAGCCTAAAAGTGCTCTACCTAGATAGTTTAGAATCCTAAAAAATCACACTTTAGAGAATATTAAATAAGATTAAGACATAGGAATTAAAACTAGATGAAGTGTAGGAAACCTAGTGGAATTTTTTACTTTTCTATATCAGCTAGAGCCAAAGTCATTTGAAGAAGCCTTATAAGATTAAATTTGAATGATAGCAATTCAAGAAGAGTTAAATATATTTAAAAGAAACAATGTATGGAAATTAGTGGATAGACCATCAAATTATCTAGTTACTAAAACAAAATCGGTCTTTAGGAATAATCATGATGGTCATGGTATTATAACTAGGAAGAAATATAGACAAGTATCCAAAGGGTATAATCAAGAAGAACGTATATATTATGATGAGAACTTTTCTCCTGTATCTAGACTAGAAGCAATTAGATTTTTTTTGCCTATGTATCATACATGAATTTTAAATTATATCATATAGATTCAATATCTGTCTTTTTAAATAGATATTTAATAGAGTAAGTTTATGTTCATCAACCTCTTGGTTTTGAAAATTCTCAAAAATAAGATTTTTTTAAACCTACTAAAGCTCTATATGGATTTAAACAAGCACCTAGAGCATGGTATGAACCATTAAGTTCATTTATTCTGAAAAATGTTTTTACTGTTAGTTTGGAGATCCAACCCTTTTTAAGAAAATAATTTGTTCTAAATTATTATTAGTTCAAATCTATGTTGATGATGATATTTTTGGATAAAAAATAAAAAACTTTGTAATTATTTTTTAGAACTTATGAAAAATGAATTTAAAATGACCATGATGGGAGAATTAAATTTCATTTCAGGACATTAAATTTATCAAAAATATTTTGGAAATGTATTAAATCAATGTAAATATATTACTAGTTTATTGAAAAATTTTGTTCTAGAAAACATCAAGACATATTCAACTCTCATGTGGACTAATATTAAACTCGATTTTGATGAAGCTGTAAAATTAGTGGACAAAAATTTATATAGAGGTATGATTTGAAGTTTACTATATATTACTGCAAGAATAACTGATATTATGATTTCAGTAAGTCTTTGTGCAAGAATTATATAAAATCCAAAAGAATCCCATATTTCTACTATAAAAATGATTTTTATATATTTAAAAGGAATTATTGTACAATATCTTCTTTATCCAAAACATCTGATTTTAATTTATTATCACATTCAAATAGATATTTTCGAGGTTTAATATTATATAGAAAATTAACTTCAAAAACCTATCACTTTTTAGAAAAAACATTAGTGTCAAGGTCAAGTAAAATGAACCACTTGGTCACACTATCAACAGTTGAAGAAGAGTATGTATCTGTAGGCAGTTGTTGTGCACAAGTGATGTGGATGAAAACCACTCTAATGGACTTTAGACTTAATTTTAATAATATACATATTTTATGTGATAATACAAGTTCTATAAACATTTCCAAAACTCCAATATGTCATTCTATAACTAAGCACGTTGATATTAGAAAACATTTTCTAAGAGATAATGTTCTTAAAAAGAATATATATTCCGTATTTCTTTAAATTAAATATCAATTAGCTGATATTTTTACTAAAACACCTCCC
This sequence comes from Viscum album, assembly GCA_963277665.1. Taxonomy (NCBI): domain Eukaryota; kingdom Viridiplantae; phylum Streptophyta; class Magnoliopsida; order Santalales; family Viscaceae; genus Viscum; species Viscum album. The sequence continues at coordinate 1,307,389,528 of OY728162.1, forward strand.
ACTAGTTTTTTTGATTTTATTAAAGGGGAGTTAGGTTTATTTAATTTTTTAATTAAATATTTTTCATTTCAGACCTAATTTATTTATATAAATTTAATTTACTTCTATTATTTTAATATTACAATATTTCAGTTAATCTATTTTAACTTAAATATATTTAAGCCACTTAATTATTTAATTTTTATCATAATTACTCTACAACATGAGAAATGAGGAAATTTTTCATCTGTTAGAAACCCTTCTTCTACATTTCTCATTTTTTACCAAAAAACTCGTTCTACCTAACCCTCAATCTTGGTTCGTCCTTCCAAACCCTAAAATCCAAAAATATCAGATTTTCAAATCTTCAGAAATGATGAAAAACAAGAGAGTTCAAGAAGGAGAAACAAGCGACCCAAAACTTTAGAGAATAATAGGCAGAAAAATTCATCAGGGAATGTTTTTGATCTTGAATGGTTATATCATACAAACATACTCTTGAAACAAGCATTGGAATTTCAAGGACTCAAGACAACTTCCAATGACATCAATTGATAATTTCATTACATGGTAGAGATGAACTCTATTTATTAGGGTATATAGTTTATTTTGGGAGATTCATAGGATATGATTTTTGCAAGTATCGAAGGTTGGGATTTCACTATTACTTCTACAGAGGTTTAAATTTTTTTGAACTACCCACATGATGGATTTTTCCATTTCGATCTTATACCAATTGGTGATAAGGAACATTCTTATAAAGACATCATGTCTTTTCTGTTCATTTAAACTCACATCAAAAAGAAGTTTTTTTAAGGATTTAGAGGCTGACCATAAAAGTATCATTAAGTTTATTTAGATGGGAATAGCACTAAGGAAGGAAAAAATGGATAAAATTATTTACATATATGTGTATATCATGTTTTTGTTTTTAAGTGATATCAATTTTAATTTACCATGATATTTATTTCAGTATCTTCAGTACTAATGTTCATAGAATGTAATAACAAATTTCTATCCATATGAATGGACAATTTCAAGGATTTTATTTAAGAAGGACATGATCAGACTAGTTGAGGCAAGAGTCAAAAGTAATCATAGTAATATTATAAATGCGAGAACATTAAGAAAGCATGGATTTTTCTAGAGCACTGTAAAAGGAAATATTTTTTCTGTTGATTCTGAGGAAGAATAGAGCTCAAGAAATTTTACTTAGGTGGAGACAGTAGGTGTTCAAAAGGAGGGTGTAGTTGAACCATGATCAGATTCAATTTCTCAAATGACTTAGAGGAGGCTTTGATTTAACATAGAATAAGAATAAGAAAAGTTTCAAGAATGACTTGTTATGAAACCAAGAAACATAGATTATTCTCAAGTTCAAGATAAAATGTTGGCTTCTGGAAAAGGAACATACTTAGTTCATTTATAATAAAATGTTATTGAAGAGTAAATTCTAGTGGAGAGTCAAGCTAGAGAGCTTGTTATTGTACCTTTGGTGAATACACAGGTGCAAGAGAGAATTCCATTAGAAATGGTTCAAAAAGTAACTGAACAAGAATCTATTCAAGAAGGGAAGATGTTATGGGAACCATTAAAACAAATTTACCATTAATTATAGATTAGATTGTGGGATAGTCAAATCATATTTCTAGAGCTCAGACTAAAGTTTTAGATAATCAGTATTTCTCATGTGATGAATCAGTAATGAAAACAGTGTCATGTCATTTTCCAACTAAAGGTGAAAATTAGGATATGAATACAGATGAAGGGACATCAGATTCATTATCTCATCAATTTATAGAAATTGTGATTAAATTAAACAAGCCTCAGGAAGATAATGACACTCTAGAGTAGGAGCTTAAAATTGAAAAGATAAAGATTCAGTAACTTAATGAGAATAATATTTCTAAAATGGATTTTGATTCCTTTAACTGAGACATGTTAAATGAGACTGGGAACATTAGATCTGAAGCTACTTAAAAAAATATTATGTAGATTTAAATTGGTACTTCGGTTGTCAGTTTGAATCAGCAAAAGGATTAGTTAATTAGGCATGTATATCTACTCCTAGCTATGATACTAGTCCAGATTTGATTAGAATATTTCAGGCCATTACACCTATTATGACAGACATGAATGATCATCTTTAGGACCATCAATGAAATAGTGATCCTTTGTTAGTTTTATTGGACAATCATAAATTTATTATTGACCAGTTAACCAAAGGGGAGCCTAGAATTAGATTGATTTTAAGTCAGTTTTCAAAAAATTTGGAGTTGTTCATGAAACAGGAGGAAAATATTCATGAGTTTTTGATGGTCCACATAATGGAGAATCTTCTTGTCAATAATGACTCTGGGATGTTGAAAATTTAGCTCAGAAATAGTTCGACGAAGAATCTAATATTTCATATGGTTAAGATGAAGGAGATGTTTTAATCCATTCAAAATTCAAACCCAGCCAATCCATATCCTTTTTCCTATCATGAATCATGACAATGACAGATTTTATTTCTTAGTCACAAGCATTATTTTATTAATGTCTTTATTGATCAATAACCTTGTTTTCTCTCTATATGTTACATTTTATTATTTTATATACTTTTATATATTTTTTTGTTAGCCAAAACACAATTCTCCTTATTCATTAAAGTTACTTATAACATTTATTTATCATTTTGTTCAATATTAAATTGGTTTTAATCTATTTCTATACTTTCTTTTCGATATTAAAAAAGGGGGAGATTTTTAGATAAACATGACATTTGATTTATTTGATAAATTTCAATAAACATAAATATTTCATTAAAATTAACATTGGGGGATGAAATTTAAATATTTCTTCTTTATCAAAATAAATCGGTCAAATTGAAATTATTTTCTTTTAATGTTTTAAAATTTATGAATTGTATTTCTAAGATTATAGTTTTAATTTATGGGTTTTGTGATCATCAAAAAGGGGGAGATTGTTTGTAATGTATTTTTATCAAAAATACTCTATAAATATTTTTGATTTTGATGTTCAAAAAAACCACTATTTTACTAATGATTTTATTTTGAGTATATTTTAGTAAATTTATAATTATTTTCATGAAATAATATTCAACTATTTATATGCAATAAATATTTTTTAAAGTGTTCGGAACACTCTTAAGAGTATTTTTGAAACACTCTTCACCGTTTGTCATTTACTGAAAATTCTATTCATTCAACACGTCAATGAAAGTAACTTATAGAAAAAACCTTATGTTTACATTGAAATATTAATGCATATAATTAATCATCCTTAAGTTTCAAAAAAATTATGGTTAGGGAATATTATGTTTGGATAATAACATTAAATTTTTAGAAAGAAAAAGTATGGTTAAAGGACCTTATATAAGTATGAAACTTTACAAATCTATGGATCATCAACCTTACATTTGTATTCAACCTTACATTTTCAACATTACATTTGGGAAAAGTGAACGAATTAATAATCAATGTTACATTCAGTGATCTATGCTAACATAGATAAACGTATGGGTCATCAACCCCATATTATAATGTTTAACCCAATGTTTTTTGTTTTTTTTTCTATGAAGAAACCTTACGTTTGACTTTTCATCATTGGAAATTTAAATTAACATCTTTACCGGAAATCTTTGCAACAGTCTTTGCAGAATGTCAGTGTGATTTAAAGCTCAGTTTTCAGCTGATTAAAAGATCATTTTAAAGGATTACAAGAGCTGTTTATAGTGGATATTTTTTACTCCTACTCCTCAGGGAAGTTCTGACTACTCTGATCTATATTTTTTAATTTTAATTCACTCATTTTATCATGCATCTTTTGAATATCAGAAACTGTGATGGAGATTTATCATTATATATCTCTATGATTATCATCTAAAAACTACCCTGGATCTATGAATACCTCTCAGATACCTATAAAAATATTATTCGTTGAATTCTTCCTATGAATTTTTTTTCAGTGCTACAAGGATCAATCATCTTAGGAACAAAGACAACATTTTGGAAATATAAATGTTTATTTCTGGAAGCATGATGCTGTGTTTTGGTTATTGTTCTTAAAATCTCAGATCTCTTGTCTAACTGTATCTCTTCAAATATATTTCAAAGTTTATTTTCCTCATAAGTCAAAGATCCTTCTTTTATTAGTTTTGTGCTACTATAACTGTGAGATATATCTATTTCTCATCAAACAAAATCTTATCTATTTTGAGTTCCAGATGCTTGTATTCAGTCATGGTGGAGTGTCAGCTTCTCACACTAAGCTGTGGTTTTATCGGTTCCCTATAAAAGAACCATAATGATCTATTTTATAATCCTTTGTTTGTAAGGGTGACAACTACCTTCACTTAGTTGTGGATCAGTTTTATGATATGAGGACCTTATTAGTGTAATTCATTAACCCCTCTAAGTGGGTGATTGGTGGAGTGGACTAGGATATATTCATCCCAAAAAACACTATAAATTGATGTTATTTATTCTCTATTCATATACAATGCATATAATCTAATATATAAACATAGACTGCGCCATCTATTATTGATTTGAATCGACAGAATTGTGAAATTTTTAAAAGAACACAATTCACCCCCTATTGTGTTATCACTATAGTATTTCTGACCAAACAAATTGGTATGTAGAAATTCCTTATCATAGGGGTATCCAAGTCTAAGTGAATGCCTCCACTAATGAGTGATGACACATGTTGAAGTGTCAACTGATTACCATGTTTTGCCCTATGGTGGATCTTCCTAATAAATCCCTGTGTTTATTCCCTTATCCCTCTCATACTACGGTAGGTTGGGTATCACCACATTTACCATAATAATAAATGGATGGGAAACTTCATCATCAGCAAGGGCCATACTACTGAAATATATTATTGAAATAGAGAGCAGCATACTATCCCCATACTCTTATTTGTACATGTGGAGAATCCACTTCCATAATTCGGTGGAGCACTATCAGTCCCTTCACATATTATTTTTTATGTTTCTAGTGGTATCTATATGAATCAGGGAACAGATCCATAGGGATATATTCCATCTGAACCCTTCGACATTTCTATTTGATGCCATCGAGGTCCTCCAGTCTTCCCGGGTAAGTCAACTAATGATTGAGATGGTGGGGGAATGTCACCCATTGGATTTGGTAGAACACACAACATGTTCCATTCCAAGGGACTCTGAGATTTCAATTTTTGGGGTTATAGGTGTACAAAACTCCATTGATTGCAGATTAGTGGCCAAAACCTCTTATAATCCCTATCTCTTAAAGAAAGTTTCCTACTCTTGGTCACCCCAAGATTCCATCATCACTATCTGATATATGGGTAGTCGTTCTAATATAGACCAAATCTATTATTATCTTACTAGGAGACGAGTCACTACATATGTAAATTTTTATGTGTGCTATGATGTCACTCTGGGGAGGTTCCAACTACATCATCACATCATTTTAGAATTAATAGTTCATGACCACCTCCTGAATGAGGGAGGCAACAATTATATATGGCTCAACAGAGTGATCACCATCTGAAGGGTTCATCCCGACTCCCAAAAACTATCCTACACACTGTGTAGAGGTATAGAGGAGGGAAACTGGTGGTGATGTAGATAGCTACATTGTGAGCCCTTGGAAGGGAGCTAAAACATCCTCCACAAACATGTACTTGAGGAGGGTTCTTGTGATCCTATGAACCTCAACTTTTGAGATTGAGCATCTCACCTATCAGGTTTCTTCACTGTGATATGGAAGTTTTGGTAGAGACTCTATTATCGAGTCATCTATTCATTATAAATGTGATTGTTCCACAATGTCAACGATGAGTTGGAATTTACTAGGATTACTATTATGAGGGTGAGTATTCTTTATTCTTCCTTGGTATAATTCTTTAGGGTAGGTTACCTCTTCTTCATAAGGGGTGCCTCTAAGCGGGATGGTTATTGTGTTGGGAGGACCTCCGCATTGATTGGATGGGACACAAGGAGGGAATTCGTGTTGACTATCATTTGAGTAGGGAGTATCTACACTATGGTTGGCAGTAATAAGGATTTGAACAGAATTTTATATATTAGTGACATGGGTAGGACCTTTGTGTTGAGAAGCGAGAGTACGGGTAGGACCACTGTATTGGTTTTTGAAAGAGTATGGAGGAACTCATCTTGAGTTGTTGAAGGTGTAGGGAGGACCTTTGCACTAATTCTTCTCATCCTGTGTTGGTATGTAATGGTATTTATTAGTTCTAGTGATTAAAAGAGTCAATTTATCCTTCCTATGAGGTGGATGGGGTTATGATCCCAATCAGGTGAATAAGGATCCCTATTATCATATTGTATGGATATTCGGGGATACACCACAAGTGGTAGATGAAATTCAAGATATTGAAGATTATCCTTGTTAAGAAGCATCTATAGCCTACCCTAGATGTTGGTGTCGAGTGGTTCAGACTAGGGATTATGGAGTAGGGGTGAAGTCCACCTTCTATTTTTTCATTGTTTCAAGTTACTACATCCATTGATGATGCCTAGTGGCATCCCTCCTAGGAGGTTCCCAGGTTGTATTCATAGTCATTGTGACTCAAACATTTCATACCTCATCGATGTAGAGGACTAATTCATCAGGACACTCTAGGGAGATGGTCTGAAATCTATTTTTCTTGATAACAGGTCGTGGTTTCCCCAGCGTAGCCATCAAGGTTCCAGTGTCAACCATCACCAAGGCCTTCAAGTCATGTCAGGCTATATCTTTGGTGGTAATGACCCCTACTACTCATACCAGTATATGAGGGTGTTGATCAACCACCTATGGATGATTTCAAACTGTGAGATGGGACATTGGCACCTGATACTTGAAGTCACTATGAATTTCATGGAGGAGGTGGAGTTATGATGGATTTTATTAATAATATTTCCCCTTCCCCAGCTCGTATGGACACTGGTTTGCTAGTTTTCTATAGGTTCAATCCTAAAAGGCATATAGATTCATCCATCATTAAAGGAATAATAAATGTGATATACAATTTCATAATGTTTTCAAATATCCTAAAAACTAAAAGGATTCCCACTGATGATGTCGCAGATTGAGGATGAACAATGAAATCTACCCCAATTCATCAGGGAGTTTCATGTTGGGCCCACTATTTTCTTAGTGGAACCCATAAAAGGATGTTTAAATATTGTGACATGATAATCCACCGATGTCCCAAATTCTACAATTCCACATAGTTCAGCTGAATAGATTCACATTAGGTTAACCATTTTTGTTTCTAACACTTTCACCAAGGATGCACATGCACATCATGTGTACGTGCTTGATTCTTATTCCCTATATTACAAAATTCCAAATAAGGGTGGCCTTCATAATTTTTATTGGATATGTATACTCTACAATTGAAACATTATGATCAGATATTAAATCCTCCATTATTGTATTCTTCTTTGGAGATCATTGCCACGTCCCGGTCTCCATCAGTGATTTAATATATTTTTTTAACTCATTACTGGTTTCATCTTTCTTGACACCAATTTATCAAATTTCTTCTATCATGATAGGGAAGCAACCTTCGGTCCATAGATTGGTCATGTTGGGCATATCTAGGCATGTCTGTACATTTTCCAAATTATTCTGTTGAAAATCTTTTTCTTGGGAGGGATTCTAATATGAGGCATTTTAGGTGAAGGACCTAAGGTATCCCATGTCGAACATGAGAAAATTGATACCAAGGTAATAATTCTCCAATTAAATTTTACCTCTGGAATCCCACGTGTATTATATGTGGTTGGTATTAAGGGCCAGGTCACAAGTTTGACATCCTATGAAGATGGATCTAAACATCCTATTGAGATGAATCGAGGAACAAGTTTAACATCTTGTAGATATACTCACATGGTTAATATCTTGTGGGGATAATATTCATAGATCAGAATGAACCGTAGAGGTAAATCGATGATGTATTTCCCTATGAGGGAATATTTAACACTTGGGTTTACCAAAAAATAGATTAAAATACATATTGGATGTGTATCCAAAGTGAGGGATCATAATTCCCTTTGGAGGCAGATACGGAGTGATGGATTTGGATGCCCCTTTGCGGGTGGATATGGGGAGATAGATTAGGTGGGCTCTTTGGAGGTGGATCTAGGAGGTGTGTACCAAGGATGTAAAATGTCAAACATGAGTATGGATCATAATTCCCTTTGGATGCGGACTCAAAGTGATGGATCCAATACACCCTTCAAAGGTGGATCAAGGAGGTGTATTCCTCAGAGGGAAGATTTCACACCTGAATTTGGATTAGAAATCCCAATGGAGGAAGATCCTGAGTGAATTATTAGAACTCCCTTTAGAGGCAGATCTAGAGTTATGGATCAAAATGAAATTTGGATACAGATCTGGAGTGACGGATCAATTAAAACATTTTGGGTTAGATCCAAGATATGTTTCCCTATGAGGGGCGGTTTCACACCTAAGTTTGGATCATAATTCCTTATGGATGTGGTTTCAGAGATATGAATACTATTTACCTTTGGAGGTGGATCTAGAAGGTGTTTCCTAAGGAGAGAAGATGTTATGGCTGATTTTACCATTGCAGGGATTAAGCCTTTAGGAGGCATCCTAAATACCCTGTTTATAAGACATAGATAAAAAACCAAATTTTTTCATGACACAATGTAAGGTCATGTGATAGGACTGATCCATGTAGATTAACTTCATGTGGTAAAGACACTCATGTCGTAAAATTAGAAACTATGAGGGATTGTTTGGGGCTTATTAATAGAATATACCCTTTTTTAGAGGATGTATCTTGGAGGAATGGTGTGCGGATTAAATGTTGAAGCTTTTAGGTATGGGTTTTTCATATAATGGAATGGAAAGGAGGTATACCATGATTATCGTACGTGGGGAATCTTGTGTTCATCAAACTAGTTAAGTATAAACTTTTACCTCATGTGCTAAGGATGTTGTCATACAGTTTGACATCATGTGACTAGGATGTGGATCAGAAAGTTTTATGTCGTGCAACTTGAACATTGAAAGGAGTCACCATTGAGAGGCTGAGAAGAGGAGTTTTTAAAATGATTGAATCCTCATAGATAGGACTCTCATGAAACCTAGGGACTTCATGGGGCTCATGGTATTTTCTTATAAGTATGATTCATAAAACAATGTGTCCTTGCCTCAGAAATAATTCAGGGTTCCCATAGGGTTGTCTTCACAAAGCATGTATTCCTCGTGAAGCCCTAGGTTCCAGAATTGGATTTTGCCTTCACATAAGGGCATTATCCTTCACAAAAAGGCATCTCAAATTTAATTGGAGGCTCTCTAGGGAATAAAGGATGTTTTTTTTGTAATGAATGGATGCCTTGGTGGATCCATTTTCTATTTAACATTGGAATATCATTTGGTTCGTGAATAAGGAGTGATTTTTGGAATTCAAAACTCTCATTTCAACCTAAAAAGTTTGAATAAAGGGGTTATTTATCGAAATGGGGTTTCCATGATGATTGTATTCCATCATGAATAATTATGAGATTCATGAATGGATGGGCTCTGTAAGTGTAAATTTCATTATGTGGAGATTACCCTCAGGACTTCGTGCATGCATGATGTACTTCATGATTCAAAATGATGCAGCTTAGAGATTACCTTGAGGGCTCCAAAAGGTAATGAAGTTCTCTATGAATCATGATTGATGCTTTGAAGATATTACCACTAGGTCTCTCCATGGATGGGGTGTTTGTTAGCTTCATTTATTCATGAAGGTGGGAAGCTTGGCGAAATAGACCCCTTAGAGGGATTTTGGTCTGTTTTGGATTGAATTCTCTCCTAAATGGCCATGCCATCCTTGACTATTCCCATGACACACATATTTTAGAGTAAACAATATATAATACCATTATCTCTGATAAACCATTACATATCATGTATACCAAACTTTAAATATTCCCATTTCCCAGAACTAACCCTTTATATCATGAAAATAAATAATTGTGTATTTTATTTTCCTTGAACCAACCATTACCTACCATGGAAACAAATTTTACATATTTACTTTTCCTTGTATAAAACTATATGTATTGAGAAATTTTCTACATTTTTTATCCAACTTTCATATCACCCATATTGTAAAGACCCGTAAAATTCAATGGAAATTTTTTATTAATTTTATTTGGGATTTTACAAGAACGCAGTTTCTGACAGAACCTGATTCTGAGGCCCGGTGTGCCCGGAATCAATTTCTGAAGTTTAGCTCAGGTACGTTCAGTGAACGAACGAGTGGGTTTTCCTTACTTTCGGATCGGTGCTCGGAATCAAAATCTGAGGGTAGCGATGGAATCGGAGCGCCGATAATTGCTTAGGAACACCTTTTCCGGAGTTGCGTTGCTTGGGTGAGGTTATTAAATAAATGGGTTAACTAAAGAATGAAATGAAATATTGTGCTACAATTTTTATTTCTATTCTAGGTAGATTAAACCTATGCTTGGTGGTTGAAGTGGGACCCACAAATATCCTAACTCCACTTGGTAGGATATTAGTGAAGTGGGCCCCACACGAGCTCCACCCCTTCAAATCCCTTTTTAACCTCCCTCTCGTGCATTTAATATGTTACTCACCCGTATCCCTTTGAAATGCCATGTCAAACCTCAAAATTATTTTGGATATTAAACGCTCTTCAATTATGTCAATTAATTGAATGAAAATTGTTTCTAATTTTCAAATTAATGTCATGCTTGAGTGATAATAAAATAAGACATGACTTATTTTATTGGGGTTTAATTCATTGTGCGAATGGAAAGAGAAGACTCTTGCGCTCTTGAGGATTATATTCTTCCTCCTTGAAGAACACGAAGAACACACCGTCACCGATGAAGAACGCCGACCTATGACGAAGGACGATGAATAACGCTGATTCCTCGGAGATCGATGAAGCGACGCTGTGTACCGCGACACTGAAGGTCCTCTTCTCCATGATGCTGTGTATCGCGACGCCAATGATCCTCCTCCCACGACGCCGTCTTCTGCGATGTTCCTTTCCCGCGACAAACCTCGTTCGATGACTTCATCGAGGTAGGGGGTTTGATTTTGTTCACGATTATTCTTTGTCATCCAAACGTCTTTATTTCTTAGCCACTTGATATCGGATTAACGGGAGGGGGCCAGACCACACGAACACGGCCGACCCTCCTCCCCCTATGATTATGTCTTTGTCACGGCAAGAGCAAAGGTAGCGCGGTGCAACGACACTGCGCGGAAACAAAGAAGAAGTGTGGCACCGTCGCGCTGCCCCATTGAGGCCGAACAATGCCGTGGCGCCGTCGCGCCGCACCGGTCGGACAAGGCCGCGACTCAAAGCTGCGACAGTGCAAGGCAGGGCGGCCGGAACCACTGGCTGCCAGCACCTCGGAGGGGCGGGACCGCAGGGTCCTGTGGCGGCAGCACCGGGCCGGCCGTTTCCGATTGGAGGAGCCGGGGGTCGTAACCACCGGTTGGAAAAGGAGCGGCCCCCACGTGGGGGCCGCGGTTTTAATTAGAGGGACAAAGCCCCCCCCCCCCCCCTCTGCGACAGCTCGACCGAGCCGAGCTGTCTGGCAATGCGGCCGCATCCGCACCAGGCCAACCGGCTGCTCAGGCCGGACCGGCCGAACCGGGCCTAGCCGACCAGGACGGGCCTGGCTGCACTGGCTGGGCCAGGCCGCTCCGGTTGGGCCGGGCCGCGCCTTAAAAGGCCGGACCCAGACCCAGTTCAGGTCGACCTGGTTCGGGCTGACCAAGGGGGTCTCGGTCCGGGTCGGTCTGTGCCCAAAACCCCCTAAAACCGGACAGGTTCGTTATTTTGCCCATATCTTGGGCTACAGACCTCTGATCGATGCACCTTTAGTTGAGATGTTATCCTTGGATTGAGATAGTCATTTCAGTATATTAAACTCATGGTTTCGGAGAACTTTGGGTACGGCTAGGTTGGTTCGAACACAAAACCAATCGGGACCTCGCAGCGGAAACGATTGTAACAAGAGATCCGGACGTCCGATTGACGTGCCTTCAACTTTTTTGGATTCCTCTTATTGAGACGGACCTTTTGGCTTACTCCGATCGAGGTTTGGACGTAGTTGGAGTGTGGTCGGGTTGGTTTTGACTTAAAAACCAACCGGGCCCCTGGAACGAAAAGGCCAATAACTCTCAGACCGGGCATCTGATTGACGCGCCATCTGTCGCATTGAGTTCCTTTTGTTGAGATGGAACATTTGGATACATAAAATTCGGACTACGTGTTAGTTGATGTATCGAACCCCCTTTGGATCGTGGAGAGGACCCTCCCGGAAACGAGCATGTTGTGTGCGGGAACCCTAGAGCTGGCTGCGACTGTGATGATGAAGACTGCACTGAAATCCTCCGTGAGTTTGGCAGCGATGAAGACCGTACAGAAATCCTTCGTGGGTCCGACGACAATGAAGATTGCACTGAAATCCCCTGTGGGTTCGGCAGCGATGAATACCCTACTGAAATCCTCTGTGGGTTCGACGACAATGGAGACTGCACTGAAATCCTACTTGGGTTCGGCAGTAATGAAGACCGTACTGAAATCCTTCGTGGGTTAGACAACAATGAAGACTGCTATCAAATCCTCAGTGGGTTTTGCAGTGATGAAGACCATACTGAAATCCTCCGTGGGTCCGACGGCAATGAAGACTGCACTGAAATCCTCCGTTGGTTCGGCAGCAATGAAGACCGTACTGAAATCCTCCGTGGGTTCGAAAACAATGACTACTGTTCTTGTATCCTACGTGGGTCTGGCAGTGTTTGACTCTGTTCTTGCTATCCTATGTGGGCCTGGCAGAGTACCTGGTCTGTATCCTATGTGGGTCGGACAGCTTACCTGGTTTAGTATCCTACGTGGGTCCCAACTTAGATGAATCAGTGGCTATATCTGATCATCTCTATCACCTTACGAAGAAGTATACCTGTGTGAGCTAAGTCTTGACTTTCAATCATTATCTTCGATATGATTGACTTGATTTCCTATGTGGTTTGGGTAGTGTTATCCTGTGTGGATTGGGTTGTACTCCAATGTGGACATGATCGAACTTAGGCTCGGATATTGGAGCCTAATGAGAATTGATGACTTAGGTATATGTATGGGAATATACCTAAATAGTGTTAGTTGTTACTTCATGATTGTGTCTTTCCTTTGTGGATTATCCTTTTTGGATTTTGGGAGACCTTCGGGGGTCTCGGGGTCTCTAGTGAGTAGTGTATACTCACCCCTGCATGGGTTATGCCCACACTACATTGTGTTGGATGAAGACGACAGACAGTGCTGATCGTGGTTGAGACTTGTGGAGTAGGTCGGTACCTAGAGGTGGACCACTGGGCGGGAAATACATGGAGCGAACGGCTGGACCCGAGGAGCTGAGGTTGCTATATGTACCCACCCTTTAGGTGGGACTTCCAGTGGACGGCTCGACGTTGATTCTTTACTTTCTGTTGTTGTACTTCTTTCCAGTTGTACCTTACTTTCTGTTTGGGTTTGTATTCTGGCCCATTTACTTTACGCACTTAATATTGTACCCAGTTTTACTTAGTGATTACTTCTGCTTGCTTACTCTGTGGTGTTTGTTTACTTTAGAAAGGAAATGCCTTCCCCTTTTTGTCGGAATTTACGCCTTGGTGCTAGTTGCCAGCCCCTGGCCTATGGGAGGCGGGCTTGGGGTAGTCACGTCACGGGTCCCGAGGATGAGTTGTGAAAAATTGGTATCAGAGGAGTTCAGTTCTACCGTAGAACTCAGGAATCTGATCTTTCTTCTATGTGAAGCAATAGTGTTAAGGGTATTGAGTGTGGTTATCAGTCCAGGGAGTCCAGTGTTGGTGTGGTGGATGACGTATCCATACACCAGGACCCTGACTTATGATTTCCGACTCGATGCACGAAAACATTGATTGCATGTGTGTTTCAAAATATTTTTTTGTGATTACTTTGTGTCAGCTCACCAGGTATACTGTTTGAATGTGGGGAACCTGTTTCTTTTCAGGATGACCCCACGATGGCAGCCAGCTAGGGTTCTGAGTTTTGTGCAAGATGATAGCCCACTGAGCGACGAGGCCTCGGTGTAGGGACCTTTTTTAGCGGAGGCATCGGTGGTACCTCTACCCACCGAGCCACCGATGTTACCCGCCCCAACCGCTGAGAGTGCACGTCGCCTTTGGGCACTGCACGAGTTTCAGCGTCAGAGACCGCCCAGTTTCCACGGGGAGACAGACCCTTAGGTAGCCAAGGATTGGATGGAGGTGGTTGTATGAGTTTTCAGGTTAGTGGGGACACTAGCTCACCTCATGGTGATCCTCGCAGCGAGCCTCCTGCACGCGGAAACAGACAGATGGTGGAGCTTGATGCTCCAGGTTCACGACGAGGCATCTCTACTCTGGATGGATTTTGTGAGCCTCTTTCGCTCGGAGTTCTTCCCAGCCACCCTCCGTGTGGTGTGCATCCCGGAGCTTCAACAGTTACGGCAGGGAAACATGACGGTCGCCCAGTACTCGGCGAGATTTACCGATCTCTCGCGCTATTCAACGAACATGGTACGAGACCCATTCTTCTGGGCCCGGACCTTCGAGTAGGGAATGAGGCATGAGATCAGGGCATCAATGATATCCCTTAGCATTCCGACACAGGTAGGAGTACTGGAGCGAGCCCTTCTCATAGAGAGCTTTCTTGCTAAGCCTACACGAGTAGCGAGACCTACCGCAGGGCGGCACGTAGTAGAGTCGTCTGTAGCTGGCAGTCTACGGATGTCACAGGGGTCCAGGCGGACCGAACCATCATGAAGATGACCTCAGGACACTGGCTCAGAGTCATGGGGCACACGGCGTAGAGCCAGCTATCCGAGTAACTAGCAGTGCTACGCATGCGGCAGGCAGGGCCACATGGCTTGTGACTGCAAGACCCACCATGCAAAGGAGCAGCACACGGTTGAGGGTCCACCCAAGCAGAGGCAGAGGCTCGACCGTGGCGGTCCTCCAAGAGCAGGAGGACTATAGAGACCAGAAGCTTAATGTACATAGACATTACATTACTTTTGTGGAATACTTAGTACATAACAAAAACACACAGACAAGGACCGTAATAGTTTAGTGTCTTTGGAAACTTGGAATATAATCTTCTAATTGTGGTGAAAGATCTTCAACATCTCCCATAAAGATCTTCTTCTTTTTTAAACCTAAATTCTTTCTTTATGTTCTGGGGAAAAGAAAACATAAAAGGGTGAGCTCAAATGCTCAGTAAGGGTAAACAAAAGAAATATCAATCATGTCATATTCATAAGAACATATCTTTTGGAAATCTTAACCTGCAAAAGAGATCATAATTTCATAAATGGGATAAATCATAGTAGTCAAATGTAATCCCAATAATTATAACTTAAAACATGAAACTTTGTGTCATACACACTTAAACATAGAGAATCATTTCTTATTAGTCAAGACTCATTTCCAAGACTATCTTAGTGGACAAAGTCCCTTTATGAACCGAGTTCACTCCTCATTTCAGTCCTGTTTCACTAAACCGGTATAACCTACCGTTCCAGCCATGTCTATCTCATGAGATATAAAATATTTACCCAATGCATTGGAGGGATATATAGGTCCCACCCATCTCATAATGATACCATTCTTATGTGTTCCACAAAATCATAAATCATACATCATTGAATAAACCATGTAATAAAAATGGGAATCTTAAACATCGTGACATCATAAAACAATTCATATAAGATAAAAGAATTCATAAATATAATTCCATCACAACATAATCAAATCAATGTAATAATAGGGATATAAATAGAACCCTTTATTATCTTATATGGCAAATAATTTTGATAAAACACTTGAACTCCATTCTTGAGGAAAATATCCTTTCTGCTTCAAAAACACTTTTCCTTTCTTAACATGTCATACAATTCTAAACTAAAAGAATTTGATTAAATATAAAATTGAAAACTTGTAAAGTAAGCTTCTTATAAATAATGTTTTAAAAATCCATTCATGCCGTATAAGTTAAAAAAACATTCTTCTCATACTTTTGTCGGAAAAGTCAAAAAAAGTACCTCGTAACGTAAACAAAAGAAAGATTCCTTACATACCATGTAGTAAAAGTCACAAATGGGTAAAAATGACTTTAAACATACATGAAAACACTTTTATAAAACATGGACATGGATAATAGAAATAACCTCAGTAAATACGTACGAATAAGCAATCTCGGATAAAAATGATATTTGAAAAATTATCCCTTACCTTAGGTCCGATTTGCTTCATAAGTGTCCGAGCCTCCTGTATAATGATTTAAATAATTTCATTGACTTATTGCAGAATCATATTCATTGTTATAATATCTTATATGGTTCACTTATGACTTTATATTACCCGTTCTTTTGTAAATTCATGTTAAAGTAGCGTTTTGGTTAAAATTGTTTCATTTGTCGTCGGTGTTTTGACTTGTAATTATTCATATGATTACTTAGATCATGATTACTTAATTCAAGAATATAAAACATGATATATAGATAATATATATTCAGAATATACATATATATAATAAATTAGTAAATGGAAAGAAATACACCGTTCATGGAGACGGTAGGCCGTACGTACGCATGAACGCTATTTTTGTTTCCTTATTGAGTTGAATGGATTTAAGTAGATGAAATACATATATATAAAAATAAATCTAGTATCATTATTATGTCATATATTTCATGATTACTTATTATATATACTTTATAATCATTCATGAATGGTTAAAGTGGAGAATGAATCTCATCGCGTCGTGGAGACAGTAGTCCGTACGTACGCACGAGCGATGATATCGTTCTCATGATCATGGAATTGTATTTGAGTGTATGTATACCATTTAAGAATAAATATCACTTTACAATAATCATATATAGTTATTATGTACACCATTATACCCATCCAAGTAAGGTGGTGGTGGAAAATAGATTACACCGCGGCGTGGAGACGATATTCCGTACGTACACACGCGTGGTGATTTCATTTTCCGTAGGATGGATAGATGGTGAAATAGGGTTGTTTCATACTTATAATAACATATAAGTATATTAGTGATACTTATGTTATTAATTTATAATGAAACAACTAAAGAATAAGAAGTGGAAGAAGAAATAAAGATGAAAGAATCGGTAACAGACATTACATCTTCTTTGAAGTGCTTCTTTGAGACCTCCTTTTAGGGCACTAAAAGTGGTATTTGAAGAAGACCAGTACCTCTAGGATGTTTCTAGGTAAGTGGAGAGGAGAAATTGGTAGGGGTTGGCCGATCTTGAAGGCTCAAAGTGGTGTGAGGAAGGGGGAGGAGGAGGTGCCCTTTTATAAGGGAGGAGAGGGGTACCTTTGGAATAACTAAAACTATTATTTTATTATAAAGTCAAATTCGGTTTTAAATAGCTCCAAATTGATTTATTTTGAAGATAAGGTGGGGATAGGTCGAAATTCTCTCATCCAATAGAATTTAGACAAGTTTAGGTCCCTATTTTAACCTTATCATTTAGATTTAACATTAAGTTAAATAATTTTACTTTTACCATGTCTTCTTGTGTTCTTAAACTATAAGGTTACTAAATTTACTGTAAGAAGCCAAAAGAACCCCAAGTTGTTTATTATTAATATATAAAACCTTATCTAAGTCATTTGGCCTAACCTTAGATTTTTAGGAACAAAATAAAAATTAATAATATAATATTTGTTTTAAAAACTATTTTATGTCAATTTTGACACTATTTAGTAATTTATTTTTGTGAAAATCATAACAGAATGATTAGTTCAAAAAAGTTAATTAAATCAATATTAACATGTCATATTAACCTATAAAATTAGTGTAATTCATAAAAACTCTCAAATTACACTTATTTGGGTATTTATAATATCAATTATTCTAATTTTTCACTATTATGGTAATTACTGCATCATTATTGTGTATAAATAAATTAAATTATTTAATGTCTAAAAAATATATCATTATGTAAGAAATCTTATTAGATTTATAATTAATATTTACAATAGTATTTATATTATGTATAACCCTATATTAAAAATGTTTTAGTAAATAAACTTTGATTTTAACTCTTTTAACTCTTCTTTGAATTAAATAATAATAAATGTCCTAATATAATCCAAGTGGGCCAAAATGGTCATATTTTATTCCTAAGGTTGTTTTTGGTCGAATTACACTTATCCAATAGAATTAGGACATGTTTTAGGGTAATAATAATATCATTTTCACCTTTAATTTCCCTATTTACTTTTAACCGTGGTAAAAAAAAGTAAAAAGTTACTGTTCACCAAAAATTATTTTCATCTCATTGAACCACATTTTACTTACTGAAATCAACCGTGTCTCTCGGATTTTTTGAAATTCCACTCACAGAAGTGGTAAAATTAAGTTTTATGAAAAATTCATTTTTTTTAACTACCACTTAGTGGTTTCACTATTCATAAAAAAAATGAAAGTTTCCAGAAAAATACCAAAAATTAGGCCAAAGCTATATTTGATATTATGAACTAAAAAATGATGTCTATTTTACCAAATTCAAAACATATCATTTTCATTAATTAATTTAGAAATTAATTCTCGTCGTCAAAACAAATTGCGTGTTCTTAAGAGATAATAACTATCAAAAGATTGACACTTGTTTATGTCTGGTTTAAATGTGAAACTACATCCAATGAACAACATTGTATTAAATTGTAAAAATATATTCTAAATATACTTTAAAACCACTCAAATTAATAATTTATCACTATTAATTATTTCGATTGAAAAAGTTGTTTTTAATTAAAATATAGCGTGTTTTTACTATTCATTAAAATATGAAAGTTACCAGAATGATATGAAAATTTATCCAAAGTAAATTTTTATTTCATGATTCCAAAGAAGAATTTTATTTTGTCAAATTGAACTTATAAACATGTCCAAAACTAGATTTAAAGTGGGTGCGCCATCAAAAGGCGACAAAACTGCATTTTTTGAAAAATGCTTATTTTACCCGAAATATTTATTTTGTTCTCATACCATGTTTTAGAAAATGTGCCAAACGAATAATAATGTTATAAGATTCAAAATTTAGTTAATACTATTCATAATAGCTAGTTCATAATAATATTATAATAATATATCGTTGTTTAGTAAACCCAGTATTGCGTACAACACACGCTATCGAGGAAGGTCGCGATTGCGTGTATTGCAAGCCAAGTCAGGGTTGCGTGCTATGTAAGAATCCTTCGTTGTTTCGTATAACATAAACCAACCATATTTCATTTATACATTGAATATATATATATATATATACTCAATGTTGCGTAGAATAACTATTATCAAAATTGTGTGTAACACGATCCAAGAATAGTGTTGCGTATACTGAAAGCTAATACGGTGTTGCATATAGCGCAAGGTAATCTTGGTGTAGCATACAACACAAGACATTAATGAAATTAAACGAATATTTTTCATAAAATATCGGGGTGTTACATTCTACCCCCCTTAAAATGAATTTCTCCCTCAAAATTCTTCGGGTTTATAAATGGTTTACTATTCGAAACTTTCTTTAATAGAAACCCATATCGTAAAAAGGAATACCAAAACCAATCTTTAAAAACAAAAGTATGAAACGTAATGGTTACCCAAATAAACTAATCACTGGGTTTACACATTGGTGAAAATATGGATATGGAAGAGAAATCTAACCATCATGTTCTGATGGAGAGTGGTAGAGAACATGGCTATGGAAAACCCAGCAATCACAAAGCCATAAATTTGTGACGATCTAAGGTACCATCTTATTTATTAGATATAAGAAGACTAGGACAACATTTTTGGTTTTCAAGATCGTTTCCCTAAAGATGATGAAATTGGAATTAGAATAAATACTTTCGTGATTTTGGTATAGTCTCGCCGTTGGTCATTCTTTGGACAATTTCCACTTCATCTCTTAAAAAAATGAAGTTGAATTTGTCATTCGTGATGTGTTACCAGATCATGTGATAGAACGATGGGTCATTCCATCTGTCTCAAACAAAAGGTTAGAAAAGTTATCAAAAAATACATAAGTCCATCTATAGTGATATTAATGTTATACGGTTCCTAAAATGGACTTATACTTCATATATCATACTGCTTAATATAATAAAACTAGTTTATACTAAATAGGGACTTCTTGTATGCCAGTGGTAGGCGATAAAGGCCAGTCGCACTTCGGTTGTGGGTTCGATTCCCACGGCCCTGTCCGACGCGATGAGCTGTCACCCGTCCTAAAGGTTTTCCTTTTTCTAAAACTATATTACTATAACATCCCATCAATAATATCGAAAAAACTTCTATCCTTAAACAATACTAACTTATGTCCAACATAATCCATTCCAATCTATAGTCTTATCCATAATACTGCAGTCCACTCTCATAATATAGTGAAAACGATTACCAGAGATTTAATACCATCATTGGTCCCCATATATCATAAGATATGTCTTGTTGGTCACATTCCAGACATTCAAAGGCCTTAATCATGTATTCTCTTGAATGCCCATTGAACCTTAGTGAAAACATGAATGTAGTTAAAAGTTAACACTTTCCACATACCAAAATCCTCAAAATTCTATATACTCAAACCATGCTATCACTTATCTCAATCACATTCCATGGTTACCGGTACCATTGAAAACCACAATAGGCCAATACATAAATATTCCAATATTCCACGATACTATATACAACATTATTTTGGAATCCCATTACATAAACACTTAATCATTCCACCACATCGTTGTCATATTCAACATCACCAATAGTGATCTCATGTGACTTCCCTTTGTCCTTTGCCTTAAGTGGTTTCTCATGTCGATCATAACTAACCCTTGGATTAGGGCATTTATTAGCATAATTCCCCATTTCCTTGCACTTGAAGCATTGAAGTGTAGTAGGTTCATTCTCTGTATCCCTTCCTTTGTTTGCATCAGTAGACATCTTCTTCCCATCATTGCGACATTCAAATGCCCGGTGACCTTCCTTTCCACATTTGAAACATTTACTTGTCCCTTTAAGACAATCTCCACCATGCTTCTTTCCACACTTTGAGCATAGGGAAACATTCATCTTCTTTTCACCATTATTATGAGATTTCTCCTTGAACTCCATCTTTCGTTTCTTTTCAAAACTATGAGATGGATAAGTAACACCAAATTCCATTTCTACCTTGATAGCACAACACACAATTTCTTCATAGCTACTAAAGTCTCTTATAGCTAATGCCCTTCGAATATTTGGTTTTAAGCCACTGAAGAATAGATCAACTTTACTTTCAGGTTGGATGATAAATCCAGATGCATTCCATGCAAGACTTGTAAAATTCGCTTCGTATATACCAACAGATTCATCATCCTTTTGCTTTAGTTCAAGAAACTCCTTCTCCATCTTTGTTCGAAGAATACGAGGGAAGTACTTATTGAAAAATAAGTTCTTGAACTCGTCCCATTCCATGGACTCAATTTCATCTCTTTGCCTCGTATTCTTGATAAGATTCCACCATTGATCAGCTTCACCTTCCAAACGATATACTGCTAAGATGACTTTATCATGTTCAGAACATTGAAGAACTGAAAATATATTTTCAGTAGTACTGATCCATTGTTCAGTAACAAGTGGATCAGAAGACCCACTGAAAGAAGGTGGACGTTGCCTCATGAAGGACTTAATAGAATATTGTCCCCTTCTCTGCTCATTTGGAAGTTCAGAATGATTCATAGCTTCTGTATGTATAGCAATAAGATTTTTCACTCCATCTCTTATAACATTTGTTTGTTCAGGAGGACAATCATTGCATTGTCCATTGCATTGATCAACAAAGGTTCCTTCGGGTTCCAGCCATCATTTAAAACCCAAAAAGAATAGTGTGAGAGGAAAAAATCATAATAAAGGGGTATTAACTTCAATATCTAACATCTTCGGTTTAATCTAATATCGTTTCCATAGTTCTAGGACTATATCCTATACATATACTTATCCATAGGGACATCCCTAGACATACCTTAGAAATATCTCTAGGGATCTCACTAACGTTTTCACATCCTAGTTTCCAAAGGTTGACTAAACCTTTCCTCTGATACCAACTGTAGATACCCGAATCTTAACGTACATAGGCATTACATTACTTTTGCAGAATACTTAGTACATAACAAAAACACACACACAAGGACCATAATAGTTTAGTGTCTTTGGAAACTCGGAATATAATCTTTTAATCGTGGTGAAAGATCTTCAACATCTCCCATAAAGATCTTCTTTTTTTTAAACCTAAATCCTTTATTTATGTTCTGGGGAAAAGAAAACATAAAAGGGTGATCTCAAATGTTCAGTAAGGGTAAACAAAAGAAATATCAATCACGTCATATTCATAAGAACATATCTTTTGGAAATATTAACCTGCAAAAGAGATCATAATTTCATAACATGGGATAAATCATAGTAGTGAAATGTAATCCCAATAATCATAACTTAAAACATGAAACTTTGTGGAATACACACATAATCATAGAGAATCATTTCTTATTAGTCAAGACTCATTGCCAATACTATCTTAGTGGACAAAGTCCCTTTCTGAACTGAGTTCACTCCTCGTTTCAGTCCTGTTTCACTGAACCGGTATAACCTACCGTTCCAGCCATGTATATCTCATGAGATATAAAATCTTTACCCAATGAATTGGAGGGAGATATAGGTCCCACCCATCTCATAATGATACCATTCTTATGTGTGCCACAAAATCATAAATCATAAATCATTGCATAATCTATGTAATAAAAATGGGAATCTTAAACATCGTGACATCATAAAACAAATCATATAAGATAAAGGAATTCATAAATATAATTCCATCACAACATAATCAAATCAATGTAATAATATGGATAGAAACAGAACCCTTTATTATCTTAGATGGAAAATAATTTTGATAAAACACTTGAACTCCATTCTTGAGGAAAATATCCTTTCTTCTTCAAAAACACTTTTCCTTTCTTAACATGTCATACAATTCTAAACTAAAATAAGTTGATTAAAAATAAACTTGAAAACTTGTAAATGAAGCTTCTTGGAAATAATTTTTTAAAAATCCATTCATGCCGTATAAGTTAAAAAAAACATTCTTCTCGTACTTTTGTTGGAAAAGTCAAAAAAAGTACCTCGTAACGTAAACAAAAGAAAGATTCCTTACATACCATGTAGTAAAAGTAAAAAATGGGTATAAATGACTTTAAACATACATGAAAACACTTTTATAAAACATGGACATGGATGATAGAAATAACCCTAGTAAATACGTATGAATAAGCAATCTCGGATAAAAATGAGATTTGCAAAATTATCCCTTACCTCAGGACCGATTTTCTTCGTAAGTGTCCGAACCTCCAGTATAATGATTTAAATAATGTCATTGACTTATTAAATAATCATATTCATTGTTATTATATCATATATGGTTCACTTATGACTTTATATTACCTGTTTTTTTATAAATTCATGTTAAAGTAGCGTTTTGGTTAAAATTGTTTCATCTGTCGTCCGTGTTTTGACTTGTAATTATTCATATGATTACTTAGATCATGACTACTTAATTCCAGAATATAAAACATGATTTATATATAATATATATTCAGAATATACATATATATAATAAATCAGTAAATGGAAATAAAAACACCGTTCATGGAGACGGTAGGCCGTACCTACGCATGAACGCTGTTTTCGTTTCCTTATTGAGTTGAATGGAATTCAGTAGATGACATACATATATATACACATAAATACAATATCATTATTATTTCATATATTTCATGATTAATTATTATATATACTTTATAATCATTCATGAATGGTTAAAGTGGAGAATGAATCTAATCGCGTCGTGGAGACGGTAGTCCGTACATACGCACGAGCGATGATATCGTTCTCATGATCGTGGAATTGTATTGGAGTGTATGTATACCATTTCAGAATCAATATCACTTTAAAATAATCATATATAGTTATTATGTATACCATTATACCCATCCAAGTAAGGTGGTGGTGGAAAATAGATTACACCACGGCGTGGAGACGATATTCCGTACGTACGCACGTGCGGTGATTTCATTTTCTGTAGGATGGATAGATGGTGAAATAGGGTTGTTTAATACTTATAATAACATATCAGTATATTAGTGATACTGATGTTATTACTTCATAATGAAACAACTAATGAGTAATAAGTGGAAGAAGAAATAAAGATGAAAGAACCGGTAACAGACATTACCTCTTCTTTGAAGTGCTTCTTTGAGACCTCCTTTTAGGGCACTAAAATTGGTCTTTAAAGAAGACCAGTACCTCTAGGATGTTTCTAGGGAAGTGGAGAGGATAAATTTGCAGGTTTTGGCAGAGATTGAAGGCTAAAAGTGGTGTGAGGAAGAGGAAGGAGGAGGTTCCCTTTTATAATGGAGGAGAGGGGTACCTTTGGAATAACTAAAACTATTATTTTATTATAAAGTCAAATTCGGTTTTAAATAGCTCCAAATTGATTTATTTTGAAGCTAAGGTGGGGATGGGTCAAAATTCTCTCATCCAATAGAATTTAGACAAGTTTAGGTTTCTATTTTAACCTTATCATTTAGATTTAACATTAAGTTAAATAATTTTACTTTTACCGTGTCTTCTTGTGTTCTTATACTATAAGGTTAATAAATTTACTATAAGAAGACAAACGAACCCCAAGTTGTTTATTATTAATATATATAACCTTATATAAGTCATTTGGCCGAAACTTAGATTTTTAGTAATAAAATAACAATTAATAATATAATATTTGTTTCAAAAAATATTTTATGTCAATTTTGACACTATTTAGTAATTGATTTTTTTGAAAATCATAACAGAATGATTAGTTCGAAAAAAGTTAATTAAATCAATATTAACATGTCATATTAACCTATACAATTAGTGGAATTCATAAAAAGTCTCAAATTACACTTATTTGGGTATTTATAATATCAATTAATCTAATTTTTCACTATTATGGTAATTACTGCATCATCATTGTGTATAAGTAAATTAAATTATTTAATGTCTAAAAATTATATAATTATGTAGTAAATATTATTAGATTTCTAATTAATATTTAAAATCATATTTATATTATGTATAACCCTATATTAAAAATGTTTTAGTAAATAAACTTTGATTTTAACTCTTTTAACTCTTCTTTGAATTAAATAATAATAAATGTCCTAATCTAATCCAAGTGGGCCAAAATGGTCATATTTTATTCCTAAGGTTGCCTTTGGTCGAATTAAACTTATCCAATAGAATTAGGACATGTGTTAGGGTAATAATAATATCATTTTTACCCTTAAGTGCCTTATTTACTTTTAACCGTGGTAAAAAAAGTAAAAAGTTACTGTTCACCAAAAATTATTTTCATCTCATTGAACCACATTTTACTTACTGACATCAACCGTGACTCTCGGATTTTTGAAATTCCACTCACAGAAGTGGTAAAATTAAGTTTTATGAAAAATTCATTTTTTTAACTACCACTTAGTGGTTTCACTATTCATAAAAAAATGAAAGTTTCCATAAAAATACCAAAAATTAGGCCTAAGCTATATTTGATATTATGAACTCAAAAATGATGTCTATTTTACCAAATTCAAAACATATCATTTGCATTAATTAATTTAAAAATTAATTCCCATCGTCAAAACAAATAGCGTGTTCTTAAGAGATAATAACTATCAAAAGATTGACACTTGTTTATGTCTGGTTTAAATGTGAAATTACATCCAATGACCAACATTGTATTAAATTGTAAAAATATATTCTAAATATACTTTAAAACCACTCAAATTAATAATTTATCACTATTAATTATTTCGATTGAAAAAGTTGTTTTTAATTAAAATATTGCGTGTTTTTACTATTCATCAAAATATGAAAGTTACCATAATGATATGAAAACTTATCCAAAGTAAATTTTTATTTCATGATTCCAAAGAAGAATTTTATTTTGTCAAATTGAACTTATAAACATGTCAAAAACAAGATTTAAAGTGGGTGCGCCATCAAAAGGCTGCAAAACTGCATTTTTTGAAAAATACTTATTTTACCCGAAAGATTTATTTTGTTCTCATACCATGTTTTAGAAAATGTGCAAGACGAATAATAATGTTATAAGATTCAAAATTTAGTTAATACTATTCATAACATCTAGTTCATAATAATATTATAATAATATATCGTTGTTTAGTGAAACCTGGTATTGCGTACAACACACGTTATCGAGGAAGGTCGCGATTGCATGTAATGCAAGCCAAGTCAGGGTTGCGTGCTATGCAAGAATCCTTCGTTGTTTCGTATAACATAAACCAACCATATTTCATTTATACATTGAATATATATATATATATACTCAATGTTGCGTAGAATAACTATTATCAAAATTGTGTGTAACACGATCCAAGAATAGTGTTGCGTATACTGCAAGCTAATACGGTGTTGCGTATAGCGCAAGGTAATCTTGGTGTAGCATACAACACAAGACATTAATGAAATTAAAAGAATATTTTTCATAAAATCTCGGGGTGTTACACGGACGAGGCAGGGGATCTGGCCAAGCAGTAGGTGGAGGGAGACGCTTTGAGGCTTTACCACCACCACCACTAGGAGGTCCACCACGACCACAGGGAGCTGGCGGGCAAAGACAGGCTCAGCATCCGGCAGCGGAGGCCTACGAGCACGGTGTGCCAGAGATGATTTGAGGTACTATCTGTGTCTACTCCACCCTTGCTACGGTTCTTATAGACATAAGAGCAATTCATTCTTTTTTTTTCTGCTTCCCTTGTTCGGAGATTGGAGATTCCGATGGAGTCGTTGGCTCGATCCTTACGGATAGAGAATCCTACGGGAGCAGACTCGACAATTACGCACTGGTGCCGGAAGTGTGAGCTTACTCTAGGAGGGGAGAGATTTGGCTGGGATCTTCTTGTAGCGGCGTCGAGGCCTTACGACGTCATCTTGTGCATGGATTGGTTATCCACAGTCCATGCTCAGATCGACTGTATTTGGCGCAAGGTGCGGTGTGTTCGCACCGATGGGGGCAGGTTCACCTTCACCGGTGAGAAGGGAGACTTTGCAGCACAGGACGGACTCACGCATAAGAGATGACAACCCATCACTCATCAGTTGGCTAGCCTCATCCTTGGAGCAGTTGACGTGCAGAGTCCTAGTTTTCCTGTAGTGGTGGATCAGTATGCGGACGTTTTCCCTGACGACGTTCCAGGACTACCTCCTCGCAGAGAGGTAGACTTTTATATTGACATGTACCCCGGGACAGCCCTGATATCCACTCCATCATATCGGATGGCCCCTGCAGAGCTTCGAGAGCTACGAGTACAGTTGGAGGACTTGCAGGGTAAGGGATTCATTTGACCCAATGTTTCACCGTGGGCTTCCCCGATATTGTTCGCCAAGAAGGCGGACAGGAGCTTGCGATAGTGTGTTGACTATCGTCGCCTGAACCAGGTGACCGTGAGGAATAGTTATCCGCTACCGAGGATTGATGACCTCTTCGATCAGCTCAAGGGTGCACGGTGGTTCTCAAAGATAGACCTTAGATCAGGCTATCATCAGATCAGAGTTCGAGACGAGGATGTGCAGAAGACGGCCTTTAGATGTCGGTATGGACACTATGAGTTCTTGGTTATGCCTTTTAGCATAAAAAATGCTCCAACAGTGTTGATGGGTCTTATTAACAGGATCTTTCAGCCATACCTCGATCGATTTGTCGTGGTCTTCATCGACGACATATTGATATACTCGGCCACTGAGGAGGAGCATGCCTACCACTTACAGGTTTTACTAGACACACTCCAAGAGAACCAGATTTATGGAAAGCTCTCGAAGTGTCAGTTCTGGTTACATGAGGTCCACTTCTTGGGACACGTCATCTCTAAGGTAAGAGTTGCGGTGGATTCTGCGAAGATCGAGGAAGTGCTAGCTTGGGAGCCACCCAGGAGCGTGACAGAGGTGCGGAGTTTCTTGGGTCTATCTGGGTACTACCAGAGATTTTTGTCAGACTTCTCTAGGGTTGCGGAACCACTCACCGCTTTGATGAAGAAGGGGAAACCCTTCGTGTGGTCAGACAGATGTCAGCAGAGCTTCCAGGAGCTGAGATAGAGATTGACCAGCGCCCCTATCTTGAGGCTACCAGATGAGGGAGTAGGGTACGTAGTCTACTGCAATGCATTAGGGACTGGACTCGAATGTCTCTGGATGCAGGAGCGGGCTGTGATCACCTATGGATGACGTCAGTTGACGAAGCATGAGCAGAACTATGCTTCCCATGACCTGGAGTTAGCAGTAGTGGTCTTCGCTCTGAAGATGTGGCGACACTGCCTGATGGGAGAGCGCTTTACAGTCTACACTGACCACCAGAGTCTCATGTACATCTTCTCACAGAAAGACCTGAATCTGAGACAGTGGAGATGGCTCGATTTCCTCCAGGACTATGACTGTGAGATAGTCTATACTCCTGGAAAGGGGAACGTAGTTGTTGATGCTCTCACCAGGAGGATGGGCATTCATATACTTGGGGAGGCGATGGAGCAGCTAGCCGCTTTTCCGATATCCATCGTGGATAGAGATGGAGCAGCCTTTCTTCAGTCACTCACACTCACTCCTCCACTTCTTCAGCAGGTCAGAGAGGCACAATGTAGGGATGGTGACTGTGAGACACGGCGTGCTCAGATATCCTCAAGACAGGAACCCGATGGATTCTCTATAGGAGGACAGCATGATGTCCTTTTTAGAGGATGTACCATGGTACCAGATACTTTACAGAAGGTGGTGCTGAGGGAGTTTCACACTTCCCCTTTATCGGTACATCGAGGAGTGGCAAAGATGTACCAGGATCTCAGAAGTCAGCACTGGTGGCCGAGTATGAAGAAGGATATAGCTGAGTTCTTTTCTCGATGCCTTACTTTTCAGCAGGTGAAGGCAGAGCACTTGGTACCAGCAAGCTTGGTACAGCCCTTGGAGGTCCCGGAGTGGAAGTGGGATGAGATATCTATGGATTTCATGACTGGACATCCATGCACTTCCAGGGGTCATGACTCCATTTGGGAGATTGTTGACCGACTCACCATGTTGGCCCACTTATTACCCATCAGAGAGCAGGGCTCCGAAGAGATCTTGGGACGTCTCTACATTCAGGAGATTGTATGGCTTCATGGTGTTCCATCATCCATCATTTCCAATCAAGATGCTCATTTTACTTCCCGGCTTTGGAAGGGGTTGTAGGAGGCATTCAGGACGCAGCTACATCTAAGCACCTCCTTTCACCCTCAGACGGATGGTCAGACAGATAGGACCATTCAGACTCTCGAGGACATGCTTCGTGCATGTGTCCTCAACTTTGGTCGCAGAGGGGAGGACCACCTGCCCTTGGTGGATTTCGCATACAACAACAGCTACCACTCCACCATCAGGATGGCACCATACATGGCATTTTACGGCCGACCCTGCAGATTACCTCTGTGCTAGATAGACCCTGGGGAGTCAACACTTGTGGGACCGGAGATAGTCCAGGCCATGACAGAGAAGGTCCAGGTCATCCAGGGGCGGATGAGGACATCTCAGAGCCGGCAAAAGTCTTATGCTGATAGGAGGCGGAGGACACTAGAGTTCGAGGATGGCGACCACGTTTTCTTTCGGGTCCCAACTTGATGTGGATTACGGAGATTTGGCCGGGGAGACAAGTTATCTCCGCACTTCATCGGACCATTCCAGGTACACAGTAGGGTAGGCGAGGTGGCTTATTTTCTGGCTCTACCACCTCAGTTGCACCGGGTTCACGATGTCTTCCATGTATCTCAGCTGAGGAGATATGTGCACGACCCGACACATATCATCGACCATGGGGAGAAAGACCTTGACGATGGGGCGACTTTTGCGGAGGTCCTGATGGAGATTGAGGATCGACAGGAGTGGTTCCTATGTGGGTGGTCAATTCCTCTAGTGCGCATCAGATGGAAGCACAGGAACCTCCAAGAGAGCACTTGGGAGCGGGAGGCTCAGATGCGTGCTCAGTACCCACATTTGTTCCCCTAGTTTTTGATGTATCTTTACGGGGACGTAAATCCCTGAGGTGGGAGTAATGTACAGACCCGTAAAAATCAAGGGAAATTTTTTCTTAATTTTCTTTGGGATTTTACAAGAACGCAGTTTCTGACGGCACCTGATTCTGAGGCCCGGTGTGCCTGGAATCGATTTCTGAAGTTTAGCTCGGGTATGTTCAGTGAACGAACGAGCGGGTTTTCCTAAATTTTGGACCGGTGCTCGGAATCAAAATCTGAGGGCACCGATGGAATCGAAGCGCCGATAATTTCTTAGGAACACCTTTTCTGGAGTTTCTTTTCTCAGGTGAGGTTATTAAATAAATGGGTTAACTAAAGAATGAAATAAAATATTGTGCTACAATTTTTATTTCTATTATAGGTAGATTAAACCTATGCTTGGTGGTTGGAGTGGGACCCACTAATATCCAAACTCCACTAAGTAGGACATTAGTGAAGTGGGGCCCACAAGAGCCCCACCCCTTCAAATCCATTTTTAATCTCCCTCTCATGCATTTAATATGTAACTCACCCGCACCCCTTTTAAATTCCATGTCAACCCTCAAAATTAATTTGGATATTAAATGCTCTTCAATTATGTCAATTAATTGAATGAGATTTGTTTTTGAATTTCAAATTAATGGCATGCTTGAGTGATAATAAAATAAGACATGACTAATTTTATTGGGGGTTAATTCGTTGTGAGAAAGGAAAGAGAGGACTCTTGCGCTCTTGAGGATTATCTTCTTCCTCCTTAAAAAACGCGAAGAACACACTGTCATTGATGAAGAACGCCGACCTCCGATGAAGGACGACGAATAACGTTGATTCCTAGGAGATAGACGACGCGACGCTGTGTACCACGATGCCGACGGTCCTCTTCTCCATAACGCCATGTACCGCAGCGCCAACGATCCTCCTCCCGCGACGCCGTCTTCCACGACGTCCCTTTCCCGCGACAAACCTCGTTCGATGACTTCATCGATATAGGGGGGGGGGTTTAGTTCACGATTATTCATTTCCATCCAAACGTCTTTATTTCTTAGCCGCTTGATATCAGATTAACGGGAGTGGGCCGGACCGCATGAACACGGCCGACCCTCCTCCCCCTTTGATGATGTGTTTGTCACAACACGAGCAAAGGTAGCGCGGTGAAACGGGACCACGCGGAAACAAAGAAGAAGCGCGACACCGTCGTGCCGTGCCGTTGAGGCTGAACAAAGCCGCGACACCGTTGCGCCGCACCGGAGAACCACAAAGAGGCCGTGGCCGGAGAAGGGCCAAGGCGGAGGGGCGTGGAACCTCCGTGCTGCACCGGTCGGACAAGGCTGTGGCTCAAAGCCGTGGTGGTGCAAGGTGGGGCGGCCATAAACGCCAGCCGCCGACACCTTGGAGGGGCTGGACCGCGGGGTCCCGCGGTGGCAGCACCGGCCGACCGGACCAGGCCGGCCGTTTTCGATCGGAGGAGCCGGGGGTCGTAACCCCCGGCTAGCAAAGGAGTGGCCCCCACGTGGGGGTCGCAGTTTCAATCAGGGGGGCAGTGCCCCCCCTCCCCCCCTTCTGTGACAGCTCGACCAAGCCAAGCTGTCTGGCCACGCGGTCGCATCCGCGCCAGGCCAACCGGCCGCCCGGGCCGGACTGGCCTGCTCAGGCCGGGCCAGGCCGCGCCGGCCACGCCGCACTGCGCCGGTCGGGCCGTTCCGCACCCTAAGGGGTCGTACCCGGACCTGGTTCGGGTCGACCCGGTTCGGGCCGACCCAGGGGGTCTCGTGCCGGGTCTGTCTGGGCCCAAAACCCCCTAAAACCAGACAGGTTCGTTCTTTTCTCGTATCGTGGGCTACAGACCTCTAATCAAAGCACTGTCAATTGAGATGCGATCCTTGGATCGATACGGTCGTTTCCGTATATTAAACTCAAGGTTTTTGAGAACATTGTGTATGGTTGGGTTGGTTCAAACACAAAACCAACCGGGACCTCGAAGCAGAAACGCTTGTAACTTGAGCTCCGGACGTCCGATTGACGTTCCATCGACTTTGTTGGATTCCTCATAGTGATAAGGTCCTTTTGGCTTAATCTGTTCGAGGTTTGGATGTAGTTGGAGTACGGTCGGGTTGGTTTTGAACTGAAAACCAACCGGGTCCCTGGAATGAAAAGGCCATTAACTCTCAGACCGGGCGTCCGATTGACGCGTCGTCTGTCGCGTTGAGTTCCTTTTGTTGAGACGGAACATTGGGATACATGAACATCGGACTACGTGTCAGTTTATGTATCGACCCCCCTTTGCCTCGTGGAGCGGACCCTCACAGAAATGAGCATGCTGTGTGTGGGAACCCTAGAGATGGCTGCGACTGTGACGATAAAGACTGCACTGAAATCCTCCGTGAGTTCGGCAACGATGAAGACCATACAAAAATCCTTTGTGGGTTCGACGACAATGAATACTGCACTAAAATCCTCTGTGGGTTCAACATTGATGAAGACCGTACTGAAATCCTCTGAGGGTTCGACGACAATGAAGACTACACTGAAATCCTCCATGGGTTTGGCAGCGATGAAGAACGTACTGAAATCCTTCGTGGGTTCGACGACAATGAATATTGCACTGAAATCCTCTGTGGGTTCGGTAGTGATGAAGACCGTACTGAAATCCTCTGTGGGTTCGATGACAATGAAGACTGCACTGGAATCCTTTGTGGGTTCGACAGCGATAAAGACCGTACTAAAATCCTCCGTAGGTTCGACGACGATGACTATTGTTCTTGTATCCTACGTGGGTATAGCAGTGTTTGACTCTGTTGTTGCTATTCTATGTGGGTCTGACAGAGTAGCTGGTCTATATCCTATGTGGGTCCGATAGCTTAGCTGGTTTAGTATCCTACATGGACCCAACTTAGATGACTTCGTGGCTATATCTGATCATCTCTATCACCTTATGAAGAAGTATACCTGTGTGAGCTGAGTCTTGAATTTCAATCATTATCTTAGATATGATTGAATTTCTTTCCTATGTAAATTGGGTTGTGTTATCCTGTGTGGATTGGGTTGTACTTCATTGTGGACGTGATCGAACATAGGCTCGGATGTTGGAGCCTAATGAGAGTTGATGACTTAGGTATATGTATGGGCATATACCAAAATAGTGTTGGTTGTTACTTAGTGATTGTATCTTTCCTTTTTGGATTATCCTTTGTAGATTCTGGGAGACCTTCGGGGGTATCGGGGTCTCAACTGAGTAGCGTATACTCACCCCTGCATGGTCTATGCTCACACTACGTTGTGTTGGATGCAGATGATGGATAGTGCTGATCGTGGTTGAGACTTGTGGAGCAGGTCGGTACCTAGAGTTGGACCACTAGGTGGGATGTACACGGAGCGGACGACTGGACCCGAGGAGATGAGGTTGCTATCTGTACCCACCCTTCAGGTGGGACTTCCAGTGGACGGCTCGACGTTGCTGCTTTACCTTCAGTTGCTGTACTTCTTTCCATTTGTACCGTACTTTCTGTTTGGGTTTGTATTCTGGCCCATTTACTTTTCGCACTTACTATTGTACCAAGTTTTACATAGTGATTACTTCTACTTGCTTACTCTGTGGTGTTTTTTTACTTTATAAAGGAAATGTCTTCCCCTTTTTGTCAGAATTTACCCCTTGGTGCTTGTCGCCATCCCCTGGCATCTGGGAGGTGGGCTTGGGGTAGTCACGTCACGGGTTCCGAGGATGGGTCATGACAAATTGGTATCAGAGGTGTTCGGTTCTACCGCAGAACTCCGGACTCTGATCTTTCATCTATGTGAAGAAATAGTGTTAAGGGTATTGAGTGTGGTTATCATTCCAGGAAGTCCAGTGTTGGTGCGGTGGCCGACGTATCCATACACCAGGACCCTGACTTCTTATTTCTGACTCAATGCACGAAAAAATTGATTGCATGTGTGTTTCAATAGTTTTCTTTGTGATTACTTTGTGTCAG
This sequence comes from Viscum album, assembly GCA_963277665.1. Classification (NCBI taxonomy): domain Eukaryota; kingdom Viridiplantae; phylum Streptophyta; class Magnoliopsida; order Santalales; family Viscaceae; genus Viscum; species Viscum album. The sequence goes on from OY728162.1 coordinate 1,307,423,687, forward strand.
CTCACTAGGTATATTGTTTGACTGTGGTGCACCTGTTTCTTTTCAGGATGGCCCCATGATGGCAGCTAGCTAGGGTTCCGAGTTTTTTGCGAGTCGACAGCCGACCGAGCGACGAGGCCTCAGTGCATGGACCTTTTTTAGCGGAGGCACTAGCAGTACCTCTACCCGCCGAGCCACCAATGCTACCATCCCCAGCCGCTGAGAGTGCACGTCGCCTTAGAGAACTGCAGGAGTTTCAGCATCAACGACTGCCCAGGTTCTGTGGGGAGATGGACCCTCTGGCAGCCGAGGATTGGCTGGAGGCGTTTGAATGAGTTTTCAAGTTAGTGGGGACACCATCTGACCTCATGGTGATCCTCGCAGCGAGCCTCCAGCACACGAAAACAGGCAGATGGTGGAGCTTGATGCTCCAGGTGCACGACAAGGCATCTCTCCTCTGGATGGACTTTGAGAGCCTCTTTCGCTCGGAGTTCATCTCATACACCCTCTGTGCGGTGCGCATCCAGGAGCTTCTACAGTTGCGGCAGGACAGCATGATGGTCGCCCAGTACTCGGTGAGATTTTTCGATCTCTCGTGCTATTCAACTAACATGGTAGGGGACACATTATTTTGGGCCCAGACATTCGAGTAGGGAATGAGGCATCAGATCAGGGCATCGATGATCTCCCTTAGCATTCTGACACAGGAAGGAGTACTGGAGCGATCCCTTCTCATAGAGAGCTTTCTTACTAAACCTACACCAGCAACGAGACCTACCACAGGGCGGCACGTAGCAGAGTCGCCTGTAGCTGGCAGTCTACGGATGTCACAGGGGTCCAGTTAGACCGGACCATCAGGAAGATAACCTCAAGACACTGGGTCAGAGGCGCGGGGCACACGGCGCAGAGCTAGCTATCCGAGGAGCAGGAAGTGCTACGCATGCAGCGGGAAGGGCCACATGGCTCGTGACTACCCGACCTGCTGTACAGAGGAGCAGAAGATGGTTGAGGGGCCACCCAAGTAGAGGTAGAGGCTCGACCGTGGTGGTCCTCCAAGAGCAGGCGGACGAGGCAGGGGAGCTGGCCGAGCAGTAGGTGGTGGGCGATGCTTTGAGGCTTTACCACCACCACCACCAGGATGTCCACCCCGACCACAAGGAGCTTGCAGGTAGAGGCAGACTGAGCTTTAGGCAGTGGAGCCCTACGACCACGGTGCGCCAGATATGATTCTAGGTACTATCTGTGTCTACTCCACCCTTGATTCGGTTCTTATAGACACATGAGTGAGTCATTCTTTTATTTCTTATACCCTTTTTCGGAGCTCAGATATTCTGACGAATCCATTGGCTCTATCCTTACGGCTAGAGACTCCTACGGGAGCAGACTCGACGATTACTCACTGGTCCCGACAGTGTGAGCTTACACTTGGAGGCGAAATATTCGGCTGGGTTCTTCTTGTAGCAGCATCGAGGCCTTACGATGTCATCTTGGGCATGTATTGGTTATCCACAGTCCATGATCAAATCAACTGTATTAGGCACAAGGTGCAGTGTGTTCGCATTGGTTATCCACAGTCCATGATCAAATCAACTATATTAGGCACAAGGTGTAGTGTGTTCGCACCGATGGGGGAAGGTTCACCTTCACCGGCGAGAAGGGAGCCTTTGCAGCACAGGATGGACTCATGTAGAAGAGAGGACAACTCATCACTCATCAGTTGGCTTGCCTCATCCTAGGATCAGATGACATGCGGAGTCCTAGTTTTCCTGTAGTGGTGGATCAGTATGCGGACATTTGCCCTGACGACGTTCCAGGACTACCTCCTCACAGAGAGGTAGACTTTTATATTGACCTATACCACAGGACAACCCCGATATCCACTCCATCATATCGGATGGCCCCTGCTGAGCTTCTAGATCTACGAGTATAGTTGGAGGACTTGCAGGGTAAGGGATTCATCCGACCCAGTGTTTCACCCTGGGCTTCCCTGATATTGTTCGCCAAGAAGGCGGACAGGATATTGCGACAGTGTGTCGACTATTGTCGCCTGAACCAGGTGACCGTGAGGAACAATTATCTGCTACCGAGGATTGAAGACCTCTTTGATCAGCTCAGGGGGGCATGGTGGTTCTCAAAGATAGACCTTAGATCAGGCTATCATCAGCTCAGAGTTCAAGACGAGGATGTGCAGAAGACGGCCATCAGATGTCGATATGGCCACTATGAGTTCTTGGTTATGCCTTTCGGCATAACCAACGCTCCAACAGTGTTCATGGGTCTCATTAACAGGATATTTCAGCCATACCTCGATCGATTTGTTGTGGTCTTCATCGACGACATATTGATATACTCGACCACTGAGGAGGATCACTCCTACCACTTTCGGGTTGTACTAGACACACTCCGAGAGCACCATATTTATGGAAAGCTCTCGAAGTGTCAGTTCTGGTTACATGAGGTCCACTTCTTGGGACACATCATCTCTGAGGCATGAGTTGCGGTGGATCCTACGAAGATCGAGGCAGTTCTAACTTGGGAGCCACCCAAGAGCATGACAGAAGTGCGGAGTTTCTTGGGTCTAGGTGGGTACTACTGGGTATTTGTGCCAGAATTCTCCATGGTTGCGGCACCACTCTCCTCTTTGATGAAGAAGGGTAAAGCCTTCATGTGGTCAGAAAGATGTCAGCAGAGCTTCTAGGAGCTGAGACAGAGATTGACCAGTGCCCCTATCTTGAGGCTACCGGAGGAGGGAGTAGGGTACGTACTCTACTACGATGCATCTGGGACCAGACTCGGATGTGTCCTGATGTAGGAGTGGGTCGTGATCGCCTATGGATCACGTCAGTTGAGGAAGCATGAGAAGAACTATGCTGCCCATGAACTGGAGTAAGCAGAAGTGGTCTTCGCTCTGAAGATGTGGCGACACTACCTGATGGGTCAGCGCTTAACAGTCTACTCTGACCACCAGAGTCTCAGGTACATCTTCTCGCAGAAGGACCTGAATCTGAGACAGTGGTGATGGCTCGAGTTCCTCTAGGACAATGACTTTGAGATATTCTATATTCCTGAAAGGGGAATGTAGTAGTCGATTCTCTCAGCAGGAGGATGGGATTTCAGATACTCGGGCAGGCGACGGAGCAGCTAGCCACTTTGTAAATATCCTCCATGGATAGAGATGGAGCATCATTTCTTCAGTCACTCACAGTCACTCCTCCACTTCTTCAGCGGCTCAGAGAGGAACAACGTAGGGATGGTGACTGTGAGATGCGGTGTGCTCAGATATCCTCAGGACATGAACCTGATTGATTCTCTATATGAGGAGAGCACAATGTCCTTTTCAGAGGATGTACCATGGTATCAGTTTCTTTACAGGAGGAGATGCTGAGGGAGTTTCACACTTCCCCTTTATCGGTACATCCAGGAGTGGAAAAGATGTACCAGGATCTCAGATTTCATCACTGGTGGCTGAGTATGAAGAAGGCTGTAGCTGAGCTCGTTTCTCGATGCCTCAACTATCAACAGGTGAAGGCAGAGCACCAGGTACCAGTAGGCTTGGTACAACCCTTGGAGACCCCTAAGTGGAATTGGTATATGATATATATGGATTTAGTGACTAGAATTCCACACACTTCCAGGGGTCACGACACCATTTGGGTGATTGTCGACCGACTCACCATGTTGGACCACTTCTTACCCATTAGAGAGCAGGGCTTAGAAGAGATCTTGGGATGTCTCTATGTTCAGAAGATTGTACGGCTTCATGGTGTGCCATCATCTATCATCTCCGATCGAGATGCTCGTTTTACTTCCCGGCTTTGGAAGGGGTTGTAGGAGGCATTCAGGATGCAACTACATCTAATCACCGCCTTTAACCCTCAAACAGATGGTCAGATAGAGAGGACCATTCAGACTCTCAAGGACATGCTCTGTGCATGTGTCCTCGACATCAGTCACAGCTGGGAGGACCGCCTTCCCTTAGTGGAGTTCGCGTACAACAACAGAAACCACTCCACCATCGGGATGGAACCATACAAGGCATTGTACGACTGACCTTTCAGATCACCTCTGTGCTAGACAGACCCTGGGGATTCAGCACTTGTGGGACCGGAGATGGTCCAGGCCACGAAAGAGAAGTTCCAGGTCATCCAGGAGCATATGAGGATAGCTCAGAGACGACAGAAGTCATATGCTGACAGGAGGCGGAGGTCACTAGAGTTCAAGGATAGCGACCACATTTTCTTGCGGGTCTCACCGCAATGTGGATTTCAGAGATTTGGCCGGGGAGGCAAGTTTTCTCCGAACTTCATCGGACAATTCCAGGTCCTCAGCAGGGTAGGCGAGGTGGCTTATTGCCTGGCTCTACCACCTCAGTTGCACCGGGTGCACGACATCTTCCATGTATCTCAACTGAGGAGATACGTCCACGACCCGACGCATATCATCGACCATGGGGAGCAAGACCTTGACGATGGGGAAAATTTTGCGGAGGTCCCAGTGGAGATTGAGGATCGATAGGAGTGGGTCCTATGTGGGTTGTCGATTCCTCTAGTGCGCATCATATGGCAGCATGGGAACCTCCATGAGAGCACTTGGGAGCAGGAGGCTCAGATGCGTGCTCAGTACCCACATTTGTTCCCCTGGTTTATGTTGTATCTTTACGGGGACGTAAATCCCTGAGGTGGGAGTAATGTAAAGACCCGTAAAATTCTAGGGAAATTTTTTCTTGATTTTCTTTGGGATTTTAAAAGAACTCAGTTTCTGACGGAACCTGATTCCGAGGCCCGGTGTGCCCAGAATCAATTTCTGAAGTTTATCTCGGGTACGTTCAGTGAACGAACGAGCGGGCTTTCCTAACTTTTGGACCGATGATCGAAATCAAAATCTGAGGGCACCGATGGAATCTAAGCGCCGGTAATTTCTTAGGAACACCTTTTCCGGAGTTGCGCTTCTCGGGTGAGGTTATTAAATAAATGGGTTAACTAAAGAATGAAATAAAATATTGTGCTACAATTTTTATTTCTATTATAGGTAGATTAAACCTATGCTTAGTGGTTGGAGTGGGACCCACTAATATCCTAACTCCACTAGGTAGGATATTAGTGAAGTAGGGCCCACATGAGATCCACCCCTTCAAATCCCTTTTTAATCTCCCTCTTGTGCATTTAATATGTAACTCACCCGCACCCCTTTTAAATGCCATGTCAACCCTCAAAATTAATTCTGATATTAAACACTTTTCAATTAAGTCAATTAATTGAATGAGATTTGTTTTTGAATTTCAAATTAATGGAATGCTTGAGTGATAATAAAATAAGACATGACTAATTTTATTGGGGGTTATTTCATTGTGCGAAAGGAAAGAGTGGACTCTTGCACTCTTGAGGATTATCTTCTTCCTCCTTGAAGAATGCGAAGAACACACCATCACCGATGAAGAACACCAACCTCCGATGAAGGACGACGAATAACATTGATTCCTCAGAGATCGACGATGCGACACTGTGTACCGCGACACTGACGATCCTCTTCTCCGCGATGCCGTGTACCGCGATGCCAACGATCCTCCTCCCACAACGCCGTCTTCTGCAACGTCCCTTTCCCGTGACAAACCTCTTTCGACGACTTCATCGAGGTAGGGGGTTTGATTTAGTTCACGATTATTCATTGCTATCCAAACGTCTTTATTTCTTAGCTGCTTGATATCAGATTAATGGGTGGGGGCCGGACCGCACGAACACGACCGAACCTCCTCTCCCTTTGATGATGTGTTTGTCGCGGCACGAGAAAAGGTAGCGTGGTGAAACAGAACCGCGCAAAAACAAAGAAGAAGCACGACGCCATCGCACGACGCTGTTGAGGCCAAACAAAGCCATGGCGCCGTCGCGCTGCACCAAAGAACCACGAAGAGGCTGCAGCCAGAGCGGGGCCACGACGGAGGGGAGTGGCCCCGTCGCGCCACGCCGGTCAGACAAGTCTGCGGCTCAAAGCCGCGGCGGTGCAAGGTGGGGCGGCCGGAACCACCGGCTGCCAGTACCTCGGAGGGGCGGGACCGCGGGGTCCTGCGGCGGCAGCACCGGTCAGCCGGACTAGACCTTCCGTTTCTAATCAGAGGAGTCGGGGGTCTTAACCCCTGGCTGGAAAAGGAGCGGCCCACATACAAGGGCCTCAGTTTCAATCAGGGGGGCAGTGCCCCCCCCCCTTCCGCGACAGCTCGGCCGAGCCGAGCTCTCTGGCCACGCGGCCTCGTCCGCGCCAGGCCAATCAGCCGGGCCGTGCCGCGCCGGTCGGGTCGGGCCATGCCCACCGGGCCGGGCCGCGCCCTAAGGGGCCAGACTCGGACCTGGTTCGGGTCGCCCCAGTTCAGGCCGACCCATGGGGTCTCGTGTCGGGTCTGTCAGGGCCCAAAACCCCCTAAAACCGTACAGATTCGTTCGTTTGCTCATATCTTGGGCTATAGACCTATGATCGACGCACCGTTATTTGCGATGTGATCATTGGATCGAGACAGTTGTTTTGGTATATTAAACTCAAGGTTTTTGAGAACTTTGGGTATGGCTAGGTTGGTTCGAACACGAAACCAACTGGGCCCTCGGAGCAGAAACACTTATAACTTGAGCTTCGGACGTCTGATTGACGTGCCATCGAATTTGATGGATTCCTCTTACGGATATGGACCTTTTGTCTTAATCTTCTTGAGGTTTGTATGTAGTTGGATTTCGGTCGGGTTGGTTTTGACTTAAATACCAACCGGGCCCCTGTAACGAAAAGGCCAATAACTATCAGACCGGGCGTCCGATTGACGCGCCGTCTGTCGCGTTGAGTTCATTTTGTTGAGACGGAACATTGGGATACATAAACATCGGACTACGTGTCAGTTGATGTATCGAACCCCCTTTGGCTCATGGAGAGGACCCTCTCAGAAACGAGCATGTTGTGTGAAGGAACCCTAGAGCTGGCTGCGACTGTGACGATGAAGACTGCACTAAAATCCTCCATGATTTCGGTAGCAATGAAGACCATACAGAAATCCTTCGTGGGTTCGACGACAATGAAGACTGCACTGAAATCCTCTGTGGGTTCGACAGCGATGAAGACCGTACTGAAATCCTCCGTGGGTTTGACGGCAATGAAGACTGCACTGAAATCCTCAATGGGTTCGGCAGCAATGAATACCGTACTGTAATCCTTCATGGGTTCGACGATAATGAAGACTGCACTGAAATCCTCAATGGGTTCGGCAGTGATGAAGACCGTACTGAAATCCTCCGTGGGTTCGACGACAATGAAGACTGCACTGAAATCCTCCGTGGGTTCGGCAGCGATGAAGACCGTACTGGAATCCTCCGTGGGTTCAACGATGATGACTACTGTTCTTGTACTCTACGTGGTTCTGGTAGTGTTTCACTCTGTTCTTGCTATCCTACGAGGGTCTAGCAGAGTAGCTGGTTTGTATCCTATGTGGGTCCGACAGCTTAGCTGGTTTAGTATCCTATGTGGGTCCTAGCTTTGAAGAATGAGTGGCTATATCTGATCATCTCTATCACCCTACGAAGAAGTATACCTGTGTGAGATGAGTCTTTAATTTCAATCATTATCTTTGATATGATTGACTTGCTTTCTTATTTGGATTGGGTTGTGTTATCCTGTGTGGATTGGGTTGTACTCCAATGTGGATGTGATCGAACTTAGGCTCGGATGTTGGAGCCTAATGAGAATTTATGAATTAGGTATATGTATGGTAATATACCTAAATAGTGTTGGTTGTTACTTCGTGATTGTATCTTTCCTTTGTTTATTATCCTTTGTGGATTCTGGGAGACCTTCAGGGGTCTCTAGGTCTCTACTGAGTAGCGTATACTCACCCCTGCATTGGCTATGCCTGCACTACATTATGTTGGATGCAGACGACAGACAGCGCTGATCGTGGTTGAGACTTGTGGAGCAGGTCGGTACCTGGAGGTGGACCAATGGGCGGGACGTACACGGAGCGGACGGATAGACCTGAGGAGCTGAGGTTGCTATCTGTACCCACCCTTCAGGTGATACTTCCAGTGGATGGCTCGACGTTGCTGCTTTACTTTCAGTTGTTGTACTTCTTTCCAGTTATACCATACTTTATTTTTGGGTTTGTATTCTGGCCCATTTACTTTCCGCACTTACTATTGTACCCAGTTTTACTTAGTGATTACTTCTACTTGCTTACTTTGTGGTGTTTTTTACTTTATAAAGGCAATGTCTTCCCCTTTTTGTCGGAATTTATGCCTTGGTGCTAGTCTCCAGCCCCTGGCCTATGGGAGGCAGGCTTGGGGCAGTCACGTCATGGGTCCCGAGGACGGGTCGTGACAAATTGGTATCAGAGGAGTTCGATTCTACCGCAGAACTCAGGACTCTAATCTTTCTTCTATGTGAAGCAATAGTGTTAAGGGTATTGAGTTTGGTTATCAGTCCAGGGAGTCTAGTGTTGGTGCGGCAGCTGACGTAACCGTACACCAGGACCCTGACTTCTGATTTCCGACTCCATGCACGAAAACATTTATTGCATGTGTGTTTCAAAAGTTTTCTTTGTGATTACTTTGTGTCAGCTCACCAGGTATATTGTTTGACCGTGGCGCACCTGTTTCTTTTCAGGATGGCCCCACGATGGCAGCCAGCTAGGGTTCCAAGTTTTGTGCGAGCCGATAGCCCACCGAGCGATGAGGCCTCGGTGCAGGGCCCTTTTTTAGCGGAGGCACCGGCATTACCTCTACCCGCTGAGCGACCGATGATACCAGCCCCAGCCGCTAAGAGTGAACGTCGCCTTATGGCACTGCACAAGTTTCAGCATCAGATACCACCCAGGTTCCGTGAGGAGACGGACCCTCAGGTAGCCGAGGATTGGCTGGAGGCAGTTGTACGAGTTTTCAGGTTAGTGGGGACACCAGCTGACTTCATGGTGATCCTCGCAGCGAGCCTCCTGCACGCGGTAGTAGGCAGATGGTGGAGCTTGATGATCCAGGTGCACAATGAGGCATCTCTCCTCTGGTCGGACTTTCAGAGCCTCTTTCGCTTAGAGTTCGTCCCAACCAACCTCTGTGTGGTGCACATCTAGGAGCTTCTACAGTTGCGGCAGGGCAGCATGACGGTCGCCCAATACTCGGTGAGATTTACCAATCTCTCGTACTATTCAACGAACATGGTACGGGACCCATTCTTCCAGGCCTGGACCTTTGAGTAGATAATGAGGCATCATATCAGGGCATCGATGATCTCCCTTAGCATTCCGACACAGGCAGGAGTATTGGAGCGAGCCCTTCTCATAGAGAGCTTTCTTGCTAAGCCTACACCAGCAGCGAGACCTACAACAGGGCGACACGTAGCAGAGTTGTCTGGAGCTGTCAGTCTACGGATGTCACAGGGGTCCAGGCTGACCGGACCTTCAGGAAGACGACCTCAGGACACTGGCTCAGAGGCGTGGAGAACACGGTACAAAGCCAGCTATCCGAGGAGCAGGCATTGCTACGCATGCGGCGGGCAGGGCCACATGGCTCGTGACTGCCCGACCCATCGTGCAGAGGAGTAGCAGATGGTTAAGGGGCCACCCAAGCAGAGGTAGAGTCTCGACCATGGCGGTCTGCTGAGAGAAGGTGGACGAGGCAGGGGAGCTGGCCGAGTAGCAGGTGGTGGGAGACGCTTTGAGGATTTGCCACCACCACGACCAGGAGGTCCACCCCGACCACAGGGAGCTGGCAGGCAGAGACAGGCTCAGCTTCAGGCAGCGAAGGCCTACGACCACGGCGCGCCAGAGATGATTCGAGGTACTATCTGTGTCTAATCCACCCTTGTTGACATTCTTTTAGAGACAAGAGTGAGTAATTATTTTATTTCCTCTGCCCTTCTTTGGAGCTCGGAGATTTCGACGGAGTCGTTGGCTCGATCCTTACGGCTAGAGACTCCTACGGGAGCAGACTCGATGATTACGCACTGGTTCCGACAGTGTGAGCTTACTCTAGGAGGTGAGAGCTTCGGCTGGGATCTTCTTGTAGAGACGTCGAGGACTTATGGCATCATCTTGTTCATGGATTGGTTATCCACAGTCCATGCTCAGATCGACTTTATTAGGCGCAAGGTGCGGTGTGTTCGCACCGATAGGGGCAGGTTCACCTTCACAGGTGAGAAGGGAGCCTTTGCAACACATGATGGACTCACGTAGAAGATAGGACAGACCATCACTCATTAGTTGGCTAGCCTCATCCTATGAGTAGTTGACGTGCAGAGTCCTAGTTTTCCTGTAGTGGTGGATCAGTATGCAGACGTTTTCCCAGACGAAGTTCCAGGACTACCTACTCGCAGAGAGGTAGAATTTTATATTTAACTGTACCCCGAGATAGTCCCGATATCCACTCCAGCATATCGGATGGCCTCTACTGATCTTCAAGAGCAACGGGTACAGTTGGAGGACTTTCAGGGTAAGGGATTCATCCGACCCAGTGTTTCACCCTGGGCTTCCCTGATATTGTTCGCCAAGAAGGCGGACGGGATCTTGAGACAGTGTGTCGACTATCATCGCCTGAACCAAGTGGTCGTGAGGAACAAGTATCTACTACAGAGGATTTATTACCTCTTCGATCAGCTCAAGGTGGCATGGTGGTTCTAAAAGATAGACCTTAGATCAGGCTATCATCATCTCAGAGTTTGAGACGAGGACGTGCAGAAGACGACCTTCAGATGTCGGTATGGCCACTATGAGTTCTTGGTAATTCCTTTCGGCATAACCAATGCTCCAATAGTGTTCATGGGTCTCATTAATAGGATCTTTCAGCCATACCTCGATCAATTTGTCGTGGTCTTCATCGACGACATATTGATATACACAACCACTGAGGAGGAGCACGCCTACCACTTGCGGGTTGTACTAGACACACTTTGAGAGAACCAGATTTATGGAAAGCTCTCAAAGTGTCATTTTTGGTTACATGAGGTCCACTTCTTGGGACACGTCATCTCTGAGGCAGGAGTTGCAGTGGATCCTGTGAAAATCGATGCTGTGCTAGCTTGGGATCCACCCAGGAGCGTGACAGAGGTGCGAAGTTTCTTGGGTCTAGATGGGTACTACCGGATATTTGTGCCAGACTTCTCCAGGGTTGTGGAACCACTCTCCGCTTTTATGAAGAAGGGGAAACCCTTCGTGTGGTTAGACAGATGTCAGCAGAGCATCTAGGAGCTGAGACAGAGATTGACCAGCGCCCCTATCTTGAGGCTACCGGAGGAGGGAGTAGGGTACGTAGTCTACTGCGATGCATCAGGGACCGGACTCAAATGTGTCCTGATGCAGGAGCGGGCCGTGATCGCCTATGGATTATGTCAGTTGAGGAATCATAAGCAGAACTATGCTGCCCATGACCTGGAGTTAGAAGTAGTGGCCTTCTCTCTGAAGATGTGGCGACACTACCTGATGGGCGAGCACTTTACAATCTACTCTGACCACCAGAGTCTCAGGTACATCTTCTCGTAGAAGGACCTGAATCTGAGATAGTAGAGATGGCTCGAGTTCCTCCAAGACTATGAATTTGAGATATTCTATACTCCTGGAAAGGGGAACGTAGTAGTCGATGCTCTCAGCAGGAGGATGGGCATTCAGATACTCGGGGAGGTGACGGAGTAGCTAGCCGCTTTGCAGATATCCTTCGTGGATAGAGATGGAGCAACCTTTCTTCAGTCACGCAAAGTCACTCCTCCACTTCTTCAGCTGTTCAGAGAGGCACAACGTAGGGACGATGACTGTGAGATGCGGTGTGCTCAGATATCCTTAAGATTTTCACCTGATGGATTCTCTATAGGAGGAGAGCACGATGTCCTTTTCAGAGGGCATACCATGGTACCAGCTGCATTACAAGAGGAGGTGCTGAGGGAGTTTCACACTTTCCCTTTAACGGTACATCCAAGAGTGGCGAAGATGTACCATGATCTCAGACGTCAGCACTGGTGGCCGAGTATGAAGAAGGTTGTAGCTGAGTTCGTTTCTCGATGCCTCGCATGTCAGTAGGTGAAGGCAGAGCACCAGGTACTAGCAGGCTTGGTACAACCCTTGGACTTACCGAAGTGGAAGTAGGATGGGATATCTATGGAATTCATGACTGGACTTCCATGCACTTCCAGGGGTCACGACTCCATTTGGGTTATTGTCGACCGACTCACCAAGTTTTCCCACTTCTTACCCATCAGAGAGCAGGGCTCAGAAGAGAGCTTGTGACGTCTCTACATTCATGAGATTATACGGCTTCATGGTGTTCCATCATCTATCATCTCTGATCAAGATGCTCGTTTATCTTCCCGGTTTTGGAAGGGGTTGTAGGATGCATTCGGGACACAGTTATATCTAAGCACCGCCTTTCACCCACAGATGGATGGTCAGATAGAGAGGACCATTCAGACTCTTGAGGACATGCTCCGTGCATGTGTCCTCGACTTTGGTCGTAGCTGGTAGGACCACCTGCCTTTGGTGGAGTTCACGTACAACAAAAGCTACCACTCCACCATCGGGATGGCACCATACGAGGCATTGTACGACCGACCTTTCAGATCACCTCAGTGCTATACAGACCCTGGGGAGTTAGCACTTGTGGGACCGGAGATAGTCCAGGCCACGACAGAGAAGGTCCAGGTCATCTAAGAGCGGATGAGGACAGCTCAGAGCTGGCATAAGTCTTATGTTGATAGGAGGAAGAGGCCACTAGAGTTCGAGGATGGCGACCACGTTTTCTTGCGCGTCTCACCTCGACGTGGATTACAGAGATTTGGTCAGGGCGGAAAGTCATCTCCGCACTTCATCGGACCATTCCAGGTCCTCAGCAGGGTAGGTGAGGTGGCTTATTGTCTGGCTCTACCACCTCAGTTGCACCGGGTGCATGACATCTTCCACGTATCTCAGATGAGGAGATACGTGCACGAACCGATGCATATCATCGACCATGGGGAGAAAGACCTTGACGATGGGGTGACATTTGCAGAGGTCCCGATGGAGATCGAGGATAGACATGAGTGGGTCCTATGTGGGTGGTCGATTCCTCTAGTGCACATCAGATGGCAGCACGAGAACCTCCAGGAGAGCACTTGGGACCGGGAGGCTCAGATGCGTGCTCAGTACCCACATTTGTTCCCCTATTTTATGATTTATCTTTATGGGGACGTAAATCCCTGAGGTGGGAGTAATGTAAAGACCCATAAAATTCAAGGGAATTTTTTTCGTATTTTTTTTGGGATTTTACCAGAACAAAGTTTCTGACGACACCTGATGCCGAGGCTCGGTGTGCCCGGAATCAATTTCTGAAGTTTAGCTCGGGTACGTTCAGTGAACGAAAGAGCGGGTTTTTCTAAATTTTGGACCGGTGGTCAGAATCAAAATCTGAGGGCACCGATGGAATCAAAGCACCGATAATTTCTTAGGGACACCTTTTCCGGAGTTGCGTTGCTTGGGTGAGATTATTAAATAAATCGGTTAACTAAGGAATGAAATAAAATATTGTGCTACAATTTTTATTTCTATTCTAGGTAGATTAAACCTATGCTTGGTGGTTGGAGTGTGACCCACTAAAATCCTAACTCTACTAGGTAGGATATTAGTGAAGTGGGGACCACATGAGCCCCACCCCTTCAAATCCCTTTTTAATCTCCCTCTCGTGCATTTAATATGTAACTCACCCGCACCCCTTTTAAATTCCATGCCAACCCTCAAAATTAATTTGGATATTAAATGATCTTCAATTAAGTCAATTAATTGAATGAGATTTTTTTTTTGAATTTCAAATTAATGGCATGCTTGAGTGATAATAAAATAAGACATGACTAATTTTATTGGGGGTTGATTCGTTGTGTGAAATGAAAGAGAGGACTCTTGCTCTCTTGAGGATTATCTTCTTCCTCCTTGAAGAACGCGAAGAACACACCGTCACCGACGAAGAACGCTGACCTTTGATGAATGACAACGAATAACGTTGATTCCTCGGAGATCGATGACGCGATGTTGTGTACTGCGACGCCGACGGTCCTCTTCTCCGAAACACCGTGTACCGTGATTCCAACGATCCTCCTCCCGCGACGCCATCTTCCGCGATGTCCCTTCCCCGTGACAAACCTAGTTCGACGTCTTCATCGAGGTAGGGGGTTTGATTTAGTTCACGATTACTCATTGCCATCGAAACATCTTTATTTCTTAGCCGGTTGATATCAGATTAACAGGAGGGGGATGGACCACACGAACATGGCCGAACCTCCTCCCCCTTTTATGATTTGTTTTTCATGGCACGGGAAAAGTAGCGTGGTGAAATAGAACCATGCGGAAACAAAGAAGAAGTGCGGCATCGTTGCACCGCGCTGTTGAGGCCGAACAAAGCCGTGGTACCGTCGCGTCATGCCAGAGAACCACGAAGTGGCCACGGTGGAGGGGTGCGTCACCGTTGTGCCATGCCGGTTGGACAAGGTTGCGGCTCAAAGCTGCGGTGGTGCAAGGTGGGGCAACCGGAACCACCGGCCGCCGGCACCTCGGAGGGGCGGGACCGCGGGGTCCCGCGGCGGCAGCACCGGTCGGCAGGACCAGGGCGACCGTTTCCGATCGAAGGAGCCGGGGGTCGTAACCCCTAGCTGGAAAAGGAGATTCCCCCACATGGGGGCTGTGATTTCAATCAGAGGGGCAGCGCCCCCCCCCCCCCCCTTCCGCGACAGCTCGGCCGAGCCGAGCTGTCTGGCCACGCGGCCGCGTCCGCGCCAGGCCAACCGGCCGCCCAGGCTGGACCGGCCTGCACAGGCCGGGTCGGGCCGCGCCAGTTGGGCTGGGCCGCGCCCTAAGGGACTGAACCCGGAACTAGTTTAGGTCGACCCGGTTCAGGCTGACCCATGGGGTCTCGTGTCGGGTCTGTATGGGCCCAAAACCCCCTAAAAGAAGACATGTTCGTTCTTTTGCCCATATCATGGGCTACAGACCTCTGATCAATGCACCGTCAGTTGCGATGCAATAATTGGATTGAGACGGTCATTTCGGTATATTAAACTCAAGGTTTTTGAGAACTTTGTGTATATCTGGGTTGGTTCGAACACGAAACCAACCAGGCCCTCGGAGTAGAAACGCTTGTAACCTGAGCTCCGGACGTCCGATTGACGCGCCGTCGAATTTTTTGGATTCCTCTTAGTGAGACAGACCTTTTGGCTTACTCCGATCGAGGTTCAGACACAGTTGGAGTGCGGTCTGGTTGTTTTTGACTTAAAAACCAACAGGGACCCTAGAACGAAAAGACCAACAACTCTCAGACCGGGCGTCCGATTGACGCGTCGTCTGTCGCGTTGAGTTCCTGTTGTTGAGAAGGAACTTTGGGATACATCAACTTCGGACTACATGTCAGTTGATGTATCGAACCCCCTTTGGATCGTGGAGCGGACCCTCCCGGAAACGAGCATGTTGTGTGCGGGAACCGTAGAGCTGGCTGCAACTGTGATGATGAAGACTACACTGAAATCCTCCATGGGTTCGGCAGTGATGAAGACCGTACAGAAATCCTATGTGGGTTCGAAGATAATGAAGACTTCACTGAAATCCTCTGTGGGTTCGGCAGCGATGAAGACCGTACTGAAATCCTCTGTGGGTTCGACGACAATGAAAACTGCAATGAAATCCTCCATGGGTTCGGCAACGATGAAGACCGTACTGAAATCCTCCGTGGGTTCGACGGAAATTAAGACTACACTGAAATACTTCGTGGGTTATGCAGTGATGTAGACTGTATTGAAATCCTTCATGGGTTCGACGACAATGAAGACTGCACTGAAATCCTCCATGGGTTTGGCAGCGATGAAGAACGCACTGAAATCCTTCGTGGGTTCGACGACGATGACTACTGTTCTTGTATCCTACGTGGGTCTGGTTGTGTTTCACTCAGTTCTTGCTATCCTACGTGGGTCTGGAAGAGTAGCTGGTCTGTATACTATGTGGGTCCGATATCTTAGCTAGTTTAGTATCCTACGTGGGTCCCAACTTAGATTAATCAGTGGCTATATCTGATTATCTCTCTCACCTTACGAAAGAGTATACCTATGTGAACTGAGTCTTGACATTCAATCATTATCTTCGATATGATTGACATTATTTCCTATGTGGATTGAGTTGTTTTATCCAGTGTGGATTGGGTTGTACTTATATGTGGACGTGATCAAACTTAGGCTCAGATGTTGGAGCCTAACGAGAATTGATGACTTAGGTATATGTATGGGAATATACCTAAGTAGTGTTGGTTGTTACTTCATGATTGTATATTTCCTTTGTGGATTATCCTTTGTGGATTCTGGGAGACCTTTGGTGGTCTCGGGGTCCCTACTGAGTAGCATATACTCACCCCTGCACGGCTATGCCCGCACTACGTTGTGTTGGATGCAGACGACGGACAACGCTGATCGTGGTTGAGACTTGTGGAGCAGGTTGGTACCTGGAGGTGGACCACTGGGCGGGACGTACACGGAGCGGACGACTGGACCCGAGGAGCTGAGGTGGATATTTGTACCCACCCTTCAGGTGGGACATCCAGTGGACGGCTCGACGTTGCTGCTTTACTTTCAGTTGATTTACATCTTTCCAGTTGTACCTTACTTTCAGTTTGGGTTTGTATTCTGGCTCATTTACTTTCTGCACTTACTATTGTACCCAGTTTTACTTAGTGATTACTTCTGCTTGCTTAATCTATGGTGTTTGTTTACTTTATAAAGGCAATGCCTTCCATTTTTTTTCATAATTTACGCCTTGGTGCTAGTCCCCAGCCCCTGGCCTATGGGAGTCGGGCTTGGGAAAGTCATGGCACGGGTCCCGAGGACCAGTCGTGACATAGATGCACCTCACGTATCTATCTGAAGGCTTTTATATACTAAGGAATTAATTATTTTAAGAATATTTAGATATATTATAAATTTAATACATGATATTATTCATCAATAGTTATCTAACAATCATAATTTCTGTTAATTTGAATGATTAGTATAGAATATTTATGTTTATTATTTAGATTCACCTTCCAGAACATCTGATACTTCTAAAATTCATTAATCAATCATAGAAATTATAAATTATATCTAATTCCATCATTTGTGACATAAGAAAATTAATTTTTTGGAGTAAATTTATCTATTCATATTTAACATATCAATTATCTTCCAGAATTACATCTATGTTATCTTTAAGTATATTTACTTATGAAATAGTGCTTATTAACTTCATCTCTTGATATACAATAATAATTATGTGTTCTTCCTTATTTTTATATTCAATTAGTATTAATTTATGATATAACGTATAAAATCACTTCCCATCCCAAATAACTTCTTCAATATCCAAACACATTTCATGTTCCTTAAAACTTTCCAAAACCTTGTAATGAACTTCACATGGAATGAAACACTATGTAAAATTTTATTTTAAACATGATTTCTGAGTTAAAAACAAAATAAACCCAAAGAACCATATCCAGTTCTTCAATTATTAATTTATTATTATTATTCATCCAACATTAATAAAATCTTTTATTTCTCAATAATATCCCCATTTATATAAAAAAAATTTATATTTATGATCTTTTTAATTAATTATTACAATATTTCCCCCCTTTGTATTTTTTAGAAACCATTGGCAATAAATACCATTTAAAAATCGATAGTTTCATTATTCATTAATTCTAATCCTGTATTTGAGTAATCCACTTTTCAAAAAAAGGAAATTGAAAAATAAAATCATTTAATGTATTGATGTTTCATACATCAAATTTTCAAAGTACATGAAAATTATTAATTTTAAATTTCCCTCTATATCCCAAAATTGTTATTTGAACTTAGGTATATATGTTTCCACAATATATGAACAAAAAAACTATTATAATAGTTATAAAATCAAACAACCACATGTTTAATACATAACATACCCATTTTAAAAATTATCTTTAAATATCTACTCTCCCTAACTAAAAGAACTCAATCTCATTTGGTTAAACACATATCTTTTGATTCACCTCTTTTTTTCTTCCCCAATTATAAATAAAATAATAGAAAAACATAAAGGTATTTTTATTGACTTTATCATCCTATACAACAAAAATGAAAAAGACAAAGTGGTATTGGGGATATTTTAGTCAAACACATGCCTTTGATGATTGAAGGATAATATTTATTCTTCGATATCTATGTCTTGGAATTCAACTCCTTCCTTTAATAATAACCCCTTTGATCACCCTGACACTGATTTTTATTGACTAATCTCATAATCTTAAGCACATCAGACACAAGACATGTTAAAGACTATTTATTTGTGATTCAATTCACATTAAATTATTTTTCATAATAATGAAATTATTGTCCATAAATTATTGAAAATTGTACTTTTATTTTATTTTATGTATTCCTCCTGAGATAATTCTTTCAACATTTTTCTTGAGTGGAATAAACTTTTTACCAGTTTTTTATGTTAATAATCTCCAATTTATTCTTTACATTCTTCTTGTTCTTAATATAAGGCATATTCTTCTCTGTAGATTTATTAATCTTGTATATTTCCTAAAATAATATTATCTCATGTTATTAAATCGACTAATTTAATAAGATAATAATACACTCTTTAGTGATATTACTTTATTGTTCACATCTCCCACACACCAAATTCAAGTCTTTAAACTGGTTCTTCAACTTTATACTTTTTTATTGAAGAAAATTTTGATTGAAATTTTTCCATGGGTTCTCTCTCATATATGTGTGATTTATAACACTATCCATGTATAGATATTTTCGTCCTTTGAACCAGAAATATTTCATTATATACGTATTTTCTATGAAAACCAAATAGGGTCTATAAAAGTTCAGTCGTCTTCATAAATCACATCTCTCTCGAGGAGTAATACATTTATTAAATGCCTCATTTATAGAGTCTTCTTAAATTATATTTCTAAAAATAAAACTCTAAGATAATATAAACTTGTTTATCATAATTGAATATATTTTCCATGAATTTTTTATTAAAAAAATAATATATATTTTTTCAATTTTATACCTTTCAAAAGAAAACATATTATGAATTGACCCTTCTAGTATACTTATCTTAACGTTTTCTGCATTATTTTTGGATTAAACCATTTATACAATGATTATATGATATTTCTAAATCATTGGTTGAGATCCACTTTATTATATATATATTTAAATCTCAATTTATCCACAATGAAATTTTTATACTTCAAAAAATATCTTACTTTATATATCAAATTAGAGAGATGATATTTGAAAATTTTTTATATAATTTTTATTATTAAAATATTTAATTTAATAGATTAATTTTTTTTATATTATATAATAATATTATATTTTAATAATACATATTTTTTCATCTTTTTGGTGAGTAGGTATCTCACTTCCACAACACTTAAATTAAACTCAACTCTATTCTTTCTAAATGTATACATTTCTAATTCAACTATATTGGATACATTTTTAACTCTACTATTTTCATTCTTCAACATAACAAAATTGAAGATTATCTTATTCAATTCACTCTTTAATTAGAACTATATTTTAAATTCATGTAACTCTTAATCATAGCTTTATGAAATCTCTTATTCATTGTTTTTTTATCATTACTACTTAACTCATTGACATCAATTATTTTAATGAATGTCTTATCACCTCTATAAATTCATAAAAATAAACTCACTATAATTACATTATATTTCATCCATATTGGATAATTTAATCATTATTGTGGAAAAATACTAATTCATTCATGAACTAGTAGAGGAAAACATCCCTCTTTTGATATTCTTATAATGATTTATTGAATATTCAAGAGAGGAATAACCTTCATCATATCTTAAATATTCTTATTGAAGTATAAAATATATATATAAATTTAAAATTATCCCATTGACAGAATATATAAAACTTAACTTACAATGAAATTTATCTTTTCACCTTCAAGATGATTTTGAGATAAGTAAGATGAGATTATAAACCATTATATTCACATCTTTATAAAAATCTAAACATCCAACTTCATCTTCAATTTCATCCTAAATTTTCATTGAGGTTATTTCATTCATTATATATTTGATTGATATTTTCTTCCCATATAAACTCTTCCTCTTAAAATTTAATTTCTTTATCATATTAATGCAATAATTTTTTTTTGAAATTCATTTAAATAATGTTTTTAAAAATCATGATCTTCCGGAGACAAACCATTATCATAAAATCATAATGATGAGACACAAAGATACTACTCTATAACTATGGAACAATTAAGAGTCTCAATAAATCCTATAGTTTTAATAATAACTTCATTAAACATTCTAAAGAATTCATCAATATATTCACCTTTAAGAATATGAATATCTCAATAAATAAATCATCAAATTTTTATTTTATCCTTCTTGACCTTTTCAAAAACACGATTAATATTTTTTATCTTTCAAAAATTTATTCTAATAGTGTTGATCCCCATAATCATTAAAACTTTCTTCTCTATAAGTAAGGATAATATGGAATTTTTGGTAGTCCCATCAATTTCCAATTTTTTTTAGACACCAAAAGAAAATGAGGCTCCTTATAAAAAAGTGTAAAACCAATATTAATAATTAATATAACATTCATACCTAAGGAAACTATGTAGAATATTATTATTTCATACTAAAAATTTCAATTTTTTATATTGAATATGGGAACAACCTTATTGATCATAGAACTAATATTATCAACGTTAGATGTAAAATTTCATATCATAAAAACAAATTTACTGAACAAATTAAAAAAGAATATACGCTCATTCCTTGATTTTGTAATAGATAAAAAACTCAAATTCTAACTAAATTTAATCCCCATTACAACAATAAACATAAAATTTATGGACCTTTAGAGGAAACCATCATTACTTTTTTTCCACAAGTGGTATGGTGTTGGTTCACTGAGAGTGAGGGTGAATAAAAGAACCATACTCTATATTAATAGGTGTGATTTCTTATGAAACCAAACATTGTCCGTTTTTGAGGTAACAATCTCATTTTCAACTCCTATACATTAATGAAACAAAACAAACAATTATTTCTTGGAGTACAAGGTTCACATCTCAAAATGAGTAGCAACTCCATTCCATGATCTAGTAAGAAACATTAACAATTTATTTTTAGTTAGTGAAATTGTTTATATAATGAGTAGTTTATATCTAAAATTTTAATTCAATGACATAAAAAATTAGGTTCCCTAATAAGAAAAATTAATAATTGAACTATTTACTTATACTTAGATGAGGAAATGATTATCCTTCTTCCTCTTATTTGATTTTCTTATTATGTTATATATAGGTCCATCATATAATTTTGATTTATAACTTGTGAGAACCTAATTATTCATTCACACACAACATAAGTGTAATTATCACACACAAAACATTATTTGACTCTTCTATTTGTTATTATTCTACTTACACATCTGTAATTATTATTATTACTACTACTATTATTATTCTCTTCCTCACACTTTATTCAATGATACACTCCCTTCCTGCTATTTATCCTAATTTTCCCCTTTCTATAAACACATTAAAAACCCATCTTCAAAATTTAAAAAATATAATACCCATTCATTTCATTAATTTTTTATTTTAAATTCAAAATATACAAAAAAACTTCTTTCAACTACTCATTAATTTCACCTCTTTTAGATGTGATAACTTGGATCATCCAATAATTTTTAGTTAACTTTGATTTATTTCAAACAATTTTTAGATGAGTTCTAAACCCATTAGTGGCTTATCTATTTAAAATAAACAACCTTTAAGAAATTATTTTTCAATTGTTTATCAATTCCATTGAACTATATTTTGGTAAAAATGTAGTAACATTAATTACTGAGTGCCCTTGTATATCACTCTATAATATAGAGTGACCCTTACAAATCCCAAGGAAAATTAAAATATCCTTTCTGTATCATTCATATAACACTTACATAAGTATTTTTCTTCACATCATCCTGTATTTAATACCATTTCTTCATATGAACCCTTTAATAAAATGAGAATTATATTTTACATGTTTCCTTGGGCTTGTATAAACCCTTAAACACCATTCAATTTGATAATAATTTATTTAACTTTCATTTTATCAACCCTTATGTACCATAAAAATAAAGAATTAAATATTTCATTTTCCTTGGATCAATATATATAGGACTTCATCAAATTTATTTCTTATTCTTTTTATAATGTGGGTAACCATTACTTATGAAACTAATGAATCTAAAAAACTAATGACATTACTATTTTCACAATATATATAAATCTTCAACTTATGGACACAAAATGAATCATGATTAATTCTAAAACAATGATGATGTTTTTTACCATGAATGATTATCATAGCATACTATAGTTTTTCATTTTTAATTAACTTTGGGAACATTATCTTATTTAAACTTCCTTAAATATCCCACAATTCCTTAAATAAAATCAGCTTCCTTTATCTAATATGCAAGTACTTGCACCTTATAGATGAACTTGAGATAAAGAAATAGTCAATCAAGAAACTTTTGAAATGGTCTAATGGGTATAATAATTGTTTACTTTTTCAAGAAATAAAACTTCTAAAAATCATTTGAAGATATTACAACATCATTAGTTATTTTCAAATAAATGAGCCTTTTACTTGTATGAATTTAGAGTATAGATTCTAAAATCAATTTTCCACTAACTTAACTCCTTAAAAATAAAACTCCTTTCATGATTGTTCAATCACTAAAAATTCTTGGAATAAATTCAACTCAAATATAACAAAAATTAAACTTGATTTTGGACATGATATTTATATTGATAGAAAATGAAAACACTAGTAACAAAACTACCTCTTCTCTTTTCAAAACCTCATTCTAGTTCTCCTAACCTCATTAAACTCCAACTGGTCTCAGTAACTTACCCAAGGCAATAAACTCTCTTGATCCTCACTATCATATTCATTCCTAACCACAACAACATGTAAATTATTTTATGGATTTTTTTCATTTATTCTAATGTTTAATCAATTTCACTTTACCATATGCAATATTTTTAGGAAATTCCCGAATATTCCACTAATTTAAGTCTTTGACATCATATTTTCGTTATTTCTCTTTGTGAATATATTATTTAATAATACATATTTAGAACCAATTTTTTCCCTTACAAAATGTATTAAAATATTTATATTATTAAAAAATATGGAAAATTTTATTTTTAAATCAATTTTTCTTACTAATCATTTATACCATAAAACATATTCAATTTAATTTTTTAAGATGTGTATTCTATATCCATTGTGGGTAAATATGTAAAATATTAAATATTGGATTTATACATTATTAAAATTCCATATATATTTAATAAAATTCCATTTATTTAATTCTGAGTGAATATATTCATTGAATTGTTAAAAATAACCTGACATGTGATATTTAGAACAAATTATTGATTACTAAATTTTTATATATGCATGTTCATGTCTGTCTAAATAGTATTTTAGTATATGTATTTACCCTATGTTTAATGATTTTTGGTATTTGGTTATTTTTTTAAGTATTAATATAATTTATGATTTTTTGGAAATATTTTTTAATTAGATTATAAATTTGAATTAACTAAATTATAGCTTTTTAGAATTAAATGAATTAATGATCAGTCAAAAACATTTAACTTTTATTTTTGAAAAATGATAAAATTAAATATATATTAATAATATGGAATATTCATTAAATATTAATGTTACTAAATTAAAGTAAAACATTTCAGCATTAATGATATATAATAGTTTAGATTTATGTATTGAGGAACTTCCAATTGTGGTATATGAAAATTATGAATCCTAATCTTGATGTATTAATGGACCAATACCAATGTGTGTTTGAAAAATAATTTTTAAATACTAGGTAATAGTAGAGTTTTTGTCATGTACATGATTATTTTGGATAATAAATGAATAATGTGAATCATTTATGGAAATAAGAGGAAGAATTTATGAAATTTATCATAAAAGGGGAATTTATTCATTAGTCCGAATGGACCGGAGGCCTTATTTTTTATTGATTTTGATAACCCCCCTTTCAAGGGATGAGGGGGAACCCTTACAAGGCTCGTAGGCTCAAATATTACATGTCCCGTTGGTCTTAAGAAATATACAGACTATACTTGGAACTCCTACTCCCAGCTTCTTCATCATGATGTCATCTCTCCACCTTCGCATGGCTGTTTAGCTAGGCTTCCCATGAAAGCACAGGCCGGTCCCGATGATAATGTCATAACCTCTCTTTCTGAAAAATCCCTTTAGCTTATGCTTTGGTGAATGCGCCTGCTCTAAATCCCTATCTGGAGTATGCTTATTGTATAGTCTGTTTGATCAATTACACAAATGAATGATTGATTGGTTTTTAACCAATAAAGTATAGTGAATCATATCTTATAATTATAATTACCATCTATAATTGACATATTAGAGGTTTAATGTGACAATTTTATTGAATATGGTAAATGAAAAGTAGTTTTGCATCTATTTCAAAAGCTAATATTGTATGCTCTGTGGCATATTATTTCTATAATGAAGGATATTGTTGTAATGACCTAGAAATTTATATATTAACTTTACCTTTTTAAAAACATTACAAACATATTTAATAATATATTCTATTATGAAATTCTTGAAGTAGATAATATGTAGTGGCCTAAAAGAAAATTCTACTTGTAAAAAAACTCATGTTTGACATTGACTATTTTACTATATAATAGATTCCCATACAAGGGATTTTACATGTAATTTTAATGTTTAAAATCATTAGATGATATTTATAATACTATAAAATGTTATTAAAAGGTAATAAACACCAAATAAAGTGAAAAAAAACTATGTAAAATCCATAGGATAGAAATATACCATAATGATCACTCCTACTATGAAGACTATACAAAGAAATAAAAGTATAGGGAATATGACCAAACTTATTAGGGTAAGTTAAAGAACGTTTATATTTTAATTAGATAATGATGATGTATTATAATAGTGGTGTATAATTGGGTTTTAAAGGTAAATGTGGTTATGAAGATATAACACATATATGAGAATTATAATAATAATCTATCCATTGGAATAGAAATATAACTATTAAGAATAGAAAAATCAAAATTAAATTAAAAAATAATATTTGGGGAATAATATAATGAATTTATATAATATTATAATTAAACAAAGGTATTAAATATGATAAAATAAATATTTGAAATAACAAAATCACAATTATAATTTTGAATAAATAATTATTATTTATCATCTTCAAATAAACATTCTATGAAAACATTACATGTTTTCGTAAACTTTTTATTGAATAAAATTATTTGAATAAATAATATATAAGTTTCGAAATATTATATCATTGTTTAAGGAAAACATAATTAATTTTCTTAAGATTAAAAATTTTGATTGTTTCATTAAAACTGTTGTTTTTCAATAATAATGGTTTTATTCAAAAATTAAATTCCCAATATTTTGAAAATTATTTTGATAAAATGGATTTAATTTTTTAAATTAGGACTTATAAATTATCTTAAAGTGGTTTATAGTTATTTTTTCTCAAAATGATGTATTATTTTAAGAAAAATAATATAAAACATTTTACATTAGAAGTTAAATACATTATTAACCGCAAAATGAGTGTTGAAAGATATAATTAGATAAGCCTCGCATGCTCAATTATTGTAAATAGTTACACAAAAAATAAATATCTTTATTCTTGGTAAATAAAATAATAAACTAAAGAATATTATATTCAAATACACTACTCTTATACCCTTAAAAATATCCCGATTCACCACTCATCTTCTCCTCACACTCTAAGTTCATTACCCTGAAAAACATCGTACTAAATCTATCCCCATCAATATTTCCCTCATATAATGAGTTATGATCTTACCAAAACACCATTCTAATTAGCCTTAATGGGTCACCTAATATTTAAGCCCCAAATTAAGATGTAATAATCTCAATCGAAGTCTCTCAATTTTTTTTCTTTTAATAAATCATTAAATATATTCTATAATAGTGTTTATAATAACATCACTCTTATTAGTATACATAATTTTTATTTTATAAATGTAATTACCACTATCAAACCCTCTCTCAATTTCTTCTAAAATTAAATAGTTTTTCATATAATTTTAAGTTCATTACCTATATGAACGATGCATTTCAAATTCCATTGTCACCTTTATTAGATTGTTATAAAATAGACTCAATGAATTAATATATTATTTAAAATAGTATTAAAATTATGGAAATATAATGTGAGAATTACATTAATGATATTCAAAAAAAATTATCTTAATAATTCTAACCATAAAAAATATGGTCAATAAAGACACATTTCACAACACATAATTATGTTTAATTATATTTTAAAATGTAATTATATTATACTTATGAAATGATAAGGACTATATAATTCTAGAACCAAGTTTATTTTTTACTTTTTTTATAACCCCTTGAATCACATTAAACTCCCTAATTTTATTTTTCATAATGCAACTGAACAACTCTAAGAGTCCAATCAAAACAACAACTATTGGATGAACTATTAACATATATAAAAAATTCTAAATTAAAAAAAATTGCATAATTTTTTTTCTAAATCATGTAAGTAATAAATTTAATTTTATTATTTATGTGGCTAAATTCACTAGTTTAATGACTCATGGTCCTAAGATGAGGGAACTATAAACCTCCCTATTCTATTTTAGCTTATAACTTTCATCTCTAAAACTGAATTTATAATGCTATTATTCTTCTTTCCATATTTATTTCTATATATATGTCCTATGCACATATATTCCTAGTTTAAATTACATTTTTATTATTAAAATATATAGTGTTTTAAGGTTCCTGTGTTAATTTCATTCATTAATTAAACCTGATTAAAGGGGATTCTCTATTTAATAACAGACTTAATATACCACTTAATAAAAATATTTTAAAATTTCATGGTTTTTGAAAACACTGAATTTAAAATTTATTAGTATTTTTGTTCATTTATGTTATTATAGAAATTATTTTTCTCTTACCCACATTAATATCTCTTTACTCTTTTTCTTTAAACATCATTTAAGAAGTTCATTTCCAAACCAACCTATCCATTCTTCTCGTGTATTAACTTCACTTGGATTTTATTTTTTTGATCTATGATTCATTATAAATTCATGACTGACTAATATTTCATTAATACCTCACTTCATAGAAATCATTATGATTTTTTTTTTATTTTCTAAGACAATACTATGTAACACATTTCATTTATCAAGTTTTTTACATATGATTATTTATTATGATTTATTTCTATATGTGGAACACATATTAATATATATATATATATATATAATGAATTTCAGGGTTTTAACTGGAATTATAATTCCCCCAAATGCATTATGCAAGGTTATTTCATGATATGTAATTAATGATTCATGGGGGAAGCCTTAGACACTATGTTATATTGTCTTAAAATTTATCACCTACTTATGATTATTATTTCATGTTTTATATTATAGCTACATTGATTTAATTTCATAATCTTATGATATCATATTCTCATTCCTTGATTCTATGCTATTATATATGATTCTCACCTTTTATGTTATTATGAAACACACCATAGAATATATGTATTAATATTCATCAAGATCTTTAAAACAATTACTACCTTATAGGGAATTATAGCTCACCATTTCATTTATGTATTTACACAGGGTATCATATATAGTTTTATAATATAAAAATAACAAAAGATCCGATTATGTTGGATAAAAAAAATATTCTATAGTTTATGTCCATGTTGTTGTATTTCATAAGTGGTCTCCCACTGACCCTAGACATCTATGTCTTATAGGTTATTGTGTGGATTTGTATGCTGAAAATATTATAATAATATATATAAGAGACATAATACTCTATAGTTTGAATAAAATAAAGGTCATGTTATTTTTTTATAAGGATTTGAAATCATTAGTTAAAACCCTATATAAAAGTATATGTAAAAGAAGACATCCTAAATTTTGAAAATGTAATTAGTGTGTGCTCTCCAAAAAATGGCATCCTTGCCTTGATACTATATTTTTATGTAGTTCTACAATATATTCACTAAGGGGTAATAAAACCAAAAAGCAATAGTTGGTTATTAACATAATATTCACCCAGTGAATGACTATTGGTCCCTATAGAACACAGAGTTTTACACTCTCATGGAACATTATTTTATAGATTCACATTAACATTACAAACCACGATAAATTATTTATATAATTTCATAAGTCTGTGTATAAATTTTTTTAGTGTATATAATATTAAAATGATGAATTATGTTGAATACTATATATTTATACGTTAGGAATTTCATTTTATTTATGATTTATTTCTTTCAAGTTTATTGTTCAATTTTAAATGTATATTAATTTTATAATTCTAATCCAAAAAAATTATTTATTTTATAAAATGGAAGGAAATATACGTTCTCATGTCAATAACATATGATTTGAGAAATATGAAGCTTTAATTAATGAAAATGCCTAATATAATGAGATAAGGAACTAAAAACATCATGGATGTACAATAATAAATGACTAAATATGTGAGTAAAAACATGAATCATATTGAACACCCTCCTTCTCCTAAGACAAATTTTTTTGTTTTCAGCCCTTTATTAAAAAAATTATTATACTATTAGTGGATCTTTTTAGCACCTTATTTAAAAGAAATTGATCAACTATGTAGAGAAAATATTCTTTATCCCGCAATACTATATGAGGGAAAAAGTCAAATTGGTCGTATATTAACTAGATAGATAAGTTGATTAGTTTTCTAAACTAATGAATAATAAAACATCATAGGATGAAATTAAATCTATAGATTAGGATTGATTCATAAAGATATTTTTCAATAATTATATTCCTAAGACTATTCATCTTGTAATAGAGAGGGAATTCATTAGATTATAAAAATGAGGTTGAAAATATTAGTATATAACCACCCAAACATTTTATACATTGATACAACATCTTAGTATATTATTATTCATTACATAAAATAATGATCCATGATAGAATCATATAGTTCTAGTATCTTTTGAATCACTGATATATAAACAACTGGTTCATAAGTGTCTCCAATTAGGATCCTAAAAACTAACACCCTTTATAGAAAATATCATACTTAGAACATTTATTTATATCCTTAAGAAAGAAAAAATAAGAAATGGTGAGATCAGATGCTTAGTAATGGTAAACAAGAAATATACCAATGATCACTTAAACATAACATTAGGATAATGCAATGATAACATAATGGTCACATTTGAAAACCATACCATATATATCAAACATCATAATCATGTTTCATGGAACAATGAATTTTAGTTCGTAGGATAATAATCCTAGAGGAATAAAATAATATAATCCATATATAATAGAATAAAAATGGAATAAGACAAGTAATTGTGTAATAAGAATAGAAAATCATCCCCTTAGTAGTAGAGTATTATTTAAAACACTATCATAGTGGATTGGGTTAACTCCCCATTCCCTCATATAATTCAAGGTTCACTCCCAAGACTGTTATAGTGGAAAAGTTCACTTACTGAACTTGGTTCACTCCCTATTCAAGTCCTATTTATCTGATAAAACATAAATCCTTCAAAAATTCATTGGATGGACTTATAATTAGAATCCCACCCATCATTTTTTATAATGTTACCCCCATCCTTGGTAATAATGTAACCACCATAGTTAGTAATAATATAACCGCCATCCTTGGTTATAATGTAACCACCATAATTAAGTATAATTTAACCACTATCACATAATCAAAACCATAAAAATGTGTTCTTCAATATCCAAAAACCTTCACCATATCCTCACATCTTAACTCGTCTAATAAAAATCGGTTTCAAAAATATTCCATCCCTTCATTATTTCATAAAATATGAAAAATAAATGGGTTTTATAAATATCAATTCAATATAAACATTAAACATTTAAAAAAAGGGAATGAATTATTTCAGTGGATCATATCCCCAGTAAAGTGTAATTTAAATCGAATGATGTTATCATATATAAAAAACTCTTTAAAACATCACTGAAACAGTTATTGAGAAAAATAATCTTTTCATTTTGATAATAAATTTTCAAATAAAAATATTTCAAAAAATATTATGGTAATAATATTCCTTTTAAATAACCTTGTAAAAATGTAAATTATGATTCAAAAAATGGATGGTTATGATGAAGGGAAATTATATTCATGGTGTATAAGTTAAAATAAAAAAATCTTTACATATTATTTTGAAAGATAAAAATGACATCATTTACCAAAAAAATCATTCCATAATCCAAGTCACCATCATTAATTATTGTTTTTAAAAGTATTGGGAGCATACAGTAGAAATATAAGGAATTGATAAACTATGGATACCTGAATTAGTATAAACCAAAGGCATCCACTATTACATGATTTTCCCCTCATTCCATAAAAATAAAGATCTTGGGATACATGTGACACCAGAGCCCTCAATTGCTACATATTCTAGGTGATCTAAAACCATGTTTCCCTCACTCTAGGTGTGTAGTACAAGAGTATTCCTACTAAGAAAACTTGTTTACCATGCAATAATGTAATAACTCAACCATGGAATAGTACATTTTCCTTGTATAGAATTTCATAGAATGATGGAGTTTGTTTCCACCTCTTCTAGATCAATGTTCCTCTTCCATCATTGTCACAACACCATAAGAAAGGCCATGGATTCATCCTAGATAGACTGACCACCACTAAAGTGAGATATAAATTCCCTGATAATAGCTCACATGTAGTCACATACATCACCCCCCGTATGTCACCATGGATGCAAGATCATTCTATGTTATCTTTGAGACCCATAACTGGAGATCTCTAACGAACCCAATGCCCTTAAAAATTGTTTTTTAATGGATGATAATGGTGGGACCACTCATGAATATGACTCATGGTTGGTTTTTCATTCCATTTTTTAATAATCTTCTTTATGTCAAGCTGTTGGTTTCTTGTTTTGATGATGAGAGTATTTTCGGGTTCAGATACATCCTCGTTATCACATTTCAAATATACTATCCTGTAGCGATAAACACCATATCTCATTACATCCTTTCTGGACTCACATCACCCTCTCCATGAAGAAAACAATAAAATAATGTCATACCATGATTCTTCTATGTACATATGGAAGATAATAGTTTTTTGACAGAAGAGAGAAACAAAGTTGATTTTCATGAAAAAAATATTTTTTGTATCTTGAGTAATTAAAATGATGAAAATTAGTGGAAAACATTTGTTTTATATAAATAACTAGAGAAGAATAAAATTCATGGTGTTATAGAAAGGCATACCATCATATTTCATCATCATAACTAAATAATAAATAATCATAATAAATAATAAGATTATAATATAATACCACTACCACTTTGGTAAATTTTGTATCATAAAGCCTGTCAATTAAATTTTATTATATGGATATATAAATACCTATAAAATTAATATGAAGAATAATAAAATTCTTTCATACTCATTATATAAAAAAAATAAAATAATCAAGTGGTGAATATGACATGTGTCTCATAAAAGTGAAAGTGAGATGAAAATATTTTACCTCAGGTCCAAATTCCTTCTTATTTTTTTGATCCTCACTTATAAATAAATATTTATTAAAAATATATCATAAAACAATAATCATACATATGATTCCATATATTATTTAATTATAACCTTTTATCCCTTTTTCATTAACAATTATTTATTTAATTCACTATTCCTGGTGATAATTGCTCGGTTTTCACGTATGTTTTGGTTCGATAGTTTTGGTATTTTACTTTGATCATTATTGCATCATAAAAAATGGTAATAATGATTTAAATATTATATATATATATTATAAATGTTTATATTCAACCATAAAAGTAAGATATAGAAATGTAAATTGCACTGTTTTGGGAGATGAGAGGATATACATACTCATAAACGTTGTTTCCATTTTTGACACATGGAACAAAATAATGGTAAATAATAAAATCACCATAAAAAAATATAATGAAATATATATCATATATATTATTTAAATCCATCCTTATTACCTTCTGTGTAAATTATAATTCAAAAACAAATCCCATCTCTTTGTGGAAGTTGTAGTCAACAAGTACACATGAACATCGCTACCATTTTCCAATGGTTTTGATAGTCATAAGGTAGACATGATATTATAATTTCAAAACAATAATTATCTCATATATATAATTTTTATACATTTAACACATCATAATAACCATCAATGATATGTGTGGATGGAAAATAAATTTTTTCTCTATGTGGAGATGGTAAGTCGTATGTACGTATGAGAAATGATTTCACTTCATATTTGATAGAAATATGGTAAATAAATGATTTTTAATAATAATAGTAAAATTTAATTATATTTAGGATATTTAGGTTATTATTTTATGAAGAATGTAATTGATTCACGGGAGGTAAAAGAAGGATTGAAAGGGATTTGATCGGTTAAGAAGATTACCTCATCTTTTAAACAACTTTTTTAGATGTCCTCTTAAAGGCTCTAGGGTTAGCATTTTGGGAAGACCAAAAACTCTATAATTTTTCTATGGTATTTCTTAAGATAATATTTTATAGTGTTTTTATCTATAAACCTTAACATGTAGTGAAGGGGAGAAATGAATTGTTCTCTTTTTTAATTTAGGGCAACACTTTTGGATCTTTTTAAAATATTAAAATATATTAAATAAATACTCATAAAAATTAAATGACCTGTAAGTTGGAAATGGATTAAATTTCTAACCATATCATACCCCCTTATATTTTTTTATTATTTTTATGTTTTTATGTAATTTAATAAAATTTTATTTCCATAAAATATCATTATTAACATATTCAAAACTATTAATTTAATTTTACTTAAAAGACATAAATAAAATGATATAATTTGAATAAAATCATTTAAAAGGACACTAAATTTTTTAATCATCTATAAAAACGTTTCGTGCATTAACTCGTTCGTATTATAGAACATTTAATATTTTTAAAATAATTTATTATATTTTTTTATTAATTGGAGAAATAATTAATCAGTGTTGCATAAGAATTTTAGTTTATTATATTGTTATTACAACTTATAAATAAATTTATATAATGAATATAAATTAATTATTATCAAAATATACACTTATATTTATTCATAAATTCATTTTTACCTGTGTGGAAACTTATGAGATATTTAAAACTACTAGAGTGACATTTTTCTAAATTCTTTGATCTAAATAGCATATATGTCATTTTCAAGGAAGTGTGTCCCTTAAAAAAACTAATTTCAAGAATTAGGTGATTATTGTTTAATTTAATTCATCCTATAATAATTATAATGAAAAATTATGTCCTTAACACTTAGTTTTAACCTAATTTTACATTGATTACCCTTTAATTTGTGATAAATTTTATTAAGGTTACTATTCATATTGACCAAATATAAAAGGGACCTATTTGAAAATTTGGACCTTCTAATTCAAATATGGAGTCAATTTTATCAAATTATATACTTATAAATAGAATAATTTAATTTTTATTTAATCACTCACCACGCAATGAAATAATCTCTTTTGAAAATACATTTTTAAGCATAAAATATGGTTCATTCTAATCTTATTCCAAGAAAATATTAATTTAATGTAAAACCATTATTAACTATGTATATATATTTCATTAGAATAATTCTCAAATAGTTAATAATTTAATTTTTTTTGTTAAAAATACATTATTCATGTAATGTTTTTTAATAAAAAATACCACTTTTACTTACAATTGATTTCTATTTTTATTTAAAATTAATTTATTTCCAATGAATTAATATTACTCATATATAAATGATATTTTTCATTTTTTGGGGGTCTAGTAATTACCATCTAATTCAACCACTATGAGTAAACTATCCAATAATATTATATTAATAGTATCTTGTAGTTCATTTAAACTCATTGTCACAAGTAACGTAAGAAATTAAAATATAAATCAAATTCATTTAAAAAATATCTAACAAAATCATAGGGTGTAACATTATAACCTTATAAAATTAATTCCACTCTCAAAATTCATCACTCTAATACTTTAAAATTAAGATATATTTGTTTTATTACATCCTTAGGTTCTCTTGTAGCTTCATCACATTTTTTATTTCTCCATCAAAATTTAATCAAGTGAGTAGTCTTATTTTATAGCATTTTATCACTATGATACAATATTTCTACCATTTTTTCATCAAAATATATATAATTTTCCAATGCTATGACCTATATTTTTAGTAAATGTGATAGATCAGGTTTTTTCCCCTTGAGAGATAAATGGAACACATCATGAATTTGAGAGAGGTTTAGTAGAAGCCACAAAAAATTAGTTGTTGTTACTACTTAACCAAGAATATGTAAAGGTATAATAAAAAATGTAATATATTTAACTTATTTCCAAATATTATAACCACATTATATGGAGAAATCTACATAAAAACCTTCTCACCAACTTCAAATTGATGGTCATGCTGAAAATTATCATCATTGATTCTCTATTGACTCTAAGCTACCTTAATGTGATGCGGAATGGATCTAACATTATTTTTCATTTCCTAAAAAATAGTTTTAGAATAGATTTATTTCTCTAAATTCATCCTAAAAAATTAATTATTAACATAATTTTATATATGACTTCGTAAGAAGTTATTTGAATGCTTGAGTCTAACTTATTATTATAAGAAAACTCAAATATAGGATTTTTTTAATCCCAGCCTCCTTTTGAATCCATTGAACAATATATCATCATATATAATATGGTTTTAATTGGTCTCTTAGACTAAAAATCTATTTGAGGATGATTTTCCATATTGAAATTAATCTTTATATCCAGATCCTCTAGAATAATTATACAAAATTTAAGATAAACCTTATATTATGATAAGTTGTATTGGAATATAGTACTCAATGAAACCTTTCCACTTCCTTAATAAAAATCATGGAATGATTACTTAGAGATAAATCTTTAATAATGGGATTTAAGTGGTATAAATTTTAAAGGAGGTCAACTATAATGCAAATATCATTTTTTAATTTAGAAATTTTAGGAAGTCCAATAAAAAAATCAACGGTGATATTTTACCATTTCCATTCTTGTTTTTTTAATGGTCATAAAATCCCCATATACTTCAGTATATCAACATTGACCTAATGAAATACTGAGACACAAGATACATACTCAGGAATATCTCCCAATATATTTTCCCACTGAAAATACTCTTTTAGATTTATATGAATCTTTTAACATCCCAGATGAATAGAGAATCAGAAACTGTGAGCCTTATCCAACATCTTTTTATTCAAATCTTATATGGATGGAACACATAAATGGTTTTTGAACATTACCATTCCATCACACCCATTGTCTAGATTAGGAAAAATTCTCACCTTCTTCTATAGTTCAACCTCTTCTTGCGACTATTTAATTTTAACTTGGACAGATGGTTTAACAATAATTAGAACAATATAATATTTATCACCTTTCATCAATATTTTAAGGTTCATCCGTTTCAAATCCATAATTATTGAATCTCTTGTTTTTCTCATCATAGATATGATATTATTATCAATTTAACTTGGAGAACATTCCACATTATTCTCTTTCCCATGGTGTAATTGTATTGGTAGTCAAAATCACTAATTAGCTCCAACCATCTTCTCTGATGCATATTCAACTCATTCACTGTGATAATATGATATAAAATTTTATGATCATTATATATATATATCATGGCTTTCTCTATAATGGTAATTTATCTATATCTTCAATAAACATTTATAATTGATAACTACAAAACAATATTTGGGTAATTTTTCTCATGGACCATCATTTTTAGGAGGCACAAGATACCACAATATCACTCTACATGTTAATGAATTATATTCCCTTTATGTATGAATCATTGTCTATTAAAAACAATTCTCTACTACAAGTTAGTGTGAGGATTGGTGAACTAAAAAAGCATTTATTCATATCTTTGAAATTATCCTCGCATTCATCAATCCAATGGAACTTAGATCCTTTAAATGTTAACATGGTGAGTGGATTTGATAGTTGTGTGAAATTCCCAACAATTAACCAATAATTTCCAGCCAAACCATTGTGGTTGGTATGATAAAACATTCAATAACTTTTTCCTTTGATGTATCAACTGATATACAATCACTGGAGATTATATGACCTAGAAATGAAACTTTTCAAAGCCAAAATTCAAAATTGGAAAAAAAATTCATAAAGCCTCTCAGTACTCAGTGTATTAAATGCAATCCACAAGTGACCCACACACTCTTTCTTTATCCTTGAATATATAAGAATAAATTATATAAATAAAACAACAAATTAATCAACTTATTTTCTAAATACTATATTCATTAAATCAATGAATATAGTGGGTAAAGTTTTAGGCACAAATGGAATCAATCTAAATTCATTGTGCCCATAACTTATATGAAATTTAATATTAGATATATCTTCATTCTTAACCCTAAGTTGATGATATCTAGAATTAATTTCCATCTTATAAATTTATTTATCTCCAAATGTAGGATAAAAATGTCATCAATATGGGGTATAGGATACATGTTCTTGTTATGGATATTTTTAATTTCTATATAATCATTGCAGAGTCACATAGATCTATTTATCTTCATACAAAAATGAGAAAGTGCTCTCGAAGGGGATACATATGGATTAATGAATACCCTATCAAAAATATCCTATAGTTCCTTCTTCTATTAATGTTACTAAATAAGGTATGTACTATATAGATTATTTGGAAAATGTACTGAACAAGTTACGAGTTCTATCCAGAACTCAATGTTACGATTCGATGTAAAACCAAAAATTATTTTGAATATAAATCAACAAAATCATATAAAATGAGAATATCATTGGTGTTGATATTATCATCACCATATTAGATATCCACAAATTTTGAATAGGAATCAAGTCCATAAAAAGGATTTTATTTTCATTGGAACTTCACATTCATCATCACATCAATAGATGAGCATAAGATCATTTAGAATATAAAAGGGGACTTCCCTTTCTTGGTAATTTCTATAGGGTTAATATAAAGAATGTAAATCCATTCCTAGATTCACATCAAATTGAATAAAATAGAGAATCAAAATATTTTCAATAAGCACATTCCCACATAATTAATTCATATAGAAACTATATACTTGATATGTGACCATCATACCATTAAAGGTTTTCACTGGTAACCCAATATGTAGTTATTGAGATATTAACTAAATATCCATTTAAATTCCATAGATATAAAATTCTTGGTAGAGGTAGAATAAAATAATAAATTATTTATTCTAGATTTGATGATAAGTGTACCTTTAATCATGTATTTTCTATATCCCATGTTAGTTTTTGTGATCACATGATATTTCCATTTTTATTTGGTCTTAAGTGGCTATTGATGCTGACCATCAAAAACTTCTAGATTGATTCAGAAGTTGGAATAGTACCCATACTCCTTGAATTTATTGAATTTTATTGTTGGTGGTGAATTATTTTTTTTATTCCTTTCCTCTATCATATCAACTATCCTTTTTACCAAATTTTGGAATTCATTTTCTCTATGACCAGACTTACTACATTTAAACACTTCACATTTCAACTCAATAAATTCACATGAATTTTCTTCGAATGTTTTTGGAATTTAAATGAGTATTTTTTTTCCACCATGTGATTTATTATGGTTTTCATGAGACTTGATATTAATTTTATTGTCACAACCATGGGAATACATTGAATCAACAATTTCTATTTCTACATGGAGTGAACATCAAACTAATACTTCATAACTTCAAAAGTATCTTACAGATGGTTCATTTTGGAAAATAAAGTTAATACAAAAAACAATTGATCAATTTTGATTCAAAAGTTGATGATTAAACCGGAATCATACTTTGAAAGTATCTAAAAATTATCTTAATGGGTTCTAATAAATTCATAACCATTCTTATTAAGCTCAAGAGATTCTTTATCTATCCTTGTACACAAAATACAATTGAAGTAGTCACTGTATAATATTCTCTTAAACTCATTCCATTTCGTGGATTAAATTTATTCCTCATGATTTTTTTCTTAATAATGTTACATCATTAATCTGATTCACATCTAAACCAATAAACTTATAGAGAAATGTTTTATTTTTATGGTCACAATAGAATTGAAAATATTTTATCAATGGAGTTGATTCATAATTTAACCACTTATAGATCAGAATATCCACCAAAATAAGTTAGATGTTTCCTTATAAATGATCCATCAATAAAATTTTCTTTTCTTTTATTTTTTGAAATCTTATCATGATTTATATATTGAGAACATTGTGTTATAATAGAAAAGAAATTTGGCATTCCATCGCCAATAACATTTGTTTTCTTAGGTGGGAAATCATTACATTGTCAATCAATTTTTTTAGTACAATGTATTCTATTTCCATACATTGACTAAAACCAAAATTCAAAGTGTTAGAAATAATAATCATAGTGTAAAACACAAAATCCTGAAAAAAACACAGGATATATAAATCAGGAAAAGTTCATCTCAATATATTAAACCTTATATTTATCCTATGATATCTGTGGTCATTAACAAAACATTAATATTTATCATATATATAGACTTATCCCCAGGGTTCTTAATACCATCTTCTAATACATGTTTCTGATGGATAACTAATAATTTATTTGACACCAACTATTATGACCTGTAATTTTCAAACATAGATATCATATATTAATAAATAAATATTAAATACATAACATAGCGATCCGCGCTAGAATATTATAGTCCTATAATATTTCAAAACATTGACACATAAAAAACTGGTTCATAGTTGTCTCTCACTAACTAACACCCTTTATAGATATATCATACATTGTTCCCCTATTCATATCCCGGGGAAAGGAAGCAAAATAAAGGGGGATATCAAATGTATAGTAAGGGTAAAAACTATAGATATCAATGATTAATTAAACATTACATTAGAATAAGGGTATTAGAACATTATAATAATATTTTAAAACCATAACCATTATATCAAAGATCATGATCTTGGTTCATGGAATAAATCATGATAGTTCATAAGATATCAATCATAAAGGAACTAGAAAACATGATTAATGTGAGAATAAAATTAAAATAATACATGTAATTGTCGCATAAGGATGGAAAATAATTTATTTATTATTAAATTATCATTTCATAGAATATCATAGTGGACTAGGTTTACTCCCCATTCCATCATAGAATTTAAGGATCACTCTTACTACTGTCGTAGTGGACAATGTACCATAATAAACTAGGTGAAATCCCAATTATAGTCCAATTAATATCATGATATATCAATTATTAACCAATTAATTGGAGGGTTTTATAATTCTTGGCCCACCCATCATTGGTTATAATGAAACCATTGTCCTAGGTTATAATGTAACCGCCATCCTTGGTTACAACATTACCAACATCCTTGGATATAACATTAACACCACCCTTGGTTATAATTTCACCACCATCACATAATAAAAACTATACATATGTCTTCAGTAATATCATAAAATCATCCACATATCATCAAATCATAACTCATGTAAATAAATTGGGTTTTATAAAAATTCCATCTAATCAATGTACATGTGTTTAAAAACATATAATCATCATAAAAATTAACCATTTATAGAATGAGTAATAATTTTATCAATGGATCATATCCATGGTAAAGAATAATTAACATAAAAGGATGTTATTCTATGTGAAAATTCATTTAAAAGGTCATTGAAACATTTATTAATTAAAGTAACCCTTTCACATTGTAAATAACATTTGAAATAAAAATATTTAAAAAATATCAAAGAAAAAATATTCATTAAAAATAAATATGAAATCTTGTAAATTAAGCTTTAGTATATTGAGTATTCATGACTATGGGGAATTCCATTTATTCCTTATAAGTAAAAAAATACAACTTTCCTTTCAAATTTTTGGTGAAAACCAAAAAGTACCAAATTCAAAAAATAATAAGAATATACATTGTGAATATTTTATACAAAAAAATAAATAAATAATTGTAAAAAAATAATTTACAAATTCTTAGTATGATATTTAAAAAATTATTTAATTTTTTTATAAAACAATTACATTTATGAAAATAAATGACCAAAGAGAGAAATAAATTTGATTTCAGTTAAAAGAAAATTTTAAATATCTTTAGTACTTAAGGTGAGTAAAATTAATATAAAACCCTGGTATATGTAAATTAATGTGATTTTTTAGATATATAAAATAATATTTTATCATTATAACTTTACCATAATTATTCCCAAAAAATAATGAGATTGTATGCTAAAACCCTTACCACATTGATAACATTCAAATCATAAGACCAATGCAATAAATAACAATTGATGGATATATAAATACCTATAAAATTAGAAAAAAACATCACTTAATTCATTTATAGACAATATATATACCACATAAAAGAAACAAGTGGTGAATATGAAATGTGTCTTATAGAAGAAAAAGTCACATGAAAATCCATCTTCTCAAGTACGACTTCCTTTGTATATGTTTGAATATCTTATATAATAAATATATATTTATTATGAATCTATTAAAGGTCCATAATCATATATACTATATTATATATTATTTAATTATATACTTTTATCACCCATTCATTAACAATTCTTTATTAAAATCACTATTATGGGTGATAATTGCTTTGTTTTTCATTTATGTTTTGGTACGACAGTTTGTTTCCTTGTTAATTAATTACAATTTCATAAACCCCCAAATTTTAATCATAAAATAAATATAAAATATATTTATTATATAAATATTTATATTCATCCCTGATATTTTTCTATAGAAAAATTAATTGCATCTTTAATAGAGATGGTAGGCCGTTTATACGGTTGATAC
Source organism: Viscum album (assembly GCA_963277665.1). Classification (NCBI taxonomy): domain Eukaryota; kingdom Viridiplantae; phylum Streptophyta; class Magnoliopsida; order Santalales; family Viscaceae; genus Viscum; species Viscum album. Next base: position 1,307,464,801 of record OY728162.1, read on the forward strand.
TTGTTTCCATTTTTTTAAAGATGGAAAAAAGGAGGTAAAAAATATCATGTTTCAAGAATAATTATTTTATCATATATATCAAATATATTTACTAAATCCATCCTTATTACTATTAAGGTAAAATTGAAGTGAAAAATAAATCACATAGCTTTGTGGAGGTGGTAGTTCACATGTATTCATGAATGACCTTATTGTTTCCCAATGGATTATAAGGTAAGAAGGTAAATATAAAATTAACATTATAGAACCATATTTAGATGATAAATATCACAATAAAACATTAAAACAATCATAAAAACCATATGTGAATGGCAGTTACAAAAAATGAATGGTATCTCTACATTGATATGTTGAGTTGTACTTACCCACGAGCGATATGTTCACTTCCAATCTGATGGGAAGTGGGTAAATAAAGGTTGTTACATAATAGAAATATAATTTCAATATATTTAGTATACTTAAAATATTATGATTTAAATAATTTTAGATATTTATAGGATGTAAAAATAATAATTAAAAACAATGTAATTAGTTAATGTGATTAAATATTCTTAGAAATAACTCCTTTATATATTCTATTATGGGATCTAGTGTTGCAATTTTGGGAATAATAGAACCTATATAATATGTATAAGGGGTGTAAAATAGAACACGGTATATTTTGGTTAAGCTATAAGGCTCAATGTGGTGTGAAGAATAGAAATGAGGGGTGCCCTATTATAATTGAGGGGTTGGGAACTCTTGAAATTTCATAAAATATTAAAATATACTAAATTCATTCTAAACCATAATGGTTCCAAAATATAATATAACTGGAAAATTTATAAAATTTTTTACCATATATTATCCCCATTTCCTTCTATTAATATTTTTATGAATTTAATGTCATTTAATAAATATTTTTTTTAAAAATAGCATTATTTCCAATTTTGTAAATATTTATTTAATATAAATTTAAATACATCAATTAAAAAGTGGTAATTATTGTCTAATAATTTAGAAAAAAAAATAATATATCATCATAATAATAAATATTTACACATTAACTCCCACAAATTATACAATTTTAATATTTTTAAATTCATTTATTATACTTTTTATTATTCAAAGAAATATTGCATTAGTGTTGCATAAGAATTTAATGTCATTATATAATAAATAAAAATTATAAATAAATTTATATGATGAATATAAAACCATTAATCTAAAAATAGACACTTTCATTCATTCACTACTTTATTTTTTCCCTATGTGGACACATGATATATATTTAAATATAAGAGAGTAGAATTTTGTTACTTTTTTGATTTAAATACAATATATGTAATTTTAAAAATCAAAATGTCTCTTATATAATTATAATTCGATCCTAAGTTGATATGTTTCGAATCTACTTCATTTGAAAATAATTAGGATGAATGATTATTTCCTTATCACTTAGTTTTAACCTCAATTAACGTGACATAATCTTTACCAGTGTGAAAATGTGTTCTATGGTTACAATTCATATTGTACAAAACATAAAGAAACCTATGTAACAAATTTATGTCTAATTATTTAAAATATGGAATCCATTTTATCAAATTCAATACCTATAAATACATATTTTTAAATAATCTCACAACACAGGGTGAAAAATACCTTTTATAAAAATTTACCATAAAACATGGTCTATGTAACGTCCGGGTTCCGGAAGCCACCTAGAGGAACCCCATACCTGGTAGGTCACATGGACGCAAGCGCATTTCCCTAAAAACCAGAGGCTTCCGACTAGCAGCAAGGGCCTTGGGTGTGATAGTGGGAAAACTATGCCCTCATTGGAAGAGTACACAACGGAAGTACACAAATACATACAACAACAGAAGTAGTAAATACCAAACAACAGTAACAACGAAAGACTAATAAAGAAATCAACTAGAGAATATATATATATGTTGCATGATACATATATTTCTAGGAAAATAGCCAAACAATTCACAACACTGGAATAAAACAGTTCTAAACAAAAGTTTAAAAGAATGCAGATAAACTCCTCAGCATTGCATGCCATAGATTGGTCCCTTGCTCTCCAGCTCCACAACAATGAAGAACCTGAAGTTGAAGGGCGCCTAGCATTATCTATACCTGCAACAATATAATCTGTTTGGGCCCAAAACCATGACCCAAACAAGGTGTGAGACAAAATCCCAATAGGAAACCACCCAAAGATCTGTGCCTAATAGTTAGTGAATATATGGCAAGTAAAAGTACAGAAAGAAATAAACAGGAAATTACTTAGTAGCAAACAATCCATAGTTTCTAGAATATAATTTAAAAACAAGTAAGTAGCCACTAAAGCAAGTAGAACAAATAGGTAACCCTCTTGGTAGTTCTCACATCCTAACCCCTATGGTTCAACCAACAAGTACTAGCAACCCTCTGGGAGGCACACACAGCCTCACCCCTCTTGTCCAGTTAAAGAAAATAGACTCTCTAGGGAAGCACTCACCATCAATTCCCCCTATAGTATCGTATCATACTAAAGGTACTCTAGAGAATCACTCAACGTCTCATTACCCCTGTGGCCCACGTCGAGGAACTACAGACACTCTGTGGAAGCACTCAACATCAATTTCCCCTACGGTCTTGCATCGTATTATAAAGACACTTTGGAGAAGACCTTATGTCCATTCTCCATGTGGTCTACTACACTAGGTTCTCAAGTCCATGTGTAAGTCAAATAATCATAGCATGAATATCTGCCAAAGTAACCTCAAGAACAACTTGTCTAGAATTATACATCCTCTCAGCATGAAAGAATTACAATAACAACATCCTACAATACTTGGCATGGAAAACAACAGCATCCAAAAAGGTTACTAGAGCCAACAGTCTAGAAAGGAAATAACATGCATGGAAAACACTTCCAGATCCTAAATTTTTTCCCAAAACACTATCAAAATCCTCTACTCTAGCATACAAGAAAAGAAGGAAATCAATAGGGCTAAAACGGTAAACACACAATACCCCGTTCAAGGGTATTGGTGGAATTTTCACAAAATACTCAATGGATTTCTACATAAAGTCACAAACCACCTACCTTGATGTTAGGATATCGATATAATTGAACCACAGGGCTTGAATCTCCTTAGAACATCGAAGATTTATAAAAATGTCTAAAAAGTTCAATCCACGATAACGTGGAAAAGAGAAGGAGTCATGAAACAAGGTTCGAGCATAAGGGAGAACTCACCTATGTGATTCCAATACAATCGACAGAGTTCAATTTGGAGGATGGATGATCTCTTGGTGGTTCATCGAAGATCTGCAGCTGTTCGGGATATCTCGGTCCAATGAGACCTAAAAAGAGACGTTTTTGGCGATTAGACGCAACCCCGATGCATTTATTGAAAAAAACGTACATGACGTGTACTTTTGGAGTACATGGCATGCACTCACCTTTTCCGTACTCCTCTTTAGGTGGCCTCCATATCACCCCTACATGGTCGTGTGTGTGGCCATGACACAACCAACATAGGGCCTCCAATGGAATCTCAATACATGGAGTGTACTTTGAAAATTTTAAGATTTCCCTATTTTCCTAAAAAATTACCCAAAAAGGAAAAACATACCTGAAAAGAAGATCCTGGTTCTTACAAACTTGCCCCCTTACAGAAATTCATCCTCGAATTTCCCTACTGCAGCATAGAAGAATAAATCCTGAACAGTTCTGGCCACTTTGCTCACTCATCGGCCTCCCTCTCCTAAGTCTCATCCTACACCTTCCCGTGCTGCCATATCACTCATACCAGAGGAACAGACCGACTGCGGAGAACCATTGTCATGCGATCAAAAATCCAGATCGGATGCTCCTCGAATGATGCATCCACATCAAGATCATCCACCTTAGGTTGAAAGTCATGAGACGGGTCTGAAAAGTAACGTCGGAGCTGAGAAACATGGAAAACTTCGTGCATATCCTGGTACCTCTGAGGTAACTACAACTGATAGGAAACCATCCCAACTCTCTCCAACACCTAAAATGGCCTAATGTAACTTGGTGAAAGCTTAACCTACCTCCTAATCCTCTTATGCCCCAACCTAGGTGTGACACATAGGAAAACCTGATCCCCGACCTCGAGCTCCAGAGGTCATCTCCGCAGATCAGCATAACATTTCTACCAAGACTATTAAGTTTCCATCCTCTTCTGAATCAACTCTATCTGCTCTGTGGTCTCCTGGACAAGACGAGGACCCAGCAAAGCTGCCTCTCCTACCTCCAGCAACATAAGGGTGATCGACATGGCCTACTGTACAAAGCCTCATACGGTGCCATCTGAATAGTTGTTTAAAAACTAGTATTGTAGGCAAACTACACAAAAGGTATATGATTCTCCCAAGAACCTCCAAAGTCCAGAATGCAAGATCAGAGCATATACTCAAGCACCTAAATCGTACACTCGGACTGGCCATCTGTTTGGGGATGGTATGTTGTACTCAAAAGTACATGTGTACCCAAATCCTTATGAAGCCCCTGCCAGACCCAAGAAGTAAAATGTGCATCCCTGTCTGAAACAATGGATTGAGGAACTCTATGTAGACGTACAATCTCTTGGATGTACAACCATCCCGACTCATCAGCACTGAAGGTCTCCTTGATCGGCAACAAGTGAGCAAATTTAGTAAGCCTATCTATGAAAACCCAAACAACATTATTCCCTCGAGGAGACCTTGGCAAACTAGTCACGAAGTCTGTCGTGATATTATTCCACTTCCACTCTGGAATGGGTAACTGCTGCAAAAGAACTGTTGGTCACTGATGCTCCACTTTTACTGGCTGACAAGTGGAACACCTCATGAAAAAACCAGAAAAATCTCTCTTCATACTTGGCCAACAATACTGGTGGTGTAGATCATGATACATCTTGGTGACGCCAGGATGAACTTCCCAAACTGAGGATTGAAAATCTCGCATCAGCTCATCGATTATGTCTGCGGGCACCCATACACATCCCTGGAAACGCAAGATCTCATCCTCGCATACTTTCCATCCAGGAAGAGGGTCCTCTCCTAAGACACTCTCCCGCAGGACTAGGCCTTCTGAGTCTGATTTCTGCCTCATCTATACCCGATCGAGAAGAGTAGAGGTAACAGCTACAAAAGTTTGAAATGTCTTCCCCTGTTTGTCATGAACCTCCAAATGCATCTCAGAGAATGGATCCATAAGTTGTCACTCACTGCTGGCCTCCTTAACTTCCTGTATCTAATTTCTCCTACTCAATGCGTTGGCTACTGCGTTTCCTTTCCCAGGTGTATAGGTCAGCTCAAAGTCAAAGGACTGAAGATACTCGACCCACCTGCACTGTCTCAGATTCATATCACGCTAAGTGAAGATGTACATGAGACTTTTGTGGTCAGTGAAAACCAAAAAATTCTCTCCCAGATGATAATGTCTCCAACAACGTAAGGCATGAACAATAGATACTAACTCTAGATCGTGTGTCGGGTAATTCCTCTCTTGTGGCCTCAACTGTTGAGACTCATATGCAATGACTCCATCTCCCTGCATTAGCACAGCTCCCAGCCTGATACCTGAAGCATAACAGTAAACAATATAGCTCTTGCCCAGCTCTGGAAAGACTATAATTGGTCCTAATGTCATTCTCTCCTTCAGCTCTTGAAAGGTTGACTCATAAGAATCTGACCACAAGAACTTCGCACCCTTCTTAGTCAGACATGTCAACGGTGCTGCTAAGTGTGAAAAGTATTGTTTGAAGTGTATATAGTATCCATCCCACCCTAGAAAACTCTACACCTCAAATACGTTCTTCGGTTTCTCCCAAGAAACAAATGATCTCACTTTTTCTGGGTCACTGATACTACTGTCTCTGAGATAACGTGGCCCAAAAAGTTAATCGGGTCCATCCAAAAGTGGAACTTAAAGAGATTAACATATAATTGATGCTCCCTCAGTGTACTCAAAATGATCTCAAGATGGGTAACATGTTCGGGTTGAGTGTAAGATTACACCAAGATATCATCCATGAAGACCACCATGAAAGAGTCTAAGTATGGATGGAAGACTTGGTTCATCAGTGCCATGAAAACTGTAGGTGCGTTCGTGAGACTGAACGACATAACCATATACTCGTATAGACCATACCTACTCCGGAAGGCTGTGAGAGGTATATCAGATGGTCTGATGGGAAACTGATGGTAACCGAACCTCAAATAAATATTCTAGAACACCCAAGCTCCTCAAATATTGTCAAAGAGGTCATCAATCCTAGGTAAGGGATATCAGTTCTTGGCCGTCAACTAGTTAAAATTCCGATAATCCACACAAATCCTAAGGGTTTCGTCTTCCTTCTTCGCAAACAAGACAGGAGAACCCCAAGGAGAAGTACTGGGTTGGATGGAACCCTTTGATGGAAACTCCTCCAACTACTTATTGAGCTCCCGCAACTCAGGTTTATCCATCCTATAAGGAGTAATGGACACCGGTGCCACTCCAGGAACGAGCTCAATAGAAAATTCTACCTCACACTTCGGAGGAAATCTTGAAAAGTCATATGGAAAGGAATCCCTGAAAAGATACACCACTGGAGGAAAGTATAACTACGATGTCCCCTGATCATCCAGATACAGACTGGCAATTTGAGCTGTAACTCCACCTAGCCCATGATGCTTGAGTCCTGCTCTACTTTCCTGGACATCCCACTTGCCTCGATGAAGAAAATATCCACCCTCTGGTGATATGAAACTCACCCTACGATGATTACAGTCGACGACTGCTGGAAGGGAATGATCCAGTCCATTCCGAGAATGAAATCATAGCCTGTCATTTCTAGGACATAAAGATCCCATAGAAAGTGATACCCATCCACCTCTAGAGGTCACTACTTCCACTGGCGTACACTATAAGTCCTAGTCCATAATGGTCTGTCTATAGTCAAATTATCGGTAGAGGAAAAGATGCAGAGCCCAAGGCTCCCCACAACAGCAATAGAGATAAGGCTATGGGAATCCCCTATATTGAAAAGTGCAAAAGATAAAACTGAGGCTACTAAGATCGTACCTTGAACTGTAGAGGGTCCGGAATCTGGCTTCTATTGGGTCTGCGCCAATACAAAAGCTTGACCTGTACCACAACCATGTGACCCTGCCTGACAGCTCTGAGTTGATCCAATCTACTGTCACTGAAAGATCGGTGTCTGACCACCATGGCCTCGACCTCCACCTCAGCTCAAATGACTGGAAGAACTCCAGTTCCCAGACTGGTGAGAAACTGGTAGCGCTGCTCCTGAACGAGGATTCATGGATGAACCGCTATCAGTAGCTGCTGGTGAGAAAACCTGACAGAAGCATTGAAGGTGACCCATCTTGCTGCAAGATCAGCACTCTACTGGGTCTCTCTGGCAATTCGGCCTCGTATGCCTTGTGCTTCCACACTGGTAGCATACCACCTGGCTACCTAAAGATGTTTTCTCGCTGCCTCAGATCACCACACGTGGACTCCCTACGGCGCTTCCTGCTGTCATATGGTGAAGCACTAACTCTATAAGTGGAACCTCCCTAGCCCTCAACTCTTGAATCTCTCAAATTGTGCTCCACAATCTATGCCTGGTTGACGATGGAAGCGATGGAAGTCATCCTGAGTATATTCACCTATGAGCGGATCTCCCGTCTAAGACCATCCTCAAACTTCCTTGCCAAGAACAACCATATTCGCCCTGAAGGGGTGTGAAATGATGAAGCTCAGTAAAACAAGAAGAATAATCCATGACAGAAAGAGTAACCTACTCTAGGCTCATGAAATCTCAGTCTCAGTCAGCCCCAGGGTCTCTAGATAGAAGTAGTCGTAAAAGATGTGCTGAAACTCCTCCCACGCCATAACCTACTGATGACCCGCCTGTGAGATCACATCCCACCACCTCTTGGAGGAGTCTCGTAGCATGTAGGTAGCGAGCTTGACCCACCTTTCTGGAGGCGTCTCCAAATGCTCAAATGTTGTCATCATGGCTTCTAGCCAGGACACTATAGCCTGAGGTCCTCCTTCTCCTGAGAAGGTGGGAGGCTGCTGCTGCTAGAAAACCTGTGTCAAGTCCACCATAGTCGAGGCATGAGGCAGTGCTCCCTAGAAGGTCTGCATCATCCTCAAATATCCTTCCCTAAACTGCACATCGATGCCTATAACTGGTATCACTATTGGTGCCAATGCTAGCACAATAGGGGGATCTACAAGAAGTCCCTGATCATCCATATCTGGAATCTGATCACCGCCTAGAAACTGGTGTGCAGCCGAAGGAAGTCTCAGTGCCATGACTCTATAAGGTCAAATGAACACCTTAGATCAACATTATCAAGGACTGAAAACTGTGATTGTAAGAAGGGAACATAGGAAATAAAGCATTCAAAATTTACAAATCATGACTACACAACATGTATAAAGACTACACAATGTGTTCCCTTAAGTCACTTACATGGGTGTGTAATTTTTCCAAAACTGGTCATGTAACACCCCAAACACATGGTGCATTATCCTAACACACAGCTTGTACCTGAATCCACTTCCCCTTCCCATGTCCTTCTACACGGTTAAGCCACATGGCTCTCCTAAGATAAAACTACACGGCGTGTTCATGGTAGACACGACATGTACTCAACAAGCTTCACTTGGCCCATGTTGTTAGTGACACGGCCTGTGTACCCAAGTCACACTACACGGCATGTTCCAGAAAGACACGATGTGAACTAAGAATTCCCAACAGACTGTGTGGTTAGTTACACGACCAGCTACATGGCTGACACTACACGGCGTGTTCCAGGAAGACACAGTGTGTTTGATAAAGGATGTCACTGACTCGTGTTGTTCGTGACATGGCCCTGTACCTGGGTCAGACTACACGGTGTATTCAAGGTGTACACAACATTTATAAGAAGAGACTCCACCGATCGTGTTGTTAAATACACGACCGGACTCCTAGGATTACACTACACAACATACAAAACCGGTATACAGCGTGTTCCCACAAAGTTTTCCCAATCCCGTGTCTTTTCCCACACGGCCTGTGACACGGTTAGACAATACACGGAATGTATAAAAGTTACATGGTGTGTAGTTATGAAAAACTGTTTCTTCTCGAATTGAAGGACACATGGCATGTATTCAAACCTACACGGCATGTATTCTAGGTTTTTCCGGACAGTAAGCCTTATAAACTACTCGAGAGCCCAGAAAACACTGAAAAGAACAATGAAAGTGCCAAATTTTGATCTGTGAGGGCCCATACTCCACGCGAATAAAATTTTGGAATCTTTTACAAGTTACAAACAAGGTAAACAAGTCAATGATCCACCAAATTCTGGTCAATGAGGGCCCATAACACCGCAAGAACCAAAATTTGGCATTCATTCAAGTAATACCTTACACAGTCAATGCTCTAACAAGAAGAAAATATTTTTATCAATGCATCTATCACAATAGCATGAATATTCTACACAACATCTATCACAACAACATGAAATTGCTAATGCATCCTAGATGACATGGAAATAATGCATGACATGTGATTTCTAACAAGGGCCTATATGATGCATGAGATGGCATACCCTCATCTCATCGGGTTGTGACTGAAATAAAACCTTAATAACATCAAAGGTAATGGAAAAAAACATGTGAATCACTCAAGGTGAAATCAAATCAACTGTAATAATTGAAAAACCAGAAAAATTAAAATTTAACGAGGTAGATTGGATTTTCCCTGTACATGGGTTAGCTACTCTCGGGCACAAATTATTACCAAGTACCTATTCCATCTTATCCCTAGCTAAAGCTCCAAACAGTAAATCAAGAAAAAATAATTCATCTGATACCACTTTGTAACATCTCGGTTCCATAAGCCACCCATAGGCGCCCCGTACCCAGTAGGTCACATGGCCTCAAGCACATTTCTCCAAATTCCAGAGCCCGCTAACAATTAGTGTTGTCTTTGGGTGTGATAGTGGGGAAACTATTCCCTCATTGGAAGAGTACACAACGGAAGTATACAAATACATACAACAGCAGAAGCAGTAAATACCAAACAACCGTAACAGCAGAAGACTGATAAAGGAATCAATTGGAGCAGATATATATATAAATGTTGCACGATATATATATGTATAGGAAAACAGCCAAACAAGTCACAATGCTGGAATACAATATTGTTAAACCAAAGTGAAAAATAAAGCAGATAAACTCCACAGCATCTAAATCCATAGATTGGTCCCATTCTCTCCATATCCACAACAATCAAGAACCTGATGTCGAAGGGTGCTTGCCCTTATATATACCTGCAACAATATAATCTGTTTGGGCCCAAAAGCATGACGCAAACTGGGTGTGAGACAAAATCCCAGTAGGCAACCACATGGAGATCTGTTCCTAACAGTCAGTGAATATATGGCAAGTACAGAAAGCCGTAAATAGAAAAGTACTCACCAACAAATAATCCAGAGTTTCTAGCATATAATTTACAAACAAGTAAGTTGCCACTCAAGCAAGTAGAACAAAAAGGTAACCCTCTGGGTAATTCTCACAGCCTAACCCTTATGGTTCAACCAACAAGTACTAGAAACCCTCTGGAGGATACACACAATCTCACCCCTCTGCTTCAGCTAAAGAAAATAGACTCTCTAGGGATGCACTCACCGTCAATTCCCCCTATAGTATCGTATCGTACTAAAGGCGCTCTAGGGAAGAACTCAACATCTCATTCCCCCTGTGGCCTATGTCAAGGAACTATAGACACTTTTGAGGAAGCACTCAATATCAATTCCCTCTGTGGTCTCGCATCGTATTATAAAGACACTCTGGAGAAACCCTTATATCCATTCTCCTTGTGGTATAATACACTAGGTTCTCACAGTCCTGTGTAAGTCAAATAAGCATAGCGCACGTATCAGCCAAAGTAACCTCAAGAAATACATTTCTAGAATTCTACAGACTCTCAGCATGAAAGAACAACAGTCACACCATACTACAATACTAGGCATGGAAAACAATAGCAGCCAAAAATTTAAGTAGACCCAACTGTCTAGAAAGGAAAGAACATGCATGGAAAAATCTTCCAAAGCCTAACAATTATCCCAAAACACAATCATAATCTGCTACTCTATCATACAAGAAAAGAAGGAAATCAATAGGTTTAAAACAGTAAACATACAATACCCCGTTCAAGGGTATTGGTGGAATTTTCACCAAATACTCAAAGACTTTCTACAGAAAGGCACAAACCACCTACCATGACGTTAGGAGATCAATATTCTTGAACCACATGGATTGAATCGCCTTAGAAATTCAAAGATCTAAAAAGACATCTAATATTTTCATCCCATGATAACTTGGAAAAGAGAAGGAATTGTGAAACGAGGTTCCTGCAGAAGAGAGAACTCACTGATTTGATTTTAACACAATCGACAGAGTTTGATTCATATGATGGACATTCGCTCGGGGGTTCTTCAAAGATCCATAGTTGATCGGGAGCTCCCAGATGAACGATATCTAAAAGGAGAAGTTTTTAGCGATTAGACGTGACCACAGTGTGTTTACTAAAAAAAATTACACGGCATGTACTTTTGGAGTACATGGCGTGTGCTTGCCTTTTCCGTAGTCCACTTTGGCGGCCTCTATGTCACCCCTACATGGACGTGTGTGTGTCCATGAAACGGCCAACACACGGCCTCCAGCGGCATCACAGTACACAGCGTGTACTTATAAAGTACATGGCATGTACTTATAAAGTACACTACATGTACTTTGAAAATTTTCATATTTTCCTCTTTTCCTAAAAAATGACCAGAAAAGGAAAAACATGCGTGAAAAGAAGATCCGGGTTCTTATAGTCTATTATTATCTAATTTCTAAAAAAATATTGAATGAATATCAAAAAAATAACTATAATATATATATATATATATATATATATAATTAAAATCATTAACCAATAGTGAATAATTTAATTTATTATGTTAAAAATTCATTGTTCTCATAAAAATAGTTTTTTTGGAAAAAATATCCTGTTTAATTTCGAATGATTTTTTTAATTCAAAAATAATCAATAAAGAATAAATTAATTTTAGTAACATGTTAACCATATGAATTTCATAATTTAGTTAGTCATATTCATACCATCCAGTCTAACTCCTTCGCTATTACTATCACATTATAATATTTTTATGGAATCTTGTGGTTCATTTAAACTGTAAGGTTTGTGTAATGAAATCTATCAAAAAATCACATTAATTTAAAATAATATATTTATTAAAATATTTAGGTGTAACATAAATCTTATTAAGAAAAAATACGGTTTTCATGACATGCACTAGATTTTTCATTTATAATGAAATTATGGTTTGTCACATTAATAGTGAGTTAAAGATAAATCTTTAAAAATATTTAGTGATTCAAGACATCGACAACTGTTAAAAGTTTTTCAGATGTGACCTCAAAGTAGATACAGAAATTATTGCTTCATTTTTGTATTTTGGGGTATAAGATAATAACTTTAATTGGATTTTTACTATGGGGAATCATTAGAAAGTACCCTTGAATATAATAAAATACAACTACCAACATGGCATAAGTATGGGAAGAAGAATCATGTCAAGGAGGTGTTGCAAGTATGGAAGGGAGGAGAATAAATATAATTAATACTAATGGGAGATGAATAATCCCACTAATTTTATATAAGAAATGATATTCTTTATCAACACCAATACTATTGTAAAATGATTCAACTACAATGAATAAATACACTATATAAACTAATTCCCTGTGCTAAGGGAAGTCAGAGATAACTGGTGAAAATAACATGAAATGCTAAAAGTGAAGGTATGATAATATTCTATAACTGATATGGAGTTGGATCATGAAAATTAAGTGGTGATAGTTATGCTAGTTATTTATTAAATAATAGATATCATACTAATTGTTTTTTGTTCTAGACATTCTTTTATGTCATTAAATTTTAGTTTAGACTCTTCAAAAGCCACCACAAAACATTGAGGTTGAGTTTTCTGAAAAATAAAATAAAATTGTGGAATTATGGCATCTCAAGAATATCAATCCTCTCATAAAAATATTCAGGGGATAAATCTTCTAGAAAACAATTTTATACACAATATATTGTAATTTAATGTTATTATAAGCATTGATTGGTTGTCCTTATATAGAACCCATATCAACTACTAGGAAATTAACCCCATGTTCCAAATCCTGAATCCTCCTCCAATTCTATTCAAGTTCATGGGTGAGGATAAATATCCACATCCCTAAGGTGTAACTTTGTAAAGGATTTAAACAAATAAATGTGAGAAAGGATGATATACAGAAGGGTTCCTTTCACATAAGGTAAAAACACTATATGTTTATATTAATTCCCTTCAGACTCACCAATGCTCTGGAAATTTCCACGAACCAGATAAATAGAGTCATTATATATTACCTTGAAAAAAGGATGTTATTAATTAAATATTTTATTCTTATATACTCTAAAATAAAGTAGGGACATGATGTGAATCTATGTATTGTGCTAAAGACATTGGTAAAGGATAAATTGTATGCTATGTTTAAAAATTGTGAATCTTAGCTAAAAAAATTATCCTTCCAATGTAATATAATCAGAACTGATGTTATATACATGTATCAATAAAAATAAATATATTGTTAAGGTTTTTTCAAGATAAATGATCAATAGAATAAAATCTTAGTTTCATCGGATTATGTGGGTACTATCAGAGATTTGTGATTAACATTTCGTGACTATCAAACTCGCTAACCAAGATAGCTCAGAATGGTATAAAGTCTTTTATATACTGATGAATGTGAGGATATCTTCATGATGTTTAATAAAAGTCTAAACACAACTTTTATACACATATTACCCACCTTTAGAGAAGAATTTGTGATCTAAAATGATTCTTGAAAGAAGGGAATAGGTTGTGTCCTCATGAAAAATGTTAATGTTATATCCCATGAAAACAATTGAATATCCATGAGAAGGACTATTCAACTCATGGCTTAGAGTGGGTTGCAGTAGACTTCACATTGAATATTTGGTGATATTGTATATATGGATATATTTGTTACATATATATGTATGAAAATATCTTAATGTATATTTTCAAGTATAATGTGTTTAACATGTGCTAGTGATGGTGGTTTGAGATGATAAAAGATTATGATTGTAACACCCCGACCGTAGTTACACAGAGTCGGTGCATTATTACATAGCATTGGCATGATCACAAAATATCACATCTCGAAAGACCGATTAGATTACTAGCCTTGGAAGTACTAGATACATTCATAAGGATTACATTACATATTAAAATGAAAAAATACAACAATATTGTTTCCATATAAAACAATGACATCTAAAAGACTATCCATGCGGGTCATTCATAATATAATTCTTCGCATCCTGGGAAAAATAAAACATAGAAAGGGGTGACCTCAGATGCTCACTGAGGATAAAAATATATCCGAAACTTTCATAAATAAGAATAAACATTTAAGGAAATTTATAAAACTAAACAAAAGCCTTTTCAATATAAACCTCATCATAATATGGAAAAAATAAATCAAAATAATTCCATTTACTTACTCACATGGATATTCTACTAGTCGAATAATTACACGTAATATCAATAGCCACTTTCATAATGATGTAATGCATAATGCCAGACTTCATAACCACATAGTCAAGGACTTGTTCCAAGAATACAAATAAGATTTGGTCAAGTCCTTTTTCCATGACACTAGTTTTCCTCATTAGACCTACTGATGCATCGAGGAGGTATAACGGGCACCACCCGTCACTTACTAAGTCCAATGCATTCCTCATATGAAAAGGTTGAAACATAACATAAAAATTTGAGTTAAAACTAGAATACTAAATGTCAATAATTTATCCATAAACCATCAATGGTGTAAAAATAACACATACACAGTCAAGAATATCACAAATCCTTCAATACAATATGGAAGTTTTTTATCATAATAAATCAACTTCAAATAAGCCTAAAATATATCATAGGATATTGACATAGATGAAATCAAACCCTTTTTAGAGAAATTTATCTTTCTATTTTGAAATCATTTATAATTCATATAATTATAAAATAAAACATTTATTTTGGAAATATTCTTATAAGCTTGTAAGGTAAGCTTTGATGATGTTATAATGGCGGAAAATAGCCGCACCCTCCGTATAAGTAAAAAAACATTCTTACCTTAATTTTGTCGAAAAGGTCATAAAGTACATTGTTTGGAAAATGACGGAAAGATTTCTTTCAAAACATATAAGGTCAAATAGGGGTATAAATTAATTTAACCCATTATCTATTAAATAGTAAAAATGTTTTGAAATACATTTTATGAAACATGGATATGGATGATAAAGAGATCCTAGTAGATAATTACGTATAAACAACCTTGGATAATGAAGAGATTGTGAAATTAACCCTTACCTTGTACTTTTCCTTGGAATAGGTTAGGTTAACCTCCTTTATAATGGTTAAATAATTGTTATTAAATTATACAAGAACCATATACCTTAATATGATGTCATATATGATCTTTTAATACTTCTTTGTTAATAATATTTTAGTATTATCATTGTTTTGGGTGTTAACTGAATTGTTTTCCTTTATATGATTTGTTACGTAAGTAATGTTTGTTATGGATATGATGTATCTTATTCATATTCAGAATTATATTAAGTATTTAAAAATTATTTTTAATCATCAAATGAAAATTATTCTTTAATGGATACGATGGGGAATGAATCTCATCGCGTTCGTGGAGATGGTAATCTGTACGTACGCACAAGCGACAATGTCATTCTTTTGATGTTAAAATAATATATAAATGGATGTTATATCATATATATAGAATAATTATCATGTTATATTAATTATTTACATAAATTATACATCATTATTATACCCATCCAAATAATAATGTATTGAATAACAACTACACCACCACTTGGAGATGGTAAGTCGTACGTACGCACGTATGGTGACATGTCATTCAAAGGATAGATAGAACAATGAATACGGTTTTACCATATTTATAATAACATCACAGTATATATAGGATACTGGATTTATTATTTTATAATGGAAACAACCAAAAGAGGAAGTGGAAGAAGAAAGGAACTTGAAAGAGGTGATGAAATATTTACCTCTTCTTTAGGTGCTTCCTTTTGATTTGATCAAAAGGGCTCCTTAGGTTGGGTGTATGACTAAGTAAGGCCTCTATGATGAAGGGAGGACAGTGGAGAGGATATTTGAGCAGGTTTTGAACACTCCCAAAGTCTTTGAAGGTGTGAATTAGATATAATGGGAAGTTCCCTTTTATAAGAGGGGTGAGGGTCACCTTAGGAAAAGATTGAAATATTATTTTATAATAAAATAATTTTTGGTTTATAATAACTCAAAAATTAAATAGTTAAAGGATAAGGTGGGTATGGGTATAAAATCACTCAACCAATAGGTTTTAGATTATTTTGGGTCACTATACTAACCTTATCTTCTTGATTTAACTCTTAGTTAATTAGATTGACATTTACCATCTCTCTTTGTATTTTTATATTATACGGTTAATAAACTTACTATAAAATTCCAATAGATCCAAAAGTGGTTCATTAATTATACACCTATTATTATATAATTATTATTTGTAGAACCGTAGATTTTTAGGATTATTATATCAACCAATAATATTGTATTTGTTTTAAAAACTCATTTATGTCAATTTTGACATTATTTAATAATTTATTTTTGTTAAATTCCTAAAAACAGTATTAATTAAAACTAAATATATTTAATCAACCCTAACATGTCATAGTAACCTATAAAATTTTTGTATGACAAAAAAACATTCAAATTATATTTATTTTAGTATTTATAATATCATTTATTTGATTGTTTCATTAATAAGGAAAATACTGCATCATTATTGTGTCATATATAAATATATTTATTTTATGTATAAAAATTATAAATAAAATATACTGAGGTATGAATTTTTTTAATATTTCTAATGACTATTTAGAGTTGAATAGATCAATTATATAGCCTCATATCAAAATTATTTTACTAAAAGATATTTTCTTTTGTTATTTTTGTCTTTACTTTAAATTATTTAATATATAATGTCATTATCACTCCCATGTGGCTCCATGGGGTCCAAAAATCGACCCAAGGATGCTAATGGTCATACATTTTTCATCCAATAGGGTTAGAACATGTGTTAGGGTAATTTAATATTATTATAATATTATTTTTGTTACCCTTATTTATTAGATTTACCCTTTAACCATGGTAAATAATATATTTACCGAAGTAATTTTTCAAAATGTCTAAAAATAAATTTTACCTATTTACACAATTTGGACCTCCTGATTCTATCTATTGAATCCATTTTTATAAATTCAAAACATATAAGTGGAATAAATTAATTTAAAATTAATTCTCGTTGTCAAAACAAAAAAGCATGTTCTTAAGAAATAATAACTATCAAAAGATTAACACTTGCTTATGTCCAGTTTGAATGTGAAATTACGTGAAATGACCAAAATTGTATTTAATAGTAAATATATAATCTAATTATACTTAAAAACCACTCAATATTATAATATATCACTATAAATTATTTTGATTGAATTTTTTTTAATTAAAATTTAGTATTTTTCACTATTCATCAAAAACTGAATGTTTTCAGAAAAATAAAAAAAATTCACCCTGAGGTAATTTTGATATTCTAAATCCAAAACAGAAGTCCATTTGGAAAGATAAAATTTATAAAATTATAAAAAGTGGGTATTACTATTCAAAACGGCTGGTTTGATTGGTTGTTGTGTGTTAAAACTTGAAGTTCCGTAGAACACATGCTATTGTATTATTCAAAGAGAAGCTTACCATAAAAGCTTGGGGTGTTACAATGATTTCTCAATCAACTTCCATTATTGAAAGAAAAATAAATTGATATATTCTCTAGAAAAAAATATTCTAACAAATTGTCTATATGAGGATTTAGAAAGATGTAATACTATTATATATGAAAAGTATTTACATATATATCATAAAGTGAGGAACCATATAATACATTAATAAAATGATTAATCAACCATCCATTCTGGTAAAGATTAAGAAAGAGGAAATGGATGATGTGGAGATACAAAAGAAGCTAGATGAAATAAGGAGTAAATAAGTAGATCTCGACATATTCAATGAATGGTTTTTTATACTCCGGGCATGATTTTGTGTGCCATTAGAATATAAGCTAAAAAATGAATTACTAACTGATTCCCATGACTCAAAATTATCTATCCACCCAAAGATCACAAATATGTATATATATCTTTGAGAACACTATTTGTGGGTCATTATGAATAAAAACGTTGTACAATATATGTAAGAACTTAGCCCTATAGTTTCCCAGAGCTGGCGCCTTATTTTATTACATTGATATGATTAAGATGAATCAAATCCCAAAGGATTGAGTAGTTTAGTAGTTTTGAAAAAACATATACATATATAGGTTCAACATTACAACTTGAGATGAAATACAATATAAATGATTTACTGGTAACATCCACAACTCCATGTTTATCCATGCAGGTTATTCATAAAAAACTTCTTCATGTCCTGATAAAATGAAACATAATAAAGGGGTGAGATTAGATTCTCATTAAGGGTAATAAATATAGTGGAAGATATTATAAACATAAACATTACTCGTGGTGAATAACTAAAAACACACGCCTTTAAAAATAATCTTGAACACATTATGATAGGAATAAGAATAGAATAAATAATTTCATAATAAAACATAATCATGGATATTCTTCTAGTGGAATAACCACATAAACTTTCAATTAATAGTTTCATAATGAGGGAATGCATAATGTGGGACATCATAGTTATACCATCAAGGACTCGTGCCAAGACTATAAATATCTATTTTGTCAATGCATCATGTTGAGACCATAGTTTGTCTCATGAGACCTACCAATGAATTGAGGGGATATAGTGGGCCCCACCAATTACATAATATGTTCAATGTATTCCTCATTTTAATAGGGATAAATAGAACCAATATATACATTCATAATTAAACTAACATATGAAATATAAATAACTTTCCTCGAACATTAACCTTTAACACTAACCATTCAGAGTTAATTAGTGAATGTTTTTAAGATAGAAAATACATAGTATACTAATAATAAAACATTAAATTAAATATGGTAGATGATATCATTAATATTAATCCCAATAATACATAATAATCAACATGAGTAGTGAAATAGAAGAGTATACTCTTATTAAATCATTGAGTAATTCTTTAGATAAATACTCTTTTACTTTGAAAAGAAGAGTACTTATAGAAAAGTATTTTTATAAAACCAGAACTGAAGTAAGATATTATTTTTACAATAAAATGAGTATTTTTATAAATATAATGGTTTCTTAAAATATTCTATAGTGTTCCCTTGAAAATAGGTTAAAATTTGAGAAATTCCCTTGAGTCGGGCTAGTATATCGGGAATAATTTTTGAATGATCCTTTTGAAACATATAATTCCCCATAAATTAAGGTAAGATATTGGTCGGTACCCATATATAGAAAATTCACACAGATTTTATGAGTAGTATATATTAATTAATAATAATTTAATTTAGGTAAGTAGATAATAAAAGTAATATGAATGAAAATGAAGGTTTAGGTGGAAAACCCTTACAACTTTGTAATCAATGGAATTGTATGCCCCAAAATTGAAAATAATTAAATGATACATTAAATATCATTAAAATAAAGATATTAATGATATGAAACACCAATTTTAATTATATATACACCGTTCAAAATTAATATTAGTGAATAAGGAATATCTCACAAAAATAGAAGTGAGATGAAGAAACGCTTACCTTATGATCTTTGTTGTTCTTCACTTATTCTTAGTGTCCCAGATAACCAAATTAAATTGATTAATTAATATTTTCATAACATATTCTTTATGTAATTTATTTATTATAGCATTATTAAGTTCATTCAAGTCCTTTGTGATGGGTTTAAGAGGTTCAATTTTATTGTATGGGAGTGTTTTCTTCCTTGGTATTCATGACCGGTTTACTTATATATATGTATGGATAAAAAAGTAATATGATAATGGTTGTCTAGAATAGAAGTTGTATTTTATTTTTTAATATCTAGAAGATTACATTTTTATAAAACATATTTGGTTATTGGGTGTCGAGATTAATCATTATATAAAACTTTAGTGATAATTGTTTGGGTAAATTGGTGGTTTGTTATCCCAACGAACTCATTTTAATTTATATATTAATATCATGTGTGAAAAAAGATTACAGAAAATTAAATAAGTTATAATACATATATTATATTCTGTTTAAATCATCCAAATGGTTTCAAGGCCAGAATTGAATATGGTAATACAATTTGAAAACTTTTCGTCCTTGAATGTGATAAATTGAGACATCTCCGATGGTGTTCTCATTTCTAGTATAAAGGAAGGGGGTGGAGAGATGATTATGAATTATTAAATTATCTCAAAAATATTCTAGTAAATGTATGTTACTAGAGTGATTATAAAATTTTCCTAAAATTAGGTGAGGTAAGAAAAAAGAAAAGAAAGGAACTTGAAATAATAGAAAAGTTGAGAAATCCCATAGGAAAATCCGGTCACCTGACGACGTCACATAAAAATTCATAAAATGTTTTGAAAAGTGAAAAGGGTTATATAATAATTATTAAATAATATGGAAATTATTGGAGATATGTAATGACATATCCCAACATAATACAATTGAAAATAAATGATAATAACATAAAAAAGAGTTCTTGAAAAAGAGAGAGATTTTGAGATGAAACTTTTGAAGCATAAACACTATACAACATGGTTTTAGAAAACATTAAAAGGAATGGGGATAGGGGTCACCTATTAATAAAATAATAATAATATAGTATATCTAAAAAATAAAATGGAAATATTTACATGGTATGGAAACATGAAATACATACCACATAAATGAGTACTTGATTGGAAAAAAGAAGTTGAGAATTACATTTCCTTGTAGAGTAACACTTAATACTTTAAGGATGAGACCTTGGGGGCTTGAGGACACCTTGAGAGGACTCATAGGGAGGTAAACATACCATATATTCAAGGATTATGGATTATTAATGAAATAAAACGATGTAATGAGTGAGTATTTATATTAAAAGAGATAGAGTTTTTAATTAATTTCAACAGACACCTCATTAGTGATTTTTGAAAAACCATGGGCTTTCCCTTGGTATTTTCCAATGGTATTGGAAAAATGGGACACCTCATATCATATTTTAATGTAAAAAAATCTACCTGTATTTTATATTCATTATTACTTCATTATGATGTCATTAATCATACAGAAAACTCCAAACTATTTTTATACTATTCACAACAAATTTATGTTTTTTAGAAAAATCTCAAAAATTCACCAAAAACATTTTTTATGTGTATAATTAAAAAAAGAAATAAATTTTTTGAAAATAATTTACTAAATATTTTTAAATTAATTCTAAAATAAAATCATAATCTCTTCCCAAAAAACAACTTTAAAACTATAACTCATTTTATAACACCTTGAAAAATTAATCAAGGTCTCATAAACTTCTCTTATAACCATAAGACAAAAAAATATCAATTTCTGTTTACATTTTATGAAAATAAATTTCCATTTTATATTACTAAAAAATAATAAAATTGTAATTAAAATATTTATGACTTATAAAAACACCTATACTTATGAAATGATCATTTTTTTCACTTATAATATGTCTAAATTTTATTTATGAATTTATGGGTGAAGTTTCTATTTTTTGGACAATTTACTATTAATTAATATTCATAAGAGTAATAGTAATATTTATAAGTTTATGTTAATATTCATAAGGTTATGTTAATATTCACCAAAAAAATTGCCTTATAAGACTCTAAATATCTTACTAAATGCAGTTGTGTTTCTCAGTTTTTCAAATTTCAAATCATAGAGGTGGGAAATTATATCTACTGGATAGGTTATAACAAAGTGGTGTTTTTTAGAGACTCAGTGTTTCTTGAAATCTATATCAAATCTATTCTTAAATTATTGGGGTGTAACAATATACATCAATGTTCTAAGTATGTCAGTAATTTAGTGTCAATATGAAAAATAATTATAAAATTATGATTCCATTATACATACATTCATAGAAATGGAATGGAATCAAAATGGATTTCTTCACGGTTCCTCCAAATATAACAAAAGAGAAAAATTACAAATGATTTTTGGTATAATATCTAAAAAATAATGCTCATTTTTTCGATATTTAGAATGAAATCTCACAACCTTATCTTTCTAAATATTCCTTGGAGAATTTTGGAGGTTTCATGGAACACTATTATCAATTTTATTTGATTGAGATATGAGATTCACCTCAACATTTTGTAAAAGTATACAACATGATTTGAACACATTTTTCCACAATATTATAACCTATCACCCTTGAAATAATTTCCATGTTTAGTAGAAAATACATAGACTTGAGGATATATTTAGAGATTAATCAATGGAGTTAAATTTAGTTTGGGATTAACTACTTCCTTTTATTGAGTTCTTATACAACAATATCTATTAATTGATCATTCAGATGAAACCATATGAATCCCTCAACGAAATGAAATGAAAAACTATAATATGTGGAGAAAATTTTGGAGAATGAAGGTTTGTGGGACCCATAATATATAAATAAATTACTAAGAAGGTGAAAAATATTCAGTAACACATTAGACTATCATAGAGATAGTAGAAGAGAGATCCTAGTAACCATTTATAAAACGAAGTCTTTGAGGTTAGTGAAAAAGTGTCCCTTCAAATATCTCCCAGGACGAGATTCATGAGTTTGGGTAAAGGGAATGCTATGTCCTAGGTATATATTCTCCTTTCAATTACTGATTACATTAGAGTTGTTTATTGTTGATTTAAACTCCCACCAAACCTATACTATGTAAAAAACTTTTTACACATGTCTATCTTGATAAAGTACAAACCAAATCATTCAGAAGCACTAAATTCATAGGTGGTATAGTTGGAAAATTATATTTATTAGGATGATTATATAGTAATGATATTTGAATAAACATAAAATGTTCTATGTAATAATAAAACTCACCTTGTTAAAATACATTGGTGTAAAAAAATTATAATAGGGACTTATGAACCAAAATAACAAATAAATAAATAATATCACCATTTTTTCACCTTAGTATAAAAAATGAAATTTATATTGTGAAATTGTTTAATGGGGGGAATAATTTAATGACCCTGAATTTTGTATATGAAATTAAATTTTTTTAAAAACTAATATGTAAGAATATCGTATAGAAAAAACAAGTGTGGAATTATATGTAACGACCTTAATGATACTTCTATTAGTAATAGAGCTCAGGTTTCACAATGAATGTTTTATTACAAAATATATTAGCATTGAAATAATTATACAATTAAGAGTAAGGGTGGAAATCATGAAATAATTTCTCTATAATATAAAATACTTCTACTAGGAAATATGCAACACAGAATTATATAAACACTAATGAAAACACCAAGGTCCTAAAGTCTACCACAAAGATCACTCCGGTCATAAATAATTTAAAAATAAATAGAAGCATTGGTAATACTATAGATATTATCAAGGGGTGTGTAAAGTTAAGTAGTGAATAATGAAGAATGACAATGGTGGTGTATATATAGGGTTTAAAGGTTAATGTAACTATTAAGATATAACCATTATCTAATGGTTAGAATAGTAATATAACCATCAAAATAGTAGTTTTAATGTTGAGAATAGTAGTATGACCAATGTAATTTAAAAGTAAAATTTTAAAAATAATGATATTTATCACAATAACATTTAATAAAAGTGATAAATATGATAAAATATAATTTGAAAAAAATTAAATAATAATTATATTTTTGAAAACAATAGAGGATTTTTCTTCATTAAAATAAATATTTATGATAAATTTAAATGTTTTAAATAATGTTGCAGAAATATTTAATGGTTTTTCTAATAAAATTATATTCTTATAAGTATGATAGTATAATTTTGTTAATCCATAGTAATTTTTCTAAAATTTATAAATTGGTTTATTTTAAAAAAATATTTTTCAGTTGAAATGAATTATATTTTAATATTAAATATCACATATTTAGAAAATTATTTTGATAAAATGGATTTCATTTTTTGGAATTAAAATATTAAATATATAATAGAGTGATTTTTTGTATTTTTTTTGAAAATGTCTAACTTTAGGTGAAAAGTAATAAAAGAAACAAATACGGTATTTTACATTATAAGTTAAATTAATTGTTGATTACAGAAGAGGTAATGTAAGAAACCACTATAAAACCCTCAAATTAAAAATTTATAGTATATAGTCACAAGAATCATCATAATGGGTAGTATTTTCCAAAAATAAAAAACTATGGAATATTATAATAAACAACACCCCTCTCATACCCTTATAAATATCACCCTCTTCTCCTCAAACTCTAAGGCTCATACCAAGACAAATATCTACCCAAATGTCTCCCCAACCATACTAATTATAATAAAATATTTATTTTCCTACCAAAATACCATTCTAAGGTGCCTTGAAATTTGGGTTTGTTCACCACCTCTAGGAACAATGCCTTTCGCATTCCATCACCACCATTCATGGATAGTTTTTAATATATATTAGGTAGTTAAATATATTATCTATGATACTATTAACATTATTTAAATATAATTTTATCATTTTATTAAAAATATTATGAAAAAATATTATGGTAATTATAACTATAAAAAATAGGACATTCGAGACAAATTTCAAAATTTGGGACTATTTTGGATTGTCTATATAACTATATTACTATTACGATAATTTAATGATAAGTTTTCAACCAATAAAAAACTCTTCATATTTTTTTATTGTTTTATGACCCCTTGAATTATGATCAACTCATTATAGTTTTTTTAGATGTCGACTAAACAAATCCAAGCGGTTTATGTAAAAAAAACAATATGTAACAAATGACATGCATGTAATAAAAAAAATTAGAAAATAATTTACATAAAATGTAGTATAAATAAATTAATTAATATTTTTTAATTTGATTACTCTGTAGGATAAGCACACTCAATGAAATATTTAAGGCCTTAGGGTAAGGGAACTTCCAAACCAATATTTTATTATTTTTGGTTATTATTTTTATCTCTAAAACTAACTTTATCACTATAATATTCCCATATATTTCATATATATGTATATATATGTTCTACACACATATATAACTAGTTTAAAATAACTTTCATTTTTGTGGGATATATAATCTTTTAAGGTTCCCTTTTCAATTTTATTCGTTAATAAATAATTATTAAAGTGAACTTATCTTTTACTTCCTCATTTTATATACCACTTCATTGAATTATTTTAAAATTCCATGGTATCTAAAACACTAATTTTTTAAGATTATACGATTTTTTAGTTCTGTGTTTATAAAAATTATTATTCTCTAACCCACTTTAAATACCCATTACAATATTTTTAAAACCGTGCATAAAAAGTTCGTTTCCAATCCAACTTCTCCACTCTTTTTTATGTCTTCACTTCTATTAGACATTACTATCAGGACATATTTTTCATTATAGGTTAATTACTATCCAATAATGCTTTAATAGTTTATTCTTAGGTAATATTTATGATATCCCATTTCTTATTATCTATGGAAAGACAATATAACCTTTTTTATGGGTCTTACTTATAATTATATCGCATGCATAATTTTATTATATGGAAAATTTTTGTGTGTCACCTTCACATTCAAGTGAGTACCCCTTCATTTATATATTTTAAGTATAAAAGTAATTGGGTTATGTTTTGGATGGTTTAGATGAATTTTGGAATTATTTGGTTTCATTTCTAGAGGTTTACGGTTTGAGGTAAATTTGAAGAAATTGTATAGAACCTCTAAGAAAATGTGAAAAGTGAAAAAGAGGCTACTAGGTAGGCGCACATTTTATCTAAACAATGTGGCCACCCATGTGAAGTTTTTCATTTTGGAAATATTTATTTTTCCTGGTTTGTGCACTATTTGTCTAATTGTGTGAGACAACCATATGAGGGTCTTCTTAAAACAGAGTCATGTGCATGGTTATAATAGAGTTTTCTTTAATGTGCACTCTAACCATCCATGACTAAAAGTTAGATAAGAAAAATTCTGGATCTAACTCGGGTTTTCTCTTTAAGGGATAACTTTCTCCTAATACTACCTTAAATCAATTTTCTATCTTCTTAAATTATTTAGAGACTCTTTACTTTGATTTGTGTGCGATATATTGGAAAGGCATTGTGTCTTGAGGCCTAGATTCCTTGGTAAGTTAATGTTATTTGTGTTTTTTCTTATATCCCCTCTTTTTTCGTCTACTTTATTCATAGATCTACTCGGTTGGGGATATATCTATGAGGGTTGTTTCCAATATATGTGATTTTTATCTTTTTGGATGTCAAGAGAAAAAATATATGGTGGGATTTGGAATTTCAACCAGGTTTTTTTGAAGAATCTTTTTCATTCTTCATTTCACCATAAAGGTGGGCGGATTAACTCCTGAATAATACTAATAGAACATAAATAATTATTTTCAAATAGCCTCAATTAGTTGAAATTTATTGTGTAACAGATGTGTAAAGCTGGTAGAAACCAACTTTAATGATGGTTTGGAAAATTTTTGAAATTGGTTATTGTGAAACTTTATCGGTTTAATTATTTAAAAATGATTTTTTAAAATATGGCTTGGTTTTTATTCAGGGAAATGGTTTGATATAACGGTTTTCAATAAATTAAATGTATTATTTAAATGGATTGAAATGATTTCATTATCTTGGTTTTTGACATTAATGGTTGGTCTGTGTTTATGTGCATATGGAAACGTACGGGTATGAAGTTTCCCCAATTAAAAGTGGGGTGGATAAGGGTATGAACTTTCCCCCCCATCAAAAATGGGATGTATAAGGTTATGATTTCTCCACCATCAAATGTGAGATGGATAAGGATTTGAACATTCCCCCGTCAAAAAGGTTCACTAAGTAACATCTTGATGAAAGGACTACCCACTATTCATGAGTTTAGGGAGGTACATGGTTTCATTAATGGTTGTAGGTGTGGATATGTCAAATTTAATGGGTTATTCCAACATATGAATTTAGAAATTATTTTTATGAATTTTTATTTTCGTTCCTTGGTACATGTTTTTCTATGGAAAAAATATTTTGGTGTGAAACTACTTAGATTTGATATAAACTGTTGATTTTTTTTAATTTATTTTATACAAATTATTTCATATAAATGTGGTAACTTTTTCTATCCTAGTTTCTTGAGAAGGTAAGTCATTTGTGTAAAATATATGGAGTTTCATTACTCACCCCCTTCTTGGGAACTATAGTGTGTTTTTAGATATTCTTTATCAAGACAAAGGTAACGAAAAAGTATCTCATTTCCTCAGTGATGCATCACAATACATAGGGTTTTATTATGAAGTATGATATTAGAGAAAGTTGGGTGTTGTGGATTTTAAGTCCTCAAAGTCTGAGTTTTTTTGGTTTGGTCTTCTTCTTTGTACCATGATACTTGTTTTTGGTTTCTGCATTTTACTCTGATATAGGTTATGGTATAGTTTTGTATTATTGTACTTTATTTATTTATTTGGTTTCACATATCATTTAGAGGATATTTGGTCATGTAATGTTAGTTTTTGTTGTCTTATTTTCAAAAGAAAAACCATACCCCAATTTTATTAAAGCAATTAGTATATATTTCTAGCCTTTCTAATATTTACGATGTCACCTAATGAAATGTCTCAATTCTACCTTTACTCAATCCAATGAGGATGGGATGTATGTTACAAGTGTTTCTGATCTTGGTTGGTCAAAATATTTCTAGAAAAGTGGTTTTAGTTTGTTCGATCCTTGAGTAGAAGTTATATAACTATTCGATTTTAAAAATATTCTTAATTAATCATTGAGTTGTGACAGAAGAAACGAGTTCTATTATCATAACATTAAATGTAGATTGTAAAAAAGTGCATATAACATATTTATTTTGAACCTAATGTTACCAAGGAGTTTGGGTACCTGAGTTTTTTAAGACACATATGTGAGTTGTAATATCATTGTTGTGGTTTTATCCAATGAGATGAGCATGATATGCACTTAAGAAATGAATTCTCACTAGGAGTTCATATTTAATTTTGAGTATTTATTTATGATTTGATTCAAAAGAGTTTATTTTTTAGAAGTGTTGAATTTTTTTTCAAATGTTAGATTTTGAATAGGAATTATTGGGATATTTTTAAAATGGTTTGATTTTGAAAAGTATGGTGGAATTTTCAAAAATGGCTGAACATGGAAAAAGTTAAATTTTAAAAAGTAATGTTTTGATATATATGATTTTTTAGAATATGAAATTTTCAAGACTTCATTTCTAGAGAGTGATACTTATGGTGTTTGTTTTGGTTAAAGCAAATGGCACTTGTTAGGTGTAGAGGAGACCAACCAGAAGAAGCTGCAAAGAATATGGTTTCACCAAAGCCACATGTGAAAACCAGCTAGTTCATAGTATTGTCTGAAATTTTTAATTTGTTCATAGAGGTAATATATGGGATTAACCAAGTAAGGTGGAATATTTCATTCAGTTCCATAAATATAATCCACCCATATTTCGAGGTGATTTGGAACTAGAGAAAGAAGATATGTGGGTAAATAGGATGAGTCGAATCTTTGACTTTTTAGGCACACAAAATGATCTTAAAGTAATGTTAGAAGCATATATTCTAGAGTATCTTAGACTCCAGTGGTAGGATTTATTAGTTCAGGATAAATTGGTCAACATAATTACATGGATTAATTTTGGAGAATTGTTCAAAAAACAATTATATTCTCACATGTTTTGGACTTCAATAATGATATAATTTTTTAGCAAAAAGTAGGAGATCCTCTTAGTGATAAATTACATGAATAAATTTATGAATTTAGTCAATTTTTTTACCCAAAATTATTGTTAGTTTATCCTTGAAGGAACACATTTTATTTAATTGGGCATAAAGAAAGAAATTATCTTAAATATTACCATTCTTTGTACAATGGATTATACAGAGATTGTCAATATATAGATTTTGGAATAAAGGTACATATTAGAAACTATGTGTGGAAGAAGTATGTTGATACCTATGAGAAATTGTGGGAGGTATAATGTTGGGAATAAGTGTAAGAGGGACACCTATTTATAAGGTAGTGGGATGAATCCTAATTAGATAATTGTATTAGTGAATCATACACCAAAACCGAAGAATAAAGCTACATGTTTCCAATGTGAATATTTTGATCACATATGTAGATATTTTATGGACCACCTAGAGCATGTCATAATTGCAACAAAATTGGTAATCTTCAATGGTACTGTCGTAGTTCTCTAAGATCGGGTGTTAAGAAAACTTCTCATGTTTCACAGATGTTATATGCTTCACTGGGATAAGTGTAAAAAAATAAATATCATTAGAATAACCAACCTATCCATGGTGATTCTAGGAATACCATGACTACTCAGCTTAGGGAATATCAATATGACAATAATAAACAATGTGTTGCAAGTAAGTTTTTTTATGGATATGAGAAAGTTATTGTGGGTGATAAATCTGGATCATCAGTGGTTAGAGGTTGGATTATTTTGAATTATACCCATATGAAATCATTTATTGGTATGGATTATCCCATTCATTTATTACTTCTCATGGTTTTCATCTTTTAGGATTTCAAATTGAGATATTTCCTTCTATTTTGAAACATTAAACTCCACTTTGCCAAAGATAATTTCAAGACTCTCTATGAAAATAATGATCTATAAAATTAATGGAGTTTAATTCATATGGGATTTCTTTGCTTGATATATATTTTTAGAAAAAAAAAATTAGGGTTATGAATTAGATGTCTATGTACAAATATTACATCAATTATTATACGAAGAGGTTTAGTTTTAAGACTGGGGATGGCTTCAACCATCACTTTAGAAGAGATTAGAATGTAAAGGAAGGTGAAATTGTCTTTTTAGCACCATTATTTGGATAGATATCATATCTGTTGGTATCTTTGACTTTGACATCAGTGGACATATTGAGAAGTGTCATTTCACAATAGTTTTTGACCTTTTTTTAATGTTTTTCTTGATAACTTCTCATGGATTCCACCCAAAATATTGGTTTATTTTATGATTTATCTCCTGTAATGGACCACTCTTATCTCACTACATTTTTAACCCATGTAACCAATAGAATTAAGGGAACAAAAAGTAAATTTGGATGAGTCGGAATGAAAAGGATTTATTTTTCCTAGCACATCTCTGTGGACATAACCAGTTTTGTTCATAAAAAATGATGATGGAACTCTTTGGTTGTATATTTAATATCATAGGATCAACCAAGTTACTATAATTAATTTTTATCCACTTCCATGAATTTATGATTTATTTGGAAAATTTAGGGGAGCCCAATGGTTCTCCAGAACTGGCTTGTGCTCAGGGTGTCACCAATAGTGGGTTCGGAAAAAGGATATTCCAAAAATAAGTTTCAGAATGTGATATGAACATTAAGAGTATGTGGTTATGCCTTTGAATCTTATGAATGAAAAAACTAAATTTATGGAATTCCTGAATTAAATATTTCAATTTTTTCTAGATTATTTTGTGTTGGTTTTTTCAGATGTCATATTTATGTATTCAATGAAATATGTGTAGCATGAGAAACACTTGGAAATAATGTTGGGAATCTTGAGAGATCATCACCTATATGAAAAATTATAAACGTATGCTTTTTTTCATACAAGAATTATGTTTTCAGGAAAACATTTATATATAAATGAAGTGTTTCTAGGGATCCCAAAAAGATAGAGGTGGTAATATATTGGAAAACACCAAATAATGACTTTGAGATATGCATTTTATTTAGTTTAACTAGTTATTATTGCCTCATTATTCATGATTTTTCATGACTAGATTCATCGATGACATCTTTGTTATGAATTTTTTTTCAGTTCTAAGGGAATGATGAATGATAGAAGTATTTTCAAAAGCATAAAGTTCTTCTTACATCATCACCAATCATGATTCTTCTAGAATCGGGATAAGGGTACATGGTTTATTGTGATGCTTCAAGATCTAGGTTGGGATGTGTTCTCATAAAGGATATAATGTTTTTTAATGGATAATAGTTGTTATAGTTTCATGAGAAGAAAACCCCCAAACATGATTTTGAGTTACCTGTCATAGTCCATGATTTGAAGACATGGCACAATTACCTCTTCGGTGAGGAATTTACGATGTTTACTGATCATAAACTCTAGAAACACGTTTTCTAGAAAATAGGTTTGAACCTGAGACAAAAAATATGGCTGAAGTATCTCCAAATGTTTGACATTGACTTTTAGTATACACTGGGTACATGATATTCGATAGTATATGAATTAATTAGTAATTTATTTAGTTATTTGGAACAAGAGGCTTCATATTATTATAATTTTATG
The DNA here is from genome assembly GCA_963277665.1 of Viscum album. Classification (NCBI taxonomy): domain Eukaryota; kingdom Viridiplantae; phylum Streptophyta; class Magnoliopsida; order Santalales; family Viscaceae; genus Viscum; species Viscum album. Next base: position 1,307,496,488 of record OY728162.1, read on the forward strand.
TTGGTGATAAAAACACATGCACTTGGATTGTGAATACTGAGGTAGTTTTGTGGTTTTCTTCTCAATTTATTTTATTCCTAATTTGGCAGAGATTTATAAAGAGGAAAATTAATCTGATTCATATTGTGTGTCTCTGAGGCCAAAAATCATTGTTCGGGAGACTATTGTGGGATTGAAGATGGATAGAAGTTTAGTGTTGTCGTTCAGAGATTGGCTAGTCATACCTTTGGATTTTCATGAACATCTTCTTTGTGATTACCACCATTCGAGATGGGATGTTCATGGAAGAATATAGAATATGTATAAGACACTGAAAGCACATTTTTTGTTTGTTGACATGAAAAGTAATGTGGATGAGTTTGTTTCTGAATTCCAATCCTATCAGTAGGTTAAGTAATAAGACCACTATCCAGTAGGTACTTTGTAGTCTTTACCAAATCCAATTTGGAAATGAGATCATATTTCCATGTATTTTATTTATAGGCCTCTCAATTATGGTTCAAAAACATGATTCCATATGGGTGATAGTGGATCATATAAGAATGTAGGATAATTTTCTCCCACTTCATGAATTTCATGAGGTGGAGGAATTTTCTAAAATCTATATCTGATAGGTGTTAAACATTCCAGAATACCCATTTTGATAGTTTCATATAGAAATATGAATTTAATGACTTGTTTCTATAAATTCATACAACAATTCCATAGGACTCAGTTGACTATGAGTACTCTTTATCATAATCAAGAGTATGGATAACCTTAATGGGTGACTAAAACATTCAAATACATGAATCGAGATTGTGTAATAGATTTTGGTTTCTCATGGAAGGATCACAGATCATTGGTGGAGGTATCATATAATAACTGTTATCATGCATCGATACATTTGGATCCTTTTAACTAATTGTATGGTATTATGTTTCATTATCCACTTTGTTGGGTGGAATCATGTGAGACTTCACTAGTTGTTCCAATCCTTATGGAAGAAAAACCAATGAAGAATCAGTTGATTCAGAATAAAATATATATGGATCAGATTCATCAGAAATCATATGCGGATCATCAATGATGACCTTTTTTGTTCGAGGTAAGTGGTCATGTGTTATTGAGAATCTCTCCAGGGCTTGGGCAATTCCATTTTGGAAAAAAGGGAATGTTATCTCTTTGATACATATTTCCTTTTGAGATACTTAAATGGGTTAAACATTTTTCATATTGGTTGGTATTTCCCCCATTGTTCACATTAGTACAAAATGTGTTTCATGTATCATAGTTGAAGAAGTATCAGCCTAATCTTGACCATGTGATTTTATAGGATCAAATTGAACAAAATCTGGATGCAACATTGGTACATGTTCTAGTATATATTTTGGATAGTTAAGAGAAATTATTTCATGTAAAAAGTATTGGTCTGGTTTAGGTTTTATGGAAACATTATCATATTTGGGAAGAAACATTGAAATGTTAATGAAATGTCCCGAACTCTTTTGGGACAATGCTAGTTTTATAATTTATATGGACATAAAGAAAAATGGTATGGGGAATGTAACACCACTGTTTTCAATTAAGTACCCCTTTATTTAGTTATATTAAGAATATAAAGTTATTAGGATAGTTTTAGGAGGGATTGGAGGATTTTTGGAAAGTTTTTTAGGATTTTATAAGGATTCATGGTTTGATCATTCTTAGTAGAAACCATGAAATGCCTCTACGAAACCATGAAAAGATGAACATACACTCCTAGAAATATGACCAATACCAACAATCTTGGCCAAACCATTGGTATATGTCACTAATATGGACCTATACCATCAGTTTGGACAAAACCGTTGGTGTAGGTCACTTATATGGACCTATACAAACGGTTTGGTCAAAATCATTTAGATAGGGTCACTAATTTGGACCTATACCAACGGTTTGGGCCAAACCAATCATATAGGTCCCTCTGCCAATGGTTTGGAAAAAACTATTGGTATAGATCAAAAAAACAAATAACCTATACCAATGGTTTTGAGAACCATTGGTATAGGTACAAATAATTTTTATCGAATACTTTTTCTAATAAAATTAAATAAATCAAAGGTTAAAATACATTTGAATATACACACACATATATATATATATGTGAAATTATGTTCAAAAAAGTCATGTTACGTTAGTGTTTAGGTCATCAGATTATAAACAGGAGGTGCTAGGATCAAAACCAAGATGGGATTTTTTTTGAATTACCTATACCAACGGTTTTCTGATACCATTGGTAAAGGTTTTTAATATGACCTATACCAATTGTTTGTAAAACTGATGGTATAGGTCTATACCGACCATTTTCTCAGAACCATTATTATTGACCAATCCCAATGCCAAACCATCCAACGGTTCTTTAGACAATTGGTATGGGATATACCAACGTTTTAGATACCTATTCCAACGGTTCTAAACCATTTTTATATATTATTTTACTATTAGTGATAGGATACTATGTAGGAAAAATATTTGGCACACTGTTTGGGCAAACTGTGCAGCCACACTAGAGAAATCATTATCTTGGGTCCTAGGGTTTTTTTATAATTGGTACACAGTTTTTATAATTTTTCAATCCAACCATGATAGGTTCTTCTTAAGATAGAGGAATGTTCATGGGTTAACATTCGGGTTTCTGAATTGCGTGCCCTAACAGTTCAAGGGTAAAATTTAGATACGACAAATGTGGATCTAACGTTGTTTTCATTTTTAATGGATATAATTTCCCCTAATATGACCCTAACATGATTTCCTCTCTTCCCAAAGGCTTTGAAGACTCTTCACTTTGATTTGTGATCTATACGTTGGCAAATCATGGTTCTTTGAGGCCTGAATTCCTTGGTAAGTATTTGTTTGTGGTGATTTTTCTTAGGTATCCTCTTTTTTGTCTCTTAGATTCACATATTCTAATCTATTTTTGATGGATATATGATGGTGTTTTCAAATATTTATGATTTTTGGATGTGTTGATGTTAGGGAATGAGATCTCAGCTAGGTATTTGGAGTTTTAAACCAGTTTTTGTTGAAGTATTTGTGTTGTCCTTCATTATTCCCATAGTTTCCAAGGTATGTGTGTAACACCCCAAGCTTCCATGGTATGTTTCCCCATGAATAATGCAATAGATTTCATTCTACGCAACTTCGAGATTCTAACACATCAGGACCAATCAATCTAGTCGTTATGAATAGTAATACCCACTTTTTGAAATTTTATAAATTTTATTTTTCAAAATGGACTTCATTTTTGAATTCATAATATCTAAATTATCTTATGGTGAATTTTTGGTATTTTTCTGAAAACTTTCAATTTTTTATTAATAGTGAAAAACACTACGTTATTGTTTAAAACTGAATTTTTATTTAAATAATTAATTATTTTATTTAAATCTATTTTAGGTCAAAATAGATACATAATACCAATATATGTTCAATGTAATTCATTGGATTCATTTTTTTAAAATATTAGATATATAGAATTTTATTGAACTTTTCACCATCTTTTACCCACCTCCTAGGAGAATTTGAAAATTCACATAAAACTTAATTTTACCGATTTGGTGTGTAGAATTTCAAAAGTACGAGAGACATGGTTGTTATCAGTAAGAAAATTTTGGTTCAATACATGAAAATAATTTTTGGTTAATAGTAACTTTTACTTTTATTTACCACGGTTAAAAGTAAATAGGCTAATTAAGGGAAAGAATAATATTATTCTTACCCTACCACATGTCCTAATTCTATTGTATAAGTTTTATTCGACCAAAAACAAACTTAGTAATAAAATATGATCCTTTATGTCCACTTGGATTATATTATGATATTTATTATTATTTAATTCAAAGAAGAGTTAAAAGAGGTAAATTCAAATTTTAATAACTAAACCATTTTAATATAGGGTTACACACAATATAAATTCAACTATAAATATTAATTAGAAAGATAAATAGATTTCCTACATATTAGTATTTTATTTTTAATTATTAGACATTAAATAATTAAATTTATTAATGACACCATAATGATGCAGGAATTACCATTTTATGAAAGATTAAAATAATTGATATTATAAATATCCACATAAATCTAATTTGAGACTTTAAATGAATTAAACTAATTTTATAGGATAATATGAATGTTAGGGTGGATTAAATTTATTTATTTTGAATTAATAAAGTTGTTGGGACTTTAAAAAAAATCAATTATTAAATAATGTCAAAATTGACATAAATGAGTTTTTAAAACAAATACAATATTATTGGTTGATATAATAATCCTAAAAATCTAAGGTTTGTCCAATAGAAATATATAATAATAGGTGTATCATTAATGAACCACTTGGGTTTATCTTGGAATTTTATATTATGTTTATTAACTATATAATATTAAAATACAAAAAGACATGGTAAATGTCAAACTATTTAACTGGGAGTTAAATCTAAAAGATAAGGTTAATATAGTGACCCAAACCTGTCAAAAACCTATTGGTTGAGAGGTTTGAAACCCATCCCTACATTAGACTTTAAATAATTTATTTTGGATCTGTCATAGATAGAAAAGATCGTTATTATAAAATAATATTTCAATCTTTTCCTAAGGTGCCCCTCACACCTATTATAAAAGGGAACTTCCCCTTCTCTCAAATTCACACCTTAAAAGCCATTTTTCTTGGCCAAAACCTACCCAAATATCCTCCAAACTTTCCTCCCTTAACCCTAGAGGCCTTCCATTAGTCATAAAGCCAACCTAAGGAGCCCTTTTTATCAAATCAAAAGAAAAACCCCAAAGAAGAGGTAAATATTTCATCTCCTCTTTCAAGTTCTTTTCTTCTTTCAATCCCTATTTATTTGTTATTTCCATTATAAGATAAAAAATTCAGTATCTTCTATATACTGTGATGTTATTATAAAAATTTTACAACCATATTTATTATTCTATTCATCATATGAATGAAAAAGTCACCATACGTGCATAGATACGGCTTACTATCTCCACGTCGTGGTGTAGTTGTTATTCAATACTTTATTTTTGATGGGTATAATAATGATGTATAATTTAAATAAATAATAAATATAACATGTTAATTATTCTGTATATATGATATATCATCTATTTACATACTATTTTAATATCAAAATAATGATGTTGTCGCTCGTGCGTACGTACAGATTACCGTCTCCACGAACGCGATGAGATTCATTCTCCATCGTAACCGTTCAAGACTAATTTTAATTTGATGATTAAAAATAATGTTTAAATAGTTGATATAATTCTGTATATGAATAATATAAATCCCATATATGACAAAAATGACTCATGTAACAAATAATATAAAGGAAAACGAATCAGTTAACACCTAAAACGACGATAATACTAAAATATCATTAACAAATCAATATAGGAAGATCATATATAATATCATATTAATGTATATAGTTCTTGTATAATTTAATAACAATTATTTCACCATTATATAGGAGGTTAACATAACCTATACCAAGAAAAAGTACAAGGTAAGGGTTAATTCTACAATCTCTTTATTATCCGAGGTTGTTTTTAGGTAAGTATCTACTGAGACCTCTTTATCATCTACATCCATGTTTCTTAAAAATGTATTACAAAACATTTTTACTATTTAATATACTATGGGTTAAATTCCCTTATACCCTTGTTTGAATTTTTATAAAATGGTTTGAAAGGAATCTTTCCGTCATTTTCCAAACAAGGTACCTTATGACCTTTTCGACAAAATTAAGGTACGAATGATTTTTTAACTTATATTGTGGGTGCAGCTATTTTCCACTGTTATAACATCATCTAATATTCCCTTAAAATCTTATAATAATATTTTTAAAATAATTTTTTTATTTTATAATTATGTAACTTTAAATGATTTCAAAAAATAGAAGAGATATTTCTCTCAAATAGTTTTGATTTCATCTATGTCAACATCCTTTGATGGATTTTATACCTGTTTGAAGTCAATTCATTATGATAAAAATCTTCTATATTATATTGAAGGTTTTATGATATGTTTGACTATGGGTATGTTATTTTTATAACATTCATGGTTTATGGTTAAAGTATTTACATTTTTTATGCTAGTTTTAATACGAATTGTTATGTTATATTTCAACCTTTTCATATGTGGAATGTATTAGACTTAGTAAGTGATAGGTGGTGATCACTATAGCTCCTCGATGCATCGATAGGTCTAATGAGACAACGAGACATGGAATTGGCCAAGGCCTTTTCCAATTTGATATATGGTTTTGGCTGAGGCCTTAATCATTTTTAGATGTCTTGGTTGAGGCCTTGGAAAAATGTTTCAGAATTTCTAACACTATATATTCCCTCATTATGAAAACAATATTGATGGTTCATGTGGTCATTAGATGAGTAGAATACCCATGATTGTGTTTTATTATGGAATTATTTACTCATCTCGTATACCTATGATAAAAGTGTTCCTGTTTATTATTTGTAAAGGCACGAGTTTTCAATTATTCACATGCTTAATATTTTTTTTATCATCCACTGTATTGCTTACCCTTACTAAGCGTTTGAGCTCACCCCTTTCTTATGTTTCATTTTCCTAGGATATGCAGAGGTTAGTTATGAGTGACTTTCCGGAATAATATATGAGGCTTGGATGTTTCTAATGGAATAAATTAGTGTTGTATTTCTTTTCAAGTTGTAATGTTGAACTTATGTATGAATCTTATCTCCAATAATACTAAACTGATCGGTCTTTTGGGACATTATTTCCTTGTGATCATGCCAATGCTATGTAATAATTCACCGACTCTGGGTAACTGGGGTTGGGGCGTTACAACGTGGATTTACTCTAGACTCTTATAGCTAAAACATGTAGGATTTTTCTCAATTTGTTTTAATGTTTTAAAATTTATCATGAAATTTATGTGCTAATATTGGTAGAAACCATATTTATTAATGGTTTGTAAAATTTTGGAAATTAGTTTTTGTGCATATTGATCTATTTCGTGATTTTAAAATAATGTTTTAAAATATGGATTAGTTTTGATTCATGGAATTGGTTTAGTAGAAAGTTTTTCAATAAACTAACATTTTGTTTAAATGGGTTGAAATTATTATTTTTCTCTTGGTTTTTGATATTAATGATTGTTGTGTGATCATGTGCATATGGGACGTATAAGGTTATAGAGTTTCCCCCATAGAAAGCATCATGGATAAGGGAATGAGCTTTCCACATAAAAAAATGTTACATATAAGGGTATGATGTTTTCCCCATAAAAAGTGGGATGGATATGGGTATGAAAATCCCACCATCAAAATGGTTCAATAAGTAATGGTTTTGTGAAAGGATGACTCGTAACTCAAAATTTCTAGGAGGTCCATGGTTACACCCATGGTTGGAGGTGTGGATATGTTGAATGGAATGAGTTAGGGAAATATGGTAATTGAAAAATTATTTTAATGAATTATTTGGTTTCCTTTCTTGGATAATAGTTTTTTTTTTGAAAAACTATTTTGGTGTGAAAATACATGGATTTTATATAAGTTATTAAAATGTTTCAAATGGGTTTTATACACTATTTTATATAAATGTACTAAATTATTCTAAAATAGTGGTTTGAGTAATGAATTAATTTTTGGAAAACCTTCTGTAAAGACCCGCAAATTTCAAGGAAATTTTTTTTCTTAATTTTCTTTGGAATTTTTCAAGAGCGCAGCTTCAGACGGCACCTGATTCCGAGGCCCGGTGTGCCCGGAATCAATTTCCGAAGTTTGGCTCGGGTACGTTCAGTGAACGGACGAGCGGGTTTTTCTTTCTTTTGAACCGGTGCCCGGAATCGAATTCTGAGGGCACCGATGAAATCGCAGCGCCGGTATTTGCTTAGAAACGCCTCTTCCGGAGTTGCGTTTGCTCAGACGTGGTTTTTAAATTTTGCGGCTTTAAGTCAGAAATAAAATAAAGTTTGTGCGACAACTTTATTTTATTTCACTTAAACTGCTTGGAAGCCACTTAAAGTCACTTAAAGGCGGCTTGAACTGAGTTGAACTGGATAGGATGCTATCCAGAAATATCCTACCCCTTGGTAGGATATTTGTGCGGTGGGACCCGCACGAGCCCCGCCGTTTCTTTCGCTAAGTAACGCACCCGCGAAAACCCGTCAAAGTAACTGAAAAGTCAACCGACGCGTTTTCTTTAATTTCTTAACAGACCATTTAATTGGGCGGTTTATTTCGTGAATTAAATGGGCTGTTTTATTCGTTGAATTAATTCAAAGAATTAAATGGGTCGTTACTTATGCGTTTTGCGTTTGTTGACAAAATAATAAAATAGACAACTTGTCTATTTTGGAGGATTGCTATCGTTGTGCAATTCCTCTGAACCTCCACCCTCTCCGCGAAGAACGCGAAGAACGCGAAGAACGCGAAGAACACCGGAACCGGAATCCGACGACGCACGATCCGCGACGTCAACAGCTTTTCCGCGACCTTCTTCTTCTTCGGTGCCTCTTCTTCCGCGGCGAACCTGCGATCGGCGGTTAAAGGTGAGAATCGAAACTTCTAAATTCTCCCTTCTTAATTTCAATAACAACGGATTTAATTAATTAAATCCGTTTGTTCTTGATCCGGAGATTGGCGACGCGACGCCGGATACCGCGACGACGCGACGATCTCCTTCTTCCGCGACGAGCGATTCCGCGACGACCTCTCGTCCGACGACGACTTCGAGGTAGGGATTTATTTCGGAGAATTACCCCTTTTTAATTTTCTCATGAGCGTTCTTGAAAAATTTAAAAAGCCGGTTTCAAACGAACAATTTTATTTTAATTAAAATTGTTCGATCATGTGTTGATCATTTTATTTTCTCCCGGTTGTTTATTTCTAACGCGGAGGGTGCGGGCCAAACGAACACGGCCCGACGACCCTCCACCGTTCTTGTGTTGTGCGGATATGACGGACGACGATGAACCGCGCGGCAGGGGCGATCTGGTGATCCCGCAGTGAAGGTCGGCCCCCGGGAGAAGCAACGGCGCAGACGGGAGGCGAAACGGGCCACCGGAGCAACTCCGGCGGCCCGCGGAAGGCGGCGGCGGCGCGGGTCGCCGGCAAGGCGGCGCCGGCGACCGGAGGCGGCGGCGCCCGGCGCGCCGCCGTGGAGAAGATCCGTCGCGGCTGAAGCCGCGGCGGCGGCGGCCGGTTCCGCGGCCGCGCGGAACCGGGAACGGACGCGGCGGCCCGGCCGCGTCCGCGTGGCAGGCGGCCCCCCGCGGGGCCGCGTTCGCTTGAGCCGCGGGTCAAGCCCGCGGCGCCCTTCCTTCGGCCGCTCGGCCGAAGCCGAGCCGGCCGGTCCGGTCGGCCGGGCCGCGCCCAGGCCGGACCGGACCCGGCCTAGCCGGGTCGGGCCGGGTCGGGTCGACCCAGTTCGGGCCGACCCGGTTCGGCCGACCCCAGGGGGGGTTCGGGCCGGGTCGCCCCGGGCCCAGTACCCCCGTTTCGGGCCCTCTTCGGTCTTTCGCCCATATCTTGGGCCTGGGACCTCCGATTGACGAACCGTCAGCGGCTACGCGATCCTTGGATCGAGACGGTCGTTTCGGTATACTATACTCAAGGTGCACCTTCCTTTTCGGGAGCCTACGTAGTTAAAACTCCGTAGTTAAGCGTGCTTGGCCTAGAGCAGTGATCAGGATGGGTGACCTCCTGGGAAGTTTCCCAGGGTGGGTGTGAGACGGAAAGGCCAATAACTAACAGACCGGGCGTCCGATTGACGCGTCGTCTGTTTCGTTGAATTCCTCTAAGTGAGACGGAACTTTTGGCATACTCCGCCCGAGGATCGGATACAGGCGGAGTACGGTCGGGTTGGTTTTGCCCTAAAAACCAACCGGGCCCCTGGGATGAAAATGCCAATAACTCTCAGACCGGGCGTCCGATTGACGCGCCGTCTGTTGCGTTGAGATCCTGTTGTCGATACGGAACTTTTGGATACATCAACTTCAGACTACGTGTCAGTTGATGTATCAGCCTCTCGGCTCGTGGAGCGGACCCTCCTAAACGAGCTCGCTAAGTGCGGGAACCCTAGTGCTGGCTGTGGCTTCGACGATAGAGCAGAGATCCTCCGTGGACTGTGACGACGACAGAGCAGAGATCCTCCGTGGACTGCAACGACGGCAGAGCAGAGATCCTTCGTGGACTGCGGCGACGACTGTGCAAGAGATCCGCAGTGGACTGCGTCGACTACTGCACTCAGCGATCCTACGTGGAACAGTGCTACCGAACCTGTGTGAGCTGAATCTTCTTTTTTACCTTGAGCGGTGGAGCGCTTGGGTGTAGCGGCGGACCCGTGGTACTTGACAGTGGTGGTGCGCTTGGATGCAGCAGCAGACCCTTGGCGGTGGAGCGCTTGGTTGTAGCGGCGGACCCGCGATACTCTACGGAGTGTGTGCGCTTGGTTGTAGCGACAGACCCGCGACGGTGGAGACGCGCGTGCAGAGTACGGAGACCGTGTAGATGACTGAGACCTGACGACTGCTTGACCGACTCGACTTGGAGTGAGTCGACTAGCCCAGTGGACGGAGCGCCCAGTAGTTGGCAGCAGACCCACGGCGGACGGAGCGCCTGGTAGTTGGCGGCAAACCCGCGGTACTCGACAGGAGGAGTACCTCAGTAGGCTATCTGGGTGAGCGCCCGGTATTTGGCAGCAGACCCTCAGCGGACGGAGCGCCCGGTAGTTGGCAGCAGACCCGCGGTACTCGACAGGAGGAGTACTTCAGCAGTCTTAGGTTAGTGAGCAGTACCTCGGAGTCGTGACAGGACCACTGTACACTTCAGAGATGGGGCTCTTCAACATTTACGGTTTCGATAATGAAAATCCTGGTTGAGCTGAATCTTATGTTACTCTCCTTTGTGGATTGTGTTGAACTATCCTATGTGGATTTACTGTTTACTCTACTTTGTGGATTGTGTTGAACTATCCTATGTGGATTTACTGTTTACTCTCCTTTGTGGATTGTGTTGAACTATCCTATGTGGATTTACTGTTTACTCTCCTTTGTGGATTGTGTTGAACTATCCTATGTGGATTTACTGTTTACTCTCCCTGTGGATTTGAGTCTTGCTTTCCTTTGTGGATTGAGTTGTTCTTGAGCTCGTGAGCAGAGCTAGAATTGGGACTTAGGTATATGTATGGGCATATACCTAAGTCGAGTCAGATGTTATTTCGTGATTGCATCTTTCTTCTGTGTTATATCCTTTGTGGATTTCGGGAGACCTTCGGGGGTCTCGGGGTCCTTACTGAGTAGCTTGTACTCACCCCTGCACGGGCTATGCCCGCACCTTGTTGTGTTGGTTGCAGACGACGGACAGCGCTGATCACGGTTGGGGCGTGGAGCAGGACGGTACCTGGAGGTGGACCACTGGGCGGGACGTGCTCGGAGCGGACGTGGGACCCGTGGAGCCTGGAGGCTATCTGTACCCACCCTTCAGGTGGGATTGCCAGTGGACGACACGAGGCCGCCGTCCTTTCTTCAGTTGCTGTTCTTTACTTTTTCAGTTGTACTTTACAGTTGGGCTTGTATTCCGGCCCCCTTTACTTTTCTGCACTTTACTTTCCGCTTGCTGACTCTGTGTGGTTGTTACTTATAAAGGCAATGCCTTCCCTGTTTACTGGGATTTTACGCCTTGGTGCTAGTCGCCAGCCCCTGGCCTATGGAAGGCGGGCTTGGGGTAGTCACGGCACGGGCCCCGAGGACGGGTCGTGACAAATTGGTATCAGAGGAGTTCGGTTCTACCGCAGACTCTGGTCTTTTTTCTATGTGAAGCAATAGTGTTTAGTATATTGAGTGTGGTTATCAGTCCAGGGAGTCCAGTGTTGGTGCGGCGGCCGACGTATCCGTACACCAGGACCCTGACTTCTGATTTCCAACTTAATGCACGAATACACTGATTGCGTGTGTGTTTCCCAAAAGGTTTAAAGTCAGCTCAAACCAGGTCAGCTCACCAGGTATAAATCGTTGACCGTGACACAACTGTTCAGGATGTCACCATGCAGATAGTTAGCTGGAGTTCCGAGAGAGTTCTCGATGATGGCCCACCGAGCAGCGAGACTCCGGTGCAGGGCCCTTTTTCAGTGTTGGCACCTTCGGGTGGTGTACCAGCAGCACCACCACCCGTTAGGCAGAGGATGCCACTAGCTGACAGTGGACGCTAGCCGAGCGTGATGCACGAGTTCCAGCAGTAGAGGCCTCTGAGGATACGAGGCGAGACAAATTTCCCAGGCAGCAGTGGACTGGATGGAGGCGGTTGCTAGAGTTCTACGCCTAGCTTGGATACTAGTAGAGCGGATGATGATCTTAGCTTCTGTTGTTTCCAGTGAATGACCATGAGGTTGGTTCTTATAGTAATGAGGCTTCGGTACGCGAACCGATACCTGGGATAGTACCTACGGGTAGTGCGCCATCTATGTCACTACCTGTTGGTCAGTAGACACTACCGGCGGTACCGGTAGCAGAGAATCACAGGCTTAGTGCCTTACATATGTTTTAGCACCAGATATCCCTCAAGTTTCGAGGTGAGCCTGACTCGTAGGCGGCTGAGAACTGGCTTGAGGAGGTGGTTGTGGGTTTTCTGGAGCTAATACAGCTTCGACAGTACGACATGTCGGAAGCAGAGCACTCATCGTGGCTTACCAATCAATCTTAGTACTCGTTGGTTACGTTGTGATCAGTTCCTTAGACTCGAACTTCTGAGCGAAGTGTGTCTAAGGGAAATCCGAACCATTACTTTTCCTCTATGCATTTCTACCTATGCTAGGATGCTAGAGAGAACCTTTGTGGTTGTGAACGTTAGCAGTGAAAGGCAGGAAACTAGCGCCAGTCTCAGAGACTCGGGCGTGTAAAATGTTTCAGGAGGAGGAAGTGCTAAGGACAGATGAATCTGCAGGGTAGCAGACGTGGAAGCGGAGCTTAGAGAGCAGCATGTGGTGGTGTACATTTCGACATGTTACGACCACCCGACTTAGTAGTCCCCGCCAGGCTCAGGGAGCAGGAGGGCTGGGGAGGAGAGTAGCTGCATTGCGGTCAAGGAGTGTGACCCAGGAACTCTAAGAATGATTCGGGGTACGAATTATGTCTACTACGAGCTGCCATATCTATAGACATAGGAACCGATCATTCAACCCTTCCACGAATCATGTCCCAGACCTAGAGGTTCCGGGTAAGCCGTAGACTTGACCCTCACGTCTGGAGATACCCTTGGGAGGAGACTCGATAATCACACTTACGCCGACGGTGTGATTTGACCTCGAGGCGAGAGTTTCGGTTGGAATCTCTTGGTGGCAGCGTAGAGGCCTTACGACGTTGATCTGGGTATGATTCACAAATCATACCCCGGTTGACTGTTTTAGGCAAACGTCGGAATGGGTTTTCCTTGGTCGGCGAAAAGGAAACCCTGGGCAGCACATGTTAAACTCAGGCATAAGAGGGTGTGGCCGATCACTCTTGAGTTGGTCAACCCTACCCTTGTGGCAGCAAGAGTTTTGAGTTTCAGTTCTAACCTAAAAAGGGAAACCTCTTGAATTCGAGGGTGACGAACACGTTCTTATACGGTCTCAACCCGATGAGGTTTCGGAGATGTGGCCGAGGCGGCATGTTATCTCCGAAGTTCGGTGGACCCTTTTTGATCTTCAGCAGGGTAGGCGAGGAGGTTTACCGCTTGACCCTACCACCTCAGTCGCACCGGGTGCATAATGTCCACCACGTGTCTCAGCTGTGGAGGTACGTGTATGTTTCTTCACACGTCATCGGCCCCGGTGATTTGGACGTCGATGACAGGGCAACAAGCACGGAGGTCCTAGTAGAGATCGAGGATCGACAGGAGCAGGTTCTACGTGAGCGGTTGCTTCCTCTGGGGTGCTTCTCGGGTAGCACGAGATCTTCAGGTGAGCATATGGGAGCGTAAAGCTCAGTTGCGTGCTCAGTACTACTTTGTTTCCCTTAAGTGAGAGTTGAAGCTTTACGGGGACGTAAAGTCCTGAGGTGGGAGTAATGTAAAGACCCGCAAATTTCAAGGAAATTTTTTTTCTTAATTTTCTTTGGAATTTTTCAAGAGCGCAGCTTCAGACGGCACCTGATTCCGAGGCCCGGTGTGCCCGGAATCAATTTCCGAAGTTTGGCTCGGGTACGTTCAGTGAACGGACGAGCGGGTTTTTCTTTCTTTTGAACCGGTGCCCGGAATCGAATTCTGAGGGCACCGATGAAATCGCAGCGCCGGTATTTGCTTAGAAACGCCTCTTCCGGAGTTGCGTTTGCTCAGACGTGGTTTTTAAATTTGCGGCTTTAAGTCAGAAATAAAATAAAGTTTGTGCGACAACTTTATTTTATTTCACTTAAACTGCTTGGAAGCCACTTAAAGTCACTTAAAGGCGGCTTGAACTGAGTTGAACTGGATAGGATGCTATCCAGAAATATCCTACCCCTTGGTAGGATATTTGTGCGGTGGGACCCGCACGAGCCCCGCCGTTTCTTTCGCTAAGTAACGCACCCGCGAAAACCCGTCAAAGTAACTGAAAAGTCAACCGACGCGTTTTCTTTAATTTCTTAACAGACCATTTAATTGGGCGGTTTATTTCGTGAATTAAATGGGCTGTTTTATTCGTTGAATTAATTCAAAGAATTAAATGGGTCGTTACTTATGCGTTTTGCGTTTGTTGACAAAATAATAAAATAGACAACTTGTCTATTTTGGAGGATTGCTATCGTTGTGCAATTCCTCTGAACCTCCACCCTCTCCGCGAAGAACGCGAAGAACGCGAAGAACGCGAAGAACACCGGAACCGGAATCCGACGACGCACGATCCGCGACGTCAACAGCTTTTCCGCGACCTTCTTCTTCTTCGGTGCCTCTTCTTCCGCGGCGAACCTGCGATCGGCGGTTAAAGGTGAGAATCGAAACTTCTAAATTCTCCCTTCTTAATTTCAATAACAACGGATTTAATTAATTAAATCCGTTTGTTCTTGATCCGGAGATTGGCGACGCGACGCCGGATACCGCGACGACGCGACGATCTCCTTCTTCCGCGACGAGCGATTCCGCGACGACCTCTCGTCCGACGACGACTTCGAGGTAGGGATTTATTTCGGAGAATTACCCCTTTTTAATTTTCTCATGAGCGTTCTTGAAAAATTTAAAAAGCCGGTTTCAAACGAACAATTTTATTTTAATTAAAATTGTTCGATCATGTGTTGATCATTTTATTTTCTCCCGGTTGTTTATTTCTAACGCGGAGGGTGCGGGCCAAACGAACACGGCCCGACGACCCTCCACCGTTCTTGTGTTGTGCGGATATGACGGACGACGATGAACCGCGCGGCAGGGGCGATCTGGTGATCCCGCAGTGAAGGTCGGCCCCCGGGAGAAGCAACGGCGCAGACGGGAGGCGAAACGGGCCACCGGAGCAACTCCGGCGGCCCGCGGAAGGCGGCGGCGGCGCGGGTCGCCGGCAAGGCGGCGCCGGCGACCGGAGGCGGCGGCGCCCGGCGCGCCGCCGTGGAGAAGATCCGTCGCGGCTGAAGCCGCGGCGGCGGCGGCCGGTTCCGCGGCCGCGCGGAACCGGGAACGGACGCGGCGGCCCGGCCGCGTCCGCGTGGCAGGCGGCCCCCCGCGGGGCCGCGTTCGCTTGAGCCGCGGGTCAAGCCCGCGGCGCCCTTCCTTCGGCCGCTCGGCCGAAGCCGAGCCGGCCGGTCCGGTCGGCCGGGCCGCGCCCAGGCCGGACCGGACCCGGCCTAGCCGGGTCGGGCCGGGTCGGGTCGACCCAGTTCGGGCCGACCCGGTTCGGCCGACCCCAGGGGGGGTTCGGGCCGGGTCGCCCCGGGCCCAGTACCCCCGTTTCGGGCCCTCTTCGGTCTTTCGCCCATATCTTGGGCCTGGGACCTCCGATTGACGAACCGTCAGCGGCTACGCGATCCTTGGATCGAGACGGTCGTTTCGGTATACTATACTCAAGGTGCACCTTCCTTTTCGGGAGCCTACGTAGTTAAAACTCCGTAGTTAAGCGTGCTTGGCCTAGAGCAGTGATCAGGATGGGTGACCTCCTGGGAAGTTTCCCAGGGTGGGTGTGAGACGGAAAGGCCAATAACTAACAGACCGGGCGTCCGATTGACGCGTCGTCTGTTTCGTTGAATTCCTCTAAGTGAGACGGAACTTTTGGCATACTCCGCCCGAGGATCGGATACAGGCGGAGTACGGTCGGGTTGGTTTTGCCCTAAAAACCAACCGGGCCCCTGGGATGAAAATGCCAATAACTCTCAGACCGGGCGTCCGATTGACGCGCCGTCTGTTGCGTTGAGATCCTGTTGTCGATACGGAACTTTTGGATACATCAACTTCAGACTACGTGTCAGTTGATGTATCAGCCTCTCGGCTCGTGGAGCGGACCCTCCTAAACGAGCTCGCTAAGTGCGGGAACCCTAGTGCTGGCTGTGGCTTCGACGATAGAGCAGAGATCCTCCGTGGACTGTGACGACGACAGAGCAGAGATCCTCCGTGGACTGCAACGACGGCAGAGCAGAGATCCTTCGTGGACTGCGGCGACGACTGTGCAAGAGATCCGCAGTGGACTGCGTCGACTACTGCACTCAGCGATCCTACGTGGAACAGTGCTACCGAACCTGTGTGAGCTGAATCTTCTTTTTTACCTTGAGCGGTGGAGCGCTTGGGTGTAGCGGCGGACCCGTGGTACTTGACAGTGGTGGTGCGCTTGGATGCAGCAGCAGACCCTTGGCGGTGGAGCGCTTGGTTGTAGCGGCGGACCCGCGATACTCTACGGAGTGTGTGCGCTTGGTTGTAGCGACAGACCCGCGACGGTGGAGACGCGCGTGCAGAGTACGGAGACCGTGTAGATGACTGAGACCTGACGACTGCTTGACCGACTCGACTTGGAGTGAGTCGACTAGCCCAGTGGACGGAGCGCCCAGTAGTTGGCAGCAGACCCACGGCGGACGGAGCGCCTGGTAGTTGGCGGCAAACCCGCGGTACTCGACAGGAGGAGTACCTCAGTAGGCTATCTGGGTGAGCGCCCGGTATTTGGCAGCAGACCCTCAGCGGACGGAGCGCCCGGTAGTTGGCAGCAGACCCGCGGTACTCGACAGGAGGAGTACTTCAGCAGTCTTAGGTTAGTGAGCAGTACCTCGGAGTCGTGACAGGACCACTGTACACTTCAGAGATGGGGCTCTTCAACATTTACGGTTTCGATAATGAAAATCCTGGTTGAGCTGAATCTTATGTTACTCTCCTTTGTGGATTGTGTTGAACTATCCTATGTGGATTTACTGTTTACTCTACTTTGTGGATTGTGTTGAACTATCCTATGTGGATTTACTGTTTACTCTCCTTTGTGGATTGTGTTGAACTATCCTATGTGGATTTACTGTTTACTCTCCTTTGTGGATTGTGTTGAACTATCCTATGTGGATTTACTGTTTACTCTCCCTGTGGATTTGAGTCTTGCTTTCCTTTGTGGATTGAGTTGTTCTTGAGCTCGTGAGCAGAGCTAGAATTGGGACTTAGGTATATGTATGGGCATATACCTAAGTCGAGTCAGATGTTATTTCGTGATTGCATCTTTCTTCTGTGTTATATCCTTTGTGGATTTCGGGAGACCTTCGGGGGTCTCGGGGTCCTTACTGAGTAGCTTGTACTCACCCCTGCACGGGCTATGCCCGCACCTTGTTGTGTTGGTTGCAGACGACGGACAGCGCTGATCACGGTTGGGGCGTGGAGCAGGACGGTACCTGGAGGTGGACCACTGGGCGGGACGTGCTCGGAGCGGACGTGGGACCCGTGGAGCCTGGAGGCTATCTGTACCCACCCTTCAGGTGGGATTGCCAGTGGACGACACGAGGCCGCCGTCCTTTCTTCAGTTGCTGTTCTTTACTTTTTCAGTTGTACTTTACAGTTGGGCTTGTATTCCGGCCCCCTTTACTTTTCTGCACTTTACTTTCCGCTTGCTGACTCTGTGTGGTTGTTACTTATAAAGGCAATGCCTTCCCTGTTTACTGGGATTTTACGCCTTGGTGCTAGTCGCCAGCCCCTGGCCTATGGAAGGCGGGCTTGGGGTAGTCACGGCACGGGCCCCGAGGACGGGTCGTGACACCTTCTCAGTTTCATTATTGATCCTTTACTTGGGAACTTTATGTCATTTTCATATTTTATTATTGAGATACGAGTATATGAAACGCATCTCATTTTTTAGTGATGCATTATCATACTTTGGGAATTATTATGGAGTTGGATCTAGGATAATGTTGGGAGATCAGGATTTTATGGCATTGGAGTATTTGAGTTTTGTTGGGTTTGTATTCCTCTTTATACTCTAATATAGGTTTTTGGTTTCTACATTGTACTATGATATGGGTTAATACATAGTTTTTTATTGTTGCCTTTTTGTATTACTATGGTTCCATGCATCGTTCTGAGGTTGTTTGTGTAAGAACCTGATTCCCTATTCACATATCTAACAATGTGAAGAACCACCTCCCATTGCATTTTTTTGTTGGGGATTACATAAACTGACTTAATTTTATAACCTCACAAGAAATATCTGGTTGAGTCATCATCAAATAGTTCAGCTTCCCAAAAAGTCGTCTATATCTGCCTAGTGAAGAAAACCTCTCACTGTTAGTATGAATTGATTTTTCTCCATTTTAAAGGGGTGAGTTAACCAATGTAAGAACTATGTTATTATTTTGAGCTTTATATATTTATTTTTTGGGTTTCTTTTGAGAAAGAGGAGGATAACATGCCAAGTACTAACTTAAAACCTATTACATGACTTGTTTTGGGGTTACACGACATGTAATCCTAGGGAACTCCATGTAAGTATATTATAAGGACTCATTTATGACGTAGAAGAGAATCTAGTGAATGAGGGAAATTTTAGAATATACACGATGTGTATATGCACGTACACAACATTTAATTTTTTAAAATTTTCCAAAATGGGTAGTAGACTCATATTCTATCATACGGAGAGAATGGCTCACCCAGCTTTTGTGAGAAGCAGTTCCAGTGGAAGAATTTCCTCCAATTGTTTCATAAAAAGTCCAATTAGGATGTCTTTGGATGCATTATAACCCAATTAGTTAGCTCTCGATTCCTCGTGAGCCATTATTTGTAATTTTTTTCTTAAAGAAGTTATATGACCTTGAGTGTTTTACCTCATTTTGTAAATCTACTTCATTTTAGCTTGAATTTGAGGCTAACACTGGATGAGGAGAGTTACACAAGGACTAGGTAGGTGGTCTTGTTCCTTTCGATCAATTATGAGGTTTTTATATGTGTTGTATTATTGTGATCCCATGTTTAGGTTGTATCCTTGAGTGGAAATTGACCCTTTTTATTTTCTAATTATGATTAGATGATTGAATAAATGAATTGAAGAATGTTTGAGATTGTTTGGTTTGATTAAGGTCCACCCCATGGGTGCATTTCACTTAGATGACCATTGTTTATCCATTTGGCCTAGGATTCCTATATGAATACCTTTTTTTCCCTTTTTAGGGTTGATAAAATTGAAATTGGTTAATTTAATGTTTACCCACGCAAGATAAAAAAAGTGATTAAGCCTTGTGATTGTTTAATTGATATACTAGGGTTGTTATATAAATTTCCCACGTGAGATAATAAATTTTAAGGCTTATAATTGTTAGATTACATCTAAGGATTGTAATATGATATGCCTATGTGAGTTTATAATTGTTAATCCTAGTAATGGTTAGATTTCATGAAAGACTTGTGACATGTTTGATTCCCCTGAAAGTTATTATTTTATTAACTATGCAATAGTGTATCATTACATGTGTAATTTTTATGCTAAAATGCTTATATAATTTGTTTTGACCCTGAAACATGCTAAAATAATTATATACCACTCTTGGACATGATTAACTGATGAAATGATTGAGGGTGAGGATTTTATATGCCTATAGGTGTGGTTTTTTGTGCCTGTGTGCTACGATTTTCTATGCCTATGGGTGGGGTTTTTCTATTCCTACAGTTGAGGTTTTTCTATGCCTACGGGTGAGGTTTTTTCTGTTCATGTGGGAGAGGATTTTCTATGCTTGTGGGTGAGGTTTTTTAAATGCCGGAGGGAAAGGTTTTTATTACTGTTACTATTTCATGAGTGAGCCATGATGTAATGGATGGGCTTAGGTTTTGAACTAAATGTTGAAATGGACTGACTATGATGTGTCTTCCAAGAAAAATCACAAACTTGGATTCAATATTCACTTCTTTGTTTAGATAGACTTATGAGACATATAATATTTTTACATTACATGGGGTATTGATGGGCCGAGTTTGAATCTCAAGACTTTATAATTTAATGAAATTGAATTTCTAGTGAACATGAACAGAATATAAATGGAAACTATTACTTGTTGGGTTGTTTAATTTTGAGTATATCCAAGTTATTTGTTCCACTATTGTAAACTTTTGTTGCATATACATACTAACAAAGTGGCACAAATCTTGGGTGGATGCCTGTTGGGATTTATTTCTCATGCCTATTTTGGGTCATGTTTTGGGCCAAAATGAGTATATTGTTATAGGTGTTGATAAGAAAAAGTTACCTTCTACAGGTATATGATTTTTGTTAAGAGATGGGGAGCATGGGACCAAGATGAGGCTTGCATTTATTCTATGTTTTATTTTTTATTTTCTATACCTTGGTATTTTATCTTTTATCTGACTATAGTGTATTCTGTTTTGGATTATTTCCTAGACAATGTGACATGTTGCATCATCTTTTATATGGAATGATACCTGGTCATTTATCTTATCATTCTTCCACTATTTAATTCTGTTTTACACTAATTACTCTATCCAATACGGTATAATTATTGATTCCTTTGTGTTACACCATTCCAACGATGGCATAGTTTCCCCACAATCACACCTTAGGCCCTCGCTGCTAGTCAGAAGCCATTAGTGTTTGGGGAAATGTGATTGAGGCCATGTGGCCAACTGGGTACAGGGCACCAGTTGAGTAGAATCTGGATCTGAGAGGTTGCAAATTGGTATCAGAGGCTAGTTAAAAAGTTCTTTTCAAGATTTACTTACTGTTTGTAAACAATAAATAGGGATAGGAAGGAAATGGAGTTTGGTAGTAAACTGTGCCTGTTTAGTAGCTACCATGCATACAAGGAAAATCCAAATTACCTCATATTGAGTAGTGCCTTTTGGATTTTTAGTTGTTACAGTTGATTAGATTTCACGATTTGGTGACACACTTGTTTTTTTCTATTATTATTTATATTATTGTGGTTTAATTTTGTTGCATCTCAATGAGATGATATTTTTCCATCTCATGCATCATATAGGAAATAGTTAAAAAATCACATGCCATGTGTTCCTGCCATTCCATTTATGATCATTACTAATTGCATGATGTTCTAATAGATGTTGTGCTAGATATTAATGTTTTTGTGATAGATTCCATGATATATACGCATGCTATTGTGATAGGTGTATTGGTAACTGTTATGGTTGAATTTTATGGACACCAAATTTTGGTCCTTGAAGAGTATGGTCCCTATTGGATCTGAATTTGGTCGATCATGTTTCAGACATGAGATATAGATTGTGTTGTTATTAGCTATAGTTGGATTTCAATATTTGATTCACTGGGAGTTTGAACCCCCACAAATTGTAATTTGGCACACTGTTGCTTTATTTTTCATAAATAGGGGTTTCGAGGAAGTTAGAGAGGGATACTATCTAGAAACCCTGACAACACGGTGTGTGATGCTATGAACACATGCTATATGTTCTTCTATTTCGAATGAAATAACTTTTCTTAAGTTCAAACCATGTACATAGAGTACACACTGTGTAATATTTGACCGTGTGTTCATCCATGTGAGAGAGAACATGGTTGGTTTGTTTTTGGTTAGTGCACGTCGTGTATGTTAGATACACACCTTGTACTTTTACATAGATGAACACTATGTGAATCTTTCTATTTGGAAGTACATGGATAGGAGGGAGAACTTGCGTACACACCATGTTTTAGGCTAAAACATCGGGTACATGGGATGTTTACATGCCGAGTATGATGGGAGTACATGCCTATGGAAGAGTTTGAGGGTATATGTCGTCTATGGTTTCTACACACTGTGTACTTCTTTTTTAGTTCCATTTAAGGGTATTTTGGATTTTATCCCCCATTTTTTGTTTTGGGAGGAGATTATTCTTTTCTTAGTAGTTTTCCATGTGAATCGTAGTGGTGAAACCTATAGAGCAGTCTGAGGGCTCTTAATGGGAGTTTTGGGGCTTCTTTCTAAATGGAGAGGTTTTTCCTCCAGTTAGCATTTTCAGTTGTCACCTGAGAGTAAACATAGATTTAATGACAAGTTGGGTGTTCAAACCACCATTGTTTAGAACTGTGATCTGAGATGAGTTGTGATCTATCTCTCATGACCTATGATTTGAGGATGTCTCTCTTGTGAGATGTGTCATTTTGTCCTATGAGGTCCTAATATGAGTTCATATCAAGGATTCTGTGTAGGATTCCTCTACTTATGATTTAATGTTTCCCTCTGGAATTGGGGATGATCTCATTGATTTAAGATTCAAACATTCTAAGCGGTTTCTAACGGGTTTGTTCATAGAACCGGAAACATCCAATGATTCCATATCCATTTGAACATACTTTCTAAAGGTAGGCACTCATTAGTTGTGGACTGATGAGGCTTAGTAATTTTCATTGGTCAAGAGGATGGGAGGTCCGACTCATCATGTCTTTTTGAGGGGAATTATTGTCTTCTCCGGGACTCTCATTATAGATTTAAGTTATGTTCATGAATCCTTATTACATTACCAAGTATAAAATGAGATTTCCTTTAGAACTGACAATCAATGATTGATATATAGAAAATTTAGATAACCTTTTATATGTATTTGAGGTTCTTCATCGATAGAGAATCATCTTTATTTGTTAGAGATTCTTAGTCAATGGTATCCTTTCATACATAAAAGTCTCTTGGTCATTATGATGACCATACTAGTTTTAAAGCCACTCAGTGGGGCACTTGAAGTTTATTTTCATTCAGAAGGACATGGATTATTTCAAAGTTGGGATCATACCCAAAAATGGGATACCTACGTATCCTTTGTTTTGGAAAAGGAATCAGAACCCACGTAGTTCGAGTAAGGGAGTATGATGTTTATGCATGATTGATGGATCAATGAAAGATGTCATTATTACTTTTACACTCTAAGCTCACGTGAGTCATGCTTGGTGTGAGAAACAAGAGATATTGGTGAAACCAGACAATTGTTCCATGAAAGATGCAATGATGTGGGGCTTATGTGTGTATGACTGCCCAAATAGATGAGGATTAAGATTTACTTCAGAGAATAATTCTAGGAACATGGTCCATAAAGGTATATGTGCTTCATAGAGATTTTGATACTCTAATCTTGGGGCTTACTCCTATGGAAGATTCCCAAGTTAGGAGGGGACTTATGATTGGGTTTTACTCCTGATAAGGAAGCCTAGATCAAAAGGAAATTAAGACTGGTTAAGAGAGATTAAGGCTAGGGATTACTCCTGAGAAGAAGGCCCAGGTTAAGAGACTTGAAAAATTAATGGACTAGGGGCTTACTCATAAGGAGGATTCCCATATTTGTAGATTTGAAACTGGGGTTTATTCCTAAAAAGGAAGCCCATGTTAAGAGAATCATGTTTGGAGATTACTCTTGAGGAGGATGCCCATATTTGAGAATTTTAGGACTGGGGATTACTCTTGAAAAGGAGGCCCAGGTGAAAGAAATTTTGACTGGGGCTTACTCTTGAGTAGGATGCCCACATTTGGGAATTTTAAGACTATGTCTTACTCCTAAAATGGAGGCCCAGGTTAAGGAAATTATGACTGGGGCTTACTCCTGAGGAGGATGCCCACATTTGGGAATTTTAAGACTGGGGCTTACTCCTGAAAAGAAGGCCCAAATTAATGAGGACTTGGGGATTACTCCTAAAGAGGATTCCCATATATAGGGTTCTCTCATCTTAAAGGATGAGGTTTAATGAATGAAATATCTAATTTTGGTGACATAAAGATGTGTAAATCACTAGGTTTTGAGATATGTTTCACAGAATTCCATTTGGATAAGGAATTCAATCAAGAAAACATGACATAAATGGATTTGAAGAGTGTCTTGAAGACTGAATCTTGAAATTGAGAGGTGGAATGGAATAAGAGGGGTTACATGGGTTGGAAGGGCACCCAAAAATAGAAGGGTGCGTAAGTCCTGGCAGGAGTGCAGGTACTGCGTGGGCTCGCAAGTCCTGGTCGCTCAGGTATACCTGCACGGCACATGGGTACTTGCATGATTTTCAGCCCTTAGGGTAATACTTGGGCAATCCTTGACCAAATCCTTTAGAATTATCCCAAGGTACCTCCAGAAGATTGGCGCGCAAGATTCAATGAGTAGGTAAGGAGTCATGAAAGTGTGTCCATTTTCCGTAAGGGTAAAACACTTAGGTGCGCAAGTGTTAGTGAATTCTAAAACATAGACCTTATTCCTATTGTTTAGACCTTCCATTCTAGGTAAATAATTACCTTAGAAGTGTTCGGATGACCTGAAGAAGAGGCTTGAGCGTTCATATATCTATGTGTGAATTCTGGAAAACAATTCTCCCTCAAATGGGGGCCCACCGGGCATATTTATAGACCAGAGAAGACCTTGGGAGGTTTTCAAAGATGGCACGCAAGTCACTTGCGCGACCATTAGGTGGCGCGCAAGTGTACTTGCGCGACAGTAAGGGAACTTGCGCAACCTATGGGCTATGTTCTCCTTGTTCATCCCTTTCTCTTTTTTTATGTTCATTCAAAGGATGACTCTTCTTTGTTTGAGGTATTTTCACTTTTCATTTCTTTTAGACTTTGTGACAAAAAAGGAGCATCAACAAAAGTCCCCCCTCATTGTTGGATCTGGAGAGAAAAGAGGATTTAACTCTGAGGTGAGAAGAAACAAGAAATCGGGTAGTTTAAAGTCATGCATGTCAGACATAAAAAGGCTAAATGTTTAAGGCCGAAATAGCTTTGACTGAATGGATTAAAAATTGACTTAATTCCTTGATAATTTATTTGAAAGCATATTACCATATTCAAGTATGGAAGGGAAAATAATATAAACTATGACTTAAGAAATATTGAATCTGAGGAATGATATGAAAAAGGACTAAGAGGAATTTAGAAGAATTATTTTCCCAGAATGAAGTTACCATTATTTAACAAACCCGTTATGGGGTTGAATTATGCAGGGCCACCTAAGGGAATTGGCTGCATATTCAAATAATAGCATATTTTGGCTGAAAGGTCTGTTATGTAGACTTGTTTATACAAGGCCGCCTAAGGGTACGTGCTGCATGCTCAGGAAAAATAACTCTCAGAAAGATACTTTTCCACTGCTAAAAAAGCCAGTGGAAGTTTATGGAGATTCAAATTTTCCAAAGCATAGAGTTTGTTGTATGAAGAGAGGTACCTGAATATGAAGAAGATATTTCCAAACAAGATTGTTTAAG
This sequence comes from Viscum album, assembly GCA_963277665.1. Lineage (NCBI taxonomy): Eukaryota > Viridiplantae > Streptophyta > Magnoliopsida > Santalales > Viscaceae > Viscum > Viscum album. Next base: position 1,307,522,079 of record OY728162.1, read on the forward strand.
AACTGGATGAATGTCACTCCTAAGAAGGTATGACCCAAATGTAGGTAAGGGAAAATATAAACCATAGACTTGAATATTTTTAGATCACGAAAAAGAGTATGAGACAAATATGTAAAGAATGGCTATTTTTTGCGGATCCCTACATATCGTCATTAAGACAACTAAGGACAAAAAAGAGGTTTTCATCCTAAGAATGAAGTTAACATTATTTAACAAACCTGTTAGGGGGTTGAATTATGCAGGGCCGCCTAAGGGAATTGGCTGCATAGTCAAATAATAGCATCCTTTGGTTGACAAGTCCGTTATGTAGACTTGTTTATGCAAGGCTGCCTAAGGGCACGTGATGCATTGTCAGACAAAAGAATTCCCAAGTATCTGACATTTTGTGACTAAAAGTCATGAAAAGGGTTATGGAGATCTGAAAATATTTAAGGTTAGGAGTGTGCCACATGAAAAATGAGTATTGTCCAATGTATGTAATGATACACAGATCAATACTAACCATAATCATGTTGTGGATGAGTCTTGAATTAAAATATAGGACTTCACTACGTATCCCATAAGGATGGGAATCAATCCATATGTAGTTCTTGAACTACATTTTAATTTCATGTTGGACAAAAGTATGGGAGATCTTGGTTTAGGGTCATAGAGCTCAGACCATTATCAGAAATACACAGTGTGTGTTTTCATGGAAACTTTTCAGCCAAGGTACTGAAAGTGGAATTTGGGGTTAGGCCCAAAGACTTTGGGATGTATTCGAGGGACACTCGAACGTTCCTACGTATCCCATAAGGATGTGAATCAAGCCCACGTAGTTCTAGAAATACCCTCTGTATAGATTTGGTTTGTACATGTGAAGGGTGAAGGGGGACTTTAGTGCAATGATGGTTTGACCCAAAATAAAAGGTTCGGGCATTTCCATGTATGCACGTAGTCTTTGGAACAAAACATGATTGAAAATCAATGTAAATAATGATTCCCTCTCAGGTGAGGGTATCAAAGAATATTATAGTTTATTGTCGTACAGGAAAAAAGTATTGTACAGTTTAACGTCGTATATCAAGGACAAAGGTGAACCAATGTAAAGTTATTGATTCTGGGGGCAGTTTCACAAATCAACATCGTATGAGATGGAGGTGAACCGATGTGAAGATATTGGTTTTGGGCTTGAACCTCAAGGGGTTGCCTACGTGCCCAACCTAGAAGGCAAGGATCAAAGTCCACGTAGTTCAATTAAAGAATGAATTAGTGATCAAGTTGGTCTTGGGGACAACAACCTAAAAAATAGTTTTAGGACTTACACATGGTTAGTAGCCCAGAAAGAATGTTATGGTTGAAGATTGCTCTAAGCTCACGTGAGTCATACTCGGTGTGAGAAAGAATAGGTAACAACAACCTTAACGATGCACAGTTTAATTTCAGGTAGGACGTATTAAAGGGACTATGCAGTTTAAAGTCTTGCAGTTAAGACTATTGTTGCTGCACAATTTAATGTCATGTAGCAGGGACAAAGTACAATTTAATGTCATGTAGGATGTATTAAATTAATTTTTGTATAGTTTAGCATCATGTAGTTAGGATGATTGGGACAATACAGTTTAATGTCATGTTGGACAAAAGAGGGACTGTGCAGTTTAATGTCATGCAGTAAGGACAAAAGAGGACGTCACTGTGGGGTGTATTAAAGACCATTGCTGTATATTTTAACGTCATATAGCAAAGATGATGAAGCGGACACAGTTTAACATCATGTGGGAAGAAAGTGATATAGATAGTTTAAGGTCATATGCATGGACCGTAGATGGTGCAGTTTGACGTCTTGCTGGACATAAGAGACTTCTATACAGTTTAGCATCATGTAGTTAGGATGTCATAGTTTAACGTTGTATGCAACGAATGTAATACAAATATTTTAAGGTCATATTTATGTACCATAAAAATGTATTTTGTATTTATACAAAATACTTCATCAAAAATCTATCATTGGTTGGAGTAGTGATGAGTTCTCCATCCATCGAGATTAATGAATATGCTCCATTCAAGTAGAACATATGTATTGAATAAGGTCCTTCCCACTTTGGTTCAAGCTTGGGAGGATTCTTTCCTAGTATCATTGGAGTTCTTAGAACCAATACCAATTCTCCCTGAATTAATGAACGAAGATGAACTTTTTTGTTGAAAGCTCGTGCAATTTGATTCTGGTAGAATTCTAAGTGGTGCAGTGTGCATAATCTTTTCTCATCTAACCGTTCCAATTCATCCAATCACTTTTGAGATTGTTCATCTGTAGATGACTGGTCAAAAATGGATACTCTGAGCGAGGGTAGTTGAACTTTAATAGGCAAGACTTCTTCCATTCTATATACCAATGAATATGGAGTTGGCCGCGTTGCAGTGCGGGTGGTAGTCTGATAAGCCCATAAAGAATTAAAGAGTTTATTAGGCCATGACTTCTTATCTTTATCCACCATCTTTTGCAGTATGTTTGAAAGAGTCTTGTTTAAGGATTCTATCTGGCCATTGGCCACTACATGATACCGATATGAATGATTGGATTTAATGTGGTATTCTTGATACAACTTCTTCATCTCAGATGAACATAAGTTGGGGCCATTGTCCATCAATATGGTATGAGGGACACCAAATTTGGTAATGATGTTAGACTTGATAAAGCTAACGATTCTTTTAGAACTAAATTCTTTGAGAGGTATTTCCTCTGCCCATTTGGAAAAGAAGTCAGTAGTTGTAAGAATGTACATAAACTACTTGGCCATAGCTGAAGGGTAAGGTCCCACCACATCCATTCCCTGTGTGGAAAATGGCCACGAGTATTTAGCTGTATAAAACAACTCTGGAGGTTGATGAATGAAATTGGCATGTACTTGGCATGAATTAAACTTCTTTGTGAAATCAACACAATCTTGTATCATTTAAGGCCAAAAGTATCCAACCCTTCGAATCTGATCAGACAGTCTATGTCCAGATTGGTGGGCACCACAGACTCTTGCACGCACTTCTTTCATGAAATACATTGTCTCTTCACCATCAATGCATCTGAAGAGAACTCCATCGAAACCACGCTTGTAGTGAATTTTCTCTAGGTGATCTGGGCTATCATAAAGAGTAAAATTGACTACACGTCGCTGGATTTGTTCTTTCCCGGCTCTATCATGTGGAAGTGTTCAATTTTGAAGGTATTCCCTGATAGGTGTCATCCATCCTGTAGTATGACCATACAGTTCAGGAATGAGACTAATTTCATTGATCTCCTCTATTCTTGTTCGAACATAAGGTGAAATTGTACGATGATGGGAAATACTGATGGTTGTTTTGTCCCGATTTGGATCTGCTATAGTTGTGGCTATATTAGCCAGTGCATCATCTTGAGCATTGTGTGATCGCGAGACATAAGAAAATGTCGGTTCTGTAGGAAATTCTTCCATTAACTCTCTAACATAATCATAAAAAGGGATCAATTCTTCTTTTCTGATTTCACAATCCCCATTGACTTGTTTGATTATTAGGTCTAAATCACCTTTCACCCTTAAGTGATTCACTTGTGCTTGAAACACCAACTCCAAGACTACAATGAGAGCTTGGTATTATGATTCATTATTAGTACAACCTTTGCACAATAAGAAGGAATAAGGTAACACTTCCTTTTCCAGGGAAATAAGAATAACTCATAATCCCACCTTGTTGAATTTAGGATCTTCCATTTTCTTCCCTGTTGGACTTCTGGAAGCACCATAAAAATACATTTCCCATATCTGAGGACTATCCTGAATGGAGAAGACTTCCTCATTAGGGAGTTCAATATCTGAAGATGTATCTTCTACTGAAGGATGTTCAGCAAGGAAATCATACAGATCTTGGCCCTTTATTTCCTTTTGAGACACACACTTAATGTCGAATTGCTGCAAAATAACTGCCCACCTTGCTAGACGTCCTGTAAGCATTGGAAGACTAAGGATGAATTTGAGCGGTTTATTGCGAGATACCAATTGGACCTCGTGATGTTGTAGGTAGTGTCTCAATTTATGAACTGCAAAGATTAATGCCAAGAAGCACTTCTCAATATTTGAATATCGGGTTTCTGCTTCATGCATAGTCCGACTGAGATAGTAGGGGATATTTTCATTCCCAGCATCATTCTTCTGAGCAAGAAAGGAACCCAATGGTCGCTCTAAAGCTGTCACGTAGAGGACAAGTGGTCTTCCTTCAACAGGTGTCATGAGTACCAGTGGAATCAAGAGGTATTTCTTGAGAATATAGAACGCTTCTTGACATTCTTCAGTCCACTGGTAAGTGACTCCCTTCTTCATCAATTTGGTGAAGGGTAAAATTCTTCCTGCCAAATTGGAGATGAAACGCCGAATATAGGCTAAGTATCCTTGAATTCCTCTTAATTATTTCAAATTTTGTGGAGGTGACATACAAAGTATTGAATTTGTCTTCTCATGATTGACTTCAAGACCACTATGGCATACAACAATGCCGAGAAATTTTCTTGAGGTTACCCCAAAAGCACATTTTAAGGGGTTCATCTTCAAATTATATTGTCGAAGCTTGCGGAATATGACTTCCAAATCAGCCAAGTGATTATAATGTTGTTTTTATTTGACCACCAACTCGTCCACATAAAATTCAACAAACTTCCCTAAAAAAGGATTGAAGATGTGATGCATTTCATGCTGATATGTTGCACCTGCATTCTTTAAGACAAAGGGCATTACCCGATAGAAAAACCCACCCTGAGGGGATCTGAAGGCTGTGGATTCCTCATATTCTAGGACCATTCGAATTTGATTATATCTGGAATATCCATCCATGAAGGAAAGTGCTTCATAGAAAGCTGTTGAATCAATTAAAAGTTATATATTCAGAACTGGGAAATCATCCTTAGGACAATGCCGATTAAGATCTCTGAAATCGATGCAAACTGTAATTTTTCCATTCTTCTTCTTCACAGGGACAAAATTATCCAACCACTAGGGATATTGAACTTCTCTGACGAAGTTATATTTGATAAGCTTATCCACTTTAGCTTCAATTTTGGAAGCATAAGTTGGGTGTGTTCTTCTCACGGCTTTCATAAATCTTCAATGTTCTTCTGGTAAACCCAAATAATGAGTAGAAACATCAGGATCATGCCCGGGCATCTCTGTATAGTTTCAAGAAAATATGTCTCAATTTTTCTTTAAAAAGGAAATATGCATCTCTTGTTATTCAAGAGTCATGGATGCACTGATTAACGTGGGGTGTGGATCTTCTTTTGTACCCAGATTTATTTCTCTGAGTTCATCCATGGTGGTAGAGATACACTCTTCAAATGCTGGAGGAGCATCTCTGAGATCTTCCTCTTCTTCTTCAACATCTGTTATTTCTTCCATTTCTACTTTCATAGTAGATGATAAAGCATAATTTCCATGATCAGAAGAGATGTTTAAATTTGAACATCTTGAATAAGAAGCTTCCATTTCTGAATCGATTAATGATGAAGGGTCTTCCATGGGAAATAAAGAGGATATGATGGATTGAGAATTGACATCATTTTTCACCTCCGATGTTTCTATAACTTCATATGGACTAATTGGAGAAGTATAGACTTGTTGGATTTCAGTAGATAAAATGAAGATGTTACCATTTGGTCTTTCATCACTGCTTGGGGGGTCACTAATTTCTCCCATGTTTTCTGGCTCGATTTCCGTTATTGACATTATGGATCTTTCCATAAGAGTATTTTGATTTGGGTCTATCTTGTCAATTTTACTGATAGGAAACACATAATATGTACTCAGATGTGCAAATGGATTTACTGGAATCTTCTCCAAACCTTAAGGAGCATTAACTTTGTTAATCTCCCTTGTTGTGTATTTCTCCTTTCTCTTCATGTGATAGAATTCGGCCTCAATGTATTGAGACTCACATGTCTTGAACATGGCCTTATCACCGTAAAATGTCCCAACTTTACCATCAAAACAATATTTGAGACACTGATGGTATGACGAAGGGATAACCACATGTTGATGTAGCCAGGGTCTTCCAAGAAAGATGTTGAAGGGTGAGTCTTGATCAACAACCATGAAATCTGAATTAGATACAAGATCTCCAAACTGAGTTCTGAGTGTAATCTCACCCAGTGGTTCTCGTTTAGTTTAATCATATCCTTGTAACATCATAGTAGAATGAGATAAATCCGATTCTGTGAGGCCCAATAGATGAAGTGTACGAATGGGCATGAGGTTGACTCCTGAACCATTAGCAATGAAAGCTCTTTGGATGTCTACCCCATTGACCTTGCCAGATAAGTAAAAAGGTCTAATATGTCCATGCATGAAATCATCTTCATCTTCATCTGTGAAAGATATCACTGCATGGCATTCTATAGGATTATTCTCTACGTGATAGACTTCAGCTGCAGCAATTTCAGTTTCAAACTCCTGAGGACTTGACAAAGCCTCGATGAGTGCCTCCCGAAGATCTTTTGATAGATTCAGAGCATCCAAACTGATAACATGGCTGGTACTTGGGCCAGGTGTTTCAACAGATCATAATTTTGATCCAGAGGTCTGTGTTTCCCAACAAGAACATGTGGTTTAGCGGGTGCCTTGGAAATTGATGCTTTAGAAGTTGATGCATCTAGTATTAGGATAGGAGTTGACAATATTCTTGGCCTTAGAAGATCAGGCCGATTAGGTCTATTTATCTGCTGAGAGGATGAATGTGGAACCTTCAACCGATCCTCTAGAATAACTGTGACAGGACTGAACTTGCTATTGGTGGAAGAACTTGCTTGGTCTTATTGAGCTCGCTGAAGGGCTCTGCCACGAGTTTCTACTATATACACAGTTCTAGCAGGGGTAGAATTAGAATAGTGGCTTCTGGGATATCCATGTCTTCCTCTGTAATCCTGACCTCTGGAACTCCATTTAATTCCTCTGTTTGATATAGGGAATTTAGGATCATCGAGATCGAAACTGTGACTGGCATAAGGATCTGTTAAGTGGATCATATTAACGAAACCGAAGATCAGCTCTTCATCTGATGAATACTCTGTCTGACCAGCCTATTTAGGTTGTGTCGTTTGGTGGGGCGGTGCCCGTGGCTTTGAGGTAGATGGCATGAAATCTGTCAGATTCAAAGATAGATTAGGCTTTGACACATACTCATCTTCTTCTGATTGTTTCTCTTTCTTGGAATTATGCCGTTTCTTTGAGGATTCTACCTCTGATGAAGAGGGTTTTGTTGCGGCATTCATGGTAGAAGGAACAATTGGTTTCTTCAATTGTGTTTTCAAAATAGCATGAGTTCTTTTGATCATCTTTCTGACCATCCAATCATTTTATTTTTGTGCATTTTTTCTTTTGACTTCTTTCCATTTTCCTTCCTCCTCTGGAACTGTAGCAGTAACACATGCTACCTGAGCTGAAAAGCCTTTTAGTTTGACTCTTCCTGAGTCAACCATCTTTTGAAGGAGGTATTTGTAGACAAAACACTCCTAAATGGGATTCCGCAACATCTAGTGAAATGGGAAATAATTTGGACAGTATTTATCTCCTTCCTTTTTTGGCCTCTTGGGCCTCGACAACTGAACCAAATTATTCTCCAAGGCCGAAATGAAGTAACTAGGAACTTGTTCATTTGAGAAAGAATAAACTTTACACTTCAACTCATCAAACTATTTCAATCTTTGATCTCTTTTATCGTCTTGACGAAACGACCTCTGTTGTTGACACTCAGGTGGTGGATCCCTTCAAGAAGATGAAGGTTTTAAGGTAGAAGCAGGTACGGGTTCTTGTTTAAGCATTACTGTAGCAGTCTCTACTTTACCCATTCTCCTTCCTCGAGCTGAAGTAATTACATGAGCTTTATCCTTAGACTTTATAAGGGAGTCTTCAATCTGCTGAGCAATTGGAGTAAGCTCTCGAAACCCTCCTGTTTATTTCACAGGGATCAATGGTGTGCGTAATTCATCACGCAGATTTTCCACACAGATTGGCAACAGTTCCTCTTGAGGGGGTGCTAAGCTCATAGAATATGTTAATCCATTCCAGTGATCAATGAAATCAGAGACTCTATCATTCTTCCTTTGCTTACAGTTTGTAAGATCGAAAACTATTGTATTTGGCAAAGTTGAGCTGAATTGAAGAAGAAATCATTGACAGAGATCTTCCCATCCGGTAAATGACCGGGATTTCAAGATTGTGTACTAGACAGAGGCTGTTCCTTGCAAGGTTCTCACAAAGAATATGAGTTTCAATACTTCTTGCTGTTTCAGAGTTTCCATCATAGGATCTCAATAATACACGTAATGTGTCAAATGTTGTTTAGGATCGCATGATCCATTAAAAATATGGAATACAAGGTTCCCAAAACTTGATGGGGGATAAATTGAATCTACCCATTCAGGGTAAGATTTCTTTTCTGGTTGAACCAGAGCACACTTTCCATCCATAGCTTCAAACCGAGATGTTAATGAGTCAATAGTAGTTACTAACTTTTGAGAAACATCCGGTTGAACTAGGACCTTGGTATGTGCAATAATTGGAGTCTGGACATGTATGGTGGCTGGTGCTGCAACTGATGGTAGCATCACCAACTGTTGTTGCACTTGACCCGTATGATTAGACCTGTGAGGGTGTACTGACAGAGGAGGATATTCTTGATCAATCTCAGTAGCTGCAACAAACTCCCTTGGATGACTGACTCCAGCATGTTTAGGAAGAAGACTACCCTAAAGTATTTCTGCATTCATCTTCCTCAATTCCTTCATTTCTTCCTCTTGTTGCGCAAATCTTTTCTCTAGTGAGAGCGATTGGCTTTCTCCAGAGGGGAGATATGTAACCTGATTCATTCCCTTTTCCTTGTTTGATCCCTTTCGGAGAGGGGGAAGTGGGTTCTTTGAAGGAAAACCTAGATTCTGGGTAAACCATTGATTTCATGTATGCAAACCTTCTTCATTTGTGTCTGTGCATACAACTTCTTGAGCAGGAACCTCTTCATCTGAGTCCCCTGAGTGAGCCTCACGTTCTAGAGGATCTGCAACAACGACATGAATGACATTAATTGATGCATAACGCATCACATATTTTCTATCAGCATTTCTGTGATATTGTCTTCTGCCATACCCCTGACGAGACATTGCCTTTTGTTGATTTGATCCCTCATGAAATTCTTGGTGAACCATAATTTGGAGAGAATATCCAGATAATTTGGCTCTTCGTTCCTCTTGTGGCTTCTTCCCCAATCTAGAGAAGACCGAATTTCTCTAAGGAGGGGATTGATGATTTGAAAAACTCCCCAATCTAGTGGACTGGGGCTGTTCCTACTATTCTTGCTCAACTCCTCGAATCCTATTTGTTGATTCTGAGGGTTGGGTTAAAAGAGTCCCCATTCTGGCAAGCTGGGGTGGCTCTTGACATGTTATATCTGAGACTTTCTTAAAATCTCTCCTGATCATGCGGACCTTGGTCCACAAATTAGATGGATGCATCAGTCGACATCCACTTTTATCACCTGGCTCAAAAGACCGTTGGATGATTTCTGACACTTATGTCACATGATGATGTGCTAACTCTATACGAGAGGCCTGTTCAATATTCTCGTTTTCTTGATGCAGGAGTAATTCAAAAACTTGTTCTCTGTATTCCTGATTTTGAGAGAAACTAGTTGAAGCCAGTTCTTGGTCAATCCATTTATTACAAATAAAACCCATTGAATTTGGACGGACATGGGCAATAACATTGCAGGAAACCATTTTTGGCAAGCTTTCCTGACTGGAGAGCATACTGAAATGTAGTGCTCCACGAACACCCCATCCCCTGATATGAATACCAGATGGGGAATTGGCAATTAACTAGCGCAATCTTCTTAGTGAAACAAGGCATGGACGCTGAAGGGATATCTACTTCTTTTTAGCCTTCGAATATCGAGAGATTGAGAGAGATTCCAAATCAATCTGGTGTTGTAACCCTTCTATTATCTTGACATGATTTTCATATTCATCATAATATAATATTTTATTTTTCAACTGACAAAGAGTTTTCCATATGTTGAGACGAATTTCATCAAACCCATCTTCCATCAACATCTCTGGAATGTCATACTGAGAGTAAGCCAAAGGCCAAAACATGACTGGCACTTCACCTTTCGCCAATTGTTTCCTCATATTCAGAACTTCCTCTTTATCATTAAATAAATATTCTACTACCTGATTTGACCAGAGCTGGTTCTTCCTTGTTTCTTCATCGGATTCAACAGGATTGGTAGAGAATTCACTGATCAAACTAGAAGATGAATGACCTGGGAGTGGTTCGGAGAATGACCTACACCCCAGGCTATCTTCTAATAGAGAAAGTACTTCACCTATTAGTGATGAAGCATCAGACATGACTGGTTTCTCATTTTCAACTGCCTCAAGATAATAGGGATTTCTCGGAACTACATTGTCCACTTGAACATTTTCTGGGCAATGTGCATCACTACTGTGGAGAGGACTTTCGCAGTGAAATTCATCATCATGGGGAAGACCACCATGGTGGGTTACAGCAAAAGATGAGATCTCTTACTCCTTGGTCTTCTGGAAACACAGAGGGTTATTGTAGCTCTCATCTGAAGATGAAACATCAAGATCGACTGAACTGTCATGAACTAAGCCTTCATGAGGAAGTGTTTGTTTAAGACCTTCAGAATTAATGTTCCCACTATTGGGAAATGAGGGAGTAGAATCTTGGATTCCAACAGATAGCTGTCTGAGGGCTTAAAGAACTCCAGCATCGAGCAAGGACTTGTTACAAATTGGATCTTGATTTATTGACTATGTTGGGCGGGTCTTCTTCTTAGATGCCTTCTTACTCCCTTGGAAACCACTAGTTGAAGAATGTGGCTACTCTGAGCAGGTGTATGTGCCTGATCAGGAGATATGACCAGGTTAGGCTAACAATATCTACACAAATCAGGTGTATGTCCCTGAATTGGTTGTTCATATAATATGGGGGAGTACACCCCACAACCCTCTTAGACTGGAACAAAGGTGTGTATCTGCTCCGGAGTGAACTGTTGATGTGTCATTCCACTGGTAGGGACGGATTTTTGTATCTTTCCTTGAGATGTTGTTGAAGCTGTTATAATATCCTGACAGGCATCCAGGATATGAGCATGAATTTTCTTCTTCTCTTTCACCATTGACAAAATATGCTTGGTGACTTCAGCTGCCGGAACGGGGATATACGCCCATTCCGTGCTTGGAGCAGGTGTATGTTCTTACTCCAGTCCTCCTTTTCCTATCAATGAATCCTGATAGTACTCAAGTGTGGGGGCATAGAATTGAGTCTGCCTCCTGTTTATCGCCGGAGCTTTCCGACTGACCTCTCCTGGTTCTACCAATCGAGACTGTTGGTAGGATTGATCAATACTAGAAGGTGTATGTGCATGCTGATTGTACTTCACCAAATGTGGTTGACGAGATCCTTCATATGTAGTCAGATGAGCCTGTTGACTATCTGATGACATATAAATAGGTGTATGTTCCTGCCTATAGTACTCCGCCGGAATTTCCTGACAGGATTGGCGTGATTCTGTCAGATGAGTCTGCTGGACAGTGGAATTAAAACAGACAGGTGTATGTTCCTGCTCATTTCTTGCCACCAAGTTAGGTTGGTGGACTTCTTCGGAGATGGCAGAGATGAGAACCTTCTCACGGTTGACCGGATTTCGCCTCTGGCGATTCCTCTTGCCTGCTGAGGTTCAAGGAACCTGATCCGAATGCCTAGAGTCGACGCCCTCATCATGTTGAGGGCGCACAACCGCACAAGTCTGGCGGCGATTGTTTATAAGATCCCTTGGGAAGAACTCATGTCTGCTTGAATTTAGGCCCTGAGGGACCTTCTCATTCACCTCCCCAGAATATGGGAGCGAGTGGTGATTGCATTCTAGGGATAACGACCCAAAACGGTTGGAGATGGTGGTTAGCACCGCCTGCTTCTTAATCACTGGTCGTCATTTTCCAGACGACCGGTGTGAGTTGTTCACTTGGAGGGCTTTTCGAGCAGCCTCCAGAGTTGGAATGGTACTGTGTTGACGGAACTCCTTTACCAGCTCATTTGATACCCAACGTTGAAGACGCTGAGTAGGTGATGTCATCCTTAGTGCGGACGATGATCCAACAAGAGTAGCAATAGTGACATTCGCAGCAGAGGTTTTCACAGCAGACATATTCATGGGTGTGAACTTAAGAGAAGCCATTTTAGAAATGCAGAAGATCTTGGAAAAGAGTGCCTGTTTGATATAACAGACATAATCAAGATAAGTCCATCCACTACATCTTTTGGATAAACACATATGTTATTGATTTTGTTGTTGGCCCTCTCATTGAGTTCTATACAGGGGCCTAACAAGTAGGTAAACTATCATTTTAACTTGTTTATGGATTCACGTCGGGTTCACCACTTTTTGTTTCCCGCTGGAATTGGGGATGATCTCATTGATTTAAGATTCAAACATTTCTAGCGGTTTCTAACGGGTTTGTTCGTAGAACCAAAAACATCAAATGATTCCATATCTATTTGAACCTCCTTTCCAAATGTAGGTTCTCATTAGTTATGGACTGATGAGGCTTAGGAATTTTCATTGGTCGAGAGGATGGAAGGTCGGACTCATCACACCTTTTGAGGGGAATTATTTTCTACTCCAGGACTCTCTTTATAGATTTAAGTTATGTTCGTGAATCCTTATTACATTACCAAGTATAAAATGAGATTTCCTTTAGATCTGACAATGAATGATTGATATGTAGGAAATTTAGAGAATCTTTATATGTATTTGAGGTTCTTCATCGATAGAGAATCATCTGTATTTGTTAGAGATTCTTAGTCAATGGAATCATTTGAAACATAAAAGTCTATTGGTCATTATGATGACCATACTGGTTTTAAAGCCACTCAGTGGGGCACTTGAAGTTTATTGTCATTCAGAAGGACATGGATTATTTCAAAGTTGGATCATACCTGTAGATGGGCTACCTACGTATCCTTTGTTTTGGAAAAGGAATCAGAACCCATGTAGTTCGAGTAAGGGAGTATGATGTTTATGCATGATTGATGGCTCAAAGAGAGATTTCATAATTACTTTTACACTCTAAGATCACGTGAGTCATGATCGGTGTGAGAAACAAGAGGTATTGGTGAAACCAGACAATTGATCCATGAAATATGCAATGATGTGGGGCGTATGTGTGTATGACTACCCAAATAGATGAGGATTAAGATTTACTTCAGAGAATAAATCTAGGAACAGGGTCCATAAAGGTATATGTGCTTCATGGATATTTGGATACTCTAATCTTGGGGCTTAATCTTAAGGAAGATGCCTAAGTTAGGAGGGGACTTATGGTTGGGTTTTACTCCTGAGAAGGAAGCCCAGATCAAAAGGAAATTAAGACTGGTTAAGAGAGATTAAGGATGGGGATTACTCTTGAGAAGAAGGCCCTGGTTAAGAGACTTGAAAAATAAAGGGACTTAGGGCTTACTCCTAAGGAGGATGCCCATATTTATAGATTTGAAACTGAGGTTTATTCCTAAAAAGGAATCCAATGTTAAGAAAACTGTGGTTGGGGCTTACTCATGAGGAGGATGCCCATATTTGGGAATTTTAAGACTGGGGCTTACTTCTGAAAAGGAGTCTGGGGTTAAGGAAATTATGACTGGGGCTTACTCATGAGGAGGATTCCCACATTTGGGAATTTTAAGACTGAGGATTACTTTTGAAAAGGAGGCCCAGGTTAAAGAAATTATGACTGGGGCTTACTCCTAAGGAGGATTCCCACATTTGGGAATTTTAAGACTGAGGCTTAATCCTGAAAAGGAGGCATAGGTTAAGGAAAATATGACTGGGGATTACTCTTGAAAAGGAGGCCTAGATTAATGGGGACTTGGGGATTACTACTAAGGAGGATGCCCATATATAGGGTTATCTCATCTTAAAGGATGAGGTTGAATGAATGAAATCTCTAATTTTAGTGACATAAAGATGTGTAAATCACTAGGTTTTGAGAGATGTTTCACAGAATTCCTTTCGGATAAGTAAGTCAATTAAGAAAACATGCAATAAATGGCTTTGAAGAGTGTCTTGAAGACTAAATCTTGAATAAGAGAGGTGGAATGGCATAAGAGGGGTTAAATGGGTAGTAAGGGCACCAAAAAATAGAAGGGCACACAAGTCCTAGCAGGCACGCAGGTACTACGTGGGCACACAAGTCCTGGTCGCGCATGTATACCTGCGCGGAACATGGATACTTGTGCGATTTTCAGCCCTTAGGGTAATAATTGGGAGATCCATGACCAAAGCCTTTAGAATTATCTCGAGATACTTCCAGAAGAGTGGAACACAAGTTTTAATGAGTAGGTAAGGATGCGCTCAAGTGTGTCCATTTCCCTTAAGGGTAAAACACTTAGGTGTGCAAGTGTTAGTGAATTCTAACACTTAGACCTTATTCCTCTTGTTTTGACCTTCAATTCTAGGTAAATAATTACCTTATATGTGTTCGTAAGACCGGAAGAAGAGACTTGGGTGTTCAGAGCTCTATATGCGAATTCTTGAAAAAACTCCTCCCTCAAATGGGGGGCCCACCGGGGGTATTTATAGGCTGGAGAAGACCCCGAGCGGTTTTCAAAGAGGGCGCGAAAGTCACTTGCATGACCATTAGGCGACACGCAAGTGTACCTGCGTGACAGTAAGGGAACTTGTGTGACCTATGGGCTATGTTCTCCTTGTTCATCCCTTTCTCTTTTTTTGATGTTTATTCAAAGTATGGATCTTCTTTGTTTGAGGTATTTTCCCTTTTCATTTCGTTTAGACTCTGTGACAAAAAATGAGCGTCAACATTCAACCTAGAGAATCCCAAGTAGGATTTCTCTGTCATCTATCTGGTTACCAGGATCCCCTGAGAGATGCCTTTTCTTACATGATATTCTAGGGAGTCCCTTATAGGATCTCTCTTATATGTACCGTTTTCTAGGATCCCTATTGTATGACTCCTTTGTTGTTTATCTTTTGAGGAACCCATGTAGGATTCCCCCCTTGCATTTTTATCTAAGGATATCATGTAGGATGACTTCAGTCATGTTACATGGAGGATCCTGAGTAGGATGCCTCTCAGTGTTATGATTCTTATGCTTTTTAAGGGGCTCGCTTGTGGTAGATCATTCAAACATTGGTACCTTCCAGGATTCATTGTCTGGTGTAGCACGTTGGAGTCTTTAAAAATGACACCTTTGGTTTGATGGGTGATCATTGTATCCTGACCCTTGATATGGGAATGAGCATTGGGAAATTATCTATTTAGTAGGTTAGACATGACTTGGGCATGGTCAGTCACTTAGTAGGTCATGTGAACCACTTTTCTTTAAGTGATGGGAGACATGTTATGTTGTCATTTGTAAGTGTTGTGTTGATGATGTGATTTTGAGCCAGTTCATTAATTAGATATCTGGTACTAGGATTTTTAGGGTGGATAACCTATGAATAGTACCTATAATTTGTTGTTTGTTCTTGTAAACTCATATAAGTATATGTTTACATACACAGTACTCGTCGAGTGTTAAATGTTAAATAAGATTCGTCCAGTTCTGTTAAATCATTGAGCTTCGAGCTCCTATGTCTATTCTTGGTTATCTCTAGAGTAGAGTGACCTGAAATTTTTTGAACTATGTTCATTCCACTGCTCAGGAGGAATTTCAATGACATGGGTATTTTGACATGCTGGTAAGTTTAATTTTCATCTTTCATTCCAAGGGATATGATGAAGTGATAGTGGTTTGTGGAACAACACTCATGTGTTTAAGTTGGTTTTGAACTAGCAAATTTGAGAGTGGTTGTTCCTTCTTCTTAATGTTTAAGACACTCCTAGGTGGGGAGAATCATGTATTTTTTATTTAAATGTTTTTTTCTATGTAGAAAGATCACAATCAAGGACCATTCAGAGACGGTTGTTTCTACTTAAATTTCTTTGAGACTTGTGAGTCCTAATTCAGGTTGTTGCATTTTAGCTCTATGTGCAACCCTTTTGAAGCACCAATGATCATGAATAGACCTCATTGGTTAAGAACAAGATATCAAAAAAATTACATGGGATAAAGGCATTATTTTCAGTTAAATGATGATGTGTCGACAAGTGAAGTCGAGTTTCTTTCAGGTGGTCGACCAGTATTTATTCAACTATCGTTTTCTAGCAGTCCTTGAAATCCTTTTAGTGGGATCTTTATTAAGAGATGAGGATGTATATAACACACAAAGAATTTAAAAATAGATTTAATATATAATTCATGAAACATTGATTCTCTACAAAAAACACTTTATTATAACCTAACTAATAAACATAATTTTTCCACTTTTTTAATTTGAATTTTGAAAAATTGACATACACGGTTGCGTTCTGTAAGATATTTAGAGTCTGATAAAACAAACATGATATTTTGATGAATAGTAACTTCCCTTATGAATAGTAACATACCATTATGAATAGTACTAAATATTATATTGGCCCAAAAAAATAGAAACTTAACCCATGAGTGTATAAATAAAATTTAGACATCTTATAATTGAAAAAACCATCATAATATAAGTATTGGTAATTTTTTATGTCGTAAATATTTTAATTAAAATTTTATGATTAATTTAATTATTTATAAAAGAAAATTATTTACATAAAATTTAATTTTAAATTATTAATTTATTTTCTTATGGTTTTAAGATAATTTTACGGGACCTTGATTAATTTCACAAGGTGTAATAAAAAAGGTTATAGTTTTGAAGTTGTTTTTTTAATAAATTATGATTTTATTTAAAAATTAAATTAAAAATATTAAAAACAACTATTTTCAAAGAAAGGATTTAATTTTTGAATTATTGACACTGAAATTTTTTTGGAGTGAATTTTTGGTATTATTCTGAAATACTTTAATTTTTTATGAATTGTAAAAATACACTTTTGTGTTTTCGGTATGTTTAATGACATCATAATGATGTAGTAATTAATATAAAATTCTGGTAGTATTTTTTACAGTAAAATAAGATATGAGGTGTTCCAAGTTCCTAATACCATTGGAAAATATCACGGGCAAGACCATGGTTTTTCAATAACCACTAATGAGGTGTCCCTTTAAATTAAGAAAAAACACCCTCTCATTAACTATAAAGTCCCACTCATTCCTTCATTTTCATTCATTTAGAATTCATCATACTTGAAGATCTTTTATTTTTACCTCCCTTTTATTCCTCCTATAGTTTCTTAAATCCCCCAATATCCCAACCATCATTTTTAGGAGATACTCTACAATGTAAGAGAATTTTAAACTTCTCTTTTCCATTCAAGTTCTCTTTTATGTGGTACGCATTTCAAGATTTTATACCATGTTCTTATATCCATATTATTATTTACCTATACTATTTTATGAGTCTTTATTAATGGTTTACCCCTATCCCCTCTCTTTTTTAATGTTTTTTAAAATCATGTTTCTTTTTTGTTATGCTGCAGCATTTTCATCTCAAAATCTCTCCTTTCTTCAAGCACCCCTTTTATGTTATTATCTTATAATATAAAGTATATTATGTTGGGATATGTAATTAAATATCCCCCTAATTGTATATATTATGTAATAATAATGAGATACCCTTTTCTCACATCAAAATATTTTATGAAATTTTAAGCGATGTTGTTAGGCTACTAAATTTTCCTAAGCAATTTCTCAACATTTATTTTATTTTGATTTCATTTATTTTTTTTCTTTCCTCACCTCCATTAATCCAAAAATTATGATAAATATATTACCTTAAATTTAATGTAATGCTTTTGTGATAGTGTAATAATTCATCATCATCTCTCCTTTCCCCCTCTTTTATAGTAGAAATGAAAACACCATCCGAGATGTCTTAATTTATCACATTTAAGGATGACGGGCTTTCAATTTCAATTACCTTCTTCAATTCCGTACATGAAACCATTATTATGGTTGAAACAGAATATAATTTATGTATTATTTCTCATCTATTTTTCTGCAATCTTTTTTTACACATGGTTTTGATTTATAAAGCAAAATGAGTTTGTGGTGTTTAAAAACCACCAATTTACCCAAACGGTTATCATTAAATAATTTTTATAATGATTCATCTTCACTACAAGTAACCAAATGAAATTTGAAACCATTTAACCCTATTTATGTTAAATAATAATAAATAATTTCAATTTTGGACAACAATCCTCATTTTACATGATTCTCTGTTCATGTATATAAGTATACCGATCACGAAACAAACAAACCTGAACAATGAAATTGAACCTCTTAACCCATCAAAAAGGTCACAAATAGACTTAATAAGGTTATAATAAATAAATTACATGTATAAGAGGTTTTTTAAATATTAATTAATGAATTTAATTTTTCTATCCTGGACACTAAGACCACTTAAAGAACACCATCAGACTTAATGTAAGGGTTTCTTCATCTCACTTTAATTTTTGTGAGATATTCTGTCTTCACCACTATTACATGTGTATGGTGTATGTATACTACCCATTGATGTATCATATCATGAATATATTTATTTTAATGAAACTAAATTTATCATATGATGATTATTAATTTTGGGTCATCCAATTCAATTGGTTACAAAGTTGTAAGTGTTTTTTACCCGAACATCCATTTTCATTTGGGTTCCTTTTATTTTCTATTTAACTTAATGAAGTTCTTATGTATTATTATTTTCAATTCATTAATTATGAGTGTGTGATATATATATGTTTACCAACCCTAATTCTACATTATTTTATGGGTAGTCACTTGTTTTAAAAGTGAACTTTCAAATTTTTTTCTGAAATACAAGCTCATTTCAAGGGAATTTCTCACAATCTTACATATTTTCAAGTGCAATATATAATATTTTTTTAGCAATAATTATGTTTCTAAAATAAATAATTTTATTATTATAATACTATATTACTTAAATTATGGTTTTATACAAATACCTTTCCAAAATAACTCTTCTTTTCAAAGTAAAAGAGTATTAATCTCAAAAATTACTCGATGATTTTATAAGAGTATCTTCATCTATTTCAAAACTCTTACTGATTCTTATGTATGATATCACCTACTATATTTAATTGAATGATTTATGACTAGTCTGATTGTATATGTTCTATCCTAAAACCACTCGCCACTTTACTTTAAATGGTTAGTGTTTAAGCTTAATGTTTGGGGAGAGTTATTTATATTTCATATGTTAGTTTCAATATAAATGTATATGTTGTTTATCTTTATCCCCACTCATATGAGGAATTCATTCGACATATTATGTAATGTGTGGGCCCACTATATCCCCTCGATGCATTTATAGTTCTCATGAGATAGATAGAATTGGACTTAGGTGAGGCCTTTCCCATTTTAAGATATGGTTTTGGCAGAGGCCTTAATCATTTTTAGACGTCCTGGCCAAGGCCATGATGGTATGTTTTAGAATGTATGTCATATTAATTTCCCTTATTATTAATCTGTAAATTAATATTTCATGTGGTTATTCGACTAGTAGAATACCCATGATTATATTTTGTTATGGAAATATTTACACAACTCATATTTTTTCCATAATGTGTTCAAGTTTATTTTTAAAGGCAAGAGTTTTTATTTATTCACAATGAATAATTTTTATGTTTATGTATTCTTTATCATTATTCCTTACCCTTACTGAGCATTTTATCTCACCCCTTTCTTATGTTTCATTTTCTCAGGACATGAAGAAGTTTATTATCACTGATCTGTAGGGATAAACATAGAGTTGTTGATGTTCCCAATAACTTATATATTGTATTTCATTTAAAGTTATAATTTAGAACCTATATATGTATCTGGTATTACAAAACTACTAAACTACTCTATTCTTTGGGATTTTATTCCTTGTAATAAAGAAAATGTATTAAGATAATTCACAACCTCCAAGTTGTTAGTGCTAGGGCATTACAGTTTGTATCAGAGGAAGTTTAGTAGAAAACAAAAAAACTAGATTCAGAAAATGTAGATATGGGGAAAATCACCTAAGATAATCTATGAGGATAAAAATAATAGAATATGTGGATATTTCTATAAAATACAACTCTATCTAGATAATACAAGTGGGTGTGGTTCTGTGACAAATGTACCTACGAGTGAAAACTTTAACAATGAGTTTTGGGATTCACTAGGGGTATCCTAGTACACAAAAAATGACATTACTACACACCTAGTTTGACACTCTCAGGGGATATTCTTAGGATAATTCAAATTTTCTTTACCCACCATTATGAAGGATTTTTTCCCCCAAAGTAACCAAAGTATACGGTTCTAGGGTTTACGTTGTAAAAAATATATGCTAGGTGTTATACCATGTTTAGATTTATAGAGTTAAAAAGTTTATAACTAATATATAATATTGAATTGATTATAATGGACACCTAGAAGAAGGAATGAGAACTTCACTAATGCACGTGATGTGAATAGTAAAAAGGATCATATATCTAATGGTCTTAAGATATTATTTCAGAGGAATGTTTTCTCCTAAGTATCCTCATCATATGAAGATATACAGTCATGTGATGACAAGATATATAAAGACTTATATGAGTCCTATGGCTTTGAGAGGAAGTAAAATAAGAAGAGGATGGTAGATAAAAACCTGGATAAAGGAAAGAAGGGAAAGATTTATTTTCCCACATGTGATAAGTATATAAGGAAACACCATGGTATATGCTTAAAAAGAAAAGGATTTTGCTTAAAGTGTGGAGAAAAAGGCCACTAATCTCATATTTGAAAGACAGGGAAATAATTTATCTATATTCAATGTTTCAACTATATGTATATAGAGCACTACATAAATGAATGTCCCAAGTTTCATGGAAATATAGCTCTTAAAAATAAATGGGGTCAAGGTCAAGATTATGATGTTACTATGGTTAAAGTAAAATAAATAATGTATTTATGTTTTTGGATTCAATAACAATTTTATGGTATTCTAATTATTTTAATTATGAGATATATAAGGATTGTACTACAATACTATTTCGTTAAGGATTTGAGGTCATTTGATGAATGTTACAAAGTAATAGTGATTAAGTATAAAGTTAAACTTCATAGAAAAAACATGATTTATGGAAGGAAAAAACTTAATATATATCTGATGTTAAGAGAATGATTAAGAAATGATTGATTCAGATAAGTACTGAATACATTGCTACAAATTATTGACTTGTCAAGAAGTGATCTATACTATCATCGATAAAGTTTACAAGACATTTGGATCTAAGTAATATATCCAATAACATGTATCATACTTATGGAATACAGAAGAATGCATGCTTCTAATATGGTTTTTACAGTAATTCAAGTTATAATGATATTTCAATAGGATACATGATGAAGTTATTCACATGTTTGGAATGTGAAAATTTTGAGATGATTCATGTTGATTAAGGGTTAATGATAAGTTAATAATTGAAATTTTGAGACCTTCATTATAATATTTTGAATCATTATTTTTGTAATTTTAACCATTTATGAAATGGTGTGAGTTGGTCATTCTATGATCTTTTAGATGTTAATGTATTTCTTTTCCATATGGCATAACTTGTGATAGGTGATGAGGTAAAGATACTTCAAGGTGAAATAAATAGATTAGTTTGAAAAAAGAAATTTATTTTTATACTCTTATAGAGTGGAATAATTCATAAAATCAAAGAAAATTGTTTTAAATAATATATTTCCCTTTTATAATAGTATTTGATAATGTCAATGAATTTTTTATATAGTAGTTTATAGTTTTTTAGTAATCGGCTTTCATATGAACATGGTATCTATCATGTTGCATCAGAGCTTCATAGTTCAATTTGTATTCTATGTCTAGGTTTTTAATTCCAACTAATTTCACCCCATTTGAAACCATATTTTTTTTGGTGACCACCTCATTTCCCTTAACCATTTTTAGGATGATGTTTTATTAACCCTATTTTCTATATGGGTTTCCCACAAGGGAATTTTGAAGCACCAACCTTTAACTTTCGTATTTATTTTTGAATTACAAGGATGCAATTCTGTTGAGAAAGTAATAATGTAACACCCCCTAATAATTTACAAATATATATAATATAAAATGAATGAAACATTGATTCTCTAAAAAATAACATTTTTTTATAACCTAACCAATAAACATAAGTTTTCCACTTATGTAATTTGAATTTCCAAAAACTAACATACACTATTGTATTAAGAAATTTATTTAGAGTCTGATAAGACAAACATAATTTTTGATGAATAATAACATTCCCTTATAAATAGTAATGAAAAGTAAATTGGCCAAAAAAATAGAAACTTTACCCATGAGTTTATTAATACAATTTAGACATATTATAAGTGAAAAATAACCATAATATTAATATTGGTATTTCTGTATGTCCTAAATATTTTAATTACCATTTTATGATTAATTTAATAATTTCAAATGGTAATGTATATTTTATAAAATTAAATCATAAATTATTACTTTATTTTCATATGTTAGTAAGGTAATTTTATGGGACCTTGATTAATTTCTCAAGGTGTTATAAAAAGAATTATAGTATTAAAGTTGTTTTTTTGGAATAAATTATGATTTTACTTAAAAAAATAAAAATATTTAGAAAATTAATTTCAGAAAATGGATTTAATTTTTTAATTCTACACATCAAAAATGGTTGGGGCTAATATTTGGGAATTTTCTAAAAATACTTGGTTTTTAGTGAATTGTAATAATATAGTTTTGCGTTTTCAGTATGTTTAATGACATCATAATGAAGTAATAATTAATATAAAATTCTGGTATACTTTTGTACAGTAAAATATTATATGAGGTGTCCTAAGTGGATAATACCATGTTAAAATACCATGGTAAATCCCATCGTTTTACAAAAACCACTAATGAGGTGTCCTTTTAAATAAATTAAAAAACTCATTCTCATTTACTATAAATACCCACTAATTATTTAATTTTAATTCATTTAAAATTCATTATCCTTGAATATGTTGTATTTTTATCTCCTTAGAAGTCCTCCCAATGTTTTTCAAATCCCCCAAGGTCCCAAACTTCATGTTTTAGGAGTTACTCTATAAGGTAATAGAATTCTTAACTTATCTTTTCCATTCAAGTTCTCTTTTATGTGTTATGTATTTCAAGTTTTCATACCATGTTCTTATATCCATATTAATATATACCTATACTATATTATGAGCCTTTTATGAATGGGTGACTTTTTCCCCTCTCTTTTTAATGTTTTCTAAAACCATGCTACATAGCCGTTATGCAAAGGAATTTTCAACTCAAAATATATCTCTTTTTAAGCATTCTTACTATGTTATTATATTTTAATATAAATTGGATTTTGTTGGGATATTTCATTAAATATCCTAATTACATTAAATATTATTTAATAATTACAAGATACCCTTTTTCACTAATCAAAATATTTTATGAAATTTTAAGCGGTGAAGTTCGGCTGCCAAATTTTCATAAGGGATTTCCCAACTTTTATTTCATTTTCAGTTCCAATAATTTTGTTATTTCCTCACCTACTTTAATTAAAACATTATGATAACTATATTACCTTACGTGTACTATAATAATTTTTTTATAATGGAATAATTCATCATTATATATCATTTCCCCTTCTTTTATACTAGAAATGAAAACACCATCCAAGATGTGTTAATTTATCACATTCAAGGACAACGAGTTTTCAATTTCTATTACCATCTTAAATTATTGTCATGAAACCATTATTATGGTTAAAACATATTATAATATATTTATTATTTATCATCTATTGTTCTGCAATATTTTTGTACACATGGTTTTGATTTATAACGAAAAATGAGTTTGTGGTGTTCAAAAACTGCCAATTAACCCAAATGGTTATCTTTAAATAACTTATATAATGATTCACACTCACTACAAGTAACCAATTGAAATTTACAACCATTTAACTTTATGGATGTTCACTAATAACATATATCTTCAATTATATACAACAATACTCTTTTTAAATGATTCTACATTCATGTCTACAAGTATACTGATAACAAAATAAACAGATCTGAACAATGAAATTTGACCTCTTAACCCATCAAAAAGGACATGAATGAACTTAATCTGGTTATAATAAATAAATTAAATGAATACAAGTTTATTTAAATATTAATTATTAAATTTAATTTGGTTATCCAGGACACTAAGACCAAGTGAAGAACACCATCAGACTTAAGGTAAGGGTTTCTTCATCTCACTTCCATTGTTGTGAGATATTCTGTATTCACTACTATTAATTGTGTAAGGTTCATGTATACTAAACATTTATGTATCATATCATTAATAAAATTATTTTCATGATATTAAATTTACCATTTTATTATTATTAATTTTGATTCATCCAATTCAATTGGTTATAAAGTTGTAAGTGTTTTCTACTCGAACCTCCATTTTCATCCAGGTTACTTTTATTGTCTACTTACCTCAATGAAGTTATTATATTTTATTATGTACTCCTAATAAATTATCCATGATATATATATATATATATTCACCATCCACAATTCTACATTATTTTATGGGTAGTCACACATTTTAAGGGGGAACTTTCAAAAATCTTTCCGAAATACAAGCCAGTTTCAAAAGAATTTCTTGATTTCTTATCTATTTTAAAGGGAACAACATAATATATTTTTAGAAACAATTATATTTCTAAAATAACTAATTTTATTATAAAAATACTATATTACTTAAATTCTGGTTTTATATAAATTCATTTTCCAATGAACTCTTCTTTTCAAAATAAAATAGTATTTATCTCAAGAATTACTTGATGATTTTATTAGAGTATCTTCATCTATTTAAACACTATTATTGATTATTATGTATGATATAATCTACCATATTTAATTTAATGGTTTATTACTATTTTGATTGTGGATGTGCTATACTAAAACCATTTATCAATTTACTCTAAATGGTCAGTGTTTAAGCTTAATGTTCAGGAAATGTTATTTACATTTAATAAATTATTTTAAATATGAATGTATATGTGGTTTATGTTTAGAACCACTCATATGAATAATCAATTAGACATATTATGTGATGGGTGGGGGCCTCTATATCCCCTCGATGAATTGGTGGGTCTAATGAGACAAATAAATGTGGACTTGGTTGTGACCTTTCCCAATTTGAGAGATGGTTTTGACCAAGGCCTTAATCAATTTTAGACATCTTGGTCAAGGCCTTGATGGTATGTTTTAGAATGTTCAGTATATGTATTTCCCTCATTGTGAATCTAAAAATTCATAGTTCTTGTGGTTATTTGACTAGTAGAATATACATGATTATTCTTTTTTATGGAAATAATTTCACAACTCATATTCGTTCCATAATGTGTTCAAGTTTATTTTTAAAGAAATGTATTTTTAGTTATTCACAATTCCTAATGTTTATGTTTATGTTATCTTATGATTTATTTCATACACTTACTGAGGCTTTGAGCCCACCCCTTTCTTATATATCATATTCTCAAGACATGAAGATTATTATTATGACTGACCATCATGGATAATCTTAGAGTTGTGAATGTTCACAATTAAACTTATATGTTGTATTTCTTTTCAAGATGTAATGTAGAACCTATGAATGTATCTAGTTTTTCAAAACTACTAAATTAATCTCTTCATTGGGATTTTAATCCTTGTAATCATGCTAATGTACTAAAATAATGTACTGACTCTGTGTTTCTGGGGTCAGGTCATTTCAATTTCCCCCCTCTTGCCATTGTCCTGGATGCACTAATAGAGTGTTGGTTTTACATCATGCTAAAGTTGAAGGTTGTTGTCCTGGTTCATGATATCAATTTGTGTTGTCCACTGGATGTGTTGTTTTAAATGATGCTTGGGTAATCTTGAATGATACATGGGTTTCAGTGTAGGAACACCTTGTACAGACTCCGGGATACCTTCCATTTTCTTCAACCTGACCGCCAGATGGATGCCGCTCTGGGTTTAGTAAATGTTCTTATGTGGATATTCGGGATTATACCAAAGTATCACTTGTAATGGGGATTATGGACCACCTTGGTGAGTTCCTAAGACTCTGGGTTGGTGAATCTGAGGTTATCTCGTACTTATTTTGAATGAGTGGGATCGTTCTGGACGTATGGTTATGAGGGAGAATGCATTTTTTTCTGTTGTAATACATCAACATTCTCAGCTGAGAGATTCATAGATAAGTCATCTAGTAATGGTTTGACTCTTTATCCATCTTGTTCTTTTTGTTTGGTCTCATTACACCGGTTTAAATACTCTGCATGTTTAAGGTGGGTATGGTGTTAATGTCTACAATTTCTTTTGTGGAAATAGTGTGTGACCTTTTTAATGAGGTCAATCAGGTTCAATCATTCTTTGTAGTGAGTTCGCTATTATGACCATAGTTATGCTCAGGTTTTCCTAGTTAAAAAAATCATGTTGGAAGTGTTGTTAGAATTATCAGAGGCATTGTTGGTGAAGTTTTTCAATGGGGGAGGAGTTGTTGTAATGATGTTGTTTACATTATTCAAAACAGACTCACAAAGGTTACACTCTTCCTACCAATCAAGGAAACCTTCTATGGTGATGATCTTGGAAGGTTATACATCCCAACGATTATATGACTTTAAGAGGTTTCATATTCTATCATTTCAGATAGGGATGCCTTGTTTACTTCTAGTTTCTAGAAAGAGCTATAGAGGGTGCTTGGTACACATGTGCTTCAGAGCATAGCTTACCACCGCAAAATTGATATCCAATCATAGCGCACCATTTAGGTGTCAGAGGACATGCTTTTGGCAGGCATCTTGAATTTTAGGGGTTCTTGGGAGAGACACATACCGTTGGATGAGTTCATCTATAATGATAACTTTCAGGATACTTTTCAGATGGCACATTATTAGGCTTTTTATGGTAGACCATATCAATTACCCCATGTTTTGGCTAAAGATGGGAGAGGCTGATATGTTGTGGCATCAACTTGTTCAGGATACCACTAAGAAGGTTTAGTTGATTCATAAGTGGATGGATACTGAGCACTCTCATCAGAAATATTATGTTTATCACCACAGATGAACTCTATAATTTGAGGTTAGAGATTAGGTTTTCTTGTGTGTTTCACCAAGGTTAGGACAAAAGAAGATCTGAGGATAGGGTAACCATTCTCCAAGATACGTTAGGCCATTCGAGATTTTTGAGAGAGTCAGGCCAGTTTCATATCAGTTTCAGTTACCTTAGAGGTGTCGGGCTACTCACAATGTCTACACATTTCTCAGTTGTGACGTTACTTCTCATAATCATCTCATGATTTTTAGTCTAATAAGGTTGAGTTACAGGTATATGTGTCCATTGAGGATACAAATTGTGGACCGTAGTAGGAAGGTTCTCCATGGTCGGTTTATTCCATTATTACAGGTGCTATTGATGTAAGACCGAGTTCAAAATGAGACATGGGAGAGGGAGACCATTGTAAGATGGTAGTGGCCTGATTTTTTCTAAGATATTTCGTCATCACCCTTGGAATGGAAATATAGCGACATTTTTTTAATGGGGAGAATATTGTAAGAATCTTGTTCCCTTTTCAGTTATCTAACAATGCAAAGAACTACCTCCCATTGTGTGTTTATTGGGGATTCCATAAAATTACTTGCTTTTCTAACCATAAAAGTATTATCGGGTTAAGTCATTATTAAATAGTTGAGCTTCCTAACTTGTCGTCTATATCAATTGGGTGATGAAAACAAATCACAGTCATAATTAATTGATTTTTCTCTAGGTTCGAGCAGTGATTCAACCAATGAAAGAACCCGGTTTTTATTATATGGTGAAGATCTTTTCATTTATGGTTTCTTTTGAGAATGAGTAGGACAATAGGTCAAGTACTGACATAAAACCTATTACAGATAATGTTTTGTCACACCCCGACCTCTGTAATTTCTTAATTTTATTATTTTCTTGACTTCAGATAATTTTTTTGGGGGTTCGGAGGAGTCCCTATTTGGATTTTTGGGTTTTGTTGAGAAAAATACATGTTTTGGTTTGGCAGCATCTGGCACACATGAAGCATGCGGTTGGGAGACAGTGTGGCTATGGTCTAGTCACTGCACGTCTGCCTGGTTTGTAGGTAGAATTAAAAAGTTTAGTGAATAATAAAATAGAGTTAAAATGGGTGTTAAAATAAAATAAGAGAGTAATATAAAATTAAAGGTATTGATAATAATTACAATGGGAAAGTTATTATTATTGTTACCGATGTTAATATAAATAATAATATTAATAAAAAATTTGTGTTATCATTATTAATGTAATAATGGAATGACTATTTATTTTTATCATTATATCATTATTATAATTATTATGTTTGTTAAAACTATAAGTATTTTTATCTTCATATTATTATTTTTATCATTATTATTATTATTTTTATCGTTATATTATTATCAATATTATTATTTCTATTATTATTATTAGGTTATTAGTTTTTTTTATAATTGTTTATTTTTCTTTTTCTTTTTGGATAGGGTTCCATTACCTCCCCCTCTTCCTCCCACGATCTCTCTCTCACTTTTACCCCTCTCGCCCTCGGGGCACGACCCATCCCGACGCACCACTATCGCAAGCCAAATCTGGGATTTTTATATAAATGGGGGTTTTTAATTTTTTTATCTAAAAGGGTTAGGGTTACATATATTTATAAAAATGAGCCTCAAGATGTGTGAATGACGTTCACGCATCTTAGGCGCAGAGAGATGCGTGAACGGGGTTCACGCATCATACGCAGTCGGGATAAAAGATGCATGAAGCCCGTTCACGCATCTACCCTCACCAGGAAGTGTGAAAAGGGTTCACGCAGCCTTTATAAACTTTATGAAGGATGTTTGAACCCCGGTCACGCATCCTACAAGAAGTTTTATTTTTTTTTATTTTTTTGTATTTATAAAATTTTTATTTTTATTTTGTTCTGTTTTGTTTATATATATATATAACAAAAAATTTCTGTAGAATTTATCTTCTATTTAATATCCAACATTACTGCCATTACATCAGTCTAGATTCTGACAGACACCCTCACCCATTGCTCTCTTTTAGAAGAGGGCTAGCCCCAGAAATACTTCTACATTTTGGATGTGGGATTCAGGTTCTCTCTTTCCTGCGCAGCACATTCTACATTTCTGATGTGGGATTCTGTTTCAAGTACGTGACTTTGAAAGACTATAAAATATAAACTATAAGACCAATATTAATGAAACATAAAACATGTATTAAGCATATAAGATATTGTTTAAAATAAAAAGAATTTCATAAAAAGTATTGATGAATAATAATTTATAAGCTTTCAAAGCCACCAACTTGAAACTTAAAAATGTTTCAATTAAGTGTCTTTGAAAGACTATAAAATAAACACTATAAGACCAATATGAATTAAACATTAAACATGGATTTAACATATAAAAAATAGTTGAAAATAAAAATAATTTTGAAAAAAATGTTGATGAAAAATAATTTATAAGCTTTCAAAACCACCAACTTGAAACTTAAAAACGTTTCAAGTACCTGGCTTTGAAAACCTATAAAATAAAAACTATAAGACCAATATAAATGAAAATTAAAACATGGATTAAATATATAAGACATAGTTAATGATTAATTTTTTAATTAGTAATATAATTATTAATAAGTAAATAATTAATATAATTATTAATTAGTTAATAATTAATATAATTATTAATTATTAATTATTTATTATTTATTATTATTTACTAATATAAAATAATTAATTTTTTAATAAGTAATATAATTATATAATAATTAATTCTTTAATTAGTAATATAATTATTAATTTATAATTAATTAGTATATTAGAAATATAACTATTAATTATAATTATTCGTTATAATTATTAATTATTAATTATTAATTATTAATTATACAGTAATTAATTAGTTAATTTGTAATATAAATATTAATTATAACTGTTAATTATTTATTATATAATAATTAATTAGCTATTTTGTAATATAATTACTAATTATAAAATAAATAATTAATTAATTTGTAATATAATTAATAATTATAATTATTTATTATCATTATTCATTATAATTATTAGTTATTGATTATTAATTATTAATTATATAATAATTAATTAGTTAATTACTAATATAAGTATTAATTATACAATAATTAATTAATAATAAAATTATAAATTATAATTTTTAATTATAATTATTTATTATTAATTATATACTAATTAATTAGTTAATTAGTAATATAATTATTAATTTTAATTAATAATATAATTAGTTAATTAGTAATATAATTATTAATTATAATTAATAATATAATTATATATTATTATTTGTAATTATTAATTATATAATAATTAATTATTTTATTAGTAATATAATTATTCATTATAATTTTTCATTATAATTATTGATTATAATTTTTGATTTTTAATTGTTAATTGTTAATTATATAATAATTAATTTTTTAATTAGTTATATAATTATTAATTATATAATAAATAATTAGTTAATTAGTAATGTAATTATTAATATAATAATTAATTATAATTAGTAATTATTAATTATATAATAATTATATTACTAATTAACTAATTAATTATTATATAATTAATTATTAATAAGTAATAAATAATAATTGTAATGACTAATTATAATTATTTATTATATTAATAATTTAATAATTAACTAATGAATTATTATATAATTAATTATTATATTACGTACTAA
Source organism: Viscum album (assembly GCA_963277665.1). Lineage (NCBI taxonomy): Eukaryota > Viridiplantae > Streptophyta > Magnoliopsida > Santalales > Viscaceae > Viscum > Viscum album. The sequence goes on from OY728162.1 coordinate 1,307,552,950, forward strand.
ATTCTTAATTACTGTATAATTATTAATTATATTACTAATTAAGTAATTAATTATTATATAATTAATAATTATATTAGAAATTAACTAATTAATTATTATAAAATTAATAATGATATTACTAATTAACTAATTATTAACTAATTAATAATTATATTACTAATTAACTAATTAATCATTAACTATTTCTTATATGTTTAATCAATGTTTTAATTTTCATTTATATTGGTCTTATAGTTTTTATTTAATAGGTTTTCAAAGCCTTATACTTGAGACGTTTTTAAGTTTCTCGTTGGTGGTTTTGAAACCTTATAAATTATTTTTCATCAAAATTTTTTACGAAATTCATTTTATTTCCAACTATTTCTTATATGTTTAATCAATGTTTTAAGTTTCATTAATATTGGTCTTGTAGTTTTTATTTTATAGTCTTTCAAAGACACATATTTGAAACATTTTTAAGTTTCATGTTGGGGACTTTGAAAGCTTATAAATTATTATTCATTAACATTTTTTACGAAATTCTTTTTATTTTCAACAAATTATTAAAAGTTTAATCCATTTTTCAAGTTTCATTTATACTGGTCTTATAGTTTGTATTTTATAGTCTTTCAAAGTCACGTACTAGAAACAGAATCCCACATTGGAAATGCAGAATGCTCTGCGCACGAAAAAGAGAACCTGAATCCAACATTGAAAATACACAAGGATTTCCCAGGCTAGCCCTCTTATAAAAGAGATCCCTGGGTGAGAGTGTCGGTCAGAATCCAGACTGATGTAACGGCAGAAGTGATGGATATTAAATAGCAGAAAAATTATACTGAAAATTTATGTTTTATTATTTTATTTATATATATATAAACAAAACAAAACAAAAAATAAAAATAAATATTTGAAATATAAAAAAAAATAAAAATTAAAACTTTTTGTAGGATGCATGAAAGGGGTTCATGCATCCTTCTTAAAGTTTACAATGGATGTGTGAACCCCATTCACGCTTCCCGATGAGGGTAAATGCGTGAACGGGCTTCACACATCTTTTATCCAGACTGCGTAGGATGCGTGAACCTCGTTCATGCATCTCTCCGCGCCTAAGATGCGTGAACTTCATTCACACATCTTGAGACCCATCTTTTATAAATATCAGTAACCCTACACCTTTTAGATTATATTTTTTTAAAAAACCCATTTATATAAAAAAAACCCACCAAATCTCCTCTACAGGTGCTGCCTACCCCCTCTCTGGCCAGCACATCCCCCTGACCTACACTGCTCCCCCTTCTTTAGCTTAACCTAACTGTGATGCACCTACAGTTGCGCTCCACCTACTTTATACGCCCCTCACCGATGCCTGTTCCCACACACACCACATGACCTGTGACCCCCTTCTCCTGAGACCTGTGGCTCCACCTACCAGCCATCATCGGTGACTTGCTATGATGGCTCTCCCATTTGCGCACACCCCGACCACCACGCACCCCCAACCCACCATGCACGTCGCCGGCACACCCACTTCTGGACATTCCTTTTGTCAGCCCAACTCCCAGCAGGCACAACCTCCCTCTCTAGCACCGAACTCTTCCAATCGGGGTGCCAATATATCTTCGAAACCCTTCCTGCCCGCGTGACCCCCTGTAGGAAACTTCTTCATCTTCCTGCAGCACCTCTCTGGCTATCCTAGGTATGATGACCAGTCCTGTCACCCCCCATGCCTCCTTTGATCGCACAACTAGCCACGTTCCACCTCTATTGGGTGTGTGTTGGAATGCTGGGTCAAATTAGCTTAAGATTCCACACCAGCCACCAAAGGCGAGTGGTTTGGGTTCATTCCGACCCTCCTATCACTGTGTCATGGTGAGTATGTGATGCTTCTTTGTTTTTGGTTATTTTAAATCAAAATTCATGTTTTTTTATATTCCTTGATGTTTCTATAATGTGTTGGTGAGATAAATATGAGATGATGCAGTCATCTGATCATGGGTACTTGTGCGCAAGTATGAGTTGAGTTGTCTCGTCATGATCGAGATGCGAGTTGAGGTTGGATCCCTTTTCCTATTACATTTAAATTTATGATTTCATTGAATTATTTTTTTCTCACAACCCTTAGTTGTTAATTAGTGATTTAGCATATTTATCATAGTCATTATTTATTATATACGCTGTTTTGGTAAAATTTCTTTGATCATTCGACATGAATTGTTAAATAGTGCACACTTTTTTATTTAAGAATTCACTGGTTTGTTTTTCAAGTGATTGGTATTTTTGTAAAGCATGTTTAGGTCTTAAAATATAAATGTGATGATGAAATTGTTTATTTAATTTCCTCTATTGTATTTCTGAAGTACTCGAGTTTGAAAGTGGAATGTTGCACTTTTGTGTGAAAATAGTTGATTTGAGGAAAATTTTGTAAGGACCATTTGGAACATTTAAAGTTATTTAATTGTGATACGCGTACTAAGTGTTTATTAATAGAAAATTTGGATCTTATTAATTTATTCTGAATTCTAAATTGTGGTTATTTTTCTTTAAATGGGTTTCAAAGTGGACTTTTGGATTACGATTTTTAAAGTGGTGTGTGTATGGTTTCAAAATGAATTTTTGACGTGCAGTTTCTTTTTATTTTATGTTGCATACCATGTATTAGTTAAATCGACCAATAGGATTTCCAAAATGGTTTGTTTTTCCAAAATATATTTCTTGTTTTTCAAATGAATGTGTGACATTTAAATAGTATGGTTGGTATTATCCAGATAGCGTCTAAATTATATGGTTTAAAAAAACGGATTTGTGCATGGTTGATTATAGAATGTTTTTATTTCTAAAAATATTCTAAAGCCTATTTGGAATTTTGAAATGGTATTTGTAAAACCCTATTTAGTTTGGGTTCCATTCTTGTTTGTTGATCCATGATATTGGGGGTATCCTACGTATAGGACCTTCATCGTGTAATGAATGTTATGGAAAGGGAATACCCGTGAGGTGGTCGACGTGGTTCCAGATTGTGTTGTGTGTTTGGTTGTATATATGTGACTTATTTTTTGAATTTCATTTGACACCATTTTTTGAAACATGCATAGGAACCTAGCATAGCAATAAGTTTTTTTGAGAATGATTTCTAGACTAGTTTAGATTACACACTGGCTAGTGTCCCATAGCATGGGGGACATTTTTTCTATTATTTATATGGAATTGGGTCTCTCAGCCAGGTCAGGTAGGGAAACAATCTAGCATTAGGGAGTTATGAAGTCTTTAAGTAGGGTATGCCTTCCTGATGAGTCTCATGTATTTGTACATTTTGGTTTTCCTACGAGTTCCTATGATTTCTTATATTCCTTTGACACTAGTATAGTTAGTATTGTTGCCCTTACTTTATGAAGTTATATCCCTTGTACATAGTTTTTGTGTTTTTTTGTAAAATTGTAATTGTTTGGTTTGCTAAAGATATTTGCAATAAAAATGTTCTCAACGAACAATCACTCTTTCACTTGGCACTTTTATGATAAATGAATGATTCCTTTTTGGTCTCCTTTTCTTTTCTCCTCCTCTTAACCCTTATTTTAAACCTGATGGAAATGGATTATGATTATTCCTTGTTTACCTTACAATGAAAAGTGTAGAAATATATATATATATATATATATATATAGATTTTATTTCAATCCAAAATTCAATGTTTTCTTTATTTAAAGAATGTGCACTAGGAATAGAATTGGTTAGGCCTACCTATTCAGTTTTAATACTCATGCCTATATTGTTTTCTTATTTTCAGTTCTCATTTAGGTTCCAAATCGGGTTTTATCGCCTTTTGCAATGTTCGGTTTCTGTATTAGTGAGTAATCCATGGGGATACATGTATTCTTAATCTTGGATAGGTTAGTCATTTTTTGGTCATTCTTTCATTTCCTGTTGTTTTTTATCTTGAATGTTTCTATTGTATATTTACTGCTTAGTTTATTTTCATTGGGAAAAATTTCCCCCATGTGTACTCTGTTGATGCCTTTGCACTTGTCACCAGCTCAGGAGGATCGAGAACGCCTCTCAGGCCTTACCAAAAATTGGCTCGGGTGATCGGTTCAGGGTTGAACTATGTTGGTTCGTAAAAAATGGTATCAAAGGAGGTTGAAGATTTAGTGGTCCTTTCTTTTCAAAGAACCCATTGTTATTTGGGGATGTCAAGGTAAAAGGAGTTGTATTGTTAGGATTGAAGGTGTAGGAACGAGAAGGACGTTATGAATCCTTGCTCATTCTGAACCTCGTGTTTCCATTTGATGTCCAGTTGGGTGTCTTTTGGTTCTTATGGTTTTTTTGGTATTGGGAAATGAAAAGGGAGTTGGTAAATTAGCCTCCGTGAGTTGTAGGGCCAGGAAATCCATGTGGAGTAGGGTACATTTCCATATATTGCTCTATGTGGTGGTGGTGTGACATGCATATGGCTGCCAACCATCTTTCTGAGTCACCCACCAACACTAATTTTCCCCCTTGTGGATCGTTTGGGTTTTCCTTATTTTTGAAAAATTATTTTAAAAAGATCTGTTTTTGAGTGGTGAAAAGATAATTTTAAAACTATGATGAAATTGTAGTCGCCAATGGAACAATTTGGTTGGGTCATTGGCTTCTTCTCATTGGCTAGAGTGTGCCCCCATGATGAATCAATGTTTTTTCAGGATGTGTTCATGAGTGATCTCCCCAATATAAAACACTCTGGTTCATAACACTATGGTCAATTAGGAGTTTTAGAAGTTAAATCCACCTCTTTGAAGGATGCCCCAGGTAGTCTGTTGGAATAGTGAGCTATGTGGGCTCTGTCTAAGTTGTTTTCTTGTTGATGCGATTCTCTTGGTTGTGACTTCATGTGGAACTAGACGAAGGGGTTCTAGTTAGGGATTAATAGTTCCTAACTACAAGGCAGTAGATGCTTCAATCATCAAAGATATAGCCTTATATCTCGGAGTGAAGCTAGCACTTAGTTAAGAATCCTATGGGTTTAATGATTTTGGCTATGTTTTTGCCCTTACCTATGCATTGAGGAAGTTATAGTGTTTTTATTATGGTTTCTTATCACTGTGAAATTTCCCCTTTTCGCAAGGATCATGGGGTATTTATCCCTTACGTAGTCTCTTTGGTTACACCTTTTTGGATGTGAGTTCCGATCAATGTTCTAGTTGGACCTCCCAGGTGAATCGGGTGTGGTCTTGGATTTTATTTTCCCATAGGTGAATAGTGTTGGGTGGTTGTTTGATGTGGTTTCAATGGTCCAATCATTGGTCCCCTTCTCTCCCCTCCTAGTATGGTGGGGGATTTTGCTATGTGATGAATGTTGTGAATCCATTCTTGTCTCATCTATTCAGGAGTGGGTGGTTTAAATGCTCTTGATGCGTTTTTCTTAACTGGTGTCCTTCTTAGCTATGGTATTTCATGGTAGAAGAGTTTTGTTTGGCCTGTGTGAGAAAGGTTCGGTACTGGTTCTGGTTGAATTTATGTTTGGTCGTTCATAGTTAGTCTTTAATGGTCTTGAGACACATCGTGGGTCTCGTTGAATTCAGTATCGGTCTATTTCTTATGGTCGGAAGTCCATTCGGGCCTCCCCTTGTCAGTATCAGTTTGGTGGTGGGTGGTCTCATATGGAACCACCTAATTCTAAGTTCTTCTTTGAGTAAAGGTTGGTATGGGTGTGTCCCTAGTGGTTTTGTGGAATAAAGATCTAAAGATAATCTCCATATGTGGTTTGAATCAGTTTGATTTTTTTGGGTGAAGGGTTGAGTTTTTTTATGTTGTTGTGGGTGCACATATTTCAAGGCAGGTTTGGACATTGTGAAGGTTCTATGTTTGTTAAAATGATCAATTGGGGGTGTTTAAGATTTTGGGGGCGGGTAGCACTTGGTAGGGAGTCCATTTCAGCCTCTTGACTTTACCATGTTATCCATTCTCTTTTTGGTGGTGTTTTTTGTGATCTCATTGTCTATCGTTCATTGAGAATCACCTTGAACTTTAAAGGTGTTTGGTTTCTATTTTAGGGTTGGACATTGTTCTAGATTCCCTGGGGTTGAAACCATTATTGTTGGTAGAATTTTCCCTCCCTGACCTTTTTAATCTCATAATTTTATTATTTTGTTCACATTGTATAATTTGGTTGGTGGTTCGGGGGAGTTCATGTTTGTATTTTTAGGTTTTATTGAGAAAAAATCATGTTTTTGGCTTGGCAGTGTCTGGCGTATAGGAAGCCCTCGGTTGGGAGACTGTGCGGCTATGACCTTGATCACCGCACGGAGTGCTCAGTTTACATGTTGAATTAAAAAGCTAAGTTAATAATTCAATATAGTTAAAATGGGAGTTAAATTAAAATAATAGTGTAAAATAAATTTAAATGTGTTGATAATAATTTTAATGGGAAGGTTATTATTATTGTTACCATTGTTATTATAAAGAATTACACTAACAAAAAAAAATTATTTTCATTATTAGTGTTAAAATGAAGTGACTATTATTATTATTTTTCTCATTATATAATTATTATATTTATTATGATTATGAAAACTATTATAATTTTTATAATCATATTATAATTATTTTAACCATTATAATTATTCTTATATTATTATCATTATTATTATTTCCATCATTATTATCAGGTTATTTGTTTTTGTTTTTTTGTTTTTTTTCTTGCTAGGGTTCCATTCCCTCCCACTCTTCCTCCCCCCCACACACACACACTCTCTCTCTCTCTCCTTCCTCTCTCACCCTCGTGGCACACCACCTTCGTCGCCCAACCCTCCACCACCGATGCTCCTTGCCCCCTCTCCGGGTGGCGTATCCCCCTGACCTGCACCTCTCCCCCTTCGCTGGTGTACCCTGACAATAGCGCACCCATAGCAGCACTCCACCTGGTTTGTGTGCCCCTCTCTAGCACCTGTTCTGACGCACAATGCATGAACCGCGACACCCCCTCCCCCTAGCGCACACCCCGGCCACCCCGTGCCCTCCAACCGACTGCATGCTTCACCGGTGCAGCCGTGTCCAATTGGGCCTCTTTCCGGCTTTACTCTCATTCGACATGACCTCCCTCTCATATGACCATATCTTGCATTCGATGTGTAACTCAGCACACACAACCATTCCCTGCAGCGCGACCCCCTACCAGAAACTTCTCCGGTATCCCATTGCACAACACAGGCCTTCCTGGGTGTGACGACCATTCCCACCCCTACCTCTTTTTCCTCATGTTACTAGACAAAAAACTTTTAGATTTGGAGTGGAATGACTTTTTGGGTCAAATTATCTTAAGTTTCAACACACGCCGCCGAAGGCGAGTGGTTTGGGATCATTCTGATCGGCCTGCTGCTGTGTTAGGGTGCGTTTGTGCTTATTTGTTTTGGTTATTTTAAATAAACATTCCTATATTACTTGAACTTGATGTAGTGTGTTGGTGAGGTAAATCTGGGATGCCTCAGTCATCAGCTCATGGGTACTTATACGCAAGTGGGAGGTGAGTTGTGTCGTCATGATCAAGCTCGGAGTTGAGGTTGGGTCCCATTGTGTGTTAACCTTAAATTTATGATTTCATTGTATTATTTTTTTCTCACTACCACTATTTTTTAATTAGTGGTTTATTATATATATCTTAGTCACTCTTTGTGATATGCGGTGTTTTGGTTCAGTTGTTTTGATCATTTGGTGTGAATTTCTAAATAGTGAACACCCTTTTTATTTAAGAATCCATTGGTTGGTTTTTCAAGTGATTGGTAATTTTTTTAAAGCATGTTTTGGACTTAAAAATATTAATGTGATGTTGAAATTCTGGAATTAATTTCATTGAGTGAATTTCCAATGTATTCTGGTTTGAATGTGGCATGTTGGGCTTTTGGGTGAAAATAGATTATCTGAATAAAATATTTTAAGGACTATTTAGAACTTTTCAAGTGGTTTAATTGTGCTACGCATACTAAGTGTTTAATAATATCCCAGTTGGAACTTATGAATCTATTATAAATTCAAAATGGTGGTTATTTTTCCATAAATGGGGTTCGAAGTGGAATTTTGGATTATAGTTTTTAAATTGGTGTGCGTATGGTTTCAAAATGAATTTTTGGCGTGTAGTGTATTTTTACTAAGTTGTGAATACCATATATTAGTCAAATCACTTGAATGGATTTCCTAAAGGGTTTGTGTTTCCTAAAGATATATCAAGGTTTCGAAAATGATTGTGTGACATTTAAGGAGGATGGTTGGTATTTCCTGGACGACGTCTAAATTGTATGGTTTAAAAAAATTGATTTGTGAATGGTTGATTATAGAAACTTTTGCTCTGTAAAAATGTACTAAAGCACCTTTAGCATTTTGAAATGGTATTTGGAAAATCCCTCTTGGTTTAGGGTTCCTTTCTTAGTTGTTGATCTATGATATTGAGAGGAGCCTCGATATTGGACCTCAATCATGTAATGAATGTTATGAAAAGGGCCTACCTACTAATTTTTAATACTCATGCCTATAGTATTTCCTTGTGTTTAGTTCTATTGCAACTTCCATATCTGGTTCAGATCTCGTTATGAAACATTTGGTTTCGGTATCAAAGAGTAACCCATGGGGTTACATGGAGTCCTATTGATGGACAGGTTGGTCATATTTTTGGGAATTTTTTCCTTTCCTGTCATTTTTTATCTTGCATTATTCTATTTTATTTATACTACTTAGTTTATTTTAATTGGGAGAAAACATTCCAATTTGTACTCTATTGACACTACTACAAAAACAACCTATATCAGCGATAAAAAGGGCTTTAACAGAGCTAAAAAAGTGTTGTAATGCTCTGCCATAATATTGGGGGTCCCCTTTATCAGCGCTCAGAAAAGCGTTGATAAAAGACCCCTTTATCAGCACATTTTTTTCACTCTTATAAAAGTGTCCTTTATTAGAACTTTTTTAGCGCTGATAAAGGTCAAAAAAATAATAATAAAAATAATAATAAAAAACGCAGGGAGTACTTTTATCAGCGATTCACACCCCGTTTATCAGTGCTATGAGGTCTCCCGCGCACTGCCCTTCCCGTGCATCCTCATACGCGTGCACCGCCTTCGCTTCCACCCGAACTCGAACCCAGGACCTCCCCCCTTCAGCAGATTCTCCTTTACCACTAAGCCATTTCATTTTGTTTTCTATTTAATGATATATCTATATATATATATAGTTATATTTATTCATATATTGATATAGATTCATATTAATATAAATATATTTATTCATATATTAGTATATATATATTAATTGATATATTAATATATTAATAGATATATTTTTATTTATAATTTTTTATGTGTATATTTATTTGAATATTAATATATACATATAAGATTAGTTTTAAATATGTTTATGAAAAAATATTTTTTTTATCTATGTTTATAAATAAATAAATACAGACATACATAAATTGATATATACAACACATAGACACACACAGACACACACAGACACACATAGACACACAAACACATATATATTTACGAATAAATACATATATTTGTGTATTTGAATATCCATAGATTGTACTTATAAGATTAGTTTTAAATTTATTTATGAAAAAATATGTTTTTGATGTGTGTTTATAAGTAAATAAATAAATAAATACATGCATACATATATAAAACACATAGACACACACGTAGACACTCACACACACACAGACACATATATATTTATGAATAAATACATATATATGTGTATTTGAAAATCCATAGAATGGTAAAACGACCATAACTTATAATCTAGAATCCCATTTCAATGCCACAACCAGTCAAATCGAAGAAAATGTAACAATCTTCGATATGATATGTGGTAAAGGCCTAACGGACATCCGGATCAGAAGTTATTTTTTTTAAATGTTAACAAATCGGGGTATCCCGACTAAAAACTCAGTTGTGGAGGCCTTCTAGGCCTTTTTTGGGCTCGAAAAATGTGACAAAGGCTTTGCCTTGGTCACTAACGCATAGAGATAGTCGCAAGCTTCGATTTGATATGATGTAGAGCTCAAACGGACACCCGAATCAACATGAATTGAATCTCAATCAGTATGCTCTAATTCAAATTTTTTCGGATGCATTGGAACCCAATCAGTATGCTCTAGATTCCACTTGAGGCATTTTTCATGATTTTTTATCTTGACGATATTATCGAACCTTGAGTTTTTTACCTCGTTTTTTAGATCTACATCATTCTAGATTGAATTGGAATCTGACATTGGATGAGGAGGGTCACATGAGGACTAGGTATGTGGTATAGTGCCTTTTTCTCAATTTTAAGTTGTTTATATGTTTCCTAGTGTATTGAGCCCATTTTTAGGGTGTGTCCTTGAATGGAAATTGGGCCTTGTTGTTGCCTAACGTTGATTGGATAATGGATTAAATGAATTGAATCATGTTGTATCTTGTTTGGTTTTATTAAGGGTTGCCTCATGGGTGCATTTCTCTTAGATGACCAATTTTTAGAAGTTTGGCCAAGGATTTTTATGGGCATACCATTTTTTCACGTTTTTAGGGATGCTAAAAATGAAATTTTTTAATTAAATATTTACCCATGTGAGATATAAAATTTATTAAGCCTTGTGAATGTTTAATTCACATGTTAGGCGTGTTATATAAATTTCTCACATGAGATAATAATTGTTAAGCCTTGAAATTGTTAGATTATACATTACACTTGTGATATGATTCTACCATGTGAGATTATAATTGTTAGGATTAGATTACTTGAAAGGATTGTGACTTATTTCATGCCCACGTGAGTTATTATTTTATTAACCATGTAATAGTGTAAAACCACATGTTTTGTTTTTATCCTGAAATGTATATATACTAGGGTTTGATCCTGACACATACTGAAATGATTATATAATAGGATTGTACGTGATTAAATTATGAAATGACTGTGGGAAAATATTTTTTATGCCTATGGGATGGGTTCACTATGCATGTGGGTAAGGATTTTCAATGCCTACGAGTGGGGTTTTTTTATGCCTACAGGTGACATTTTTCTATACCTGCAGGTGAGGTTTTTTCTATGCCTGTGGGAGAGGTTTTTGCTATACCTACAGGTGAGTTTATTTTCTAGGCCTGAGGGTGTGGTTTTTCTTACTGTTACTATGTAAAGAGTGAGCTATGATGAAATGGATGGGCTTAAGTTTTGAACTAAATGTTGAAATGGAATGACTTATGATGCATCTGCCAAGCCAAAGCACAAGTTTGGATTCAGTCTTCACTTATCTATTTATATGGACTTTATGGACATCTATTCTTCTTCCTTTACATATAGGATTGATGAGATGAGTCTAGATATCAATACATTATAATTAAATGAAATTTAATTGCTAATGAACATGAAATGAATATAAAGATAAACCAGTTCTTATAGGATTGTTTACATTTGAGTACTTCTAGTTATTGATTTTAATATTCTACACTGCTGTTATATATACTCCCTGATAGACTGTAACAGATCATAGGTGATTTCCTAATGTTATTTATTTGTCACACCCAGTTTCTGTAATGTTTTTGGGCCCAAAAAAATTATATTATTATAGGTGTCGATAATAGAAAGTTCCGTTCTACAAGTACTTGATTGATGTTAGGAGAAAGATACCATGGGACCAAGCTGAGGCTTGCGATACTTCTAAGTTTTCTTTTTTATTTTATATTCCTTCGTATTGTATCTTGTATCTTTATGTAGTGTATTCTATTTTTGATTCTTTTCAATAACGCATGACATGCTGCATTATCTTTTGTCGGGAATGATTTATGGTTATTTATCTTATTAGTCTTCTACTATTTATTTAAGTTGTATGATATTTTTTATTTCCACTATTGTATTATAATTGATTCAACTATGTTATAATATACCAATGAAGGAATATTTTCCCCAGTATCATTCCCTAGGACCATGATGCATGTCAGAAGCCTCTTGAGTTTGGGGAAATGTGTTTGAGGTCATATAGACAACTGGGTACGAGGCACCAGTTGAAAGGCATCTGGATCTAGGACGTTACAGTTTGGTTATGGTATGCTAAATGTGTTTGTTTAATTTTTATAGAGATAATCATCCCCCATTTTTATTGAATCCCTTTTAATTTATTTCTATCCTTTGGAATCTTGGGGATATCACCTAAGGCCATATAGAAATTCTTCCTCCACTCATGGAAATAAGGAGGGGTAGGATGTTACATTATGAATACACATGTTATGAATATGATTACTGGTATTAGAATTATATATTCCCTACTTCATTGGGTAATTTTTTCATCTAATGAGATAAATTGTATGGTTCATAAGTTCATAGCCCAATATACTATGTTTTATTATCCTGGTGGAAATCATTGACTAGTACTTATGATGTCATGTTTTATGGGATAGAAATGTTTCTTTGATTCCATGATATAAATAAATCATGTAATATTTCCATTTTTCTATGTTTTTATATATTATTATCCCCTTTTACATTATCAATATATTCCTCTTTCCATATTTATATTACTTTTTATCTTGTTTTAATAGGATTATTTGCTAACTGTGCATTGTAGCTCAAATGTTTCTTCATTTTTGTCCCTAAGATTTCCAATGATATATTATACGCACAAAGGGATCTCGAATCACATTATAGATATTAAAAAAAGATTATGTAACTTATATGTATGTGTGACTTGGGTTGTAATAATCATTATTTATGAATGATAATAATGTAAAATCACTATTTATAACTTGTAAAAGTTATAATTTATGCATTTTAAAACTAAATAAAATTGATTAAGACACCAAACATTCATAGGTTTTGACTAAAAATATGGGATATTGACTTTTCAAATATAGTAATCATAATGTATTTCATGAGATAGTCAATCTTTCTATGTAATCATTAAACTAGTAAAATAGGTATTCCAATGATATAATAACACACTTGAAGGTTTTTAAGTAATGATATACATTTAAGGGAGTGGATTAAAAATTACTTGATTTATATATGGGTTGAGGGAGACATGTTGAACATATACAAAGGGGTTCTCCATGGAGAACTAGTTTTCCAAATTATATAACCATATGAAAACCTTTATAAATGAAATATGATACAAGGGAGATAGAAAGTACACATATTACTATGGTAATTATATTAAGTGATCAAAGGAGGAGAAGAAGTGGAGTTAGAAATGAATGAATCGGAATATATAGGAAACTAAGAACATTTTTCAAAAGTTGTTACATCAAAAAAATCATATAGGAATTCAAGAAATGTAATATGAACATAAAATAAAATGAGTGTACAACTTAGAGGGGGTTCTTATTTTTTGATAGTAGAGGCTAAATTTTATATAATTAGTTTATGGAGAGGGGGAGAGAGGGAACCAATTTCAGAGTAACACTAATTGTTTAATGAATATTTCTTTTAATAATTTCGTTTTTCTACATATCATGAGTGGATAAATACAATTATTATGATGAAATAGAAGTACAGAGACTAATAATTACATTTACATGATTACTAATTTTAATTATTTATTCTCTATATTTTAATGAGTTAGTTTTTTTGATCACCAATTAATTAAAATAATGGTAAGGGTGATGAAATGAGAGGGTAAACATAAACCATGTAATTCATAATTGAATATAAATTTATAAGGTATAGAAATTATCATAGATTTTAGTGGAAACGTTAATCATATATAAATTTAATTAGTCATATCTTTTGAGATTCACTCACAACCATAAAGGGACTCACGACATAAATAATAATTCATTGGTTATCATGGGAGAGAAAGTAAAGAGTGGTGTTTCTAAATACTACTGAATAATCAATAAATTAATCATGATTGTGAAGGAAGAAACTAAAAAATGTATTTCCTAAATCACTATATATCAATTATCCAGGCTTATTCCTTATTTTATATCATTATATAGTATTTTATTTTAAAATATTTACAAAATTAATATAAAAAACATTATAATTCCATTTTGGAATCACATATTATGAAAACTCAAATAAATATTTTGTTTATATTTTTATAGGAATTAGTTTATTGAATCATTATCTTCCCATAGGTTATGTGCAAAATTATCACAAATGAACATATTTTAATAGATTCTATACACTTTTATAATAATGTATTTGAAACTACATGCCATCAATAGCATGTTGGGAGTTTTTTTGAGTATTTTATTGGTTAAATCCTTGATTAGAATTTATAAAACATTAAAAAACACATAAGACCTAACATACATCAATTATAGAAATATAAATATTATTATAAATTGATCTTTATCATTTAATATATATGTTTATGGTATATTATATACGTAGTGGAATATATTTATGTTCAAAGAATTTACCACTTATTTAGTAAATATAGGTATTATTTCATTGAATATTAGAAAGAACAACATAAAAAATAATGGAATAAAAACCCATAAGGAATAGAGAAGAAAATGGAATTCTATGTTTATAAGACGAAATTTTACATAAAATTGAATAAGAATGTATAAGGATAAAATACTTTCAAGCGAAGAGTTTTTAGAAATCCATCATGTATCTAGTTTACTATCAAGGAAAATAATTATTAATTGGAACTAGAAAAATTGAAATACCATAAAATATTCAATGGTATTTCTTAAAATGATATATTATAACATATTAAACATTTATTAATAACATTATATTATTTCCCATTTCATTGATTTTTTCAAAATGGAATAAAATTAAAATTTTCCCATATTATATGAAATGAAAATGTAAGAATTATTAGTTTGAATAAGAGGAGAATTATTTTAATTATCAGGAGGATGTAAACAATGATTTCACAAGAAGATTATACTCTACACAATGAATATTCTATTTGAAGACAAGAAAATATGATTTTTTAAATGATAATTAGCCTTTTCATGAGGCCTGAGAAATTTTTGGGGATTATTTCCAATAATTTACACTCTAATAGTTTCCATTATACATGTTAGCATAGTTTTCTTATGAATGGTTAAATATTATTGGGATGAATTTTTTTCATTTGGAAACAATGTGGAATTATGAGGATAAATATAATAGACTATTGAGTCATATTTTCAATGTATTGGTTATAAAATCACAAAAAAATTATAATTATATAAAACAGATTATTATTTAATGAATTTTTTTTAGGGATGATATGAACTATGAAATTTTTTATTTATAAAAAGAATGCAGAATATTTTTCAAGGAAATAATAAAAAAATATATTAGTATTATTAAATTAATATGTTTAATCATATCAAAATACACTTTATAAGATTTTATATTCTAGTATCAACTTTTACAGTACTATTGGAAGAGTTTAACTACCTATGAAAGTATGGAGGAAAGAAGCATCATAAATAGGACACCTATTTCAATACATATAACCCATGTTATAAGCACCATCCAAATATATCATGTGAGGAATATGGGAACTTCAAACAATATAAATGATATAGATTTCAAGGATAATAATAGTTTCTCTACTAGGGAATAAATCTATATAGATCTTATATCCAACAACCCTTAAGTTACACTAAACATCATAGTGCTATAATTAAAATTATATAGATGCTCTAAAATTTTATAAAATGTATGCGTTTATTTAAAATAATCAAGATAAATTATATAGGATAGATCAAATAATTCAAATTAATATAAAAAGATTATAAAATATAGTTCAAAAAATAAAATATTCAAATATATAAATGAAAAAAATCCAAGTACTATATAATTTAATCATATAGGAGTGATAGAATTCACCATAAATATTGAAATGTTTGTCGAGAAATGAGGCTTAGGGAATATTAATAAGGGAAAAAGGAATGTAAGGGAAGACAATAATGAATTGGAATATAAAAAATACATTGTTTACAAATAATTCTAAGAAAATAAAGTAAAATGTAGAGGAAAAAAGAAAGAATCCAAGTGACATTTAATGAAATAGTATTGTAAAAATATAGAACTCTAATTATACATACAAAAAGTGATATATAGTGAAATAAAATGTTGATAAAAAAATAAATTATTCTTATATTTTTATTAAAAAACATATTACCATTCCATTCATAATAGTCTTTAAAATATATATTTTTATACAAAATATTAGTAGATAATAATTTAAAACAAAAGAAAATGGATAAAGATTTATACTATTGTACTCCTCTCTAAAGAATATATTGTAGTTATTTATGGGTAAATGCATAAAATTTTAAAGATATGGGATGTTTTAAAATAACTTATGACATTTAATAGAAGAATGATTACACATGAATTATTAATTTAGGATGATGTTTTGACCAATTTATCTTATAATTATGAAATAAATAGATATTAGATAGCTAAATAACACCATTATATCACTTAAGTTTAAGTATATATCAATAATTATTCCCCATAAATTCATTTAATATGTTTTGGTTAAAAATAAAAAGTTCATGTTTCTTATAGACATTTGGGTTTTGGACATGAAGATAAATATAAAGGTTTTTATCATTCTTGGGAACCAATTTTCATCTATAAAAGGAGAAATGACAGATATACCAAAGTAACAGCTACAATTTAGAGTGAGTGAGTATAGATATGAGATGAATGAATTTTAGGTAATCAAGACAACATCAATCCCATAATATTATTTATAAGTAGATATTATGGATGAAATCATTAATCAAGAAAGGACATCTGGTGTAGACAAAAATACACATGAAAAATTATTAAATTAAGGTAGTGAAGTTGAAATTCACAAAAAATAATAGATTTTTTGTATATTGAGTGATGATTGTAAGTGAGTAGGTTCATGAAATTTTTGGAGGACTTGGGACAACCATGGGCTCCTTTGAATCCTTCAATTAAAGAGTCATATTTTATACATAAATTACCAACAATATAATTTAATATATAAATATCATTATAACAACAACACCATAATAGTTTTTATTTAATAAGGTCTATATAATAAGAATAAAGAAATATTTTTATAGGTATTAATGATACATAGAATCGATTTTTCATAATCTTGATATTAAGGGAATCAATAAATCTATTTTCACAAATAAAATTCATATGGAATAAAGTATGAAAATAATTAAAAAACACTAAAAGATATTAAAACTCAATATTATGAATTTTTTTTGTAATTTATGTGATAAATATTTATGATTGGGTTTTTATACCCCATACGAGATATTTCTTATGTGACCTAAATGCAAGTAGTACCAATGATTTGGGGGAGACATGGTGATAAATACTGATAGGAATGAGATTATTCCAATAAGAATTTTTACCATATGATAAGTTTGTATTAAATATGTTAATTTTAATTTATTTTTCAAGAATGGTCATTTACCTATTCCGTTTATTGATCTAATGGTGGAGAGGATTTCAGGTCATGCATTATATCTTTTTTTTATATTTCAGACATATCTAAGTTTATTTTTTTAGAATATAAAGAGAAGATTATCTTCATATAACCACATATTTTTTTACTATAGATATATTTTTTATCTTATTTATATAAAATAACATTTAAAATATATATTATAGCAATATTTTCACTCATACTAGGGAAGAGAATAGAAATATTCATGGAATATTTTTTAATGATTAGTGTGAATTCATAATATTTTTATTAAAATATTAATTTGGTATTAAGAAGGTACAAGGAATTATATTTGGCATCAAACTATAATAAATTTAATAATTTTTAAAGTGAATAGATTTTTATAAAATATGATATCTCTGAGGAACACATAGATGTAGATAGATCAGTTGTGTATGTCGTTTAGTATTTATAACCTCCCATAACAGTGAAGGTAATTAAATGATTTTTGGGTCATGATTGATTCTATAGAATATTTATTCTTCTTTTTTATAATATTTCTTGACCTTAGTATTTTTATTATAAATTTTTTATCAATTCTATTTTGGACTTCAATTTATTGAGGAATTACAATTACTAAAATAGAATTTTATTTCAAAACCATTCATCACTTTATCTGTGTTGAGTATACTTTGTAAAATTATATGTGATTCTAGTAAGATTTACATTTTCATTGTTCTTGGATAAATAATGAAAAAGATAGAATATGTTATAAACAAATCAAGTACGGTTTGGAAATATTCTTTATTAATTTATTCAACTACTAAAAAATGAATGCTTATATTTTTGTATACCATACAAGAGTTTAGATCAAATATCCTTGGCTGAAGTGTTATTTTATTAACATATCACTCTGTATAGAATTATTTTATTGAAAATAAAAGATTAAAATCAAGACTAATTCATCTATTATATCTTCTTCATGAAATTTATTTTTAAATCATTGATAATTGAAGAGTTGAGAATACATAAATAGATTACATATCAAGAATTATATAAATAAAATAATTGGATTATAATATCATTGGTGGAATATATTTACATTAATTGTTCTTTACAGTGAATATTAAAAAGTTTACTTGATACACATATTTGGTAAACTACATTACCATCATGATTATTCATAAATTTATTTCATTAAATTAAAGACAGAATTTCTTCACTGATATGAAATGATATTACTTAAATAATATAATAATGTTTAAAATGTGAGTGGATGAGATTTTTAGAAGATACATAACAAGATAGGTGGTGTCTTTTGTTTTAACCCATCATCATATTCAATATATTTAACAACACTATGGAAGTGAAAAAAACAATATTTGAGGTGTTCCAATGTAAATTATACCAGCGTAATATTTTAAATGATTTGACATAATTTATGAAATCTAATGGAATTTCATATCCTAGACTACTAGGACCCCTCCTGGGATGGTATTAACCTGATTTTGATACCCCAATCCCACCTCTAATAGGCGAGAGAATGGAAAAAATCATTGAGTATGAATATCATAGAATTTGGATTCCATGGCCAATTATACCTATAGACATGCACACAAAACACCCAATTCAATGTAATATTGTAGAGATATAAAAAAATAAATATCTAGAGAGTAATAAATGCATGTGAAACTCTCTATTAACTAAAACAAAGAGCATAAAGTTGATATAAAATTATAAAAGGGAAAAATACATGCCTAACCAAAAAAGATGTCCCAACCTAATTAAACTATAATATGAAAAGAAGTAAGAGTTATCATCTCAATATCATTGATTTTAACCACCGAACATGGGAAGTTCCTCCAAACACTTCTATATTCATTTGATACCACATCCAATTAAGTAACTATCAATCTATCTTTCAACTACAAAAGACATGACACATGAGATAAAATATAATGTATTGGTGAGTTTAAACATATATTTTAGAATGCCTCAATACCTAAAAGTAAGGTAATAGAATAAAATATCTAGATTGACCCATAAGTAGAATAGGGATAAGAAAACCAACATCAGATATGAATATATTGAAACCCCAATTGAACAAATGAGTGGAATCTCAATCCCCACAACCAAGAAATGATGGTGACAAGTCTATCGATAGCTCTAAATTTTAAATCTCTGATTCAATGAAATTTTCCCAACCTCATACAAAATATAGTGGATGACATTCTCCTCACTACTAATCTCCACATCTAAGGGAGCATAATGACTATTGGATGAACCTCTACCTATTATATCTTGATGATGGGGTTGTATTAATTCATATATAGAGGACCCGCTCCATTTTTTTGTGTTGTATAGTATATATATGTATATTATATATAAGGGGACATGTTCCATGATAATTCATTGGAGTAACAACCATAATATCTATGGAATTAAGAAATATGATCACTAGAATCATCCAAGAATATCTATAAGAATATCCCAATAATATCACTACTCGTCGCATATCTACTTCTAAATAGATAGTTATTATAACATCCAATTCATAGTTATTATTTGGATAGTATAAACCTGGGAAGATTTCTAAGTTCCAAAGGAGGAGATGCACAAGGTATAAGGTTCTTGTAAATGCACACATCATGTGTATCAGGGAACATGGCGTGTAATGACCACTGTAAACTTGTGAATTTCCTAACATAGACATAGTGTGTCCGTAAGGGAGAATTGCATATCTAATCACTCGAGGCCCTGGGTGTGGGATCTCAGCACATGAATCAACCACCTAGGTAGTATAACATGGTGTGTATAATTGGAAACATAGTCTGTTATAATTTTCTTATGCCAAAACCCTATTCATCAAGAGAATCCAAGAATAACCTTTTTTGTTCCATTAGAACACGTTGTGTGTCTTTTGGTTTTTGGATGATAGTGATGCCTGGTCTCTTGATATTTATACTATATTTAATTCTTTCAAATATTTCATTATAACCGTCATTTACCGAAAAAATATGCAAAAAATGAAGGAATTAGTCTCTAATCATTTATTCCAAGATTTTGGTGGCTATAAATCAGTATTCTAATCACCATAGAAAATCCCGCCATACCTCAAATCGCCAACTGGGGTTCTAAAATAGAGAACTATCAAATTTGATCTACAAATCCACCATGATTCATCTAAAAACCACATTCCCATCATATTTCATGCATTTAACATGAATATGATGGTTCAATAATTCTTGAACTAGTGTAAAAATATTTAATTTCTAACTCCATGGGCCAACAATGATGGATGTAAAGAATGTAGAAGAGATAGGTACAATAACAAGGTGATATTACCATTGTTAGATGAAACCTATTGGGTATCCCATATTTTGATTTTCATGGTTACATACTAATAATGCAATGGTAATTGTTATTATAAGATAACTCAACAAATGTAAAATGATCCTATCATATCCGACTAAAGTACAACTTTTAGGTTCATAGAATATCTTACAAAACATTAATGTTATACTAGGTATGTCCATCTGTCTGGTGGTGAAATTTTCTTTCTCATCTATAACTATGTCTCAATAGCCTAATGCAGGCCTCTCCACAATTCTGATGTAAACTGTTAATATGTTATCCCAAATAGGATAAATCCCCTGAGGGGTGAGGTGAATCATAGTATGATAGATTAAAACTACAACACATTTGGATCTTGTTTCATTGTTGAACAAAACACTCCCATCTCCCACTCCCATTGCAATAAATGAACAGAAATGAAATCATTCACAAGAAATAACAATTCTACTTGGTTTTCCCTCACTACGTATGTCCAAAGAAAATACAAACACTTTCACCCCAAAACCACTGAGATGAAAACAACCGTACTAATATTTGTTCATATATATTTTTTATAAAACAATGTCGCCCCAAAAACACTGAGATGACACCTTGAGGGATTTCTGACCTACATAATCAAGGTCAGAGATGATCATCATGGGTACCTCATGAATTTGGATGATCTATTTCGTGTATAAACATCATAAAAAATATTTCAAACTCTTCTCCTAGACTAAAAGGAAGATTGTTGACACGGTACGTCGATCAAATATCACCCAAATAGCATTATGGAATCTATCTTTCAATATAATCCCCAACTCAAAATCCATTGATATTTCATCCCACTTTCATTATGATATATGAAGAGTTCAATTTATACCTAATTGATCTTGATGTTAAGAACGTTTATACTGACATGTAGTGAATCTCTAGGTAACCACCAAAGGACTCTATACATCTTTTTCCACCACCATATGTACTTCCATGGGGGGGAAGTTAAATTAAATCATTACCAACTCATGAAATTAGGCTGGAACGTCCATATGTCCATTGAAAATGATAATGTGATCTACAACATTAGAGAATACATTAGTGGAATCTCTTGAGAATGCCTTATTTCATGGAACATCACATTAAATGTTCACCAACTGAGTTTTTATCACACACTAATGAAGCATTTGAGTCACCACCATTCACTAAAGATAATATTCATCCATTTTCTTTAGCAGGTTCAACTATAACATGGCCAACTATTCTAAATACTCCCACACCAAGTAAGAACTAGATTTCCTAATAAAAGAATTTTTCTGTTGGAACTCCAACTAATGACACTATCTCAGGTTGAGATATCACTAGATTAAGATTTACATGAAACTATTCTGGTTTGAGGAAATAAAAAATGCTCACACAGAAGATAATGCCTCCACATATTGAAGGTTAAGACTACCATTTCCGAATATATGTTTTGGAAAGTGTAGTTCTCTTCAGTTGGTGTCAACTACCTCAAACCATAATATATATATTTTTTCCTATGAATAAAAATTCATCAGATCCCAACTCTAGTAAAATATCAAAATAGCACATAGTCAACACCATCATTTGGTAGTCTCAATATAGTGGAACAATTCAACCTCAGTCTCAGCTCCTCAAAGAAACTTTAGAACTAATCATTCTAGGAAAATGGCTACCATTTATGTGCCAGGATAATACAAGGTGATAAATTCTATAAAATTCTTCAATGAACGTCCAAATACTAAACAAATAAAAGGAAACTACATATTATTTTACAGCTCTCTGATGAATTCCAACAAAATATGGCACCAATATTTGTCAGGTCCATGGATACACCAACCTTAGAGTTGAAATACCCCAAAAAGTAAACTTCTTAAATCCAAAGATATCACATCAGTATATTAACATATAATTTGTACTACGAAAGTAACATTAGGACCATACAAATATTCTTTTGATTGTCCTCATCAGATATGGTGTTAGTTATAATTTCTTTGATAAAACCTTCCTTGAACCGATCCAAAAGGGGATAGAAGATCCAGTTCATAAGTTCAATGAAAATTTTAGGGGTATTCATCACACCAAAATGAATCATAATGAACAAATAATTCCCATAGAAACATTATATTTCATCTTCAAAAAATCAACCTCAATAACTTTCAATTGATGGAAGTCAGACCAATGTCAATCATTGATAACTATATAAAAACTTTTAACTAGTAGAAGAGGTCATGAATATTTTTTAGGAGTAATATTTCTTTTACATAACATTGATAATTAAATATTAATAAATTAAAATCCTTGTACTCATAACCACCTTTTTCATAAACAACACTACAACTACCTAGGGGGAACATTTAGTCAAATAAAACCCATCTCACAAAGGTTTCCAACTACACCCTCATATCCTTGATCTCATTAATGGAATTGGTTATTCCTTATAAGATATTGGTGTGTTCTTGAGGTGAATTTAAATATTTAAGTTAGTCTATTTAATCATAGTTAGTCCTAGAACATCTTCAGTGAATACAATGACATAATCGTCCACTTTCAGTAGAAGGGAGTTCTCTAAAAATCCCACTTCACTAAGGAATAAACACACCAATTTATGGGTGATAGTTGTTAGCTTTGTGATAATGATACCTTCTCATTATACAAAATATTTCTTATTTCTAGATAAGAAAAACCTCATACATCAACCCATAGACATGTAACTCTTTTGTGCTGATAATATATCTAAACATGCATTGGAGAAAACTCTTGTATACTTTGGGTGATGTTACAAAGTTTTATTCAAATGAACTAGAGTCCCCAAAAAAATATATCCATTTTGTACCAGCATGAAATCCAAGAATATGAGTGATTTTACAGAATCTCTCTATATAGAATCCTCTTTTCATAGCTGACAGTCCAATGAATCCATACAAATATTTAGTACTTGCAAAAGGGATATTGATGTGAGGAATGACTTGATCATGTGTCAATAAGTACTAGGTATGAAGTATGAAGGCACATATAGTACATAATATCATATCATTTGAAGCCTATTAAAACAACATTATAGACTAAAACTGACCATTTCCTATAATAAAATAATTCTAATCTTTATATGGGTCACCTAGTAGTGGTGGTGGGAACATGTCATAACATCACTTCCAACTGTATCTCCTATATCTTAGCTCCGCTTCCCCTCCTTTAGCACTACCACCGTAGAGCCACCTTAACCATGATCAATAGATCCCTGATCCTAAAATTAAATCTTATGTGGAGGTCTATCCACTATGAATCTACATTTTACAAACATCAAGTAAGGGAATAATTATCAATGTTACCTTACCCATCACAACAATAACATTTCCCATCACCCGGATGATTAGACCCTTTATTTGATCTATATGATCTAGATCCCTTTATAAGATTCAGGGAATGAGTATACCTCCTATGTTAGGACCTTGTAAAATGACCACTACTAGCTACATCCGAATTAAGTGGTGTTGGGATTTTAATAATGGGCACATGGAAAATCCAGGAACACTTTTCCAAAAAAACATGACATACATTTAGTGTTAAACATACTTAAATAATTTACTTGTGTTGGAAAACCAATATATTATTCAATAATAAAATAAAATTAATAATTTTTTAGTTTCACTAAGATAAAATTTTATAATTCAATATAAAAATTCATTCATTACAAGAATTTTATATGAAATACAATTGTGAAAAATACAATTTAAATAAAAAATTTACAAATAAGAAGTCTATGAGAAGAAAATGTTTGTCCTCATGGCCTACCAAAAATATAGTACCATTGATTATAACAATGAAAGGAAGGGAGTTTTTTGAAATATGATATAAATTAAGATAAAAAAATTAGAAAATTTAATGAATGATTTCTGGAGATCTATGTAAATTTATATATAGAAGTTTTAGAAGGTAATATTATTAAAATATATTTATTAGATATATAGTCATTTTACATAGGGTCATTATATTTAGATAAATGGTATATTTAAATAATTATAATTGAAATATAAAATATTTAAAAAAATTAAAATGTATTATAAATAATATATTCAATATTAATAATTAATAACTAATATTTCTTAAATAACAAAGGAATTATAATATAGGAAATATAATCAATTATTACCTAATAATTTGTTTTTTCATAAAAATATTATTCTATAAAATATTTTTTATTTTATTTAAATTATAATTTCAAATAGATATAGAATGAGTTTGCAAAACTTTATTTAATATTTTAAATAAGGATATGAAAATTTGGTAAGTGGTTTAATTTAATTTTTTGTGAATAAAATAATTTACCCTACTTATTATTGTATTACATTTGTTAATAATAAATATAAAAAATATTGTATATGGTTAAGCTGAAATGTAAACTCATAACCATCCTAATAAATATCAATAATGGATGGAAAATAGAAATTTCTATATTTGGTTCCACTTATGGGACAGTTTCCAACTCAAAATGGCCTTTCATAACCATTAATGAATGAATATTTTCAAATATTTCACTCAAACTTATCTATAAAAGGACCCCTCCAATAGCCCTTCAAAAAATATTTTATATTTTCTTATTTAATACCTACATAATTGCAGTCCATTTATGTTATGTTTCACATTTACAAGCTTCTAGTCCCATGAAATAGTTCCTAACCCTTCATTATTAAAGAATTCATTTTAGGAAGGTGTAATTCCATCGAAGTAGGTAAAGAGTTTTTATTTTATATTTTTTAATTATATTCACATATATACTATTCAAAAAATTTATTAAACACTATTAAAATGTAATATTAACATCATTATTATTTTATAGGAATGATAATTCAATAATACTACATTATATTTTTACTCACTCAATTTTATATCTTGTTCTTATCTAAGTCATTTTTACCACCTATATGAATGAAATTATAACATCTTCATCATTTCCACAATTTATAAGTAAAAAACTTAAATACTATCAATATATGAAATTAATAATTAATTAATGTTTCTATTATGGTTTTCAAATGGTGGAAATCAAATGAATTTTTATTATAAAGTAACCTATTATGATTGGTAAATTTATAAAAATGAAATTTATGATTTCCCCAATACAAACCATAATTTCACCTTCCTTAAAATAATTTTGTTTCTTTTTATAACCTTATAAAATTATGATTTGAGGAATTTTACTATTTTATAGATGATGTAGTTATTTTTAAAAATTATTATTTTAATTATTATACTTAAACTAGTTTGGAACAATCCCAACTACCGACATATAAATATAAAAATAAACAATAAAAAAATAATCTATATGAAATAAATTGATATAATTGATTGGTATAAAAGTTTATTAACGTGAATAAGGTTCTTATATAAGTGGTTAAGAATTATATGCATATTATAAAGGGATTAAGAGTATGTTTAATAAATTCAACAGTCAATGTAAGGTTCTTTTGTCTCAATCTGTATTCTTATTTAAGATTATAAATATTTAAACATGAATTGGGTAATTCATATGAACTTCCCATTTGAATCCATATTTTTCTTCTCTTATGTTTATTTTAAATATTCTTGTTCCATTTTACCATTCCTCATTTTATTGATTTATACATCTCCTATTACATCATTTTTAAGGGGGTGTTTCCTTACTTGTCTCAATAGTGGACATCTTTTTCTTCCTTTTCCATTTAATTTAAGATATGTATAGATATATTATTTATTTTTACCTCCATTTCTAGAATTTATTTTGGCCTATATTCATTAAAATTAACTTATTTATGTATTTTTTAAAGGAATCATTTCTCATCACTTCAATTACATTTCTTGTTTAATCATATTCTCTCACCGATTTAACTTATTTTTTTTAAATGATTCAATAAATTGTTTTCGTATTCCATGATTCCATAAAATATTTATATTTCATTTAAATATAACTTTTCAAAAACATTTATTCATACTCTCATCTATTTGATTTTTTAAATACTAAGTGTATTTACTAAACATTTTTACATAATTTTAAAACATAATCTGAAGAAGTATTAATCTATTTAAATATCCTTTTATATTATATTTTTTTAATAATTATTATATTTATTTTGTGGTATGTATTAATATAATCATACATTTTTTTCTTTGGATGATTAGTTTTTATTTCCTTTAAAAAAATGAAACGTATTTAAACCCCACTAGATAATTATGATATGATAAATTCGTGACTATTTTCATGTTTATGTGGAACACATATTTATAGTTATATATTTATGTGGTGGGTGGTATTAGAATTATATATCCCTCTAATTAATTGGATAAATATGTTTATCTTATTAAATGACTATGTTATATGTGGGAATTATGTAATTATCTTTATTCACAATGTTATATAGAAATGTGATACAGTTAGTCGTATCAATTATGTTATGATGGTCTGGGAGAAGAAACAGAACATATATTATAGTATTATGTATTATTATATATGTCCAATTCTTATTCCACCTTCTTTATGTTATATTTTTTAGTATATTCAATGGAAATTAATCTTTTATGGAAATTATTTCATGTTTATATTTTCATGCATATATTATCATTTTGTGATTTTACACTTGAGATATTCATTATAATCAATTTTGTGGATTATATTAAAATATATTCTGTTTCACCCCTTACAAAGAATCCAAGATCACTTTGATTTTTTTCAATCCTTGATACACAGATTTGAATAATTTTATGATATAACTACATGGGATTCAAATGTAATGTATTATATTGAAAAAATAAATTGTGTGCTGTAAAAGAAGATTGTTCATTATCTAATATTAAATTAAAATAGAACTTTAGGTCTGCGCTTGTGATTTATTAATGATATTTAATTTATCACTATGTAAAATAATGTAAAATGTTTGTATGTTATGGTTTTTCATATCATTTTATATGTTTTTACATAAAAATGATTTTGGAATGAATAATAATGATAGGAACATAAAATCATATTAATATACTACATGGGGGTATTATTTCGAATATTGGATGGTTTAACATTTGGAGGAGTCTATATATAGTGGGGGAGAAATTTTGGTAATACATAAATAAATAGGTAATGTTTTTCTTGAAAGATTTTAATCTTCAACCTGGAATGGGTTGCTAAATACTATTGTGGTGATAAGGGGGATTAAGATAAATTTATTATTATGGTAAACTAATAATCTATTTTCTGTTATTCATTTTCTGAACCTTTCTAATTTAGCTAATTTATCCCTAGTTAGTATATCAAATAGAAAGTATTATTGATCAATAGTCAAAATATAATCCATTTAGTAGGGGAATGTATAATGACATCAAAGGGACCACATTTACTATGGATTTTAGGGGAAAATGTAATCATAGATAAATTTAATTAATCACTAATATTTAATTTCACAAACAAGATAAACAATAATTTGTGTCAGAAGGGTAAGCCCAAAATTTTATTGATATATAATTTAAGTAAAGGGTGATATTTTAAAAAAAACTTTATGATAGATTTACTAGTATATATTATGATGATCTAATATACAATATAAATTTTTTCACCCTCTCTTGTTTGATTATTTGTTCCCATTATTGGTCATTTTAAAGGATTATGACATAGAAGAATCATCTGGAGGGTCCCTATCTTAGGTTTTTCATCAATACCAACAAATATCTAAAACAAATGATGGAAAAACCCAATAATATTCCAGTATAATCATACATGTTTTATTTATTATTAATTTAAATAGATAATTACATCATTCTCAGTAATCTCCATGGTCATGTTTTTTCACAACCCATGTTGTGTCAACTTTGGGGTGTATAATCCAAGATAGGGTTCCTCTAGATGTATCCAACATATTATCTATGAATCTTGAGATTTTACTCTCAAAACTATTGGTGAAGTTCAATAGAATGTAGTTCTATTTAATATTCACCATGAAAACGACCCACAAGGTCAATGAGAATTCACTAAGTGATGGATGGATATGGGAATTCAAAACATTTTTTAAATTATTTTAGAAAAAAAATAATTGAATATTAAATTTATTTAAAATAATTAAATAACACACATGAAAACATAAAAACAAACGTAATAGTAAATTTTTACAAGTCCCACTCCAAAAATTGAGCTAGTAATCATTGGCATGTTAAGTAATCACCTGAGACTATACAGTTTTACTAGTATCATTAATGTGTATTAGAAACTAGCAGGTTTTATCATTAAATTTGTGTTTAGAAATATTTCTACTAACTATTTAAATCCTAAACACTTATACAGATATATATAATCAGTTTTTTTAATAATAACAGTGTCTAAAAATTTATTAAACTTCCATTGAGTTGTCATAGTTTTTCACCTTCTCTTTCTCTATATTCCTCTTTTACATACTCAAAAACAAGTACCCTAATATTTATTTATTTCTTCTTATCTCTCCTGAGTAATCCACATGATTATTCTCAATTTTCCATATAATATCCGGATTAAATTTTTATATTATAATATCATATTTTTCCTCTTCATATTCAAAATTCACACTCAAATCTATTTTATTTAACTACCTTCAACTATCATAAATTTCTTCTTCAACTTATCTTACATAATATTGTATCATATAAATTGTAGAGTCTATCAAGACATCATTGAATTATTTTTTTGTGATTTATAAGATGTATAGATACTAATAATAATAATGGATTTTCATCCTTACATAACTTTCCCTTGTGAACCTATCTTCATTATCTACCATAGTGTGGACTTCTCCACATTGCGTGACCATATAAAAAACATAGATAAAGATACAACCATTTATTCATCCATTTATTAAATCATGATTTTACTATCTACTTCAAATTGAAAGTATTCTTCACCAATTTATAGAATCATGAATTCACAAAAAATTATTTAATCCATAGAAGATCAGTTTTGGAATAATTGTTTTTTAAATCACCAATGATATTTAGATTATAAAATATTTATATCATTTAGTATGATATAGAGATGTCATACCTTATGACTGTATCCCCTTTTTAAGTAAACGACATAATATAGCATGTTAAATACTAAAAACATGATATTTTGGAGAGAGAAAAATATATTACATATCAAAACAATACCTATGTGTCTCAAAAAGAGTATGTATTAACCATATTTTCTAGTAAATTACCAATTTCATGATCTTTTCCAAGAAAAAATATGCTTCATATGAATATTAAATCAATAAACTTTTCATAAATCTTACGTATCAACTACGTACTAAGGACTTTTCTATATTTCAACTCCAACATAATAGCATACACGCAGAATATAAAATCTTACATATCAAATTATGATTTCTACCATTTTTATTTTTACCTCTTCTATATTAAAACTATGAATATTAGGGTAAGTAGATTGTATTTTAAAATTTTATTACTCTATACTGATCAGATATATAAATATTACATATTATGTAAGGTTATTAACTTTATAAATGTTTATCCATTTCCAAATATAAAAACTCAATCCAAGGAAGATTTTTTTTTGTTTTTTTCAAATATTCTCAACTCAAATAATAATCCAAACATCTCCAAACACCAAAAAAGTTCATCAGAAAATATACAAACACTCTAGAACCACAGAAGGAACTTCACCAAAAATGAAACACCACATATAACTTAATTTTGAACATGATTTTAGTATTGAAAAAAAGAATTAAAACACAAGAACCATATTTTCCTCTTATTTAAATTAAAATTTTATCTCTATAACTCTTTATTTATATATTTTATCAATATTAAACTCCTTCAGATTGTTTTTTGGAAATCATTGAACATAAATCGTTGTTCAAAATTAATACAATTAGAAATGAATTATTATTTACTAATTCTAAAGCTATGTGAGTGAAATCAATATATAAGACAATAAAATTGAACAATTATAGGTTATATACCTAAGTATTTAACATTAAATAATTATATTCATATTTTTGATAATGTAGAGATATAGTTGTCAGGCCCCCAAGTTTTTCTTCGTGCAATCCTTTCTTAATGTGACTTCACCCCTTATAGTAAAACTCTTAATATGAGATATCACCATATTTTTATCTTTTTACCTATATCATAATCATTAAATATGGGATAATACCATGATAATAGTATTTTCTTAATAGATATTTTGGTAATAATTTACTTAGTTTACAATCAGGATATGGAACACACAAACATGTATTTTATTCCACTTCTTTTACCTCATGAGAATCCATAATATACATGATATTTATAGATATATATACTAGTAAATCCAAAATAACTGATTTATAATATCAATATCCTTATTTTTATTTAAAATAAAATAATCTTTAAGGATCTCTAGTTTTATATCCCCTTTATAACTATAATTCATACTTCTTAAAGTACCCTAAGCATGTCCTTTATACATTCTAAAATACTATTGAATAGTTTAAACGACTACCTAATTTAGTTTTCCATGTTTTGTTCCTATTTTACAACTATAATTTAGGAATAATAAATAAGAAATATAAATACATATCATAAAATAAATGATACATCTCATTGAAGAAGCATATGTAAATATACTCATGATTTTAATCACCCCATACATATTTACAAAAAAATTGGATCTATTTATTCCATGTGACATGGATAATAATTATATCATTAATTTTTTCATATATTATTTTGTATAATTTACATTTTATGTATTATAACAATATCTAAGAAAACTCATATAACAATATTTTTAGAACATCGTCCATAAAACCCGGGACACTACTCAAATTCATTTATTATAAAAATAAATTTTAAAAATAGTCTCATATAACAAAAAAACTAATTTGTTTTCTATATATTATCATTATATATTTGAAGGAAATAAATGGAACACCCATTAAATTTTTATAGACACAAATATTACACTCATTGTTGAGAAAACCAAACACTCTTATAGATTGATCAAATTGAAGCTTCCCTGATAATTATGATTACTTAAACCAGTATTATATCATTACAATTTGAATATATTGATAAAATACTTTAAAATCACCAAACCATTTACTCATTTTATATAGATATCATTCAAAAGGATTCCATTAAAGAATGTATTCTGAAATTCCATTTTATAAATATAAAAATAAGGAGAGTTTTATGTAATGTATAATTTTAACGAATTTTATCATGGTGACTGGTCAAGACATTTTGTCATAGTCAATACCTTTATTTTATTTCAAACATTTATCAACCAATAATTCCTTATAAGTACTAAATTTGGTATCCATGTCTATTTTCTTCTTTAATACCAACCAAATGACTTTACATCAACTAGAAAAACCACAAAAATACAAATTCAGACATTGGTACATGGAATTTATATTTCATTCCATGTTAACATTACAAATTTAACATATTTTATTATACTACTTACTCATATGAAATTTTTTATTATACATCTTGATGAATATATTACCAAACTCATTTATTATAGAACCAGCACTCTTTAGTTTTATCTTTCTTAGAGAGTATGTGTATCTAGAATAACCCCACCCACAATGTATTGTGAAATTTATGTTTCTATACCAACACCTGTGGATCTAGATCCATAACCACAATGAACTCTTTATTTCTCCCACTATCTCATATAGAGAGTTTCTTGCCTCATACAATTATTTCGTCAAGTACATTGTGTTTTTATTGTTGTATTTTTGTGATATAATGTACATATATCATATTTTATACTAATAAGTAATTAATTTATAATATTTGTTAGCATATAAATAAGTTTTAATACTAATATTTTTGAAACATTCTATCAATGAAGAAATGTAAAATTTGAAATAATTATGTGACTCATTACTAATAATACTTTTACTATCATAAAAAATTAACATAAATAAGGTAATGTGATTTTAGGAATAACTCCACTCTTTATTTCATAATCGATGATTTCCTATTTGAGAAATTTTTGGATTCACCCACTGGGAGAATGTATTATCTTTTACCCATAATTTTTTTTTATCTATAACACTTTTTAATTTAATGAATCTATTTAAATAATTATCATGAATCAAATTAACATACCATAGGAATGTTGTTAGAATAGTTCAAATATATCATGTTGAATTCATTTTAAAGTCTTTATAGATTTAACACCTTTTAATGTAATAGATTTTATTTTTTTTAATATGAAGAATTAAATTATTCAAAATACAAAATAGTTTCATATTAAAAGACGTTAATTATTTTTATGGATATATCATTTACATTTACTTATAGTTTTTACTTGATAAAAAATTATTTTTCCACAACATGGTATTAATTAAATCATATTTTATATAGTCATCATTTAATTTTGGATGTTCATCATTTTTTATTCAAGTTGTATTAAATTATTAATTAATTAATTTTTACAATAACAATATTCATTTTATTCATTAAATAATATGTCACTGTCTCTAAACTATGAACTGAAATAAATGTTTTCGAAACACCCAATACAAAACAATAGTTCTATTAGAGTTAATCGAATTAGAAATTTTGAATTTATGATCTTTTAAATTTGATATATGGGTCAAGCCGCATAATCATCTTAAATATTATCGTCTATTCCATAATTGTTTATATCATATTAGGTTCATGTATTAGGGAAAAAATATGGGAGTAATGTATTATACTAAATATCTAAAATGTGAAATAGAAATATTACATGCAATGATGAATAAAACTAAAATTTATGATTCATATTGATTAAACCACAATTATTTAAAACTCCTCTTATAGTGATGGTTTATTCCACAGTTGAGGTAAATAATCTCTTGTTCATTACTCTCACTGTGCATATTTTATTTCATTGATGGATGTTGTAAAGTCTCTATTGAATTTAAACTTCTCAGATTTTTTTCAAACATTTCCTTTTCTCCATTCACCATGATGTATGGAGGAAAAAATCTCACTGACCCTTATCATATTTTCAAATAAAATTAAAAATCTTCTTGAGAGGATTCTCTATACGATTCATTTAATAATTTTTAATGAATATGAATAATTTTTGTGGTAATGATTAACTAATGATATTTATAGATAACAGATTATCTATATGGAATAATAAATTTACTAATTGATCAATATAATTTATCATATAATGTACCTGATAATAATCTTGGTATTTGTCTTCAAGTTTAAACATGTATAGTTCTATAAGAATATAATTTACCTTTTACCCATTTTTTCCTTTTTATGTTCATGGAGAAGATTCAACATAGTGTATACCTCTATGTCCTTATGTTGTATCTTATGATTTGTGTATTTGTATTATTAAATAATTTAATAAACATCTAAATAACCTTCTATGTGCTTAATGGAGGGATTCTCAACCTTCCAAATCATGCTCTGAAATGGTTTATCAGTGGTACAACCAATGAGTGTGATTCCATTAGTGGTTAATATATCAATATATGTTTGGTGTTGGTAATTTAGGGAACATGGAGTATTATTATGGATTTAAACCTAAATATTAATATTTTATCATTATGTTTTCTTATCTTCATGGAGATATGAAAGTTGTGGGGGAGCTATGAGCATTATCTTAGATAGGTTTAGGGTTAGTTGTTATGAAAAACTAGCAATAAACTATTATTGAGGAAAATAAAACTATCTAAATAGAATATAGATGAGATAGAATTATCGATAATCCATCCATGGTGTGTTAATATTGATGTATAATGCTGTTCTACTAAGATACAATGGGTAAATTTTTATGGTGTTTGAGAGGCCTTGTAGTTGATATGAGGAATTTCTTAAGATCATTAGGAAACAAATATGCATCACTAAGCTAAGGGAGAAAAAATGAAAAGTAATTATCATAAGCCTTTAAGGTTATGAGAGTATAAATTCATTTGATTTTAAGTCTTGGAGTTATCTATAATACTTCACTGTACATATTCATCATATGTTTTTGAGTGATCATTAGTCTTCATCATATGACTTCATTGAATTATATGAATTCATCATATGTATTTGAGATGAATGAATTTTTTTTTGTAGAAAATAATATGAATTCATTGTAATAATTATTTTTTCTTATAATAATTTTCAAGTGTAAGAATTTTTAATTCCCAATAATAAAGTATAAACACTTATAAAAACATTGAATCTTTGTTGGATAAAGAACACGAGTTTTCAAGAAATTACATATAATAAATAAGATAATAAATCAAAGTATTATAGTAATATGTTCTCAAAAGATTAAATCATCATGATATTTCACATTGATCATGATCCAATCAAATATTTATGGAAACCTAATCAATAGTGATTCTTGTATGTGGAGATAATAACCATTCCATAAGTAGGATTTCTTGCATGATTCCTCACATGTGGATATTTACAATAATTTAATGAGGTGAGATTCATATAGAATAATGAGAAGAAAGGCCTAGTGAGTTATAGTTTTAATACCCAATAAAAAATCAATATCAAGGACATAGAATTTGGTTGAGGTGGGGATATTTAAAAGTAAGAAGAAACATATTTCACTAAATAATTAGAATACTAAGAAGGAACCATATTACTCAAGATCTTATGAAGTGATTATTTAGTAGTAATGATGATTATGTCCTTTAAAGTACTATACAAGCATAACTATAGATCACTCATTCTTATAAATAGATATAACATAAAAAACTATGTAAAAGAAAAAAAAAGTGTATCGAGATCCTTCTATCAATATATCAAAATTGAAGGATTTTTTTGTTGTGTATATATAGTTTCTAGTGTATAAAAATTGGGGTGTATAACCAGATTTTACTATTATGGGATTGGGTTGTATGATCAGTTCCTATGGTATCCACATATAGATTTAGAGAAAAAACCTATTATTGGGGAATATAACAAATATTTTTAAGGATTAGGCTTCTATATCAATAATTTAAAATATTGTGTTTTGTTCTCTCCCAAAAATTTATAACATAAATGGTGAGGTGATCAGAATATACTAAATGGATCAAGAACTCTAACATGTTTAAGAGGGTGACTATAAAGATATTATAATTAACACAAGTAAACCTCTTATTCACCCCTAATTAATAATGATCTTATAAAAACCTGGTTTATTAAAGTGGGTCCCACTATTAAGATCCATAAATAAAATTTTTGTATGGAAAGCATTAATTCAATGAATAATAATGTAGTTATAAATTTTTATAGAAATAATTAACAGAACCAAAGAAATAGGATACTAAAAAACTTCTTATATCTTGTACTTTATGTAATATATGTTTACACTATTGTTTTTACTGAAAAAGATGAGAAATATTATATGACTAAATATGATAGGAGAAATGTTGTTCTTGAAATAAAATATCAAAACTCCATCTTGATGTATCTCCCAAAAAATAACTGCATAATGTTCATGGTTCTCCAGACTAGAAAGGATATTTGAGAAAAATTAAGAAACAAGAATTAAAGTAATGTTTGAGTCAAGGAATCCAATATTCATGTTTGTAAGATAATATTTGAGAAAACTAAAATGGTTGAGTATTATTATATTTATGGCTATTTCATATGTTTAAATGAGATAGATTAAAATATTTGAGGTCTTTGTGATATTAAAGAAGACCATATCATTATAAAAAAAATCATGAAGAATTTTATATATTGTCTTGATCCAAATATTTTTTTATTAGATGAATGAAAATAAATGACAATAGATGATTAATATATTTTACATTTTACTAATGATATGAGAAACACATTATCCTTCAAAAACAAGTTAAAATATAATTCATCCTTTAAAACTAATAGAAATAGAAAATTCAAGTACAAATTGTTCTCTAAATTAATTTATTTAAATGATGAGGCTAATTAATATCATAAAGAAATTAGTTTCCATATATAAAGATAGTTAAGAAACTAAAATTTTAAAGGGATATTCAAAAAGATACTAAATAACTATAATTGTGATAGCATCAGGAACATTACCTTTTATTTTTCATAAAATAAGACTATTGAGTCTAAATCTAATGTAGATATTGATAAATTTAAAAAATAGAAAAATGATTAAAAGAATAAGAAACATTCTAACTGTTGGAAGAGAAATTTAATGACGATTCATGAGAAAACTAACTTATAATCACGTATCACAACTAATTATGTGTGAAATTTCAATAATAATGTTGAAAAAGGATTTGATTCATCATGTAGTAGTGATGATAGTGAGGAAAGGGATGCACTTGAATGGATATTAAAAGATATCATGGAAGTGGATCAAGATAACATTAAGACACCCAAGAAAGAAAATAGAAAATTGGTGGAATAAAATAAAATATTATCCTAAAGGATGAGTATAAAAAAATAAAAAATATTATTACTGGTGAAAGTAAGAGAAATTGATTGAAGGTGGATGAACTTGAAAAGATGATAAGTAGACCTGAAGAGATACTGGATACAATGGAATAATATCCTTCCATGAAATGATCCATGGGTATTTTATCACTAAATTAGTTTAATAAATTCAGATAATATTTCTACTTGTAATATGATGTTATTATTCAGTTATCTTAAGTTGGTGATTGGATAAATATGTATAAACATGAAAAATATTCAACTAATCAATCTTATTACAAAACTGAAATTTCTAACTATACAGAGGCTAAAAAAAAATATTTAGAGGTTTAAAACATCAAAACTGAGATTCAATAACCAATGTAAAATTTAGGCAAGAACATTTCATGTTGATCACTTCTCTTAATGAAAAAAAATGCTCAAACTAAATAAATATAGCCCAAAATATCATTGATAGTTTTCATAAAACTGATGAATCAATTTTCCTAGGATTTTATTTCTCTTATAGATGGTATAGTCATAAATCCTAAAATTAATTGAATAAAAAGTGTTTTATATGGAATAGAATAGAATAAAGGGGTATTTTTGGCATTAAAATGTTAGTAAAAACTCAAAAATAAAAATATTGTGACAAGATGTACACATAATATATATATTCAAAGAATATTTGGATGTTCTAAAATTAGAATTTGAAAATTGTGGAGAAAAAGGTCCCAAGTCTAACGGGTGAATGACTTGAATATTAGGAGTGATTTCATATGTTTTTAAAGGGATTAAAATTCATTAATCTAGATATGAGGATTTATAAAAAATTAATTCTTTCAAGAATAAATGTCCTAGGAAAGGTAATAAGGTTTGGAAATAATTCTTAGAGATCCGGATAGACAAGTCGAAGATGGAAAATAGAATAAGTAAAGAAAATATAAATGATAAAGAAAAAGTACAACAAAGTGATTTTACATGAAGGAATCATAATCCCTGAGAAGGAATCCAAAAATATAGATTTTAATGTACATGAAATCATGTTAAATGTGTGGTTGGTCAAGGAATGGTACTAATGAATGTATACTGATATTACCTTCCCAAGAAGAAGTAATTATAATGATGATATAAGATCATGGTAATGATGTCTCATTCGCATCTGAGATGAAGAAGACAAGTTCACCCAATGATGTAGTTTAAGAGAATAAATTTAACAAAAAACCTATTAAGGCCATTGGCAGTAGAAACATTTTGAGAATTAAATAACTAAGAAGTCTAGGCTGAGATACAACATTCATCTTGAATGTTTTATCTGAAATAAAATATTGTCACTTCTAAAATACATTAATTCTTGTTATTTTATAACAAATTTGTAGGGAATAGAATTTAGTTAAGATTGATTTATAATATTGAAAATAAAGGATTTTTTCATCATTTTATATCCAAACTTCCATGAAGAAGGATAAATTAATTCATCCATTTAGGGGATAAATTTTTAGCCAAAGCTATAAAAAAATAGGATGTGTGAATATGGAATTTATGAACATTACCCTTAAATTTATGGAATTGAGTATTCCAACCACATATAAAACCCTCATTCATAAATATATCAACAATTTTTAAGAAGTTGGTGTGTTGGTAGATAAAAAATTAGACTATGGTGTGAGGTGTTTGTTGTTCCCTTGATCTTTTTGAGGTGGTTGTTGATATATGATTAATATATAATATATTTCTAAATTAATATATAGGATAATCCACTCCAATTATTTCAAAGAATATTATCAAATGGTATGATATTTATGGACAATAAGGATAACATTTGTCATGAAATCTTTTTTTATACAATGTTTTTTCCCATGTATACTTACTGTGGTTTTTCTAAAGTTTCATTTATAATAAGTTCATATGATATAATTATTCTCTTAATTGGAACAAGATTCTAATTAGATTTGAAAAGAGATAATAAAATATTTCAATGGTGTTAGATGAAATGAGAATAATTGTATGTCACAACCCAACCCACTAGGGCCCACCTGGATGGTGATAAAACGATTATAGCTCCCCAATCCCACCACCAATAAGACAGGGGTTGGTGACAAGTATTGAGTAGATATATCACACACATGGGAGGCCTTCTCATAGTGTACCTATACACACACACAACCATATATATATATACACCAGTATAATTTGGAATGGTAAAAAATTATACTTTAAATGCATGCATAACATTTAATACTTCATTAGAGATTTGATAAAAATAAACATATGGAATGATACAAAGGGAAAAATACAATCCCAATAAAAATTTATAGTATGAAAAACTAATGAAAGTAAAGTGCTACCAAATGGTAACCCAAAAATCCATTTCCGGTATTTCTAGCCTAGATATGATCTTATTTCTTCTTGATCTCCTATGACTCATTCGAAATGCATGTCGTCTTTACAAGACATGACAAGTCTAGGTAGAGCCCATGGAGGGGTGAGTATAAACATACCATAAAGAACATCCTGAGAACACCAAAAACAAATAATAAAATAGAGTGTAAGTTATAAATCACCATGAAAGGGAGATAAATAATATAAAAACCTAGATGTACTCATTGGAAGACTCTATGTCTTAGGGTGAATAATTCCTTCACTTCCAACCACGATATTATGTTTGAATATATATTAAAACAATCATCCTAGAGAACACACTCATTAGGACTCACAAATTTTCATGGAATTCAAAAGAAAAAGATACATAATTAGGGTTCACACCAAATTCTTATGGTGTATTTCTAAACCAGTCTAGAATAGCCCAATAAGTTGGGCATCCCATGCCCTGGAAGTTTGTTATGGGATATCTGACCTAACCTATGGAAAAATGAGATAGAGGGTCACATCAAAGGTCAGGCTTAGGGAATACTATCTCTATATTGAACCATCCCATAGAGGGGATTTCTCAAATACTATTCCAGATGGGATACATAATTTATACCCTCATAGGATTTGAAATGAGGTAACCCACACATACTGAAATGGATAAAGGGAACAAACTCATAATAAATTTGGAGCCAACCAAGGAGTCACATAAAATATAGTCACAGTAAATGTCCATGTGATATTTTCATAGACTAAATGGCTATCCATTGCAATGAAAGGAACACACGATGTGTGTCATTCCTAAAAACACACAATGTACGTTAGAATTTCCTAGAAACTCTAGAAATTTTAAGGAATTATACTTTTACCATATCCATCATCTGAAAATATCTTATATTGTGTATACCATGTTTGATTTATCATCATGAAACCATTTGAAAGAAACATCATCTTGATCCAACTCACAAAAACATTTTCACCCACACTAACATTGGATTTTTGTAATCATTATCAAGCCTCTGTCACACCTCTAACCCAAACACCTGATCCCACATAAATAATCCATAGAAACATCTAATCAAATAGACCATGAACAGGTTCTAGGATATAGTTTAATCATGAGCCGATCAATTTTTTTTTGAAAAATATAGAAATAAGGGGTAAAGGCATGAGATACAAAGGCGAGCATCCAATGAGAGTATTGTTTGGATTGACCAACATTGACTAAATCCAATGAATGGGGAGAAATAAACAAAATGTATAAAATATATATCAATTTTCGAATTCTAAGAAAAAAAATAAAATATACAATGGATAAATAAAAAATTGGGAATTCATGAATTAATTTCTAACTAAATTATAATTTTTAATCATAGAAATAAATAATGTAATATACCAACAAAAACAACTTCCACAATTTAGATCGATCGTTGGATAAGTTAAAGAAAAAAATGTTGAATTAAAAGAACTCATTTCCAACTCCATGGATTTTCAATTCCATCAGTTGTGGTTCAGAAGAAAAAACCCTCCATATCCTTAGATTCAATATTCTTTCTATGTTTTGTGATCCTCCCATAACAACCAAAAGCATAGGGAATCTCATTATCAATTAGTTTCATCTAGGGATTCAATAAATCAACAAAATTATAGGTATTTTAAAGAACTACATGTTTCCCCTATTGAATTCATGAGATAAAAAAATATCAGTGATGGTTTTTTCCATTTAAAAACAATTATGATATCTTCATTCCCACTACTGTGGTCTACACCACTGTCATGGTGTTCTTGATACACAAATAAAAATAGTGATACCATGTAATGTGTTGCCAGAAACATATTTATTTTCCCTCATAATGACCTTCACCAAGGTCATGGTGAGTTCACTATTGACATGGAATATAGGTTCATCCTCAATAATCCATTATTATATCCACACACTATCCTCCCTATTAATCTTTTCTTTCTTTCCACCGGTCTTTATAGGGTGAACCATGGCTTTCACCATGATTTTTTTGTAGCCTGAATTGAAAATTTTTTTTTAAAAAAACTAATTAATATATAAAATACCATCATAGTCCCAAAAAATTGTTATGAATCCACACATTACTTAAATTATATTATTTAAAATATTATAATGTATTTTATAGTGAAAATGGACTAATTTCATTCTCCCCATCTCATGGATTTTCAACCCAAAAAAAAAAGAAACTACACCAAAAGGTGACCATACTTGGATCATAATTAGATCTCCAACTCCAAATAGATCTCTTTGAGGTTCCCATGTAAAAAATTAAAGTGCACCAAGAAAATAAATCACCCATGGAGGATATTTTCATGTTGATCATTGACCACCACCGGGTACATAGAGAAGTTAGATTCATCCAAAATTTATAGATCACCCCAATTAATAAAATGTAATGGGACATGCACTTATGTGCTCAGTTATAACATGTGGAGAACTTCATTTATCCTATAAAACTATGGTGGTAAGGATAAGTGGTATCGCACATCCTTGACCCTATATAGTATTATTTATGGTAAAATGATTCTTGAATATAGATTTCCACCTCAACCCGATATTTGTAGTCATTGCCAAGGTGAAATCCTCAGAAACGCATTGCCTCCATCATAAAGTTGCAAATGCCTACTTCATCTGTCTAAATAGTACATCTAAAGGATATTATTAGTCTTCATACATTAATGTATTATTTTCACAATACATTTTATCACTTTCACCAACTATAGGTATTGTCTCCCTATGATCTATCTAATATAGTGTCCACATGTATTGTCTCTAGAATATGTCCACGAATGGTGCCATACAAATGGTGGAATGGTAAATATTATTTTGAGAAAACTCATCCAAAGGTAGATAATATTTTCATATGAATATAAAATATAATATGTAGTCCCAAAACATATCCTATAAGATCTAAATGATCCACTCAGTCAGGATATTAGTCTTAGAGTGGAACATAATTCTCAATCACAACTCATTCTAGGAAGAATATCTTAATACACTATATAGTCAAGATATGAAGTGAGAGTCATTGTATAAAATAAAAATTTAATGGACTCCATTATGTTGGATTATCTCATATAGGAAAATTAGTCTCCAAATCTCCACCAATATCTACTTTCAGTTGGATGGGAAGTGGGATGACTTAGTGAGTTTGTCTATGATCACAAAAATAGTGTCGTTACCTCTAGAAAATCATGAAATTACTCTCACAAAATACATGGAATTGGAACATAAAGAGTTTTTTCAAAACCCAATAGTACTTGATGCTCGACCTTTACATATTGGAAAGTGATGAATCAAGATACAAACTCAACAGCACTCCACTTCATTCCTATTCACAAAACAAATGATGAATTCTCTAGTACATATTCACGACACATGGATGTACCACTGATGTAAATGTATAAAAATACATTAACAACTCCTCTTATAATTATTCTTGTAACATCCACCATCCTCAATAATTGATAATATGTTCACCACCTTCTAAAATTGGTCAAGATAATGTCATGTGAATATATGGACACACATGACCTCATAATCAATATCTTTGAGTTGTGCTTCCCTGAAACACTGAAACAATGGCCAGGTCTCATCCAAAAATCAAAGTTATGATTCCCCACCACTATTGACAAGGTTAAATTTTAATGAATCCAACTACTCTAATTCCGTTCCCAAAAAAAATAAATGTGGTTTCTTGTTGAGAGAATCTACCAATATGTTTTATTCCTGGGAGTATAGATTGTAAAAATAACCTATTCATGTTGGAAATACAGTCATAACCTATAACTTAAGTAATGTTCCTTCTAATATAGGGTATAATTGGGACTGTTATAGTCATAATAGATGAGGAATCACTCTCCCATTAGATAATTTATCTTGAATTCTGAGTAAAGACTATTGTCACAAACTCTTAATTGTGGGCCATGCAATTATTCTCATGGGGTTTATATTTCAGGACCAATTAGTAATTACCACCTTCCTATGCATTAGAAAACATCCAATCTTTTATATATAGGAATTATAAAACAACATATACTCATCTCCATCATTTTAAAGTCTCAATATTATGGCACCCATCAACCATAATCCCAACTCTTGAAATGCTTACTGATACATCTTTGATCACATTAAAGGTTACCGCTTTCAGGACAAGTTAGTCAGAGGTGAAAATTTAATGGTTTTAATAAAGTATAAAAAATTATTAGAACATTATAATGAAGTCCAAACCCTTGTATAAGGATCTAACATAATAGAAAATTTAATCATGTGAAAATGATAAATGATGAAATACTATATATTCAAATCATACCTTACACTGAAGAGGCACTATATCATTATAAATCTCAATCTGATCAGTCTATAGGAGATCAAAAAAGTTTAAAACATTAGTATCCCACCTCCATAAGAATACCTATGCTGAATAAATCATCTAACATTCAGATGGGATTTATACTACAACCATGGTTTTCCTATTACGCTAACATATAGGTGAAGAATAAAGAGAATATTAAAGTACTATGGAGTTTTAGACAAGTATATTGTAAGAACAAGACCCCATTTCCATCATAGAAAAATTTCATATAATCCATAATAATGATCCTTGGGCTATCGTTTTCACTCCTGAATGTATAACAGATAAGTAAATACTTCTTTTAATATCTCATGCTTCTCAAGCCTGAATAACGACCTCCTGTTCAATTACATATTATGTAACATGTCCTCATTGATAGGTCACATGGGAGAGTGACTCGACTTTTGGAAATATTAATGAATGAATTCCTATACAGAGGTAGTATTATTATGGAAATCATATCTTTATTCTACAACTAATAGTTTCATATCCAAATAAGTGTTACATGCATATTTCTTTAGGGAACATTCACTTTCATCCTCTACTAGAACTAAAACCAAATATAATTTGTTCCATTTCATCTTATATTGAATCACATACAATAAATTCTGAAACCACATCTATAACTCTATTGGATATATTGAAAAAAACATTATTAAAGATATCATAAGCATCACCTTTAATCAAATCATATGAAATTACTTGTGAATACATATGCAAAACACTTTTGGACAAACTCTAAAACATTTTTATATTATATATCTAAGTTTAGAACAATCATTATTCTTTCAACTAAAAAGTGTGACTTTTTGGCCTTTACATCATTGAAAAAAATATAAATATTTTGATATATTGTGTGTGTGTGTGTGTAAGAAAATATAGGCCTTTAGAAAAGCATCAATTCTACTCATTCTACAAAGGGATCTAACATTCTCCCCATCAATAACATGTATCCCTATTTCCACTAGTCTACAACAGATTCAAATGTAC
Organism: Viscum album; assembly: GCA_963277665.1. NCBI lineage: Eukaryota > Viridiplantae > Streptophyta > Magnoliopsida > Santalales > Viscaceae > Viscum > Viscum album. Next base: position 1,307,597,692 of record OY728162.1, read on the forward strand.
ATTCTCATATCTTCTCTTTTTCAATGGCATTGAGTGCCCATGAGAATTAGAGTATTTCATTCCCATATAAACAACTCCTAAATTCTCTACTATCTAAGTATTGATTGATCTGATCAATGAATATATCACATATTAGTCATCCTTAGGGTTAAGCACATCACATTTCCATTATCTGGGTATATATATAATATAATGGTATGTTCTCACACTAGAAAAATATATATCAATAGAAGGACAATATTTAATACTGGTCATACTGGATAACAAATCCCATCTTTTACAAGCTCAAACTGATGAAATGATCAATAACATACCCAACCACCCTCGTATTAACTAAGTAAATGTGTAGACTTGCATCAGTAGTGTATAAAATTATGAGGGTCCTTATAATTGTTATCTCTATAACCTTAGGTAGTAGGTAAATATATATGATCTATCCACCCCCAGTATACCAATGACATCTGTTTATGACACCCTGTGTAGTATATTTAGTTGGTCATCTAGGAACATAAAGAATAGTATTCTTTGATTTCTTCCTCATGATAATGTTATATATATTAATAATATAATTTTATGAATTCTAACCATACCGGTCTTTCATAACAAATAAAACTCCATGATGAAAATAAGTTAGGGATAAAATCAAATCCATACATTAATATTACAATTATCGTTAGCATTTCATAATATATATATATATATATATATATACATTTATGTGTCCAACATGAAAGAATGATAAAATGGAGTTTAAATTTAATATGATACATTTTAATATTATTATAATTTTTAAAAAATATTTCAAAAAAACCAACATAAGCACCATAATATCATGTTTTATTTGATAAACCAGTGAATCATTTTTATGTTGTATTCAATTTATGGTTATCATTAACACATTACATCATATGAAATCATTATAAAATCCTTATTTGACCATCTAATAAAACCCTCCCACTTAAATATTCATTAAAAATTTGGATATATTTTGTATAATGATGTGATTTAGAAATTCTATTCTAAACTATTTAATTTTTTAACATATTCAAACTTCCTAACTTCACAATATCATATGTTATGATGATAACTTCTATTTTTTACTTATAAATATTCCATGTTTTATCATCATCACCCTTGGAATCACATTCCATCATACTTTTTACTTGAAAATAATTTCATTACATAACATTTTGGTTAATAATAAATACTAACTCTATTATTATTTAAAATTCAATTTAAAAATATATTGATGTAATTGTTTTTTATTAACCTTTTTACTTATTTAAGTATAAAATGACTCCCACTAAAATCTTTCACATTATATTCCTATCATAATATTTTTATAACATACATAAATAGTTTTTTTGTAATTAATATTTCTTTCCTTTTATTGGTAATATTAAACAAATAAATCATATCATATATGGTATGAAATGTATTTATCTTTTTTTTTATTTTGTTATTGGAAATAAGACTTTATTAAATTATAAAACTTATGGGAGGTAGGAAAACATTTTTTTTTTTTTATACTTGGATAAATATTTTATCCATTATAAAACACTTTTATCCATATCTTCTTCACAAAAAATCTTATATAAATTGATAAATAATAAACCACGAAATTATAATTAATTATATCATTTTATTCATTAGATAACTTTTTAATAAAAAAAATTTCTTATCACATAAGGGAAATGAGATTAATTTACCCATAATTTACATTGATTAGTTTTATCTTGATAAAATCCATTATAATAAAATCCTTTATTTAGAGACTATTTACATTATATCATGAATATAACCTACAAGATCAATTAAATATTCATTTAATTTATAATCATATAAACCTATTAATATTCCATATTGACAACCCTAAGTTTAAATGAACAATATTGGATTCTAAAAAATCAGTATACACCTTTTCAACCTTGTTTTCTTTATCCTATTTGAAAATTTTACTATGTGTACTATCTATAGAGCACTTTATAATCTTTAAATCACATTATAAATTCTTATATATTCCGAAATATTGGTTAAAATTTCATTGAATTAAGTTATATTTTCAGAACACTTCCCCATATGTCAATATGATAAATTACCTAACAAAAACAGTCCATTTTAGTTACCCCTTGAAGCATGTTATAAAACTAATTTCTAAAATAAATATAGTTTTATTGAAACCATTTGTCTCATTAGGTTATTTAAGGAAGTAAATCATATTGAATATGATTTGGAACACCCAATCATATTTTGTATATAAGACTAAAATCCTTGATATAAAAAAACATATTGAGTACATTAACTAAGACTAATATTCATTTTGGTCATTTTGTATTTAATGCCTTTGAAAACATAAAATAATCACTATATTCTTCCATATGAATCATGATTAACTTGTTGATTTTTTTTATATTTTTTATAGAGGAATTAACTATTCTAAAACCTTGAATTTTCAATAAAAACATTACTTAAATAACAAATCTTTTTATGATCATTTCCAATGATTCTAATCTTAATAGAAACTTGAATTATGATTTTATTTATCAATGATTGATCGCAAAGTTTAACTAAATGAAGATTATCTACTACAAAGGATTTTATCATATAATTAGAATGTATTATTAACCATTTAGTAATTAATTTTTTTAAATAGGATCCCACAAAATTGGAAAGCCATTTTAGAATCCATTATATCCATTACATAGATAAGATCCATGTATCACCATGACCTACATCAGTCATCTCATGAATAATTCATTACTATATCTGTTAGAAAAAATTATCAATCATATCATATATTAAACTTTTCTATCTTTTTAGTGAACACTTTTTCAAATACATTATATAGATATACTCAACTATAGTATTTTAGTATCCTAACTGTTATGGTTTCCTAACTAAGTATAACCCAAATCAAGAACCAATAATAAGCTAAAAAGGAAAAATAAAGGGTTACTATGATGAGAATGAAATTCCCTTTATGATAGTCCAAATTGACGTATAACTTTATTTTCTTAAAATAGATAATATATTGATACTCATTTTGATGTTGACAATACCCAGTTGAAAGATCGATGTCTTGAAAAGTCATATTTTGGATGGAATCGCACACATAATATTTTCTGATGGCTTTGTTCTCCGAATCTTATCTCATGTTATTCCCTTTATATATTTATGTTCCAATTATTAATTTGTAATCCAATCCCCTCCACCAAATCAATATATTCAAACCATATTGATATGTAACCCTAAATACAACCAATAAGTCGGTGTTACTCACCCAAAAATAAAATACAAGTATATTGATAGATATATAAATTCATTATATGAATAACATCTATGAACACTTTATGTAAAGGTAAATACCACTATTAGATAGACAATTTTTTCTTGAGTAATCCCGAAGTGACAGATATCCAACCCTATTCACCATCCTAGACAAGTCACAGGACCCCAGGTTGCAAGGTAGTCTAACTCCATATCCCTCTACTTAGAGATACTTTACTCAAGAGTGAATCGAAATAATCATAACTCTAATACCAAAAATAAAAAAACAATATTCCAAAAAACTAAATTCATGTCCCATAATTTAGTTACAAACTGAGTTCAAGGTAGAATAAAATCTAAAATCATTAAATAGACAGTCCTAGTTTTTAATATAGTGATCTATCTATAAGTATTTTCACAATTAGATGAAATAATACGCTATTTATCAAATAATAAAAAGTTAACTCTGAATAAAACAAGGAATAACTTTTAAATAAATGAATAAATCAAATAATTAAAATGAGATAAATATTTATCATCAATTTACAAATGAAATCTAATTATAAACACTTTATATTTTTTGATATAATATTATGGAAATTCCATAATTATTAATATAAACATTTTATATTCATTCCAATATAAACTCGTTAATATATATCGTTATGTGGAATTTCAATTTTAAATATATGATATTATATTAATTATTAACAATTTATAATCTAATATCAATTATTTGATCATTTTAAATAGTTTATATATCATATCCTTGATTTTTAATTAACCCTTGATTATTTCAATAATCCAAACATTTTTTATGTATTTTAAATAATATCCAAACAAGGACAATTTTTATTTTTTTATATTTGAAAATAGTAACAATGAACCTTTAATAATTCAAATATAAATACTTTATATTTTGGCTTTATTTCAAAATTTATAAACCTTTATAAAATATTTTTCTTTCAATTTTTAAATAAACACATATATTTCTATATCTTTATAATTTCTATATAATTTGTTAAAAGGTATTTTAATTATTGAAATTTAATATTTCGTAAAAATTAATGTTTTATAATCATTTATTTGATTAATTATAAACCATTTATAATATATTAATTTATTTTTAAATCCCTTATTAATTTAATATTCTCAAATTACTTTTTATAATGATTTTTATATATTTAATATACCATTTAAAACATTTTAGAAGGTAAACAACTTTTCTAAATAATTTTTCATTTACAATTATGTAAAAACTCATTCATATGTGAAGGTAATCTTTATATAACGTTATGCATACACTTTTCTTAAAGGTAATCCATTTATGGATCCTATGCATAAAGGTCATCCACTCCTTTCCTTTACATAACAAAAATCTAATGCATTATGTTGGGGGTAAAAGTGATACTACCTTTATTTTAATGATTTATGTAAAGGTATGTATAAATGAACATTTTTGTTTCCTTCTCGCATAGTTATGTATGGGTAATACCTTTAGGTAGTCAGCTTGTATAGTCGTATGACCATTAAGTAATCCTTTTAAATCCAAAATTACCATTACACAAGCTCTTGTTTATAGGTAATACATTAGCTAAAATTATTCAACTAGGGTTCCGTGTAAGTTTAATTTGAATGGTGCCTTTAAAAAACCATAGGAAAACCATGTTTACCCTTAAATGAACCCCTTAACAAAAACATAATATGTGTATTACCTCTGTAAGACCATTCACATATATGTATTATCCATGTTACCCATATGTAATTGATTTGTTTAAGGGTAATGACTTGGTTACCTTTATGAATCCTATATTCATATAGGTAACACTAAAATAACATTTACATATCCCTAATAAATAAGGTAAATCCATTTTAGAAACTGAATATCCAAAAACAGAAAAGATTTATCTATTTTTATTTACTTATTCATTTCATCTTAAGATTTCAGAGATCTAAATTATCGACCTCCTCTGATACCACTGAATGATTTTCAATTCCTCTAATAAATACACAAATTATTTAAACCCTTGTTTGAGGATATATCAAACTAGAAAAATGAAACCTATCTAAAATATAAATAATGAAATACTATAAATTCACTATGTACCTTTAACTGAAGAGCCACTACATCAGTCCCATATCATGCTAGTACCTCAAAATCAAAGGAGAAAAATAAAGAGTGTATTCGAGTTATGGAGAGTTTTTCCTAAGAGTCTAAAAATAAATCTACTCCACACTAATGAAATTAAAATTTTAAATTATTCAGAAGAATTATCTATGGGTTGACTAGTTTACTCATGTTTTTATAAGGTTAGATTAATTACCCCTTCAGATATATCATACATCTCATGAATGAATACAAAACTCTCTGCCTATTAAATATTTTGTAATGGAACATTAATTATAGCTCACATGGGAGAGTGGATGACTTATGGATACATAAATGAATATATGCCTATCAGGAGGAGATATTATCATGGAAATCATATTTTCATGATGCCACACATTTTTCTATAGCTAATGAAGAATCATATGCATGTTGATTTAGGTTATATCTGTTCCCCATGATCCAGGAGAAATAATCAACAAATATCTAGTAATATCCTTCCAACCCAATGAATCTTTATACCTATGTCATGCACTTGGGTGGATCCTACGTTATGACTGCCTCAACCTTTGTAGGGTCTACTTCTACTTCTTTAGATATGCCATGTCCCAAGAAGAGGACCTGTTGAATATAAAGACTTCACTTCAAAAGATTCCCATAAATCCAATTCTCTCATAGTATTTCTAGGATAATCCTCAAATGTATTATGTGATCCATCTATAATTTTTAGTATATGAGGATCTCATCTATGAAGATAACCATGAACTCTTCCAACAAGGTCTGAAATATTTGGTTCATGAGTCCCATTAACATGGTTAGGGAATTCTTAATGCCGATGGGAATCACCAAAAACTTATAATGAACAAAGGATCATAGGAATTCCATATTTTGTACACCCACTTCTCAAACTAGGAGTTGGTGATAACTTTACCTGAGGTAAATATTTGAGAAAAACTTATCTTTATTTATCGGGTCAAAGAGATCATTGATTCTATGAAGTGGATACTAATCCGTGATAGTCATGTGATTTATTAAATGATAATCCACACACAACCTCAATCTCTCACTTTATAGGAGAATAACATTGTGGTTTCCTATGAGGACAAAAAAATTTCAAAAAAATCCATTAAACTATAGATCCTTTAACTTTACATTCATATATCATTGATATATAGGATCTATCTAATATACTAGAGAATATATGAAGGACAACACTGGATTTATATATATGTAGAATTCAATCGCTCGATAGGAAGGGAAGCTAAAAACATCTTAGTGAAAGACATCTTCACACTCTTAGAACATTGTGGGGAAAAATTGATTAATTCATCCAAAACTCCATGATTCAAACTAGAAAATTGATGTGAAACTGGCTGTATCTTCATGTACAAAAGTCCATCCTTCTCTGACTCGTATTATTTCCCCTCAATTAATATAAATATCATCTTATTTACTCGTACACATAAAATAATCTTCCTAAAATATTAAATATATACATGTACTAAATAGATAATTTCCATACCAATAATTACATCTTAGGGTCTCATTACAGCTACAAAGATATCCCCAAAAAAGATCTATCTCTCCTCCAAGAGTCAAGTCATGTTTTCATAAAATGTGTGTGATCATCGAATCATCTCAGGTAAAAGTATCTTGGAAAAATGGTTGATCTAATGGTTATAATGGTATCTCAAACTCCAGAAAAACAGATATGGTGTAGAAGTAGTTGATCATGCCTTTGTATATCAAATATGTACATGAAGTAGAGTAGATATATATAATACCATGGATCATACTCAAAGCCTCCAGGTTATAAGAATACCTTTTATATATTTGTCCAAATCCCTAACCACAAGATCCTTGATCATGGAATGGACCACTTAGGGAGGTAGTTGTGGAAATTGATCATAAAATTGGCCACATGCCACATATCACACAAATCCACTTCCATGTCACCCACCCTTCAGACCTCCCTACTCAGGTTTTTACCTCTATTGTGGTAGTATATTGACTATCTCCCTATCTTCTACATGGAAGTTCAATTAATACTATATGATATGGCCTCACCCATCATAGGAGAATCATTATCTCACCCTAAGTTGAGAGGAATCTTCCTATTATCCTTGACTAGTTAACTCTATGTTCTGATACTATCATTTAAATTAGCTAATGTACCAAGATCTCTGCTCCTCACATTGACTACAAAATGCTTCGGTCTCAGCACCATGGCGACCACTTGAAAAACCAGTGGGAAGTAAATGATATGAAAATAAATTCACAACCATTGAATTCTTTAATACCCTATAATAGGGATGGATTCAAAGATATAATAATCCAATTCAGAAAAACATTTGAATACCACTATAAATGGTTTATGCTCAAAAGTATTCATCATGAAACATATCAATATAATACTGCCATAGGTCGATGAAAATATATGAATACATTTATACTAACATACCTCCTTGATGGATCTACATAATCTTCTATATATATACTATAAAAAAATTAAATTTATAAAAATACTCTCTGAAAAGGATGCCAAACTATATCTATGTGAGGGTTATCTTGATATGCAACTCCATCACCATGCCCCACAATCTTCCAATTGGGCCATGGATTGTGGTTTACAATAAGAAAAAAATATGGTTGGGAGGGGTATCTATTATAAATAAAAAAATCATCCACCACCTTGACTCTGTCCTATGCTTCTTGGGGGTCTATAAATCCATGAATCTTGGGTGGTGTCTTCATCTAGAACTCGTCCAGATCATTAAGCATGTGTTGGTCATCTTCTAGTACGACAAAATAATCATCTGATAAACCATTAGAAGAAATATCATAAATCCACATGAATTAAATGAATATAACATCTCAATAATTTACGATATATTTCCCAATAGGTAAATTTTATTTCTTAGATAAATTTCTTTTCATTCAACAGAGGGTTTAAATAAACCGCAAATATTATTAAAATATTTTCATTTAATGTTTCATTTTTCATCTTGATGTTGAATTGGGGGGTATGAATAGAGATAACTAAATTATAAAAATTTATATTTTTAATAAATATATATTTAATTTATTAGTTTTTAATTTGTTATTAACTAAAATAAGTTCATTTAAAGGTTAAAAATGATGTTTTTCAAAAAAAGGTTTTTATACACACATAATTTTTATATATTAATAAATTAAATTAATCTTAATTTTTGGATGATTATAAATAAAAATTCAAATAATACATTCAATAAAATATTTAAACATTCATAAAATAGATTTTTCATGTCATATAATAAAGTTAATTTAAATTTTATGCTTAAAAATGCATTTTTTTTAAAAACAATTGGTATTATTTTACACACTTACAATAAATTAAATATATATAACTTATGGAAATTGATTATATTTAAATTGATTCTATATATATAATAATAATAATTAATATAATTTAATAATTTTAACATCATATTTGGTTATAATGAGTAATAAAAAAAAAAATTGTTACCACAGTTAGGGTTAAAAGGGGTTTGTTTTGGGTTAACCAAATAGATAAGGTTTAAAATTTCACATAACACATGATATTTATTGATTTTTGATGTTATATCAAACTTTTAATTCATATATTAAATTATATTTCATTTTTTAACAATTTTAGATGATTAATATATTATTATATTTTAATATTGTGAAAATTTCCTACTTTTTCCACTCCCACCATTATAAAAGGATACAACATATCCTATATTAAATACACAAAATAAGGATTGTATCTAAAAAAAATTATACTCGAATCCATTCCTAAAATACCACATTATTTTATATATGTAATTTTTAACATAATACCACCCCTTCAAGGCTTATAGTGTAATCTAAAGGATATTTTACAACGAAGAGGTATAACTCTTGACCAAGTACTTTTAGCAATATTTTTTCTTTTACCTCATATAAATCATTGGTATATATTTTAAAATAATTAATTTAGTATATTAAATAAGTTTAATTGTTATTATAATGTTTTATCATTCATTTTACACCTCTTTTCCCTAAAATTAGAAATGATAGTATTGTTCATTTATACATATCGACTACTTCCTCAACATAGAGATATGATTCGTTTTCAATCACTATATTTAATGGTTGGTTATTATGATGAATTAAATTTTTAGATATGATATTTATCACCTAATTATGATTTTTTAATTATAATATGTTATATAAATTTTTACCTTTCAATCTATTGGAAAATGAAAAGGTCGCTTGTGCATATGTGTGGACTACCACCTTCATAAAGTGATGTGATTTGTTTTCATTTCTCCTTTAAATTTATGATAATAAGGATATATTTTTCCAATATATATTATTTTAATTAGATAATTTGTATTATTTAACGATTAAATAAAATTTAACTTTTGGTCATTATACACATTAAAAAGTTAAAACATCACTCATGTGTAGATAGAAGCTATTATCTCTATGATGTGGTGTAATTCATTTTTCCTCACCAATTTATATGAAAAACAATAAAAGTATATATAATGAAGAAATATGAAAATTATATCATGATTTGGATTCTATATATGATAAAACATTGACCAAGGTGTAATTATTAGATCTATGGAACTAAGACATCCATGGAAAATGGAGTGTTTTCACCCAAAAGATCATCTAAATGAAGAAATTATTAATTAAATGGATAATTGAAAATTATAACTGAATGATACATAGTAGGTTACGTATGAATAAGGTTCATTAATATTTTTATAATAAATATATATTTATTTTAATTTATATTTTAATTCATACAAATAAAGACAACACATTATTAAGTAAGTGTTTATGTTACAATCTCATTTCTTTTTAGGATTACCTATGATAAATTTAAATTGAGGTAAATTATATGACTCTTAACCATTAAACCGAATATATATTATTTTATTTATTTAATATATAATTTTTTATGTTGTTTTTATTTTCCTCTCATTAGTATGAAAATGATTTATATAATTCTTTTAATGAAAAACTGACTTTATTTCCTCCTTGGTTGACAGAAATTTGATTTTATGTTGTCATTCTTACAAATTGTATTAGGAAGTTTTTTAATTATACTATAAATTTTTTAAAAATATTATTTTTACTACCTTTTTATTTATTTACACAGGTTTAATAATTAATATTTCTGAATTATTACTGAATAAGTTGTTTTTTATTTTTTAAAAAAGTTTGGCGGGGTTGTTTTCTTTTAATGTATATAGAATTAATAGATTTCTGAACCATAAAGATTATTATTTTATTTTAGGATTCCATTATAATTTTCCATATTTATCTTCAAATAAAATGATTTTATCAATATTTTTGGAATTATTTTAAAATTATATCAGAGTAAAATTAAATTCTTCTCATGTTTCCAAAGAAAGGATTGAATGTTATTTTAAAGGTATTTTAAATCTATGTCTGAATCCATTAAGTTTTTTTATGCTTCACTGGGGATATTATCTTCTGATACTATCCACTTTATTTTTATGTATGGATTTTAATGATGAATATTTAGGAATGATGCTATAAAACCTTCTTCTTTCCCACATATTAAAAAATTTAGGGTGATTTGTTTATGAATCATTTTCCCATTCCATAGATTATTATATGATGATATGGTTAATGTTTTATGATCATTTGGAAAACATATTTATGATTTAAATTATTTTATTGGTGGTAATATGATTATATATCCCTCAAAAACATTGGTTAAATAGATATATCACATGAGATAATAAGGACTAGAATGGGGAGTAAACACAGTTCTATAAGGGACACTATCCATTGTGATAATCTTGGGAGTGGACTTTGACAAAGAAACAGATTGAATGAGGAGTGAACCTCATCTACTATGATATCCTCCACAGTTATCCTTGAATAAATAAATGATTTTATATTTTTATGTGTATGAAAAAAGGTTATGTATTATACTTATAATATATTTTACTGGGTCAAGTTTTATTATTTATGATTCAATATACTAATAACTTTATTCATTATTTATTAAAAATCTATATGCCATGATTTATGGTTAATGATCTTTAGATGATTTTGTATGATTATTTTTTGTTGTTGTAATATAATCATACATATATACTTCTCTTATTACCACTGATTCTTATTTATTGACATCTCTAATTTTTACCCCTAATGAGTATCTAAGATCACCCTTTCCTAGTTTTCCTTTACCTATGTTATAATGAAAGGATTTATGAACAATATCTCAAATAATTTTACAATGTGAGAAGAAATTTGTGGGATATGTTGAATATATTTCATGAAATATTATTACTATGTATCTACTCTATTATGAGTATAAAACTTTATCTTTATAGTGGGGTTATTGTTATAGTATGTATTGAATATTAGGTATATTAGGGTCACAAAACATTATTGAAAACCGTATGGATAATTTGAAGTATAGGATATCATCATAAAGAATTAGTAAAGTAGAGATTTTGTTTTTTGCTATAAAATTAATCCATGTATAGATAATGGAATTTAGAATTGGTTATATAAAATATGTACCTAAGGCTAACAACTATGAATGGGGTAGAATACGTATTACCTCTTTAATCACTGATCTATGATGAGTGGGCCTCAGACTGGACACCTTTCAAGACTCTCTCGGTGGGTATGCTTAAGTTCATTCATATATTCATTATGATACATTAAGAAGGATTTGAAAATATGGTTACCATGGATGATCAGGTGCAAACCTAACGTTTCATGGATTGAAATAAGGTTTCATAATTTAGGAAATCATAAAAAAATTATAATCAAATGATTGTGTACACTAGTTATTAATTTTTATTGATCAAACTAACCATTTTTGTTTGATAACATAACAAAAATATCGAATGATGAAGTTGAGGAGGTGAAAGGAATGATAAATTATTTTAGTATATTATTTGAGCTCAATTATATAAATTCCATTATAAAATTAAATTTATCAATAAATTTTAATTGGTATCCTCATTGATTAGATATTGACTTCATTGTAAAAACTCTAAATGGTACAATGATCCCATAACTAGTCAATATCTCATCCCCTATAGAAGTTTGTGAGAATGTGATTCCTATAAATCTTTTTATTCTTCCTCTAGATGAATTTATTGTGCTTTTGGTAATGGATTAGATCCCTCTATATATATCACATGTCAATTGATGTGGAATTGAAATTTTTTTGATATTAAAATGAAACACATGTTCATCTTTCATTATGATGATGGATATAAACATCAAATGAAATTTACTTTTATTGTGTGGGTATTACTACCAATTAATGAGATATATATATAATGTTTAGGGAGAAGATCAACCTAAATTATATTCCTATTTTTGGGGATTATGCATGTATATTTCATGAATAATTTCCTAGTATTATGTTGAATCATTAATTTGATTTTTTAAAAGAACACATACATAGTGTCAAAACTATTTCAAGGAATCCATATAAAATATCTTTACTTGAGTTGAAAAACTGAAGTGGTAACTTGAAGAGAATATTAATAATTGATTAATATTACCTAGTGTGTCACCATATGGAGCACTTGTTTTTTTTCAAGATGAAGGATGGTTCAATGAACTTGTGCATTTATTATTGAAAATAAAACAGGATTTCTATTAATAAAAAGTATCATCTATACCATTTTGATGACTTGTTTGATCAAATATGAATATCTCAATAATTTACCAATAATGACCATCATTATTGATATTATCAATTAATAGTCAAGAAGGAGGATATATCCAAGATATAATTCAATTTGAGGGATCAATATTTTGAATTTATAGTGATTCTACTAGGAAATACCAATTCCCCTACAATATTCATAGATATAATGAATAGAGACTTTACAGATTACCTTGATAAGTTTGTGGTAGTATTTATAGATATTATTCTTATATATTTAGATAAAAATAATGATCATGAAGATAAATTTATTATTGTGATGAATACCCAAAAGATAAGTAGGGTGACAAATTTACCATGTGTGAACTTTGGCTACAGAAATTCACACTCATTGTTAATATAATCTAATGTGTGGATATATCAGTGGATCCTTCAGAGAAAGATGTTATTAACCAATGAAATAGACCATCCATGATAAATTAGATCCATATTTTTCTTGGGTTGTAATGATATTATTGATGACATGGGAGAGATTTCTCACCACTATAGTGTCCCAACTCAAGATCAACTAAAATAGTTCCCTGATCCAGTTCTCCACATGACCTTAAGTGCGCATCATTTTATTAAAATGGGTTCCTAGATGTAAGGGTACAATAATGATATAATGGGGATACTATACACTAATGATCAGTGTTTGATAGCAATAAAAAATAAATCAATCAATAGTTTAAGTAATATAAATTAAATGAAATGGACATAATTCATCAAAATAAAAAAGACCCAATACATAAAAAATATCTTATAAAGAATAATTTCTAGTGAATTGACAAGAGGAAAATTGGAATACATGTTAGTATGAATACAATTAATGCATAAAATGAACATAATCTCAAAGTCTCTCTCCATGATAATTTTAAGCACCATCTCAACCCCATGCTCCTTTGCTCCCATATCAAAGTACATAACACATAACAGAACCTATAATATTGGTTTTGCAACCATGAGTTCTATCTACGTACCTAAAGGAGCCCCAAAATGGGTGTGATATACTCTCAGCAGGACACCTACAATTGTATCTAAAGTAATATATTCCATCAGTATAAAACAATTTAGTGTGAAGGTATAAAATAAATACATGAATAAATAAATATAATCATGTTAAGATCAAGTTCATTATTGAAACCTAGATGACTATAACCTCTTCGTCCTAAGATATAATTTCTCTAAACATTACATCATATATATATATATATAAGAATATATGTAAACAAATATATGTATATATATATACATGAACCATCTAGGACCCGAGGTGTAAGACCAAGGAATCCATATATAAAATAAATAATAATAATACAATACTCATTGATTAAATATGGTTAAATAGTCCAGAATCTGAATAGGGGATAAAGAGTGCCTTTCCTAAAAACCCCCAATTGATGATGTCAAACTTTAGGTATAATATCTCAGTCAGGGGTGTGAAATGTCATGTTAAACAACCATTACCAATGCCTCTCCATAATAATCACAAAAAAAGGTAATCCCACTATCCCTATGAGACCTTAACCAAGGTGTTCCATAAAGAGTAACCCAATATAACTCAACGAATAGTGTATCCCATCTAACCTATATGCCTATAAAAGTTATTACAACATAGGAATTAATTTTTTTCCCAAGGTGTAATAATTCATTTTACCATTTTTAGTCATTATATTTATAATGGATCACCCATGCATAATGTTAGGAATGATAAGGGGCTACGTGAATTGTCCGTAATAGTTCAAACTGTATATGATAAATTACATACCATAGGACATTCTAGTATTGCAGGAAAATATTTCATTTAAATATATTTGATAAATAAGGTTGTGTTGGTAAGTATTCTGAATTATGGTTCATGTATGAATAATTAGGATTCCATGTCTATAATCACACCTTGTCTGAATTCAAGTATAAAATCTTGGCCATTATATTTATATGTATTGTAAGAATGCCATGAAAAGTCACATGCCCCTTATCATTAAAAATATCTCAATTAAATTTACCCTATTTTCAAAAATGACAACACACGTCATAGGTGATTAATGAATAAGAAGACAATCATAATCAAATAATTTAAAAACACCAAAAATGTTGATTTAATCACCTATAAAAAGAATAGGTCTTGGGAATTAAATAAATTCACCCAAAGGGGTGGTTCATGTTTAGGTAAATAACATATAATAGTGAAATTAAGTGCAAAATGGATATTTAATATAATTAACTAGGTTCAACATAATTAATTTTACATTTAAAGGTTGATGCACAAAGAACCCGTAATTTGGAAAAAAACATATTCTATAAAATGGTGAAACTTTAAGGAAAAATCTATAGACCACATAACATGTTCATAATATGATTCAATCATACACTATATGATTTTATTCGATCTGGAAAACGATAAAATGTAATATTTTAAAATTCCATCAAAAAAAGGAATATTAGTTTCCATTGAAATAGAATTAAATATTGAATAATAAATAGAGTAATGAGGATATGGGAATTGTAGACTAACTAAGGGTGTTAAAATGTTAATGATGTGGATCAATTTAGAGGATGAATAATGGAGGGTTCTCAATATGTAAAGGAATAATGGTAGGATCTTCACAAGGGGGATGGAGCTACTGTGTGAATGAGGAGGAGAAAAAAGGGTTGATGTTAAAATAAATTATAGGAAAAAGGTAATTTAACCCCTTTTAGTGACACACATTATTTTTCATCATTGTTGGTCAAACTGTGTGGAAACCATGAACTAGAACTTTTTTAGGTACCCCCCCTCACATAACTACATACATAGTTTGACATACCTGGTAAAACCTGTATGAATCTCATCTGTAATTTTTTATAGACTCCTCACATGGTTTTGCAGACTTGGGGATACAATTTTTAAAACCATGTGAAACCACTATAGTGTTGAATGGTTGAGTTTCAAGGTTATAACTAACTCGATACCTCCCATCATATTTCAAAAAACCATACTTTCAAATCCCAAAGCTCACAAAACTCAACCAAAAAATACAGGACACTTATTGAGCCTCAAACAAACCAAAAAACACTTTTAAGTTTTCAAATTCTAGAAATTTTATTACTAATCTAAAATTATGATTTATTAAATCCACTAAATGAAAATTTTAATTTACATTAAAAATTCCATTTTGTTCAAAACACGGGATCATATAATCTCCCCGCCTTAGAAATTTTCATCAACAAGAATCATTGGGAAGAGGGAAACATCACCTAACCTACGTGTGCCATGGAAAATTGCTCTGAAATGATATTTATTTTCATTGGAATCCAAACATTTATCAAAAATAATTTTTAAATCATATAACATAAGCTATTGAAACTTAATCCAATACCCATACCTAAAACTATAGCACTAAGACAGTGATTATCTAAGACTATCTAACTCAATACATGATCATGTAATAACCTCTTTCCTCAAAAGTCATAAGATACACCCCACCATTAGTGATAACATTTAAATGAATTTTTTTATTTGTGGTACTCCATGGTGTTGCAATTTCCTAAAAACATGACCTTAACCTTCTAAATAATATATTGTAATGATTCTTAACTAACCGAATGGTTGACTCCCAACCAACTGCATATATCCTAGTCCCACTGTCATTTACCTGAAAATCCTCAACTGACAAATGCACTGAACTCATATCCTCCTTATGATGGTCTTATCATTGTTCTTCAACAAACCTCATTAACTAATGAAAGGAACTAGGTTAAGACACTTCTGTAACATCCCCGACCCATAATCCTCTAAATCAGTTCCTCAAGCTAGGTCACCACCTGACCTCAAGCATGCCTCCCCACATACCGTAGGTTTTTGGCTAGTAGTAAGGGTCTAATGGACCACATAAAGAGATTATACAATATTTACCAGAGTAATCCAAAATAGATAACATATGAAATAAATTAAATAATAAGAAATAAACTAGAGACATGCATTACCAACGATTTCCCAAATAGGGTAAAAACAACCAAATGATAAATATTCCATGTCATGCTAATAGTTCCAAAAGTGAAGAAAACCCAAAATAAATACAAAAAACTGAATTCACATAATGGGTCTTGAATCATTTTATTGACACTCATCCATGCACATCCCGATCCCAACTCAACTTCCTAGAATAGGGACTTTTCCCTTATCCTGACTTGCAACCATAAAATCTTCTCAGTGATCCAATGGGAGACTGAGCAGTATGTGAGTGCAACTTAGTAGACCACTACCAACAGTGTCTACAAATATAAATTCTAAATAGATATCTCATTCATGTACTAGATAAATGACATGGTAAATAAAAGTCAACTCAAATTTCATTAGTTAATAATATTCACTTTTATCGTTTTTATAAATTGTTCCATGGGTTAGGAATTTATATCATTTACACTATGACCATAGAAGGTCAATTACTATTCATAAAAGTGTAATTCAAGTTTTATATCTCACATGGGAAAAAAATTTCACAATCAAATAGAATACCCTTACCTTGGAGCCTCAGTCCAGTTAGTCTCATCAAATGAAACCATTATGGGCCTAGAGCCACATTCTCCTTCCCTAGATCAGGCATTATATGGGTGGGATTTACTGCCTCATTCTAACCCGACACAAGGGCATAGATCCTCATGTACAATACCCCACAACTACTATGACTTGTTCACATGGTAATTTATCTATTTAACACATATACCATATCAAAATAATACACATAACATGTACATTTCATAATTAATCAATATATAAATCATCATCAAGTATTAACCCATTAGCACATTTACCACTCACATTGCATAGCCCTTTTATCCCATTTTACTTTTGAATGACTCACCCTATTAATAATATTTAAAAATTCCCATACATAATCCCGTTTAAAATATTAATCAACTCCCAGGGTTTGACCCATTTATGTATTTCAATTACAAACTTCTAAGCCATCTATCACAGTCACTCTATTTCATTCTAAAACTTTAACATTATTCTAAACAATACCTTATGTCATTTCCAAAGAAATAACTCAACTACCATTAATACATCTATATAAATCAACTAATAATATAAATATATTTATCATGGAATCTATATCAATATAAATAATCATAGTTCTTATCATTATCACTTTCCATGTTCAGGGATATTGGCACACCCCATGGGTAGCCCTAAACTAGTCTAATCAATCTCAATACATCCAATGGGGATCATAAAAGGTTCACGCCATCATTTATCTAACCGTTTTACCAAATATAACTAATGGAATAAATTCACAATTATATTGAAGTAATAACATAACCACACATGATGAAATAAATTTCAATACTATGGGATATAACTTATAGTCTCCCTACCTTGATTCAAAAAATGAACACATGCTTACCCTCGTCCTTTTACTTAGATTCAAACACCCTTTGAATCCCCAACCAAATAATTGTTGAAAAAGAGGGTTTTAGGTCTTCATAAGAGGAATAATGAATGAAAAATACCTAATCAGGAAAATATAACAATGTGGAGCATTATAATTACCCAAAGATTTTATCAACAGACAATGGTATTACAAACTGCATAAAATCAAAGTAGAATGGTAAATAGGATGTTTTCGTTGAAGTTTTTTTCACTAGGTTTGTTGGGATAAGGATAGAAAATGAAAATTGGGTGAAAGAATTAAAATTCTGAGGGGGATGATAAAATCCCACTTTTAAGGGGGAACACGGTTAGGATGCACAGTTTTCCCAACCATGCATGAATGATGCTCCAACGTCTACCCAAGAGGGGTCCAAGTTGTATGGTTAAATGGGGAGCCCACAAGGTTTGAAAAATTGTGTGCCAATAGTCAATAATGGATCTGTCCAAGCTCTCATGGTTAGCCTTTTTCCTAGCACAGATTCATCTAGACCATGCACCTTCCTCTAGGCATGCACTGTTAGGTTGTACAGTTACTCTTAACCATGTGACAATTGGGTGAAATTCACTAGATGGTCATTCTTACTTTTCCTTCAGGTCCAAACCCATATAATACCATCAATCCTACTTATACACCCAATAAAAATTCAACTATCAAAATTTAAGAGATTGAAACAAAAATTAAAACTAGGACATACCTCCATGATGTTCAAGATCTTACAACCTCCCCACCTAATAGTGGCTCTTCCTTGACCCAAACATAAAAGTATAACTATTCTTTTGAGCTAAAGAGATCAGGCTACTAAGCCTGAATATCTAATTCCCTCTTTAAATTTTATTCCTGAAGACTACCATGTTTCCACAATACATGAACAAAGGGAAAAACCTTTCCTCGCAATACTTTCCCACTACAATCCACAATATAAAAAAATTATCCCCCAAAGGATGCATCTTCCTCAACATCCAAATCACTAACATCAATCACATGGGATGGATCTGGATGATTATTCCAAAGTTTCTATTTAGGTAAAACATCGCGCATACCACTATAATACTATTGAAACGCCAATCAGTTTGTTACTATTCTGATCCTCTCCACAATCTCAAACATCCCCATGTACCATAGTTCTAACATTTCCTGTATCTGAATATGATGGTGACCCAACCATGGGGACACTCAACGAAACACACAATAATCTACAAAAACTCAATAGTTCATATGGTGTCTATTTGCATATGACTTATTCCTCCTCTGAGACGTATCCATCCAATTATGGATAAACCAATCCTACTATGATTTATCCTACAAGAGACTCGGACACCACAACTACATCTCCCCGATCTCTATCCAATATAATAGATACCTATATAGCCTCTCACAGAGTGCCTCATACTCTTCCTTCTTAATCATCTCTTAGTAATTGTTAATATAGGATAAGTCAATAAGCACCAAGTGTTTCTCCCATGATCCACCAAAGTCTAGGAAATAAGCTCTCCAAATGTCCTCTAGAATATGAATTATACAATTTGACTTTTCATCTATCTGATGGTGGAAATCCGTACTCAAAAACACCATAGTACCAATTGAATTCTATAACCCCTTCCAAAAGCATGATGTAAAATGTGGACCATTGTCCGAATCTATCATTCTCATTACCCCATCTAGCCATATTATCTCTTGAACAAACAACTCACCCAACTGATCAATGGTTAAGGTCTCTCAAATTTTTAGGAAATGTGATACCTTGGTAAACTGATGAAAAAACACCTAGATAACATATATATTATGTGGTGTCAATGTAATACCAACAGAAAATCCATTGTCATGTCAGCTCACTTCTATTTCAAGATACGAAAAGGATGTAGCAAACCACTCTATCACTGATGCTCTGACTTTACCTGATTATAGGGATAACATCATTCCAAGAAACCTCTAAGGACCCAGGATTAACATACATGGATATTGCATTACTGAGATTAATATTTGGTAAGTTACAAAAATACATTCTCGAAGACCATAATAATTTAGTGTCTTTGTAAAATTTGAAAAAAAATATTCTATCCCAGTGAAAGATCTTAAACATCCCCCATAAAGATCTCCACATTCATTACCTTTACCTAAAACCTTTCTTCATAACATGTGGAAAGGAAATAAATGAAAGGGGTGAGATAAGATTCTCAATAAGGGTAAATAAATGAAATGTGTAAGCATAACATGAAAAAGGGTATATAACTTGAGAATAACATTTAAAGATCATACCTACATATTAGAGATCATAATAAAATTTACAGTTGATAAGACATAGATCATAATAGAATCAAGATCTTAATTCTTGAAATCATAGCATAGGAATAAGACATGTAATTTGGTTAATTCTCATAAGAATATTAAATCTTATGTCAATACTACATACCAAAACCTTCAATAACATGTTAGTCATGGGATATGGCCCGTGTACCTTCTTTGGGCCTGGGATAACAAACCATGTACCCTATTACATTTACTCATGGGATAAAATCCATGTGCATTATTATTTTCGGGCTTGGGATACAACCTATGGACACTCTTACTATTTTTTCTTAGTCTACAAACCATGTACCTTCTTTTTTTAGGCATAGGATATAACCCATGTATCTTATTATTTTGTGGCTTTGGATACAACCTGTATACCCTTTAATCTTATATAAAACCTATCATTATCCATTTCATCTAAAGAAGATATAGTTCCAACCCATATCATAATCAAATCATATATACATTTTCCACCAAATCATAAAAAATCATATCATAACCCATGGAATGAAATGGTTATCACAAACATGTAATCATATAATAAATTTTTTAAAAAGATATATTTTTTATAATCATTTCATAAAAATAATATCCCATGTAAGAGAAACAGATTTCATAAAAATATAACCCTTGAAATAGAAATTGATTTCATAAACATATACCCTATGAAAGAGAACCAGATTTCATAAACATATAACCCATGAAAGAGAAACGGGTTTCATAAAGACCCTAACATTAAGCATAACCCATTTAGAGAATGAATATGAATGTAACAATTATATCATTTCATATATATCCATGAGTAACATACATGAATATCATCTTATATAGAAAATAAATTTGAAATATCTTTCAAAGACGTTTCTTGAATAAATAATCCTTTCTTCCTTGAAAAAAGTGATTTTAATACATAAACCATTTGAAATAATTTACTTAGAAAATACATTGAAAACATATACAGAAGACTTGAAATCATTTTGAAAACCATTTTTATAAGAATATGTTTTAAAAAAATCCTGAAAATCATCCTTTAAAAATAAAAAAAATTCCACAAAGAATTGATGAAAGGTAAATCTGTACATTTCATATGATGTAAAAAGAACATTATTTTTTAATGGTAAAGTGGTTAAATAAATTCCTCATTTGGAAAGAAACTATAATATTACATTGAAAAATTTATTAAAATAAAAAGAGTAAAAAATTATTTTAATGGTCCTAGGAGATTATCAGAATATTCTTGGAAACCCTCTTTATATAACATGGTTGGTAAAGAACACTGATTTTCGACCAAAGAGAGTGTATAGTCGGGATTTTTTAGAAACTATATCTTAAATATATTATATACCAAGGAGTAGTCAAATGGAACCAAAAAATGATAATATTATGAATAAATATAGGATAATAAAATTCATGAATGTTTGTGAGATATGGACCATGATATTTTATCAAATAAACCATAAACATAAATAATCTCTAAAAGAGACGAGATTGTTTCAATAAGCTCTTATCAAGTGTTAACTAGGTATCATACTATACATGTAAGAAAAGAAAATTAAATGAAGCTTAAAATATCATGAAAATTAGTATATTCATGATATAACATGTAAAATGGATGTATATACACCTTGAAAAATAATTTTATTGCATAACAAAATAATTGTCTCAAAGTATGAAAATTGAGACCAAATTATTTTACCAATTGGAAAACTTTTTAAACATAAACCCCATGAAATAAAGATCATGTAATATATATTTAAATACCCATAAATTTAATTATAAGAATCATTGAATACATCCATGGGAAGTATACACACCACCCAAAATTAATCTGTGGTAAAGAAAGTATGAATCTCATAGAAATAAAAAGTGATATGAATGCCCCATACCTTGTGTCTCGACACTCATCTTACTTGTTTTAAAAACATACATAATAAATATAAATTTATTATACATATTTTAAAGAACAAAATTATTATATCTAATGCCATATATGATCTGATTATGACTTTATATTACCCTCTTGTTAATAATCCTATGTTAAGGTTTCACTTTGGGTAATATATACATTGTTCTTCACATGTGTCTTAATTTGTTCTATCTGTAGTCCTTATAATTGTATCATTATTATATAATGTAATCCATTATATAAATATAATTTATATTCATTATATTTTTATTATAATAATCTATATATTATAGAAGTATGAAATGGAATACACCATTCGTAGAGATGGTAAGTCGTATGTAAGCATGGGAGATTTTTTTGGTTTTTGTTTTCATATTGAAAGAAATATAGAAAATGACCTATATGTATATATGTATATAATATAATCATAGTAGTATTATAATTATATATATATAATTTATGTTCACTAAACCCATTCTTTATACATTTCATGTAGTGTGTGAATGAATCACATCGCTTTGAGGGGCCGGAAGTCCATACTTCCTCAAACAAAATTATCATATTTTCACCAAATGAAAAGAAAATATATATGTGTTATAAAAGGAGTAAATAAGCATAAAAAATAATAAATATAATATATGACATATATAAACTGAGTTTCCATCATAATTTCAACCATGACAGGTGGTAGAAGAAAAATGAACAATTTTCATTTAGTGAGGGTGTAATACACATATACAGTATGTTAATTACCCATTATATTGGGGAGTGTGTCAATTTCGATGGTATAAATAACATAAAAACATCATAGTATAGTGATTATACTAGTTTTGTTGTCCAAGAATATAATAAAGGTAGTGTAGGGGTTGAGAATGAAAATAAAATAAAGGAACTTGAGAGAATGCGTTACCTATTAATCAGGTAACTCCATTTGGTTTGTGACAAAATACTTCATTTGATTATTGTGGGACCTATGGGAAAATTATAGGAGAAATGGGGATTTTGGGAAGTGTATTGGATAGATATTTGATGAACCTAAGTGTTTTTATAGGTGTGAAGAATATGAAGACGTGGTGGTCTTTTATAGGGAAAGGAAAGGATAAACTTGGAATTTTTGGAAAGAAGTTATGTGTACCCACATTTTTAGATAAAAATTCATACTAAACCAAAACTACTGAATAATTTAAGGTCAATATATGAATAATGTCCACAAAAGATGTTTTTTACAAGTATCTAGGTCAGTTTGGGCCTTAAATTTAATGTTTAGTACTTTATTAACATAATTTTCCTCTACAACATTGTACTTAATTTTAATCACTTTAACTAATGTTTTTGGTAAAAAAATTTGACATTATTAGACATTAAAAATTACAATTATTCCAAATATAGAATCAATTTTTACAAATTATAATCACATAAGTGTCATATATTAATTTAAAATTAATCACACCGACTGGGCGACACTGTGGGGGTTTAAATTAAAAACATCCAAATGTTTTCTAAAACATTTATACCCAATTTCAAAGTTAAATTGTTTATAATGACCTAAATAGGATTATTTGATAAAAATTTGATCAAATTTAACTTTTAAACCAAATTATAATATAATTTATCCTTAAAAATATATTATAAAAAAAGGTGGTTTTGAATTAAAATATAGTATTTTTAACTATTCATTAAAAATGAAACCTTATAGAAAAATACCAAAAATTTATCCAAACCTAATTTTTAGGTTTTTTCCAAATATAATGTTTATTTTTACATATTAAATTTATAAATTTTCCAAAAATTGAATTTAAAATGGGTTCACCATGAAAAGGAGGAAAAATTATCTTTATAAAAAATAAAGGTTTTTAAGCATTAAATTGGGATTGTTCTTATCTTATGTCTATCAAATATATTGTATAAATATAAAAAATATTTTATTTAATATGTAACATATATATTAAATTAATATCACTCACTAATTATAAATAATTTAATTTACTGTGGTCAAATAACTTTGTGACCATACGAGTAATAATATTTCCCTTTACATTCATTTGTTTTTCATATTGATTACTAATTAAATGGTAACCAATGAATTAATATTATATTTTTATAAACCATATATTTCCATAAATTAGTTAATATTATTAAAAAACAAAAATTTAATTTCTAGGTTATTTATTATTATGTTAAATAATAACATTTTAATAATATACTATTGTTTGGTAAAACATGGTCTTGTATGTTATATAAGCCATAGAGGAAAGTCATTGATGTTTACAAAGAAATCTAGAATCAGTGATATGTGTAGAGAAAAATAAAATATATATTGCATATAATGCATGATTAACTTTGTGTTTTATATTAAGTAATCCATAAATAAAATAAATAAATTATTTTCAGTGTTTCATGAAATGTAAAATATTAAAAAGATTACTGTAAGAACCCGGATCTTCATTTTAGGTATGTTTTTCCTTTTCGGGTCATTTTTGAGAAAAGAGGAGTTTCTGTAAATTTTTGAAATACACGTTGTGTACTTTAGTAGTACACGTCGTGTACTCCCTTGCCACGCCAGGCCATGTGCTGGCCGTGTCCAGGCCACACACACGGTGTGTAGGGGTGAAGTGGAGGCCGCTTAAAGTGGAGTACAGAAAAGTAGAGTACATGCCGTGTAATCAATAAATACACGCCGTGTATTTTGTTTTTTTTTTCATTAAATGGACCGGGGTCGTGCCTGGCAGACATAACTTGCTTCTTCTTCTGGTTTTTCATCCGAGAGAACCTGTATGGCCGCAGAACTTCTCCGAGACCTCGTGCCTCCGTCCGTTCTCTGAATCGACCGTTGCTGATTACGTTGGAACCGCAACGGTGAGTTCTTCCTTCTCCTAGAGCCTTGTTTTCCAATTCCTCCTCTTTCTTAAGTTATTCTGAGTTTAACTTTCTGTTCCTTTTTGTAGATCTACGCCATTCTGAGGAGAATCAAGCCTCGTGGTTCAAGTATATTGATCTTCTAGGATGGAGGTAGGTGGTTTGTGCCTTACCTTTCAATGTCTCTGAGTTTTATATTCAAATTCAACCAATAACTGTGAACGGGGTATTGCGTGTTTACCCTTTTTTCCCTTGTGGTTATTCCTGAATTGCTTTCATGCTTGTGTAGAGGTAAATTGATCATGTTTTTGGATTTTTCATGCTTGTATGTTTTTCCCATGCTTTGTTCTTATTGCAACCTTTGGGTCTCTTAAGCCTTTGGTCATTGTACATGATTCCATACCTTGTGATCGTAAGACAGAATGATGTTGTTAACATGCTTGTTGCTCTGTAGACTATTTAGCCAATTATCTCTATAGGTGTACTTTGATTAGCCAAGTATCTCTATAGGTGTACTCTGGCCTTATAGCATTAATATGCACTAACTAGCACGAGACCGCGAGAACCCGGTGCTATAGACTATAAGGGATAGACCGAGTGAGTGTCCCATAGAGTCTTAGATATTATGGACTATATTAGGATAGACTGAGTGAGCTTCCTCAGAGAGTCTTGGACATTATAGAATATAGGGGATAGACCGGGTGAGCTTCCCAGATAGTCTTAGATATTATAGACCATACAGGGATAGACCGAGTGAGCTTCCTCAGAGAGTCTTTACCTTGTTTGAATGTCTTTAAAACCTTCCCAGGATAGTGGACTAATTGACTGATTGAGCTTCCTTAGAGAGTCTCTAGACCTTGGGGCCAAGAGGTTTAGACCATGTGATCTTCCTCAGAGAGTCCCCGACTACCCTAGGCTATAAAGGGAATTGACTGAGTGAGCTTCATCAGAGAGTCTTATAAATTTGTATGACCAAACCAGAGGGGTTAGGTTGAGTGTACTACCTAGAGGGTTGTGGTACTTCATGGATATGACCATAGGGGATGGCTGTGAATACTTCCCAGAGGGTTTCCTGTTCATGTTTGCTTTTTCTTCACTGCTGCTAGTGGTTATGTGGATTGAACACTGTTGTATATCATCTTGTTGACTGCTTATGGATTACTGCATGTTGTTGCTTCTACTGTTTACTGCTTATTGTACTATTACCTGCCATATACTCACTGACTATTAGGTACAGATCTTCGGGTGGTTTTCCACTGGGATTTAGTCTCACACCCTGTTTGGGTCATGCTTTTGGGCCCAAATAGACTATGTTGTTGCAGGTATAGACAAGGGAAAGCGCCCTTCAAGTTCTGGTACTTGATTGCTTGGAGCAGGATAGCATGGGACCAATCTTTGGCTTGTGATGCTGAGGATCTGTTTACTTTCTTTTGTACTTGTTTTGGTTCTGTTTGTATTTTCATCATTGTGAATTGTTTGGCTACTTTCCTAGATATGTATTATGCATCATTTCATATATATAAATATGTGCTCCAGTTGTTTGCTGATTTAGTCTTCCACTGTTATTTTTTTTTGGTTATTTACTACTTCCGCTATTGCATGTTTATTTACTTTTGATGTGTACTCTCCCAATGAGGAAATAGTTTTTCCACGATCACACTCATGACCCTCGCTGCTAGTCGGCAGCCTCTGGAATTTGGGGAAATACGCTTGAGGTAATATGACCAATCGGGTACGGGGCGCCTCTGGCTGGCTTTCGAAACCGAGACGTTACAAAGTGGTATCAGAGGAAATATTTTCTCTTGACATTCTGTTTGGAGCCTTTAGCCAGGGATAGGATGGATTCGTTACTTGGTAATAATCTATGCCTGGGGGTAGCTAACCCGTGTACATGGAAAATCCATACTACCTCGTTTATTGCAGTTTTTTGGTTTTGATATTTTACAGTTGATATGATTTCACCTAGAGTGATTCACATGACATGAGTTGTTATTGTTGTTTCTATTATGGTTCTATTTCTGTTTCAACTCGATGAGATGAGGGTATACCATCTCATGCATCATATAGTCACTTGTTAAAAATCACATGCCATGCATTCCTTCCATGCCATCTAGGGTGCATTAGCGATTTCATATTGTTGTGATAGACCTTGTGTAAATTATGCCTACTGTTGTGATAGATGCTTTGATAGAATCACTGTTATTTGATAGAGGACTGTTTGTATGGTACTTTGCTTAAATAAACCCCAAATTTTGGTTCTTGAGGTGTTATGGGCCCTCTTGAATCGGAAATTGGTGAATCGTTGACTATTTTGCATTATATATGACTGTATTGGATGCTAATATTTTATTCATGGGGAGTATGGGCCCTCACAAATCGGAATTTGGCACCTTTATGCCTTTTTTTCTGTGTTTTTGGGCTTCGGTGCAGTTTCTGAGCTACTGCCCGGAAAAACCCAGAATAAACGACGTGTACTTTATGACTACACGCCGTGTAGTTTTTGACTGTGTCACTGACTGTGTGAGCAGGAACACGGTGTTGAGGAAATGTATTTAGTAACATGCTATGTATGGTAGGTGCACGCTGTGTAGTATAGAGCCTTGTACCCAGCCGTGTCACTAACAAAACGGGTCGGGGAAGATCGAGTAGAACATGCCATGTTGGTAAACAACACGCCATATAGTCTTGTTCCAGGTACTCTGCCGTGTCACAAACAATACGGGTCGGTGTTATCTTCTCCTACACACGCCGTGTTTGTTCGGAACATGCCATGTAAGGGTCAGCCGTGTAGCCACCCGTGTAACTAGCAACACGGGTCGTTGAAACCTTGTCTACTACACACCGTGTCCATAGGGAACACGCCGTGTAGTCTCAGTTTAAGAAGACCGTGTGGGTTAGCCGTGTAAAGAGACTCGGGCAGGAGAATAGAGTTAAAGTACACACCGTGTGTGGGGACACCACGGCGTGTAGTTGGGGTGTTACACGAACAGTGGTGGAAGGAGTACACGCCCATGTCTTTGGTTTAAGTGAAGATTCCGTGTGGTTTTTATACATGTCGTGTAGTCGTGTTTTGTAAACTTGAATGTTTCATCCTCTTGTTCCCATTTTGTACTCTTGTGTTCTCAGTTTTTGATAATCCTGATCTAAGGTGTACTTTTGATCTCTTAGAGCTATGCCTCCGAGACGTCCTCCGGTTGTACGTCAGTTTCCATACGGTGATCAGACACCGGATATGGCCGACCAAGGACCTCTTGTAGATCCTCCTGCTGTGAAAGCCTTGGCACCAGTAGTTATACCCGTTGCAGGTGCCGATACGCAGTTCAAGGAGGATTTCCTGAGGATGATGCAAAATTTTTAGGGAGTGCCACCTCCTGCCTCATCGATTGCCGAATTGACACGGGTCTTTCAGCAGTAGAATCCTCCCACTTTCTTAGGTGATGGAGGACCCCAGGCTGCAGAGTCATGGTTCGAGCCCATGCTGATGATCTTTGAGCATCTGGAGATACCCCCAGAGAAAAGGGTAAAGCTGGCTACTTATATGCTTTGAGACACCACCAAGAAGTGGTGGGAGGTGATATCACAGTCAGGGCACTAGCATAGTATGTCGTGGGATGAGTTCTGGCGCACCTTCTATGTCTACCTTTACCCAGAGACCTTGAGGACCCACCGAACCCGGGAGTTTATAAGTCTGTAGTAGGGTACTCTTTCTGTTATGGAGTACTTGCCTTGCTTTATCAAGCTACAACGCTTCACGCCGATCCCAGCAGGTGATTAGTTGTTCCTTGCTAGGAAGTTCAAGGACGGTCTTAGGCAGGAGATCCATTCCCAGGTGAATATATTTAGGTTGACTTCGATATCCTCTATAATCAACTAGATGCTGATCACTGAGTGCAACCTGAGGGATTCTAGAGCAGTGAGCCAGGGTGGTTCGACATCCAGAGCTGGTGTTCCACCTACGGATAGTAGGAAGTGCCGCAGAGAGTCTTCTCGAGGAGATCAGAGCAGGAGGGATGTATCTTCTGGCAGCCAGGTTATATGCTACCAGTGTGGTAGGAGTGGGAATACTAGGCATCAGTGTCAGAGAGATATGATGGAGTGCCGATCTTGCGGTAAGATGGGCCATCTTCATCGCTTTTGTCAGATATTTTCACGTTCAGATGCTGGTATGGGTTCTTCTATGACCCCATGTTCAGGAGATGCTTCTCCAGTTTCTCACCAGTCTGGGAACTGGAGTTCTTCTGGCCGTTCGGGCTGAGGTGGAGGTCACGACCGTGGTGGTCAGTCACCAGGATACTAGCGACAGTAGAGTGGGTCAACTCATAGTGGTCAGCCAGGGGAACAGGGCCGTGGTATAGGCCAGACCTTCGCCGTGGAGCAGACCCATCAGGAGCAGGATCCTAGACCTTCTACAGTTTGAGGTACAATCTTAGTAGCCTCTGTTTTATCTTTATCCCTTTTTGATACTGGTGATTCGCATAATTTTATCTCTGTTGCTATTGTGGAGAGCCTTGGACTCTGTATCATTTTGTCTTCTGACTTGTTGACACTTGACATGCTGTTGGGAATGATGACATCTAGCGTACGACAGTATAGATAGTTCCCTCTTGAGGTCACAGGGTGTCATTTCTTATGGGACCTCTATTTCTTAGAGATGACGAGATATGACGTTATTCTTGGGATGGACTGGTTAGTTCCCTTCTAGGTAGTCGTTGATTGTTATCACCGCAGGGTGAGTTTCGTATCCCCAGAGGGCAGATATTTCTATCATAGAGGCGAGTGGGATGTCCAGGCGGGTAGAGATGGACTAGAGCATCATGGGCTAGGAAGAGTTACATCCCAGATTTCCAGTTTTTATCTGGATGACTAGGGTACTTCATAGTTAGACTTTCCCCCAGTGGTGGATCGTTTCAGGGATGCCTTTCCAGAAGAATTTTCAGGTTTACCTCTGGAGCGTGAGGTATAATTCTCGATTGAGCTCGTGCTAGGAAGGGCACCGGTGACCATTCCTCTTTATAGGATTGCTACACCTGTGTTGCAGGAGCTTAAGAAGGAGTTGGAGGAGTTGCAGGAAAAGGGTTTCATTTGACACAGTACTTCTCCTTGGGGTTCGCCTGTCCTGTTTGAGAAAAAGGCAAACAACACCCTTCAACTTTGTGTGGATTATCGGAAGCTGAACCAGTTGACGGTCAAGAACCGATATCCCTTTCCGAGGATCGATGAACTCTTTGATCATCTTTGAGGATCAAAGGAGTTCCTGAAGATAGATTTGAGGTCTGGTTATCATCAGTTCCGTGTTAGACCATCAGATATACCTCTTACAGCTTTCAGGACCAGGTATGGTCTATACGAGTATACAGTCATGTCGTTCGGTCTCACGAATGCACCAGCAATTTTTATGGCACTGATGAACTGAGTGTTCCATCCATACATATCTTCCATTGTGGTGGTTTTCATGGAAGACATCTTGGTATACTCTCACACTCAACATGACCATTCCACACATCTTGAGATCGTTCTGAGTACACTGAGAGAGCATCAGTTATATGATAAGATCTCGAAATGCCACTTTTTTATGGATCAGATTCATTTCTTGGGTCATGTCATCTCAGAGACAAGAGTATCAGTGGACCCAGTGAAAGTGAGAGCTGTAGTTTCCTGGGAGAAGTTGAAGAATGTCTTTGAGATGCATAGTTTTCTAAAGCTGGCTGGATACTACAAGAATTTCATACATGACTTTTCATGCCTAGGAACACTGCTGATAGGTCTGACCATGAAAGGGGTGACGTTTTTATGGTCAGACTCTTGTGAGTCAGCCTTTCAAGAGCTGAAGGGGAGGTTGATGTCAGCAATGATGCTGGTCTTTCCGGAGCCAGGAAAGGGATATACTATTTACTGTGATGCTTCAGGTATTAGGTTGGTAGCTGTGCTTATGCAGGGAGATTGGGTTGTTGCATACAGGTCTCGGCAGTTGAGGCCACATGAGAGGAACTTCCCGACGCATGATCTGGAGGTAGCAGCTGTTGTTCATGCCTTACGCTGTTGGAGACACTACCTTCTGGAAGAGCACTTTGTGTTTTTCACCGACCAAAAGAGTCTCAAGTATATCTTCACTCAGCATGATCTGAATCTGAGATAGCGTAGGTGGGTCGAGTATCTTTAGTCTTTCGAATTCGAGCTCGCCTATACGTCGGGGAAGGGCAATGCAGTGGATGATGCGTTTAGCAGGAGAACTCAAATTCAGGCAGTTCAAGAGGCCAGCAGTGAGTGGCAGCTTATGGCTCTATTCTATGAGATGCATCTAGAGGTGCGCGACATACAGGGACAGACTTACCTATCTTCTATAGTTGTTACCTCTACACTTCTTGATCGGGTACAGATGAGGCAACTATCAGACTCAGAAGGCTTGGTCCTGTG
The DNA here is from genome assembly GCA_963277665.1 of Viscum album. NCBI lineage: Eukaryota > Viridiplantae > Streptophyta > Magnoliopsida > Santalales > Viscaceae > Viscum > Viscum album. Next base: position 1,307,629,653 of record OY728162.1, read on the forward strand.
GGAGAGTGTGTCCGGAGAGGACCCTCTTCCTGGATGGACAGTGGGTGAGGATGCGATCTCTCATTTCCAGGGACGCATATGAGTTCCAACAGACATACGTGAGGAGTTGATGCTGGATTTTCATTCCTCATTTTGGGCAGTTCATCCTAGCGTCAACAAGATGTATCGTGATCTACACCACCGGTACTAATGGCCAGGTATGAAGGGAGATATTTCTGGTTTTTTCATGAGATGTTCTACTTGTCAGCAGGTGAAATCGGAGCATCAGTGACCAGCATGGCTTTTATAGTAGTTACCCATTCCTGAGTGGAAGTGGAACCATGTCGTGTTTGACTTCGTGACCGGGTTACCGAGGTCACCTTGAGGGAGTGATATTTTTTGGGTTGTCGTCAATAGGATTACGAAGGTTGCTCACTTCTTTCCAATCAAGGATACCTTCAATTTTGATGAGCTAGGATGGTTGTACATCTGAGAGATTGTACGTCTACATGGAGTTCCACATTCCATTGTTTTAGACAGGGATGCACGTTTTAATTCTCAGTTCTGGTAGGGAATTTAGAAGTATTTGGGTACACAGGTACTTTTGAGTACAAAATTCCATCCCTAGACTGATGGTAAGTCCAATCATACGATCCAGGTGCTTGAGGATGTGCTTTGAGCTTGAATTTTGGACTTTGGAAATTCTTGGAAGCAGTATATACCTCTTTTGGAGATTTCCTATAACAACAGTTTTCAAGAAACTATTCAGATGGCAACTTATGAGGCTTTGTACGGTAGGCCATTTTGATCCCCTTATACTAGCTGGAGGTAGGAGAGGAAGCTTTGCTGGGACCTCATCTTGTTCCAAAGACCTTCGAGCAGATAGAGTTGGTTCGGAAGAGGATGGCTACAACACAGTCTCCGCAGAAGTCTTATTCTGATCAGTGGAGGCGACCTCTGGAGTTCGAGGTCGGGGATTTGATTTTCCTGCGTGTCGCGCCGAGGTTGGGACACAAGAGGATTCAGAGATAGGGTAGGATTTCACCATGGTACGTTGGGCCGTTTGAGGTGTTGGAGAGAGTTGGGACGGTTGCCTATCAGTTGCAGTTACCTCAGAGGTACCGGGATATGCATGACGTCTTCCACATTTCTCAGCTCCGACGTTACTTTTCAGACCCGTCTCATGTCTTTCAACCCAAGGAGGTTGAGCTTGAAGTGGATGCGTCGTTTGAGGATCATCCCATCCGGATTGTCGATCGCAGTACGAAGGTTATCTGTGGCTGGTTTGTTCCTCTAGTACGGGTGCTATGGCAGCATGGGCGAGTGCAGGATGAGAGTTGGGAGAGGGAGGCCGATGTACGATCGCAGTGGTCGGAGCTATTCTGGGTTTTTTCTTCTACACCTCACTGGGAAAATTCAGGGAAAAATTTCTTTAAGGGGGGAAGTTTGTAAGAACCTGGATCTTCATTTCAGGTATGTTTTTCCGTTTCTAGTTGTTTTTTAGAAAAGAGGAGTTTCTGGAAATTTTTGAAGTACACGCCGTGTACGTTAAGAGTACACACCGTGTACTCCCTTTCCATGCCAGGTCGTGTGCTGGCTGTGTCCGTGCCACACACACGGTGTGTAGGGATGAAGTGGAGGACACTTAATGTGGGGTACGTAAAAGTATATTACATTCCATGTACTCAAGAAGTACATGCCGTGTATTTTCTTTTTTTCATTAAACGGACCAGGGTCGCGCCTGACGGACAGAACTTTCTTCTTCTTCAGGTTTTTCATTCGAGAGAACCCGTATGGCTGAGGAACTTCTCTGAGCCCCCGTTCATCCGTTAGTTCTTCAAATAGACCGTCATCGATTGTGTTGTAACCGCAGTGGTGAGTTCTTCCTTCTCCTAGAGCCTTGTTTTCCAATTCCTTTTCTTTCTTATGTTATCGTGAGTTGAATTTTTTGTGAATTTTCGTATATCTACACCGTTATGATAAGAATCAAGCCACATGGTTCAAGTATATCGATCTACTTGGATCGAGGTAGGTGGTTTGTGCCTTACCATTCGTTGTCTTTGAGTTTTATGTGCAAATTTCACCAATACCCGTGAACGGGGTATTGCGTGTTTACCTTTTTTCCCTTGTGGTTATTCGTTTCTTGCTTGCATGCTTGTGTAGAGGTAATTTGATCATGTTTGTGGATTTTTCATGCTTGGATGTTTTTCCCATGCTTGGTTCTTGTTGCAACCTTTGGGTCTCTTAAGCCTATGGTCGTTGTACCTGTTTCCATGCCTTGTGATCGTAGGACGGAATGATGTTTTTAACATGCTTGTTGCTCTGTAGACTATTTAGACAAGTATCTCTATAGGTGTACATTGGTTAGCCAAGTATCTCAATATGTTTAATTTGTCCTTATACCAATAATATGAACTAACTTGCATGGGACTACGAGAACTCGGTGCTATAGACTATAAGGGATAGACCAAGTGAGCTTCCCAAAGAGTCTTAGATATTATAGACTATGAGGGGATAGACCAAGTGAGCTTCCTTAGAGAGTCATGGACATTATAGACTACAAAATATAGACCAAGTGAGCTTCCTAGAGAGTCTTAGATATTATAGACTATATGGGGATAGACCGAGTGAGCTTCCTCAGAGATTCTTTACCTTTTTTGAATGTCTTTAAAACCTTCCCAGGCTAGAGGAGGAATTGAACGAGTGATATTCCTCAGAGAGTCTATGGTATACATGAGGCTATAGGATGATTGACCAAGTGAGATTCCTCATAGAGTCTCTAGACCTTGGGGCCAAGAGGGTTAGACCACGTGATATTCCACAGAGAGTCCCTAACTACCCAAGGCTATAAGGGGAATTGACCATGTGAGCTTCCTCAGAGAGTCTTATAAATTCGTATGACCAAACCAGAGGGGTTAGGCTGAGTGTACTTCCCAGAGGGTTGTGGTACTTGGATAGGACCAGAGGGGATGGCTACGAGTACTTCTCAGAGGGTTTCATATTTGTGTTAGCTGTTGCTTCACCGCTGCTCGTAGTTCATGGGATTGATCACTGTTGTCTATCATCCTGTTTACGGATTACTGATTACTACCTGTTGTTGCTGCTACTATTTGCTGCTTATTGTACTATAACCTATCATATACTCACTGAATGTTAGGAACAGATATTCGGGTGGTTTCCTACTCGGATTTTGTTTCACACCCTATTTGGGTCATGATTTTGGGCCCAAAAAGACTATTTTGTTGTAGGTATAGACAAGGGCAAGCCCCCTTAGACTTCTGGTACTTGACTGCTTGGAGCAGGAGAGCATGGGACCAAGAATTAGCTTGCGCTGCTGAGGAGTTGTTTACTTTCTTTTGTACTTGTTTTGGTACTATCTGTATTTTCAGCATTGTGACTTGTTTGGATGCTTTCCTAGATATGTATTATGAATCATTTCATATATATACATATGTGCTTCAGTTGTTTTCTGATTTAGTCTTCCTATGTTATTTTTTTGGGTTATTTACTACTTCCGGTATTGCATGTTTATTTACTTCTGCTGTGTACTCTGCCAATGTAGGAATAGTTTCCCCACGATCACACCCAAGGCCCTCGCTTCTAGTCAGCAGCCTCTAGCATTTGGGGAAATGCGCTTGAGGCCATGTGACCAATTGGGTACGGGACGCCTCTGGGTGGTTTCTAGAACTGGGACATTACAATTACATTAATTTGAAGAAAAAATAATTCAAAAAATATTGGGGTGCTAAATTCTACCCCCCTTAAAATAAATTTCTCCATTGAAATTCATCTTAGTTATAAAAGGATTAGTACTTGAATGTTTCTTTCCTAGATTCCCACATCATAAAAATTAATACTATAACTTCCTTTTAAAAAAGAATATTTGGAATATAAAAGCTACCCAAAGTAACATATAACTGGGTTTCCACATAGAGTACATAGGTGGGAAGTGAAAACATGGACATGGAAGAGAAATATAACCATCATGTTCTGATGTAGAGTGATATAGAACATGGACAGGAGAATGTTAACAATCAAAAATCTACAAATCTATGATGAACTAAGGGACCATCTAATTAATCAGAAATAGAGGTTCTAGGATAATAGTTTTGGTTTTAAGATCCTTTTTCCTAAAGTTCAAGACTCTTCATGAAAAGATATACTTGAATGATTTTAGGAAAACCTCATCCTTTGTTATTATTTGATCCACTTCACCTTTTTTCTAAAAAGGAAAGTGATTTTTCATTCCCAAATCACTAAAAGATCAAGAGAAACATGATATTCCATCCTATCTGTCATCAGTTATCATAAAACCATGTTTTCATAATTGTTTATCCAATATACTTAAATCCTCATGTGGTAAGATAATAATTTATTCTCACAAGCTTCATCTAAAGTATAACATAAACATCCCATAAATGTTTAACCTTATAACCCTTCATAAAGATGAAAATTCAAAGGTTTAGAAAGAAAGTCATGAAAGAACCGTAACATTTATCCCCCAAATATCACAAATTACCACTTGTTTTTCACATTCCAAACATGTGGATACCATGATAATATATTCTCTTGAATAATGGTAATATCATAACTAACAATTATACTTTAAGAAAACATACATTGTTCATTACTCTAATAGTTATGTGATATATTCTTTAAATCCAAGATGTTGTAATCTTAATCATTGATGACATAGAATATTTTTTATTAATCATCTACGAGGTAATCAGTACCATCCAGTTTACTTACTCATATCCAATATATATTTGTCCAAACATCATTATATCAATATTAGGAATTAATTAAGGGTTTCATTCCCTTAATCAAAATGTTACCTTTTTATGAAATCATTTTTCTATGTATTAATCACTATCCTGTACATTATATTTAATCATTAATGAAAATTTATACTGTAAAATAATCAAATATTTCAAGATTCATATAACGTAATCTTTTAATTCCAAAACATAAATACTACATTTTTCCAAATTTATTCTTAAAACATTACTTAGGCCTTATTAACTTATTCATTAATACATATATCATATAATATGAAATATGAATCATGTCTTAAGGTTCCTGAACCTCAAAATAATCATGATTCTTCTGTTTAATGTAAACTATATTGAAACAACATCACATACCTTTCACATGTCATTTGATGTCTCTTTATATTCATAAGTATATGGAATACTCATACCAGCTACCAAATTATTTTTATGAAATTTCCACATGGGATATAGATTCTCATAATTTCCATACATTCTATATCTGATACATTCAATGAGAACCTGGTTCCTTCAATTTCTCTCAATTCACCAAAACTATAAGGCATAATGCAGGAAACATTTATCATATTGGGATAATATATAATCATGAAAACATACTTATATGGTGCATAAATCATGGATCCTTCTTCTTTAATATATGACACAATAGTTTTATCCTAGTTTATTCATATTCATCCAATATTTAAATACTCCATGATGGTTCATGAAGAGTTTGTTAATTTCAAAAGCATATCCCCCAGGAGTGTCAAAACATGTGTGTAGTAAGGCTCATTATCGTGTACCAAATTACCCTGAGTTAGGCCCAAGATAACTCTTGATATTTTTTAACCCAAGGTACATCTGTTCTAGATCCACATCCACTTATAGAATCCAGAAATGGATGTATTTCTATGAAATTACTCACTCTATCCTTTAAAACAATTCGTGGTTTTTTTCCTAAATTTTGAGTCATCCTTATACTTATCATTAGAGATATCCCTAAACATATACTTATAAATGTACCTAGGGAACTCAAAAAAAATTTCTTATACTATGTTCCAAAGGTTGACTAAACCATTCCTTTGATACCAACTATAGTGACCTAATATTAACATATATGGTTATTACATTATTTAGATGAATATTCAGTATATTAAAAAAATACATTCTAGAGGACCATAATTGTTTAGTGTCTTTAGAAACATAGAAACAAAATATTTTATCCTGGTGAAAGATCTTAAACATATACAAAAATATCATCAACTATAGAATTTATACCTAAAAACATTCTTGATATTCTGGGGAAAGGAAACATCAGAAATGGGTGATCTTAGATCCTCAGTAAGGGAAAATAAAGGAAATGCTTAAGCATAACATGAACAGAATGGTATAGAACTTGAACATAACATTTTAAGATCATAACCTTTGCATTAGAGATCTTAATAAATATTATAAGTTCATAAAACATATATCATAAGAGAATTAAGATAATAATTCATGAAATAATAACATAGGAATAAGAAATGGAACTTGTGGAATGCATATAATAATTGAAAATCTTATGTCAAGGATACCCACCAAGGCCTTTATTACATGATAGGATAGGGATGCAACACGTGTACCTACTTTGGTCTAGGGCTAACAACCCATATACCCTATTACTTTTAGGATTGGGATATAACCCATGTACATTATTTTTTTTCAGTCTTAGGCTATAACCAATGTAACCTCTTACTTTTGTGATTGGGCTACAACCCATGTACCTACTTATTTTTAGGCTTGGGATACAACCCATGTACCTTCTTATTTTCAGGATTGGGATACAAACCGTGTACCATTTGATCTCATATAGAACTTATCATTACCCAATGCATTGGAGAGAGATATTGGTCCCAATTATCTCATAATTAAATCATACATACACATACCAAAAAATAGTAAAAAATCATATCAGAACCCATTAAATGAAATGGGCATCATAAACATGTAATCATATCATAACTTGTAGGAAAAAAATACATTTTTCATAATAATTTCAACAAATTTGTATCCTATGGAAGAGAAATGGATTTCATAAACATATAACCCATGAAATAGAAATATATTTCATAAAAATATAACTAATGAAAGAGAAATGATTTTCTTAAAGACCATAACATTAAATATAAACCATTCAGAGAAAGTATATGAATCAAACGTTTAAATAATTTTTTAGAGAGGCATGAGTAACATCAAAAAGATCTCATCTTAGATAGAAAATAATTTTTAAATATCTTTCAAAATTTTCTCTTGAGTAAAGTATCCTTTTTTATTTGAAAAAGTATTTTTAATACATAAACACATTTGAAAATAATTTTCTTTGAAAATACCTTCAAAAAATATAAATAAAACTCTAAATAATTTTGAAAACAATTTTCTTGAAAATAATTGTAAAAATATTTTATTAAAAAATTAACCTTTAAAAATGAAGAAAAGTTAAAGATTCAAATAATTGATGATAGGAAATTCATACATGTCGTATGAGGTAAGAAGAACATTACTTTTAAATGTTAATAGTTTAGAGTAATACCACCTTTAGAAACTAAAAAGAAGATTACATTGAAAACATTGGTGAAGAAGAAAATGGGAAAATAATATTTTAATGATCATAGTATATTATCATAATATTCTAGGAAACCCATTTTATAAAACATGGGTTTGAAAGAACATAGATTTCCGATCGAAGAGAGGGTAATGTTGGGATTTATTAAAAATAGTTTCTTAACTATCTTATATACAAATTAGTTTAAAAATGGTACCAATACAAGATTTTATTATGGATAAATGGAGTATAAGAAAATTCATTAATGTGTTTGATATATTTATCACAATACTTCATCAAACAAGGCATAAACATAAACAATTCTGAAAAGTGATGAGATTGTTTCAATAAGCTCTTATCACATGGTAAATTGGGATCATACTCACCATGTTATAAAATTTAATGAAATTATGCTTAAAATTTCATTTAAATTAGGATATTAATTATATAAAATGTAAAGTGGAAGTATATACACCTTGAAAATTAATTTAGATGTATAAAAAACATGAGTCTCAATGAAGGAAAATTGAGAGAAAACTATTTTACCGATTTGGTAACTTTTGAAATTTAAAACCCATGAAATAAAGTTCATATAATAGATATGTAAATACATATAAATTTAATTATATGAATCATTTAATACTTCCATGGGATTTATACACACCACACAAAAGGAATATGTATTGAATAAATAATATATCTCATGGAAAATAAAAAGTGAGAAAAAAAGCCTTGTGACTTGACTCTCGTCATACTCATTCAAAACACCTATATAATAAATATAAATTTATTATACATATTTCACAGTACCATATTATTATATATTATAAAAATTTTAGTTTTATTAGTACCATATATTACCCTCTTGTTAACAAACCTATGTTAAGGTTTCACTTCGGGTAATATCCTCTTTATTCTTCGCATGTGTCTTAATTTGTTATATCATCGATCCTTATACTTATATAATTATTCAATAATGTATAACATGAAATAAATATAATTTATATTCCTTATATTTGTATTATAATAATATATATACAATATAAGTAGTAAATGGAATAAAATGTTCATGGAGATGGTAAGTCGTACATATGCATGAACATTGTTTCTGTTTTTATTATTGTGTTGAAAGAAATAAAGAAAATAAAATATGTATATATTTATATAATATAATTAATGTAGAATTATATATATATATATATCATATAATTCTATTAAACTCTACCTTATCACATTCCATTTAGTGTGTGAATGAATCACACCGCTTTGAGGGGGTGGAAGAACACACTCCCTCAAATGAAATAATCGAATTTACACCAAATGGAATGTAAAAAAATATATTTGTTTTAAAAGGAATAAATAATATTAAAAGAATAAAAAATATTATATTTGACATATATAAATAGATTTTCTGTCAAAATCTATGCCATGAGAGGTGGTAGAGGAAAATGAACAATCATCCTTTTGTGAGGTGGTAGTTCACCTTACACATAAACAGTGTGTTCATTACCTATTAGATGGATGTGTGTGTGGGTGTAGGTAAAATAATTTGAATAAAAAAAATCTTATTGTTGTTATTATACTGGTTTTTTTATATTATAATCTGATAAATATATTGGAGAGGGTGGAGAAATAAAATAAAATAAATGAGTTTGAGAGAAGACATTACCTCATAATAGGGTAACTATTTTTGGTTTGTGCTAAAAGGATTCCTTGGATTTCTAGATTCCAAAGGGGAGGATTATTGATGTACTTTAGGTATTTTGGGAATTAAATTGGGTATATATTTTCTAAACCTATGTGGTGTGAGAGGTGTGAAGAAGAAGGTGAGGTTGTTTCCTTTTATAGATAAGTTAAAGGACACACATTCCATTTCTAGAAATAAATTTGGTGTACCCACATTTTTACATAAAAAATGTCATACCAAACAAAAAAACCCAATAATGGAAGGTTAATGGGTGATTGATTTCTATGAAATGGCTTTTGGGAAAGTTTATAGGTCTTTTTGGTTCTTAAATTTATGTCCTATTACTTTATTAACCTAATTTTTCTCTTAACTATTTTAAATAATTTTAATCACTTTCCCAAATATTTTTGTAAAAAACAAATTTGAAATTTTTAAAAATTAAAAATTATTATGATTCTATTATGGAATCCATTTTTTAAAATCCTAATGACCAATTTTGTAGAAATTAATTTAAAATTAATCCTTTTGATGGGATAACACCATAGGTTTTTTTAAGTAAAAATGTCCAAACTTTTGCTAAGTTCTTTATACACAATTTCAATGTAAAATGGATTAGAATTACCTAAATTGGATTAATAGATAAAAATAATATCTAATATAACTTTTAAACCAAATTAAAATATAATTTATCCTAATGAATTAGACCAAAAGACATTTTTGAATCAAAATACATTATTTTTAACTATTCATTAAAAAATGAAACCTCACAAAAATACCAAAAATTTATCTGAACAAAAATTTTAAGTTTTTATTCGAAATATAAAGTGTTTTTTTACATATTAAATCTAAAAAAGTTTCAAAATTTGGATTTAAATTAGGTTCTCCATTAAAGGGCCGTAAAAATCCATTTATAAAAAATATAGGTTTTTAAGCACAAAATTGGTTTAGTTCTTACCATATGCCTATAAAATCTATTATATGAATATCAAAAATATTTCATTGAACATATAACATATATATTACATTAATATCTATAACTATTAATAATTAATTTATTTTATTAGGGTAAAACAACTTTGTGACCATAAAACAATAATATTTCCCTTTAAATTAAATCATTTTATATATTAATTTATAACTAATTTGCTACCTATTAATTCATATTATATTATCTTAAACCATATATTTTATTAAATTAGTTAATATTGTTCATAACTGTTAGTTAAATGGATCATTTATATCTTATTATATTAAATAATAACATTTTAATGATATACTATTGTTCGGTAAAACTTGGTCATGATTGTTATACAATCCATCAGGTAAAGTAATTATTATAGGTAATGCAAGCTGGCCTTGGTGTTATGTGTAGAGAAAGATAAAATTTATATTGTGTATCATGCACAATTAACTTGGTGTTGTGTATAACATAAAACAAACATTAAAAAATAAACTATTTTCTTTGTTGCGTAAAATTTAAAATATGAAAAAGATTAAATTAATTTTAAGAAAAAAATAATTTACTAAATCTCTGGGTGTTACAAAACTTGCAACTTCCTTCTTCAACCCTAACCACCAATACTTTATACGAAGATCATGATAAATGTAGATTAAACTAAGATGTACTGCCCACTTCGAAGCATGGAACTCATGCATCAGTTCTCCCCACAAACATATATGCAGGAAAATACGTCCAAAAACATAAACTTTTTCATCATCACCAACATTCCAGAAATAAGGTTACTCCACACCTTCAAGAATTTTCCTCAAGTAAAAACACTTTTTATCCTCATACTACCTCTCCTTGTTCCAGATCATAAGGGTTGAATCAATTGACAAGGATGATAGGGTCATTTTTTATTGCTTGACCTAAATCTATAGATGCATCTCTGCAAATAACTCCATCATCCTCCACTCATAACTGGATGCCTAAGAATCCTAGTTTTTGCGTCTTCCCACTAAAACCTTAAAAAATAGTATTCCCCTTTTTTGGTGTGTACATTAGTTCGAAATCAAAGAACTTCATCTATTCAACCCATATTCGCTGCTGAAGATTCAAATCACATTGGTAGAAGATATACTTGATACATTTATGATCGGTTAACATAGTAAACATCTCTATCATCATGTAATGTCACCCACACATTAAGTCAAAACCCACTATGGCCTATACGATATCACGAGTAAGGTAATTTATTTCATGAGGCCTCAACTACTAATACCCATACTCCACAACCCAATACTTCTGAATTAATACTTCCCCAACCCTAACACCGGATGCATCACTAAACAAGGTATACATTATACCCATCTTGGGAAGAATAAAAATCGAGATAGTAGTCAGATGCTTCTTTAACTCATGGAAGTCATTTTCAAATGCCTCAAACCATTCAACCCTAATTCTATTTTTTGTTTTTCCCGAAATCGATGTGGAAAAATGTCAAGAAGTATTTGATGAACCTTCAGTATTATCCTTCTAAGACCAGAAAAATTTGTATATCATAAACACTTTTGGGATTCCATAATAAAACAATTGCCTACACTTTCTCTAGGTCCAAAAACTCACCTTTCTCAGAGATGAAATGGACCAATAAATGCACCCTATTAATCCAAAAATTTAATTTAGATATCTTATCATATAGCCTATGCTCTCACTGTGTACTCAGGATGATGCCAAGATTTTTAGCGTGATCATCATGTGACTTTGAGTACATCAAGGTTTCATTAACAAATAATGCTATAAACTAATCCAGGTAAGGATGAAATATTCAATTCATTAGGGAAATAAAAATTGTCGATGCACTGGTCAACTCGAATAACTTCACAAAATAATCAAACTACACATGCCTTCTTCTAATGGAAGTCCACAGTACATTAGAAGGTATCAGCATTAATGGATGATTCCTTGATCTGAAATAAATCATGGAGAACATTGAAGAACCTATCAACTCATCATAAATATCATTGATTTGAGGAATAATGCATCAGTTCATTACTGCCATCTGATTTGTCTTCCTATAATTTACACAAAACCACAAGGATCCATCAGCCATCTTAAAAAACCATATTAGAGATTATTCAAGGGATGTATTCAAGTAAATAGACATCTTGTTCCATAGTTGAACTAGCTAAGCTATAAGTTCTTGGAGTTCACCTAGTGCTTTTCTATATGATGGAATTCAAATTGGTTCTTCCCAAACAGAAACTCTATTGTGAAATCAGCCTATCTCTTAGGTGGAAAACCTAAAAAAATTTTAGGAAACAAATCCTAAAAGTTATCCACCATAGGATGGAAGAAATTATCCCCACTTCCCCATAATCAAGCTTAATTCAAGCCACTTGGGAAGTGAGTTCACCCCACTGTTAACTGACTGGCCATATGTAGCTTGATCAGATATCCCATTCCCCAATTTGTACATAGGTATTCCCCTCAAGGGACGTAAATGTTACCCTATGGTAGTAACAATCAATATGGTCATGGTAAAATAATAACCAATCCATCCCCAAAATTTGATCAAATCATGATATCTCTATAACAACAAGTCCCATAGAAAACTGCACCCACCAACCTCGAGGGAACACCCATTAAATTGACAGATATTTCTTGCTTGCACCTCTAATAGTGTTTCATTAGACATAAACCCCAATATATGTTCCATATCTTGTCCCAAAACACTCACAAACTAAGAATATATAATATAATGTGAGTCCCTTATATCAAATAAGGAACTTTAAAGCATTAAAGTTACTAGAATCAAACATCAAACAGTTGATGATCTAGACTTGCCACCTCGAGGTGTACACTAAAATTACTGAAAATTAAATTCCCTTATTCCTTGGGATCATATCTAAATCTCTAGTCATTCACTAATATATGGATATGGGTCATCTTTACTATGAGTATTGTACATTCCTCCTTGACTAGTACAACAAGTTGATCTCCAACTACCTGACTAATATGGGGTGTCCAATCCCCTGCCTTCACTCTTTATTAGACTCAATCCTCTATTAGTTTCTGACTATCGAGGGTAATTATAGAACCTATATACATTCCCCATTCTACTATACACTTAGTACTTAATCGATGATCGGTGTCACTGACCTGACATGTTCCTATCCTACCAAATTGATAGAAAAACAATTGGGCGCCACCCTATGAGACTGTTCCTCTTCTATGACTACCCTACACACCACCACCATTGTGAAGAATCTTAGAATATTCTTTCTTCCCTCATAATTCATACCATTGGATCATCCAATTGGGACTATATGACCAGAATTAGAGGCCTTCATCAGGTTCCCCTTTGAAATATCATCCTGACCCAACACTTTAGCACAAATCATTAAATGAAATATATTCACATGCCAAATGATATCAGGTCTAAGTATATTCTGTAACCATCTTGTTGTATTGGCCTTGTCTCTTAACAACATTGGGAAAAATCATTTCTTTTTTGTGAAGCAGACAATATAATCTATCATTGACATGGTCCCTTGGGTCATCCTACTTAACTCTGTAGCATTATATTTTCTCAAAGTATCTAGATAGAATTTATTAGGAGACTTATCCTGAACATCCATCCATAGAATACCATCATCCTGGTATGTATAAATCATTATATCCCACTAACACTTCTTTGGTCCCCATAATATATAAGCTGTCAACATGACTGTCTTCTCAAAAGGAGTCTCCAAGTTATCGAAAATAATATGTATTGACTCTATATAGAACTCTATTACCTCGGTTCTAACCTCTATAAAAAATGTTAGAGGGTGTTGCAATTGAAACTCTCTAGTTATATCTATCATACTGTACATTATTTGCATTGGTTCCAAGTCCATCATCTACATCAAATGAGCAATGTTCTCATGGAACTTCTCCTATCCTCTATTACCCCAAACCACTAGGATTTTTTTGTTCACCTCTAGGGGATAATTCTTAGTGATATCCTCTTATAATCTAACTGGAACCCATCATCATGCTTGTATTTTTCTAATATTACAAACACAAATATCAAAATAATTAATATAAAACATCCATAGTTTTCACAAAATAAGGATCTCTACTATCTATAAACAACTCATCCTGCATACATTATTCCAACAAATGAATCTTCATCCCTATCGCTACCCCTAGACATCCTTACTAGTGGTCATGGTCAATATAGGGCATACTAACTCAAACACATGCATTTCTTTTCATTAATAACACTTCTAAGTTTTTCACTCTCATATCATAAATTTCTCTCTTATGGGAACCACTCTATATTTCCATCTTATCACAATAATATTTAAAACCATTTAGAACTATTCATTAAGAAATATTATTTTAATATGTCATTTACATTTTCTTTCATTTACCCATCTGTATCATCTTTATTATACACCACTTCCATAAGTTTTCAATGAAATTCAAATGCATTTTCCCCTCATGTCTCACACATCTTCCATGTGTGATCCTACCATTTTGTATGTCACATATTTACCTAGGTGGCTAAAATTATTAATGAATTCAAAACATCATGGAATTTTGACCACAAAAAAATATCATAAAATCATCACATCACATGAAACATGCATCAACCAATGGTGATATATCATTCAATCATAACAACACAAACCAAGAACAACCATCCCCCCTGGTAACTTGGGTTTTCCCCCGTACATGGGTTAGCTACTCCAAAGCATGACTTTCCTTACAATACCCAGCACATCCTAATCTCCCATATACTATAAACAAATAATAAGACCAAAAAAATATCTACCCTGATATCATATTGTGACATATCCAACTCAGAAGACAACAAATGGGTGCCCCATGTTGGGTTTCCACGTGACCTCAAGAACACCTCTACATATGCCAAAGTTTTCTGACAACCAGTGAGGGTTCAATGGGCCATGTTGGGTTACTATACCCTCTTTACCATAGTTATCCATAATAGATAAAATTTTAAATAAACAAAACAATTATAAATAAGCCAAAAACATGAATTACCCACCATTTACCAAATAGGTTTCAAAACACAACCAAAGGTTAAATATTCCATGTCATGCTTACAATGCCAAAATTGAAGAAAATACAACGTAAATACCTAAAAACAAATACCCAAAACAAGTACTAACAACAATTCCATATTCTCATTCATTCACATCCTGTACCCAACTCAACTCCCTAACATAGGGAATTTTCCCTTATACTGGCCAGCAACTTTGAAATCTACTCGGTTACCCAATAGCAGCATAAGTAGGGTTTGATTAAAACTCAGTAGGACACCCTCTAAATTGTCTAAAAATATACAGTCTAAATAGATAGTCTATAAAATTACTAAATAAATTACAAGGTAAAAAAATAAAACTCGAGTTAAATTAGTTTAAAATATTAACTTAAACCACTATCATTATTTGTTCCATCAGTTAGGAATTAACATCATTTACACCATGGACTTAACCATCCAATTACTATGAATAATATAGTAAGTTAGGTTACCTGTATCACTACAGATAAACATTTCATAATAAAATACAAAACACTTACCTTGGAGCCTCAGCCCAGATAGTATCATTGAATTAAACTGTTAGGGGAATATATCCTCAATCCCCTTCCCCATCCTATGAATTATAAGAGTGGGTTTTAGAGCCACAGTGTAACATGACCTATGGGAATAGATCTTAAAGTCCAATACCCCATAACTACCAATCCATGTGAACATTATTATTTATCCATTTACAATATATACCATATCAAAACCATACACAATCAATATACACAACATTCACATTTTATAATTATTTAACATATAAATCAACTTCAATACTTAACCCATTAGCACATTTACCACTTAATTTGAATATCCCATTTAACCCATTCCATTTTTCATGCCTTAACCTATTTAGAGTATTCTATAGTTCCCATACATAATCCCATTTAACATATTCATCAATTCACATGCTTTAACCCATTTACACATTTAAATTATAAACTCGTAATCCATTTTTCACATTCACATTATTTAATTTATCCCTTTAACATTATGCCAAATAATCCCTTATGTAATTTCCAATGACTATACACAACTACCATTAGTTCCTCTTAAAAACTCAACCAATCATATCATCATATGTATCATGGGATCTATCTCAACATAAATCAATGTAATGTTGAACATTGCAATTTTCCTTGTTTGGGAATATTGTCACACCTCATTGGTGGCCCAAAACCATTCTAATAAATCTCAGTTCATCCCATGGGGATCATGAGAATTTAAATCCATCATTTTAACATTCATTTTTTCAAATCTCACTAGAGGTGTCAATTTTACAATAATAGAGAAGAAATAACACAAACTCACATGAACAAATCAAATTCAAGACTATGGGGTATAACTTATAGACCACCTACCTTGATTCTGAAGATGAATGGACACTTATCCTTGTCCTTTTACTTGTATTAAAACACCCTTTGAACTCTAAACCTACAATATTATGTAAAAATATGGTTTTAGGTCTCCATAAGAAGAACAAAAAATCACAATCCCTATTTCATAAAATAGAACAAAGATGACTGTTAGACATACCTGGATCTTTGATCTGCTCCCAACGACACTCCAAATAACCTAGAATTGAAGGAGATTAATTCATTGGATGACTTGGTCAAAATGGTTCATCACTAGGGTTGTTGGGGAAATAATAAGGAATAAACTCATGTGAAACACATAAAATCCCATGGGGAAATAATACAATTCCACTTTTAAAGTGGTGCATTGTTTGTTTACACATTTTTTCAAACTGTGCGCCAACTGTGTGTCAGCATCTATCCAAGAGTGGTCCAATTCATACAGTTATTTGGGGAACCCTCAAAACTTGAAAAAACATGTTCCTACCATGTGAAATTTCTCTATCCAATATCAAATGGTGTGGGATTAACCTTTTCATGGTTTCATCTAAACATTGAACCCTTAATTTAGAAATGCATGGTTAGGTTGTACAGTTACTCCTAACCATAAACCAACCATGAAACATGCACTAGATGTATGTTAATCATTTTACTTTGTGTATCAAACCACAAGAATCCTAGATCCTCCTTATAAACACCATAAATATTCTATTAAACAAATATGAGAGATTTAAAAAAATTAAACAAGGAAATTCCTCCATGATGTCTAGGATCTTACATCTTCTATTCATCAAATTTTGAAAATTTCAGCCTTGATGGCCAACATAAATAAAATTAAATTTTTATTCCTTTAATCTAAGGTTTCATAATGTTTATTCAAGAAAATTCACCAAGGATCATAAAAACATTCAGTGACATCCATAAACAAATTGATTCTTTATTTTTTCATTACATGGCACAAACATAGTTGAAGACCAGACCCATCACCCTTGGATCATCACACTCTAATTAAATCTACCAATCCCTACTGAAAATCTAGGGTAAAATCAGAATCAACATAGCGAGTTCAAGAATCTCATCTGAGGTAGTTCATTCTCATGAGTTTACAAGTGATACATCAGTATATATAAGATACATCCACATAACAAGAACCCTAAATAATGCAAATATTATTAAATCTCATGAGGATCGAGTAAAATAATTGGATGGTGTCTATGAGGCCTTAAAAGACCATTATGTAGGGGAATAATAGTATTACATGGGATATTCTGTACCTCTATGATTATATAAAATATTAGTGTACAACTTCTAATTATTCTATTTAAAAAGACAATAAGGAAATTACTTTATTTCTTTATCTAAATAAATAAATAACACTCTCTTATTATTCCCCGAACAATATCAAGGTAATAGAATTATTTTCATGAAACCAAGAGTACACAAAGAGGATATCAAGGATTACCAAAAAGATCTAATATACTCATATCATGTCCAAGATGAAGTGGATGGAATGGTTTTATACAAACCATTTCCAAAAACATGTAGAAATAAACCATTGAACCACCTCTAGCTAATTTTCATTGATGATCTCGGCATCAACTATCGATTTGTCGTTATTAGCTGAATATAATTCCCCCACTACTGAGGAATTCCATGACAGTTACAAAGACCCCTGCTAAAGTAAAATTCTGTGTAATGGTTTCATCAAAGGTTTCAGGCATAGCCAATAATTTTATCATAATAATTCCTTGCAAGAGCTGACACATGTGGGATTTGTTACATTCTCTAGGTATTTCGCACACCCTGATCCTGAAGCTAGTGTTGAAAAAATATCAATTTTATTTAATAGAATTATCTTAGGGAATAGAATGAATGAATTTTCCAGCCTCTTAAACTTTTGTATTTAGTTTTAACCATTTATAAATGGTCTTGAATGGTTGTGTCCCCTCTACATAGAAAAAAATATTACTCACTTCCAATGCAATGCTCTCAACCTTTAGTGTATCCTAATCATCTCATTACTGAAAATAGTAACTCATCCTATAGTACATGAACCATCCACTACTGGACACGGGTTATGGATATGGCCAATATTCTTGTACCATGTATTAATTTGAAAAGAGAGGAAAATTATCCAATTATTATAATTCACGGTCATATTTACCCTAGATTTATCTATGAAAATATATCAATTCACGCTCATCCACAAAATTAGTATCAAACATATACTCCCTAACAATGATAATCATTAGTGTTACAAAACCCTAAAGTTTTTAAACATCATTCCAAAAAATGGTATAAGTCAAACATCTTTATACTTATAGAAACTTCTACTCCAAAAATGACCCATAAGCGTAACATAATATTCCACAGCTTAAACAGTCCTGTTGACCTCGTATAGTTTGTTTCACCCCTTATTACTCAATGAGTATCGCATGTATCAACATGTACTATCCTGATATTACACCAGTGCGACAGAACACCCTATGATGTTATCCATAGTCTTATCATTCCTATACATTCCAATTTTTTGATTGAACACAAAAAAGATTTAACCATAATGTCACAATACCGATTTGAAAAACCTGAAGACTTACCAAGTCATCCATCGTTGAAAAGGGAAGGTCACGTAACTAAATAAGTGACTTGCCATTCCCTATGCATGTCTAAGCTGTTGAAATAGAGATTTATATAATTCTATTGTCCTTAAAAATGTTCATTTACCACCTAACCACACACCTAAACTAGGTGTCATTATAAATAGTAGAAGTCCCATCAAAGTCAAAATACACCTAAATAGAACCTCATGTCTGGAACACTAAGAAAGAAATATTGATGATATATTATCTCTTAAGGTGCTACCTAAATCATGATATCCCCTTACAAATGAATAGATCATCAACTCCATAACATGGTAACACCAAAAAATCACTAGGATTACTAGAGGAACCTTTAGATCAACATAATTGATAATTATGATGATATCCACGGGTAACATCCAAGTTCTTATTTCAGGAAACTCTGAAGACAACCTTTAGACTGCCCTTACATGATTTTAAAGCTAACAACACCTCATTAAGGTTTGATTTTAGCTATTTTCAATGATTCAAACTTATTTTTAGCATTTAAAAGGATCATATATATTCAAATTGTGATCTAGTTAAAAAATAATTATACTTGTCACTTTAATTAGATGACCCCATGTAGCATAATAGGAAAATTATCTCCCAGTTTCCTGTTACCCATTTGTTCATCCAAAAAGTTATCACAATTTTTATTAGTAAAAGAATATATCACTTCCAATATATAGTGTAAAATATTCATTAGGTTGTGATTGGAATTTTAATTAACTAAATCCACTCATGATAGTATGGTTCAAAGGAAGACCATGGGTTCTCTATCATTTTAAGAGAATTAGTTCAGTAAGATGCCACTATACATTTGTACATAACACTGCATCAGTGGATACCGACACATTAAGTAACCATCCATATGGAGAATGAATATACCCCCATGGGGTAAAGTACCAATTCATATCATAGTAAATGAAACCTGTAAGGGTCCCATTAGTCTAACTTGGTTCCATCTAAATGAAACCCAACATTAGTTGATTTATTAAATATTAATCACACCCTTAGTTGGTTTGACATATATGCATAATGTGATCAACCTCCCATATAGGGGCTGAGTAAATCATTTAAGGATTTAGTTATACTGGTCTTCTGTTCCATGTTATGAAGGTGCATCCCTTTTAAGCTTCACCAGACACCCATTTAACCTACATTGATAACAAATGGTTTGAATTTATTAAATCAAAAAAAAATTAATTGAATTTTAATTAATAAATTTAATGTATGTGTATATATTTATCATGGTTAAATTATATAAATTATCATTCCTAGTTTATAAAGTCACTTTACATCATAAGTTTGAATTGACATTCATGTAACTTCAACCATGTTTTCACCTTCCGTATCTGAATATACCAAGTCCATATATAATGGTCTGATTATTAGGGTCACTATTTCCTAATTTATAATGGTGCATACACTTTATAAAATTAAAATTTAAACCCATTTAATAAAAACCCCCAATATTTAATCCCTTTAAGTAAATATCCCTCAACTGAATCATGTCATAATCAATTACTCAAGTAAATTAAACCATAAATCTATGCAGGAAAACACCATTTTGGTTGATTTAGACACTTTATTTAACCAACAATATATCATAACTATAATAGGTTTATCCATTATATAGTATTAAATATGGGTGAACATTGATATGTATCACATAATATGGTGTATAGGTATGAATGATTCTAAATAACACAATGCATATAAAATGTGTATCAGATAGTCAAGAGATGAAATCTACATGTCATGGAATATGTTTGGAAGGTGAATCTCTATGTGACTATAATTATTCATGTAACAATACATCGTTAACATACTAAGACAAGGGGAAAATATTCTAAATCCCATAAATTAGTAATTAGATTAAAGTAAATCTATTTTTCAAGGTGAAATAATAATCGAATTCAAGGATGAATAGAAAGAACAGTAGTCCCATGCCTAGATTCTTAGTCTCTATCGCGTTTGTGGGGTGATCACTCCCTAAAAATTTATATTTACTGTAAAGACCAATAAATTTGAAGGGAAATTTTTTCTTAATTTTCTTTGGAATTCTACGAGTACACAGTTTCTGACGGCACCTGATTCTGAGTCCCGGTGTGCCCGGAATCATTTTCCGAAGTTTAGCTCGGGTACATTCAATGAACGGACGAGCGGGTTTTCCTAAATTTTGAACCGGTGCTCAGAATCGAAATCTGAGGGCACCGATGAAACCGTAACGCCAGTAATTGCTTAGGAACACCTTTTCTGGAGTTGTAGTTGCTCTGTTGAGGTTATTAAATAAATGAGTTAAATAAAGAATGAAATAAAAATTTGTGCTACCATTTTTATTTTCTATTCTAAGTAGTTTTAACCTATGCATGGATGTTGGAGTGGGTCCCACTAAATCCTAACTCCACTTAGTAGGATATTAGTTAAGTGGGGTCCACACGAGCCCCACCCCTTCAATTCCATTAAACCTCCCTCTTGAAATTTATTGTGTAACACACCTGCTCCCCCAATTTAATGACATGTCAACTCTCGCAATTAATTGGATTATTAAACGCTCTTCAATTAAGTCAATTAATTGAATGAGATCTTTTTATTTTCAAAATAATGTTGGCATGTGTGTGTGTGAATAAAATAATACAAGTACTTATTTTATTGGTTGGGGATTCATTGTGTGGAATAAAGGAGAGAAGTCTCGCGGTCTTGAAGAACTTTATATTCTTCGTGAAGAACATCGAGTCTACGATGAAGAACTCCGTCACCACAAGGGGAGATCGCCATATCGTCTCCTATCCTCTCCACATCTGCTGAGAGACACCTTCTTCAGAGAACGACGATGCGCAACATCCTTCATCGGGCAAACACCGACGACGCTTACAGAGCCTCGTTCCGCGACACCGTCTTCCGCGACCTCTTTTTCACACGACAATCCTCGTTCGACGACTTCTTCGAGGTAGGGGTTTGAGTTCAAATATAATGGATTAAATTTTTGCTTGATTTGTCGAAGTTATATTATTTTGGGCCACCTGTTAACGTTATAACAGGAGGAGGTCAAACCACATGAACACGGCCGACCCTCTTCCCCCTTTGATGTTGTAATTGCTGCGGCACGAACAAAGGAATCGCATTGCAACGGCACCGCACAGGAACAAGGAGGAATGTGAAGAAGAAGAGCGGCATCATCGCGCTGCGCCGTTGAGGTCGAAAGAAGCCGTGGCCGGAGTCGGGCCGCGGCGGAGAAGCGCGGCGCCATCGCGCCGCGCCGTGCCGGTGGGGCCAGGTCATGCCAGCCGGGTCGGGCTGCGCCCTAGTGGGCCAGACCCGGACCCGAGTCAGGTCGACCTGGTTCGGGCCAACCCAGGGGGACTCGGGCAGGGTCGGTCCGGGCCCAAAACCCCCTAAAAACGGACATGTTCATTCAAACGCCCATAACATGGGCTACGGACCTCCGATCGACGCACTGTCAGTTGTGATGCGATCCTTGGATCGAGACGGTATTTTGAATATATTAAACTCAAGGTTTCTATGAAATTTGGGTACAGCCTGGTTGGTTCAACACGAAACCAAACAGGCCCTCGGAGCGGAAATGCCTATAACTTGAGCTCCGGACGTCCCATTGATGTGTCATCGACTTTGTTGGATTCCTCTTAGTGAGACGGACCTTTTACCTTACTCTACTTGAGGTTTGGACGTAGTTGGAGTATGGTCGGGTTGGTTTTGACTTAAAAACAAATCGGGCCCTGGAACGAAAAAGCCAATAACTCTCAGACCGGGCGTCCGATTGATGTGTCGTCTGTCACGTTGAGTTCCTTTTGTCGAGACGGGACTTTGGGATACATCAAATCCGAACTACATGTCAATTGATGTATTGACCCCCCTTGGATCGTGGAGCATACCCTCCCAGAATGGAACATGTTGTGTGTGGGAACCCTAGAGTTGGCTGCGACTGCAACGATAATGACGACAGTCGTACTGGAATCCTTCGTGGGTTCGACGACGACGAAAGCCATACTGGAATCCTTTGTGGGTTAGACGGTGAAGACTTTTGTACTGGAATCCTCTGTGGGTTCGAGGACGAAAACAACCGTACTAGAATCCTTCGTGGATTTGACGGTGGAGACTTTTGTACTGGAATCCTCCGTGGGTTCGACGACGACAAAAACCGTACGTGAATCCTCCGTGGGTTCGACGGTGAAGACATTCGTACTGGAATCCTCCATGGGTTCGATGATGGCGACAACTGTACTGGAATCCTCCATGGGTTCAGCGGTGATGACTACTATACTTGTATCCTATGTGGGTCCAAAAGTATTGACCTCTATTGTAGCATCCTACATGGGTCCGACAGAGTAGATGGACTAGTATCCTACGTGGGTCTGACAGCTTAGCTGGTCTAGTATCCTACGTGGGTCCCAGCTAGATGAATGAGTAACTACATCTAATCAAATCTTTTTCTTTACAAATTATGTATACCTGTGTGAGCTGAGTCTTGACTTTCAATCATTGTATTCGATATGATTGATTTGATATACTAAGTGGATTGGGTTTTGTTATCCTATGTGGATTGGTTGTGTAATCCTATGTGGACTAGATCAAACTTGGGATCGTATGTTGGAGTCGAACAGGAATTTATTACTTAGGTATATGTATGGGCATATACCTAAGTAGTGTTTGTTGTTACTTCATGATTGTATCTTTCCTTTGTGGATTATCCTTTGGGATTCTGGGAGACCTTCGGGGGTCTCGGGGTCCCTACTGAGTAGCGTATACTCACCCCTGCATGGGCTATGCCTAAAATACGTTATGTTGGATGCAGACGATGGACATCGCTGATCGTGGTTGAGTCTTGTGGAGAAAGTTGGTACCCAGAGGTGGACCACTGGGCGGGATGTACATGGAGCGGACGACTGGACCCGAGGAGCTGAGGAGGCTATCTGTACCCACCCTTCAGGTGGGATTTCTAGTGGACGGCTCGGCGTTGCTTCTTTACTTTTAGGTTGCTCTACTTTCATTTTAGTTGTACTTTAGTTGGGTTTGTATTCTAGCCCATTTACTTTCCAGCACATACAGTTGTACAAAGTTTACTAGTGTTTACTTCAGCTTTCTTACTCTGTGGTGTTTGTTTACTTTATAAAGGCAATGACTTCCTCTTTTATCGGGGTTTATGCCTTTGGTGGTAGTCACCAGCCCCTGGCCTATGGGAGGCAGGCTTGGGGTAGTCATGACACGGGCCCCGAGTACGGGTCGTGAAAATTTTTTATCAGAGGAGTTTGGTTCTACCGCAGAACTCAGGACTCTAATCTTTCTTCTGTGTGAAGAAATATTGTTAAGGGTATTGAGTGTGGTAATCAGTCCAGGGATTCCAGTGTTGGTGCGGCGGCCGACGTTTCCATACACCAGCACCCTGAATTTTGATTTACGACTAGGTGCATGAAAACATTGATTTCATGTGTGTTTCAAAAGTTTTCTTTGTGATTACTTTGTGTCAGCTCACCAGGTATACTGTTTTGACCATGGCACGCCAGTTTCTTATCAGTATGGACCCACAATGACAGCCAGCTAGGGTTCTGAGCTTTGTGCGAGACGACAACCCACTAAGCGACGACGCCTCGGTGCGGGGCCCTATTACTGCAGAGGCACCGACGGTACCTCTACCCGTCTAGCCACCGATGCCACCAGCTCTAGCCGCTGAGAGTACACGTCTCCTTGGTGCACAACACGGGTTTCAGCATCAGAGACCACCCAGGTTCCATGGGGAGACTAACCCTCAGGCAGCTGAGGATTGTCTGGAGGATGTTGTTCAAGTTTTTAGGTTAATGGGGACACCATCTGACCTCATGGTAATCTTTTCAGCGAGCCTCCTACACGCGGCAGTAGGAAGATGGTGGAGCATGATGCTCCAGGTGCACGACGAGGCATCTCTCCTCTAGACGGACTTTGAGAGCCTCTTCCTCTCAGAGTTATTCCCAGCCACCCTCCATGCGGTGCACATTCAGGAGCTACTATAGCTGCAGCAGGGTAGCATGACAGTAGCCCAGTACTCGGCGAGATTTACTGATCTGTCACGCTACTCCACAGATATGGTATGAGACCCGTTCGTCCGGGCTTGGACCTTCGAGCAGGGACTGAGGCATGAGATCCGGGCTTCGATGATCTCCCTCTACATTCCGACGCAGGCCGAGGTGTTAGAGAGAGCCCTTATAGTAGAGAGTTTTCTTTCCGAGCAGTCACCAGCGGCGGGACCCTGCGCAGGACGACCCGTAGCGAAGTCTTCTACAGCTGGCAGTTGACATATGAGGCAGAGGTCCAAGCAGGCCAGAACATCAGATGAGAAATCTCAGGATGCAGATTTGGTTGTGTGGGGAACACGAATGAGAGCCAGCTACACGAGGAGCAGGAAGTGCTACGCATGCGGCGGGCAGGCTCACATGGCTCGAGACTACCCGACTCATCCTGCAGATGAGCAGCAGGCAGTAGAGGGACCTCCCAGGCAGAGGTTTGACCATGGAGGTCTGCAGGGAGCAGGAGAATGAGGCAGAGGAGCTAGCCGAGCAGCGGGTGGTGGGCGACGCTTTGAGGCCCCACCACAACCACCAGGAAGACCACCCTGACCACAGGGAACATATGGATAGGGGAGAGCTCAGTTTCAGGCAGCTGATGCATACGACCATGGAGCTCTGGGAGCTGATGGAAAATAGTGGGACTAGCTCCAGTCATGGAAACTTTTGTTCATGTTGCTTCTGGCCTTGTTGATTTTTTGTTTGTGGATGTTTTGTGTCTTTTTACTTAAGCTGCAATAATAAAAGACACTTTTCCTTGAGACGTTTGCTTCCTCTCTTTTTGTGTACTAAGAGGTTCTGGTTAAAACTGTTGACGTGACCCTCACTTTCGAGATTCCTACTGGAGGAGTTCTAGTGACCACACACTGCTGCTGACAGTGTGACTTGACCCTTGGAGGTGAGAGTAACGGTTAGATCTCTTGGTAGTAGCGTCGAGGCCTTACGCCGTCATCCATGGCATGTATGAGTATCATTCATGTTAGGATTAACTGTATTAGGCAATGAGCATGGTTCATCTAGGGGATGAGACCAGATTTCTCTTATCGGTAAAGAAGAAATCATTGCAACTCTTATAGGACCATAGAAGGTTCAGGTTATCTAGGAGTGGATGAGGAAAGCTAAGTGCCGAAAGAAGTCTTATGCCGATAGGAGGCGGAGACCACTAGAGTTCGAGGATGGTGACCACATTTTCTTGTGGGTCTCACCTCGACGTGGAATACGGAGATTTGGCCGGGGTGGAAAGTTATCTCCGCGCTTCATCGGACCATTCCAGGTTCTCAGAAGGATAGGTGAGGTGGCTTATCACCTGGCTCTACCACCTTAGTTGCACCGGGTGAATGACGTCTTCCACATATCTCAGCCAAGGAGATACGTGCACGACCCGACACATATTATCGACCATGGGGAGCTAGACATTGATGATGGCGCGACTTTTTCGGAGGTCCCAGTGGAGATCAAGGATCAACAGGAGCGGGTCCTATGTGGTCGGTCTATTCCTCTAGTGCGCATCATATGGCAGCATGGGAACCTCTAGGAGAGCACTTGGGAGCAGGAGGATCAGATTCGTGCTCAGTACCCTCATTTGTTTCCCTAGTTTGTGATGTATCTTTACGGGGACGTAAATCCCTGAGGTGGGAGTAATGTAAAGACCCATAAATTTAAAGGGAATTTTTTTCTTAATTTTCTTTGGAATTCTACGAGTACGCAGTTTCTGATGGCACCTGATTCCGAGGCCCATTGTGCACGGAATCATTTTCCAAAGTTTAGCTCAGGTACGTTCAGTGAACGGATGAGCGGGTTTTCCTAACTTTTGAACCATTGCTCAGAATCGAAATCTGAGGGCACTGATGAAACCGTAGTGCCAGTAATTTCTTAGGAACACATTTTCTAGAGTTTCGTTTGCTCTGTTGAGGTTATTAAATAAATGGGTTAACTAAAGAATGAAATAAAAATTTGTGCAACAATTTTTATTTTCTATTCTAAGTAGTTTTAACCTATGCATGGATGTTGGAGTGGGGCCCACAACATCCTAACTCCACATGGTAGGATATTAGTGATGTGGGTCCCACACTATCCTTACCCCTTCAATTCCATTAAACCTCCCTCTTGCAATTTATTGTGTAACACACCCGCTTCCCCAATTTAATGACATGTCAACTCTCGCAATTAATTGGATTATTAAACGCTCTTCAATTAAGTCAATTAATTGAATGAGATATTTTGATTTTCAAATTAATGTTGGCATGTGTGTGTGTGAATAAAATAAGACAAGGTCTTATTTTATTGGTTGGGGATTTTTTGTGTGGAATAATGGAGAGAACTCTCGCGGTCTTGAAGAACTTAATCTTGTTCGCGAAGAATGCCAAGTCTACGACGAAGAACTCCATCACTGCAAGGGGAGATCACCGTACCGTCTCCTCTACTCTTCGCAGCCGGTGAGAGACACCTTCTTCAGAGAACGATGACGCACCACATCCTTCATCAGGCGAACACCGATGATGCTTACGGAGCCTCGTTCTGCGACGCCATCTTCCGCGACGTCTTTTTCCCATGACGCTCTTCATTCGATGACTTCTTCGAGGTAGGGGTTTGAGTTCAAATTTAATGGATTAAATTTGTTCTTTCTTTGTCGAAGTTTTTTTATTTTGGGCCGCCTGTTATCGTTATAACGGGAGGAGGTCGGACCGCATGAACATGGCCAACCCTCCCCCCTTTGATGTTGTACTTGTTGCGACACGAACAAAGGCAGTGCAGTGCAATGACGCCGCGTGGGAACAAGGAGGAACCCGGTGAAGAAGCGTGGCGCCGTCGCGCCATGCCGTTGAGGGTGAAAGAAGCCGCAGTCGGAGTCGGGCCATGGCGGAGAAGCGCGGTGCCATCGCACCGCGCCGGAAAACCATGGAGGGTCGTGGCCGGAGAGGAGCCGCGACAGAGGAGCACGGCGCTGTCGTGCCACGCCGGTCGGACCAAGGCCGCGGTGGAGCAAGGAGCGGCGGTCGGAACCGCCGGCCGCCGGCGCAAGGAGGGCGGGACCAACTGGTCCCGCGTGTCTGCTGGCCGGCCGTTACGGCCGGCCAGATCTGGAAAACCGGGGGTTTGAACCCCGGGTCAACGCAGCAAGTCGGACCCCCCGTAGGTATGCCATTTCATTCGAAGGGGGTGGCATTCCCCCCCCCTTCTGTCCTCACACGGCGCATGGAGCCCGTGCCGGCCCGGACCGCCCGCGCTGGGCCTGGCCCCCCACGCCTAGCCGGGCTGCGCCCTAGGGTGCTGAACATGGACCCAGGTCGGGTCGACCTGGTTTGGGCCGACCAAGGGGGACTCGGGCCGGGTCGGTCCCTGCCAAAAACCCCCTAAAAACGGACAGGTTCGTTCAAATGCCTGTAACTTGGGCTACGAACCTCCGATCGACGCACCGTCAGTTGAGATGCGATCCTTGGATCGGGAAGATCGTTTTGATATATTATATTTAAGGTTTTGGAGAACTTTAGGTATGGTCGGGTTGGTTTGAACACGTAACCAACCGGGCCCTCGGAGTAGAAATGCCTATAACTTGAGCTCTGAACGCCCGATTGATGTGTCATCGACTTTGTTGGATTCCTATTTGTGAAACAGACCTTTTGGATTACTCTACTCAGGGTTTGGATGCAATTGGAGTACGTTCAGGTTGGTTTTGACTTAAAAACCAACCGGGCCCCTAGAACGGAAAAGCCAATAACTCTCAGACCGGGTGTCGAATTGACGCGTCGTCTGTCACGTTGAGTTCCTTTTGACGAGACAGAAATTTGGGACACATCAAATATGGACTATGTTTCAGTTGATGTATCGACCCCCCTTGGATCGTGGAGTGGACCCTCCCGGAATCGAGCATGCTGTGTGCGGGAACCCTAGAGCTGGCTGCGACTGCAACGACAACGACGACAACCGTACTGGAATCCTCCGTGGGTTCGACGGTGAAGAATTTCGTATTGGAATACTCCATGGGTTCGACGACGAAAACAAACATACTAGAATCCTACATGGGTTCGACGGTGAAGACTTTCGTACTGGAATCCTCCGTGGGTTCTACGAAGACGACAACCGTACTGGAATCCTCTGTGGGTTCGACGGTGAATACTTTCGTACTAGAATCCTCTGTGGGTTCGATGACGATGACAACCATACTGGAATCTTCCTTGGGTTCGACAGTGAAGCCTTTCGTACTGGAATCCTCTGTGGGTTCAACGACGATGACAACCGTACTGAAATCCTCTGTGGGTTTGACAGTGAAGACTTTCGTACTGGAATCCTTCGTGGGTTCGACGACAGTGACAGCCGTACTAGAATTCTCCGTGGGTTCGGCGGTGATGACTACTCTACTTGTATCCTACGTGGGTCCGACAGTATTGACCTCTGTTGTAGCATCCTACCTGGGTCCGACAGAGTAGCTGGACTAGTATCCTACGTGGGTCCGACAGCTTAGCTGGTCTAGTATCCTACATGGGTCCCAGCTAGATGAATCAGTAACTACATCTGATCATCTCTTTTTCTTTACAAATGATGTATACCTGTGTGAGCTGAGTCTTGAATTTCAATCATTATCTACGATATGTTTGACTTTCTATCCTAAGTGGATTGGGTTGTGTTATCCGGTGTGGATTGGTTGTGTTATCCTGTGTGGACTAGATCGAACATGGGATCAGATGTTGGAGCCAAACTGGAATTGATGACTTAGGTATATGTATGGGCATATACCTAAGTAGTGTTCATTGTTACTTCGTGATTGTATCTTTCCTTTGTGGATTATCTTTAGTGGATTCTGGGAGACCTTCAGGGGACTCGGGGTCCCTACTGAGTAGCGTATACTCACCCCTGCATGGGCTATGCTCGCACTACGTTGTGTTGGGTGCAGACGACAGACATTTCTGATCGTGGTTGAGGCTTGTGGAGCAAGTCGGTACCCGTAGGTGGACCACTGGGCAGGACGTACATGGAGTGGACGACTGGAACCGAGGAGATGATGAGGATATTTGTACCCACCCTTCATGTGGGATTTCCAATGGATGGCTCAGCGTTTCTGCTTTAATTTTCAGTCGCTGTACTTTCTTTTCAGTTGTACATTAGTTGGGTTTGTATTCTGGCGCATTTACTTTCCAGCACTTACAGTTGTACCCAGTTTACTAGTGTTTACTTCAGCTTGCTTACTCTATGGTGTTTTTTTACTTTATTAAGGAAATTCCTTCCCCTTTTATCATGGTTTATGCCTTTGGTGCTTGTCATCGGCCCCTGGCCTATGGGAGGCAGGCTTGGGGTAGTCACGGCACGGGCCCTGAGGACGGGTTGTGACATTTACCAAGTGCTGACACATTAATAGTCTCCTTTCTACTGGCCCAAAATAGTAAGACAAATGAAAATAATTTTTTGATACCACCTGTATCGTCCTAAACAAAGAACCACTAAAGTTGTGCCCTGATGTAGGTCTCCACATTTCCTTAAGTTCACCTCCCCTTATTCATAAGGATTCATACTAGTAGTGATGGCCCAAAGATGGTATGGTGGGGTGATCTTACCCTCGTGATGTGATAATTATAGTAATGGATAATAAATAAAACAAAATTCAAAGTAGTATAAATAAAAGTAATTGAAAATAAGACATACAAATAATTATGAATGTAACTATCCACAAAAAGTACCATATACAAAATAAGAATAGCGATTACCAAGAGTAAAATAGAAATACTAGGAAGAATGCATAAAATACAAGAATAAAAATAATTAAATTAAAAAATACGTCCAATGGGAATCCTAATCACTAAATCGTTATTGGATCTAAAGATCCCATATCCAAGTGTATAACACATAGAACAACCCATAATCTTGATCCTAAAATAATGAGTCTTGTCCAGGTACCAAACAGCATCCCAAATAGGGTGTGAGATAAAATCAGCAGGCCAACACCAACAGTGTCTATTTAAATCCATTTAGTGAGTATAAAATAAATCATTATATAGGTATACAATAAAGTAGTCAATAAATAAATTTATTCAAGTTAGTTTCATGTTCTTCATGGACACCTAGCTAACTGCACCTACATTAGGCTAAGCTGCAATGTCTCTATACATACCATCATGTATATATAATCATATACGTATAAATATACATGTGTGTGTGTGTATACATGAATTGTATATGACCTGAGGCGTAATAACATGGAATCCATATATAATATAAATAATAATAATATGATTATCATTATTTAAATATGTCTACAAGACCAAACATATGGATATGGTATATGGAGAACCATTCCCAAAAATACACATCAATGAACTCAAATTCATGTTTGTCATACTAATCCTAATTGTGAAAAATAATTTCCAAAAACCCATAATGATGTGAAATGTCATTTCCAACAACCTAGACCTAGGTGGTGTGAAACATCATGTCCAAAAACCATAATAAAGTCTTCATAGTAATAATATTTAAAAAGGTTATCCTAGATTCACTGTGTTCCCATAACCATGGTGTTATATAAAGAGGAAGTCAATATTTCTTCAGGTTTTGGATATCCAATATGACCTATGAACCCATCCAAGGAATTCCTACTTGGGAATACAAGCTTTGCATAGGTTTAACAATTAATTTCACCCTTGCTTGTCATATTTTTTGTAAAGGATAATTCTTGCATAACGTAAGAAATGATAAGGAGTTCATTTTATTAAGCATGTTGTATTACTGTTAAAGTGTGAATAACAAAGAAGTCATGTCCTTAACCATTCCATATAAAAATTATACTATAAAATTTTCCAATTCCATATATAAGTAATATAATAACACCAAGGTAAGTTCCATTCCATTAATCATTTAATGTAACTCTATTTAATTTCCACTTTTTGTTAAATAAGATAGTGCACCATTTGGGTTCTTAAAGATAAGTGAGATCACTACAATAAAATAATTTAAGAAACTCCCGAAAAGTGTTATTTAATTCCCTAAAAGAAGCATAAGTCAAAATCATATTAAAAAAATCCAATGGGGTGGTTTTATCTATGGGAAAGAAAATGCAATGATATAATTAAATACACATTGGATATTAAATTAAAGGAATAAGGTTTAACATAATTATATTTACATTAAAAGGCTGGTATATGAAGAATTTTTTGTGTGATGCAATGGAATATTTTAATAAATTATAAAACCAAAAAGAAATCCATAGACCACCTACCTCATGCTTCAGATGCTCCACTCATCCATTATCAAGATTTTATTAGAGATAAAAAGATAGAAACTGAATTATTTTATAATTCCCCGAAAATAGGGAATATTAGCTTGAATTGAAATATAACCTAATATGGATAGATAAACCAAGATAAAATGATGATGTAATCATAGAATAACGATGGCTGATCAAAAATAAATGATGGCGATCGATTTAGAGGCCCTATGAAGGAGGATTCTCAAAGACTATAAGAAAAAAATGGTCTCTATGCATGGGAGGTATATTCTATGAAAATAGTGAGGAAAAGGGGAATTAAAGGTTAAAATAAAACAGTGGTAAAGGGTAATTTCACACTTTTTAATGAGGTGCATGGTTGTCCAAATCATGTGCCAACCATGTGGAAAAACTACTTAAGGGTACACCCCCTCCCATAGCTTGGAATTCCATTTGAAAAATAGTGTGCATCTAATTTGGATCCCCCCAAAAATTATCAATAGACCCCTAACTCTATCATTCAACCACAGGTGTATAGTTTGGAAAACCTTGTGGCTCTACTCCAACGATTCACAGTTGAGGTTAATGGTTAGCACTAACTATGTGATAACCATGAACCTTCATTTGGCCTTTTAAAAACCATTCTTTTGAAGCCCGATGCTCTTAAAACCCAGCCAAACACACAAAACACTTCTTAGGTCTTAAAATACCCCTAAAAAAATTTATGTGTTCCAAAAATTATAATTTAACTATGAATCTCAAATTATGATTTGAACTTTCCACCAAAATAAAATGTTAAAATACATTAAAAATTCCATCCAATTAAAAAAATGAGATATTATACTATCTATATAATTCAATCACCATGTTTAATAGAATGGAATTCATGTTATCATAGATATATAATGGTGGGGAAAATTACAAGGATCTGAATAGAAGGTTTCTAAGTGAACATATACTTACACTATCGTGTAATGGAGAAGGATATATAATATTTACTGATACAAAAAAGAAGATACTATGGTGTTCCCTCATGTATAATGATATGGTGAAATATTATGTATCATGAAAATTGAAAATTCATAAGAATAATTACCCAACTCATGATTTATTATTGGCAGAAATAATTTTTTCACTAAAAATATGGAGGAATTACCACTATGGTAAATGTTGTGATATATATAATGATCCTAAAACCATGAAGTATATATTAACTCATATAGATTTCAATATTACATAATAGAAATGGTTAGGGTTGATTACAAATTATGACATCTCAATACACTACTAACATGCTAATGAGAATAAGGTGGGTAATTCTCTAAGATGGAATGACCATGCGAGTTTTTCCATGAAGAGGATTGAAGGAGATCCAATATTTATTGATTTATAAAATTTTGATCTAAAAGTCATAATGAAAGGGGATATATCATATCTCTACCATATGGTTGTTCATCCATCCATCCATTTTGGTATTAATGAGGTGAAAAAGGATTATGTTTATGTGTGAGAGAATGTGAGAAATGTCCCTTAGTTCAACCATGATTGCAATGTAATGTTAATGTTTAAGAATTGGGAATGTGTCTCATTTATAACAGAATTAAATAAGGATCCATTGGATGAAGATAATAGTTAGTCACTCTATATTCTTCTTGGATGTAAAGATTTGTCTATATATATAAGACTATTTGTAATGGGATATCATGAAAAGGAATATTACTGAGTATGTATCTCAATACATGATACATTAACAATTTCAGTCTATTAGATAAAAGTATAAGGGTATGTTACACTCATTACACATAGAATAATAGAAATTGGAAAATGTAATCATAGATTTCATCATTGGAATCCCCAAATAATCTATAGAGCGCAATTTTATTAGGGTTGTATATAATTACTATATGAAATTTTCACATTTCATTGCCTTAAAAGTATATTTATCTCTTGATCAGCTTGATATGATATACATTAAGTAAGTGATAATGTTATCTGAAGTAAAACATTATTTTTTATATGAGTAGGATTTTAGGTTTACCTAAATGTTCTTGAGAATTCCTAGAGAATTATTTACATCTTTTGGAATGTTTTAAACCAGATGGACTCGGATTACCATTCCATATCAACCAATGGATTAAAAATGATTAAAGAAAACTAGAAAACCAACATATAAAATAGATAAAATAAATTAAAAATAGTTATAAATCACAATGTGATGAATATAATTCTTCTTGAGGATCCTGAAATGTGAAATGATCATTAGGATGGTTCCCAATTTAATTTTTTAATCGATATCAATGGATAATATCTGAAGAACTTGAAAAATGAACCATGATTTCTATATAAGGAATCATCCACATTTTATATATAATTAATTTAAATATTGGACTACCTTATTCTCGATGATTTTCATAATTATTTCTTGTCACAACTCTGGTTTTTCATCATTATAGTGGACAATCTAAAAAACGAACCCTTAATATGTTTCTACACATGATTCATAAATATCTGAATTGTGTTCTTGAAACTTTGGGGGCAAGCGCCGAAGAATCTACAGTTTTACAACTATTGTCATTTATTAAAAAATGGTCTCTCATTCTCTTTATATGTTCTTAAGAGAGAGGTAGAGAGGATTTCTCAATATGGATTGAGATAATTCTAGGGGTTTCATTGTTGTTTCAATATAAAAAACCATAAAAAATGATATAATTTATTATATATATATATATTTAAATTTCAAAAATCTCACAAAGGTCCATATCTAATTACATAAATTTAGTAAAGACCTATTCAAAATAATAATAATAATAATAATATTATTATATGTAATAATAACTATTTAATATAATTTATTAAATAAATAAATTAATATTTATTTAAATGATATTTACTAAAATATATCAATTCCATCTGGTCATTAAACATGATCGACATCCCACAATATAATTTATCAATCCTTGTGAAATAAAATAATAATTTTACAAAATATAATAAGTAATATAATTACTAAACATTGTAATAAATATTTATTTTAATATATTCACTAAAATACTGATAAAATAAATTTTTTTTTGTACATTAACTTAAAATATTTTGAATAAGAGAAAAAACACATCTTACATATTCTTAACTCAAATATATTATGCTTAAAAGTATAAGGTCAACATTATTTGAATAAATAATATTCTAAAAGGTGTTGATAAATTTATTGTTAATATTATGTTTAATAGAAATTAATGATATTCTCGACACATTAAATGTGGGTCCCTCTAGGACTCTTTTCATTAGAAAAAGGAGATCTTACCTCAAGTCAAAGATTATTTTCAAGAAAGATTTAAAGATACCCATAGAGAAGAAAAGATAGTATAGAAACTACAAAAATATTACAATGAACTATATTATGTAATATAATATATTTTTCTTTTAATATCTCACCATGTATGATGCATGCCATTTTTATCACCCAATATGATATATTTATCTACCTTTAATATTTCAAAATTAACTCATATATAAACTACCATGACTATGGATTCAAAAATATTGTTTCATTTTAATCAAAGGGACATAGATATCCTCTTCTATTAAAATAGACGACAAAACAACTTTTATGAATTATTCCATAAATGTTATATGAATTATGATACACCAAAAGTATGTTACCTTACCATGATCAAATGTCATCATGGTTTTCATCCACACATAAATCATTGTAATTCATGATATAAATTAATAATTATACCAATCATGAAAAACAATACACATGTTCATAGATATGAATTTATAATGTCACATTAAAAAGGAATAATTATTATTGGTGGATCATTCTTTATGACCACCATTTTTTGACATCCCTTAGTGGAAACTGCATGATTAAAAGTCACAATGTCTAATAATCCTTGACACCTAAAAGTAAAACATCATCACTATCCCATCTAGATGATGTTATCATGGTTATAGGACATTATTTAAGAATATCGTCATAGAATATATATAGGTTCTTAGTATAGTGTATAACTATAATAACCTATTAATATGATGGATATTCAAAGGATATTATTACAATTATGTTACCTAGAATAAAAAACATTGTTTCATAATAATAATTATATTTGAATTCTAATAATTAAAATTATAATGTTAGTTGGTTTTAGGAAACCAACTCTAACATGCTAAACAAAACATAGTATCATATTTTATAATACTTTTATTAAGAATAACATAAATATCTTAATTATATTTATGAATAACACATCATATAAAATAAATTAAATTTTATTTTTATTTTGTTTTTTTAGTGAATTAAGAGATTAAATAAAGGTTATAATTATTTATATAGCTTTGTTTATAAACCATTAATTTGATTTCGTAGATTATGTTAAATTTCATGTGATTTTAGTTAGCATTATACATCATCATAAACAAGAAAATTCCATAATGTAAACAATTCATTAAATTTAAATCCATATATCATAGTATCTACTTAAATGCACAACATTGGGAACATTTAGTGTATGCCATGAACTTAATAAAATAATTAAAAATCTAGTAAAAATGAATATTAAGTATAGCATATATTATAATTACAATAATATTATCATATGTCATGTTATCTATGATCAATATAAAACAATGAGTAACATGTGATCGGTATTTTGATAATTTAAAATATACCCCCAAAGTAGTAAATATTGTTTTTATTGTATTAATATAAAACTAATCTAATAAATTAAGAAAATACTTATAAAAAATAGTCCTTTATTTTTCCTATCTCTCACAATACCCATACCAAGTGTGGTATTCTCATATCCTAAGTATTTTATTTTAAATCCATACTTAATTTTTTAATTTGGTTCATATTTATATATGTTATCTACATATCACTAACATAAAATAATAAACATATCATTTACTTATCATGTTGTTAGAAATAAATAAAATCATTATATGAGGATTTTTGAAAATTATTATCCAATGTATAAGAGTAAAATTACTTATTCCACTATATATATGAATGTTTTATATCATAATTTCAAAATCTAATTAAATTTAATTTCCAAAATCTTTTTTCTTAAGAGATACCTAAAGAGGCCTCATATAGATCTATTTATATAATTAATCCTAAAAAATGTTGTTTTTACACCCATTTGTCCCTAGTGGAAGTAATGAGAAGAAATTTATGTCACGAGAAATATAATTGAACAATGTCTAACCATAAAATAAAATATTTCTATACAATAAACTCCATCTCTTTGGGAAAACTATAGCACCCCCACACTAATGCCCTTGGATTTTATTTCAAAAACACATAACTCAAAACACTATATTTGATAGACGTATAAGATTACAATGTTTTTCTCACATTTACAAACTAATTAAATTTTTGTTTATAGTTTGATGTAATTATGAAATATCACATACTAATAAAGATGATGTATTTCTAATGTAATAGAAAATGGTTACAACTATATAAGAAGTTATTAGATCCATAATGACTCTTCAACGTTTCCCATAAATTATCTACATAATATAGTTTTTTAGTTTTAACATACTTATTATAATCATTCATAAACGTGGGAAATGTAAAAAATAAATGGGTTAGCTCAAACACTCAGTATGGGTAAACATAATAGTCCATAATAACAAGATGTTTGGAATAACATGGTATCACAATGAAAATGATCATAATGTTTAGAACATGGAATGAAGATATGATTTCATAAAAATATTGATTATATAATGATCATAACATAACATCATGAATAATTGTAACTTAGTGACAAAATAAACATGGAATATTAAGCATAATTCAAGGATCCATGCATCATTAACATAACAAAGTTGGCTAGGTTGAATTCCCACACACCATATTTAACTAGGAATACTAACCACTAAGCATGATACATCATGATATATAAAAAATTAATTAATTTATTGTAGAGATATATAATTATAGGCCCACCCTTCACATAATAAAAATCATTCATATGTGTGATACATGGTTTCAATCAATATATCATAGAAAACCATGGATATAAAATACATTTTATATTATTTTAAAATCATTCACCAAAGAATCATTGAATATTACATCAATAATCATATCTTGATAAAATCATGGAGAATAAATGGGTATAAAATGACATTAATAATACTTCTAGGTAAATTACACTCAATAAAAATGATTAGGCATATGGAATTTACACTATATAGTAAATGGGGATATTGGTTAGACACCAATTTACCCAATCAATTTATTTATATGGACTCTCGGTGATCAAACTTTAGTCAGTGTAATGGAACATAAAGTAGTCACATATTAATGGAATTAGAAGAAAATAATCCAAATACAAGGGGATTATTATGAAACATAATTGTCATAATGGATCATTATATTGATGTAAAATAGATTTTTATAATCCATCTAGATAAAGAAGGGGGATGGTATCATTTGAAGAATACCCTTATTCTACTATACATCATAGATGAAAGAATCTCATGAAAGTATTTGTAAAAATTATTGGAAAATAATAAATCCACATTCCCTTGGTAAGAATTTAACAAATGTTATTTTATTAAACCATGATTATAAGAATTTCTATTGTAAAAAATTGAAATAATATAGAGGAATTATCTTACTAAATAAAATTTCAACTTATATTTAAAATCAATAAATAGGAGATGGAATGAAAATGGGAGTAATATAAGAGGTTATATAGTTGGATAAAGTAATGGAGACCAATGTAATTGCCCTTGATTATATTAACACGACAATTTAGTAAAGATATTAAACTCAAGTTAATGTTCAACCCAATTGATTGTTTACATTTTGAGTCTAGGATATCTAACACTTTATTCCCTTCTCATAATATTTGGAGGATTTTAAATTCCAATGAAAATAATATTTTCACACTTCCATGTGTTATAATAGATTATCTAATTTCTTAGGATGGAAACCAATGGTGAGTTGAAATGAAAGGATGAGTTAAAATCGATTGTAGAAAGAAAAATAATGTTATGCCTGCTAATTCTAAGGCCATGAAGAATAAATTGAGCATAATCTTAGAGAGAGAGAGAGTGCCCTTCACCAAATAAGGCAAATATATCTATAATTATAGAGTCATTTCCATCCCAAACTAGGAATCCTCTATGAATAGACCCTTGAATTCATGATATTTAAATGTTGAGTTTTAGTCCTTGGTTTGGAGGATTCTATCAAACCAAAGATCCACATATTCATGGAACAATTGTGATTCTTTAATATTCAATATTTGAAATTTGAATTTGGAAAAACCTTGTAGGAAACAATTATTTAATATCATATTGAGGTAAAAATATTTCTTGAGCAACATGGTTCTAAAGTACCCACTATTTGGGTAAACTATTTTGGGGTGAGAAGCATTTTACGCTACATAAATCACCAGACATCCTACAATAATGAAAATAATACTACCTTGCTAATTAATTATAGAACCTATAAAGTCCATAAATTTTTATATGTATAATATATTAACTGAATTGAATCCATCATCTCCCCCCCATGAGAGTTTATAAAATGAAATGGTCACATTCCCCTTTTATAAAAAAATGGAACTCTGATTTATATCTTTCCTAGGAGTAGAATTGTAATTTCGAATGGATTAAATCCATTTACTTTAGAAATTATCATCCATAGGGGGAGATTAATTTTTGATGTGTGAGAGTAGGAAATTAAATTTAACATAAATTTCATTACATAATAGTTTACTACCCATGGGTCATGAAATTTTGTCTCATGAATTAGATACAAAAAATAGGCACAAGTGAATTATCCTTTATGTCAAGGATAGTAGATATAGAATTCGTGTTCATTATTTAGAATAATGTTATTATGTATTTATTTTTCACTACCATAGAGAACCTCACCTAAGAATCCAAGAATGTTTTATCTCTAACAATGAAAAATGACTAAAATATTCTATCCTTTGATAGAAAGAGGAGAACTAACACGGTTTCCCTTCCAAAAGGATATGTCACCTCTTACAATCATCTTGTAGCAATTGTTTAAAACCACAATAATTCTATCATATAGGCCATTGTAATGGTGATATCCCGACATTCCCTCAAAGAAACTACTTAAAGAATAACCATTTTCTTTTTGATGATATTAGACCAATGTGAGTGACCTGAGACTACCTCCTAAGCTACGTTTTCCTACATACATGTGATATTTTTAGAAAAACTGTTAAATTTAATACCCCCTCTCTAAAAGGATTATAAAACCTAACCCAGTCATACCATTGACTTCAACCCTCTTGATGATAATGCCAAATAAAATAATTGTGACCAATTTCATTTTTTAATAAGTAGGCTTTGAATTCTTTCAAACTGAACAACTGTTCATCAAGATATAATACAATACACAGTTAACTAGGGTAATATCACCACAAAATAAATATATTTGTTTTTCAAATTTAGTATCATTATTTTTTTAATAATACCATCGATGTGGCTAATTTGGATCCTTTCTAGCCCATTGGGAATCGTTAATTTCTTATGATGCTATGAAAATTTAATAAAATAATAAAACTCATACAACCTAACTAAAAATATAGTATTTTGAAAGCCTAATTATTTAACCCACATGGATTATTTATAAGTTCTAAATTAATTAAATAAATTTAAATTTAAATTTTCATATTTATTTGAAAGAGAGATAAATAGTTGAAAGGCATGGGTTAGATAACAATATATGAGTCATTCCAAGTTCAATTATTATCATGTTTATGTGGTAGGGATCTATAGGATCTAAATAATGATGCAGATGCTCAATATACAAGAGGGGTTAAATTGTACACTATAAAAATTTCCTTAGACAAGGAAAAATCTAAGTTTAACAAAGTTAAACTAAGAAAATTCACAACACCTCTAATCGCCAACTTGAGAATTGGAACCAAAGTTTACAAAAAGAGATTCTACCTTAAAGCGTATAGAATCTAAAATAATCAGAGTACAAGTTTAAGGAAATATAAGAAGGTTATACTTTCCTTAAAATACAAAAAGTGAAGTGGAAAAACAAGTAGTAAAACTAGAAGTAACAAGATATAAGTCTTTTAACCCAAAGAGAAGGGTATCCAACAACCTTGGATAAAGGTCCCTTGATTTATACTTTCAATAAAGTCTGTCTTACCCACACCAGGGTAAGCCCTCGATACGAAGACCGGAATCTTTGTCTTGCTATCCCCGCAAGCCCTCAACTTCAAGGTAGTTGGAACCTCTGTCTTCCTCAGCAAGGAAGCCCTCGAACTTCAAGGTATTCGGAACCTCTGTCTTCTTATCCCCGGAAGTCTGCGAATGTAATCACCAACATTCGGAGTCGCACGAAGCAATCTGAATGAGCAGTTCAGTACGCACAAGCCATGAAAAGCTTCTCTCTCTAGAAATCACCTTAATAGCTTGTGGTCTCTAGATCGATCAACTTGTTTTTGAGCTCTTTCAAATGAGCTCCTATTTATAGGAAAATTTCCAACGGTCAGCTCCCTCCTCCAACGGTCATATTTTCCATGAAATTCGGAGGGACCTGTACACATGTAACTCAACCAACGGTTAATTAGAAACAGAATGGATGACATTGTTTAATAATAAATCATTTATAACTGAATGCACGCCATCATTTTGAAATGGAGCATATGTAAGAAAAAGCCTTAAAAATTTTCGGAGTGTAAGAAAAATAAAAGTTCGGAGTCTAACCAAAATGAAATTCGGAGTCTATGTTAAGAAATGTTCGGATTCTGTTTTATAGGAATTCGGATTCTGGTTTCACCAGAGTTTAGAATCTAAACTTGTAGAAGTTCGAAGTTAAACTTCATAGGAGTTCGGAGTCGAACTCATGAAAGTTCAGATTCAGACTCATGAAATTTTGGAGTCGAACTTCATAAGAGTTCGGAGTCGAACTCGTGAAAGTTTAGAGTTGAACTTCATAGGAGTTCGGAGTCGAACTCATGAAAGTTCGGAGTCGAACTTCATCAGAGTTCAGAGTTGAACTCATGAAAGTTCGGAGTCAAACATCATTAGAGTTCGAAGTCGAACTCATTAAAGTTTGGAGTCGAACTTAACAAGATTTTTGAGTCGAACTCATGAAATTTCAGAGTCAAACTTCATCAGAGTTCGGAGTCGAACTCATGAAAGTTCGGAGTCGAACTTCATAAGAGTTCAGAGTCGAACTCATGTAAGTTCGGAGTCTAACTTCATAAGAGTTCAGAGTTGAAATCATGAAAGTTCGGAGTCCAAAATTTGGATTGGAACTTAATTACAGTTCACATACAGAATTCGGATCCTAAAAAAAGAATGCTCCAAATCTTGACATTATATGACTTCTGAGATTTTGAGTATGAACCCAGTTTTTTTACTTATGAAAAATATTTCTATGTATATGAAAATCTAGGTTAGGGTAAATTTCCTTAAAGAAGTAAATTTTCCTTATAGAGGTAAAATTTATATTTGCTTAAGTATAAGGTGATTGTGATTTTCAAAACAAGAAGAAATGGAAAATTCATAAGGAAAACCTTATTGACTCAACAATCTCCCCCTTTTTGGAAAGCAAAAACATCCTTACGAAAAAGAATATAAGGACTTTGAAAAAATTTCATTAGACTTTGAAATTAAAACTTATCTCCCTTTGTTCATGGATGAAAGTGAATAAAACTAACTCCCCCTTAGGCATTGAAACTATAA
Source organism: Viscum album (assembly GCA_963277665.1). Lineage (NCBI taxonomy): Eukaryota > Viridiplantae > Streptophyta > Magnoliopsida > Santalales > Viscaceae > Viscum > Viscum album. The sequence continues at coordinate 1,307,672,647 of OY728162.1, forward strand.
TGATTGTATTCTAAATTTCTGGAGTGGAGTTTTCGTTATTGTAGGAATGAAAAACTTTGTAGTGAGAAACTCCCCCTTACTCTAAGGATATTTCACTTAGAAATTTTTTTTCTCCTCCTTAGGAGAAGTTGTTTTTCCTTCTACCCCTTTGTGATTTTCAAAAATAATTGAAGGGAATGGAAAAGAAATATGGTACCTGAAACATTAGTATATAACAAGATACATCCAACCAAATAACATTTCATTAGATTTGGGAAAATTTTACAAAGAAAGACAATTACAACAAAAGATCAGAGTGGGTTTATTTTTCTTCCTTTTCCTTTGGAATCAGCTTCTTTAACAAAGTTTTCAGCTTCTTTAGGTCTCTTTGGTCTTCCTGAACTTGCCTCTCTAAGGCTTTTGTCTTTTCTTCTGGAGCTTTCAAAGCCTCTACCAGAGCCTCGATAGCTTCTTTCTGTATCTTTAACCATTCATCTTGCTGAACAAGTATTTTCTCAATCTTGATCTGGAGAATTCTATCGCTTAAAAGATTTTGAGCCAGAGAATTAGCCTTTTCACTTAGTTCCTTCACTTGTTGACTCTGATAACTCAACTCATCAATCAGCTCAGCCTGAAGATTTTTAATGTTTTTATCCTCGGTGTCAAAGGCATTCATAACTTCACTCTGAAAATTTTCAAACTGCACTAAGTCTTCATCAACTCTTTTAGACCACTTTGTTACCTTACTGAAGGACTTTCTATGCACATCATAATCGATAATAAAACTTTTTTGTTCAGCTTCAATCTTCGCAAACTTATCCATGAACATGGATAAGGAATCCGGTTTCTGATTCATACTTTGTTGCAGCATCTGGCATCAAGAATCTATAGTCGGAAAAATCGAATTGTGTCCACAAAATTCTTCAGAGATTGAACCACAAAATCATGCCCATGAGATGATGATTCAGAATCAGATAAATCTCTTTGATATTGATCTTCTTAAATTTGCACCAGTTTTCTCTTAGAAGAACCACCAACCTCCTTCTTCCTAAACACTTCTTTTGTTGGAGCATCCATGAGAGCTTTCTTTCACTTATCAGACTTTAGAATTGGTTCCTTATTAGGAGATACTTCATTGAATTCAGAAACTTGATTAATCTAGTATAAGGCCCCAGCCATAAACCTTACTTAATCTTGATTTATTACAAGATTACACATTGAGGATCTTTTTAGGTTTAGAGTTTTATAGAATTAGATCATAAAACTTTCATTAAATTCCACATTTAAACAAAGTGGTTACATAAAAGATAGTATTCATTTCTCCCATCAACGGAAACATATTTAAAATAAAACATGGATTCTTTCTTGACACTTCCTTGACACTATCATCATATCATGTACCCTTCCATTGACCTGTGAAAAACATTTCAAAAACATGGGATGAGCATAAAAACCTCAATAAGGGATATAAAAATATAGAAAGGAAACATGAGTACATATATACATAAGAATGATATCATACTTTACCCATAAAACATAATCACTTTAACATACCTCATCAAATCATGAATAAATCATAGAAATCATAAGACATAAAGGTAACTTGAGGCATTCATAACATTCTTACATAGGGAGTAACCCTCTTGGTTACGTTTTCAATACCCATCACAGTATATTCCCTAAATCTCTTCGGAGAAACCTCAAAGTTTAACCCCTTCACGTTACCTAATGAATTGGAGAGCTATATTGGGCTCACCCGCCCTTAGTTTATCACGAAACCACCCGTCTTTATAACAATGCCCAAGAACCATAACATAATCGTATCACATAAAACATGCATAAAGGAAACATAACATTTACACATTTCAATCACAAGATATAAATACAACACATTGATATAATAAAAACATTATGAAAAACATTTTCAATACCAAAATAAAAGAAAAGTAAAACAATGTATTTATTTTTCTTTTAAAAAATGTATGGCTTGTAGAGGAAGTCGAAACTCAAATAATGGTCACGGCAGCGGAGAAGTCATTGTCGCCGCATACATACGACAAAAACATTCCATTTTTTCATTTAGAAAAAGTCTTCATATAAAAAAGATTCCTTTTGGATGAACGTAAAAGTCAAAGGTGTTTATACACCTTATAAAAGAAGGCTATGTATAAAACAAAATATGCCTCAATGAAAGGAGATTGAGACGAAGTCCCATACCTCGGGTCCGACTTGACTCGATCGTTCTTTAATGTCCTGAATAATAAACTTGAGTTAATTTATACTTTCTTAAGAACCTTTTTCAAACTCATTATTCCTTTTATATCACTTATTACCATGTCATGAAGACTATGTAATTATTTAAGTTAATAACGGTCGTTTTAACGATCATTGGTACTTGAGTCAAAAATAAACTCTTTATAATTACAAGTTGTTCATGTATCCATTATATCCCGAGTTATACTCATGATTTAGATATCTTATATATAATATATAACTAGTATATACATGAATTTATAATATTACATAACATTTATAGGTAAGAAATGAAATGCACCGTTCATGGAGACGGTAAGCCGTACGTACGCATGAACGCAACTTCCATTTCTATTTCATATTTAATGGAATTAAAACATAATGATACATAATAGTATTATAATTCCATTATTGTATCATATATAATATCATTCAATCTATCCTTTATACGTACCACATATGGTATTAACGAATCAAATCACTATGAGGGGGCGGTAGTCCGCACTTCCTAAAATGAAGATATCACGTTTACCCATAATGGAAACCATAAAGGTATGTCATAAATGAAAAATACAGAAGAATAAGTAAAATTTAAACATATTATATATCATATATAAATATAGTGACATCTTAATGGCCACCTTTTAAGGTGTTATATGAGTGTTGAATAATCATCGTTTCGTGAGGCAGAAATTCGCCATCCACAGAAACAGAATATTCTTTAACGATTAGATGTAGGTGTGTGTAAGTGTAGCTCTAATAATTATTATAACAACATCCTAGTATATTTAATATACTAGAGTTGTTACAAAATAAAGGAATAAAAAGAGTTTAGAGGGTTGGAGAAGCAAAATAAAACATAAGAACATAAGAGAAAACAATACCTTTAAAACGGGTAACTCTTTTTGATTTGAGATCAGAGGCTTCCTTGGAAAGCCTTATTCCCAAAGTGAGGCTTCTAGGAGTAAGAGAGGGATGTAGAGGGAAACAATGGGCAGGGTTTGGCCGATCCAAAGGCATGATAGGTGTGAGTAAAGAGGTAGAGGTGGGGGCCTTTTATAAGAGGAGAGGAGGGGCACTCTTGGAAAGTTAAGAAAAGATACTTTGTTATAAAATGATTTTCAGATAAAAGAGGTCCCAAAATTATAACATTCGAGGATAAGGTGATAAGGGTTCGAAATCCAACCATCCAATAGGTTTTTGACAATTTTAGGTCTTAGATTTTACATTATATTTTCATTTTATTTAAATCGTTAAATAATGAGGTCATTGCTGCATCATCATGGTGTCATAAATAATTTAACTTATATAATGTCTAAAATTAGAAAAAAAATATCATGATGTATGAAATCGTTTTAGATTTCCAATGATTATTTATAGTAAAAAATCTGACTTGTATAACCCCATGTAATTTTTTTTTTTGTAAAACAACTCATGTTTGAGACATTTTTACTTTAACATTAAATAAAAGGCATTAATGTCTTTATCTTACCCAAGTGGCTCCATGGGGTCCCAAAAATCGACCCATGGGTTGTCTTGGTCGTCCATGACACATCAAATAAGGGTAGGACATGTGTCTAGGTATTTTCATTTTATTATAATATTATTCTTACCTTAAATTGCACTAATTACCTCTAATCGCGATTAAAAACATAAAAGTTACTATTCACCAAAAAATTATTTTAATCCCACTGAACCAAATTTTACTTATTAATGACAACCATGTATGTTGGATTTTTGAAATTCGAAACACAGAGGTGCTAAAATTTCATTTAAACGAAAAATCAGTTTTTTAAGTATCACTTAGTGGTTTCACTATTCATCAAAAATTGAAGTTTTTTAGAAAAATACAAAAAACATCACCCTAAGCTATATTTGATATTACGAATTCAAAAATGATTTATATTTTACAAAATTCAAAACAGATAAGTTTCATTAATTAATTTAATAATTAATTCCCGCTGTCAGAGCAAATAGCGTATTTTTATGAAACAATATGTATCAAAAGATTGACACTAGTTTAAGTACAATTTCAAAGTGAAAGTAATTACAACGATCACTATTGGATTAAATGGTAAAAATATATTATAATTTCACTTTCAAATCAATTAAAAATATAATATAATCATATAGACAAATTTGATTAAAAAGAGGTTTTGAATTAAAATACAACATTTTTCACTATTCATTAAAAAAGAACATTATCAAAAAAATACCAGAGATTTATCGAAAGTAAATTTCAATTTCATGATCATAAAGAATAATTTTATTTTGACAAATATAGCTTATAAAATTTTCAAAAGATAGATTTAAAAATGGTTTTCCATTAAAAGGCAGTAAAATAATCTTATAAAAATATTAGTGTATTCCATGCTTAAGATTGGATTTATTTTCATTTTAAGCCTCTAAAACACTATCTAATTAATTAATAGACATATATAAAAATATCTATTATTCATTACTTACTTGGGATGTTACATCCTTCCCCCCTTTAGAAAATTTCATCCCCGCAATTTATTTACTTATCGAATAAGTGGGGGTATTTATCCCTCATTGTATTTTCAGATTCCCATGTTGCCTCTTCAACCATATGGTTTTTCCACAAAACCATTACCTGGTGAATTAACTTATTTGGAAACACTTGCTCTCTTCGGTCAAGAATCTGGACCGGTTGTTCATCATAAGATAGGTTCTCTTCCAGCTGAACTACCTCTGGACTCAAAACATGAGATGGATATGGCATATACTTTCTCAACATCGAAACATGAAAAACATTGTGTACCTGAGATAAAATCAGAGGTAAATCCACTCGGTAAGCAACTGATCCAACTCTCTCCAGAATTTCATATGGTCCAATGAACCTTGGACTCATCTTTCCTTTCTTACCAAATTTCATCACACTTTTTCCATGGTGAGACTTTGAGAAAAACATGATCACCTACCTCAAAAGAGAGATCCTTCCTCCTATTGTCCACATAACTCTTCTGCCTGCTCTGAGCTGTTCTCATGTGTTTCTATATCAGCTGAACTTTTTCTGCCAACTCTTCTACCAATTCTGGTCCCATCATCTTCCTTTCACCCACTTCATCCCAGAAAGCTGGGGTTCGACACCGCTTCCCATATAACGCCTTAAATGGTGCCACCTGTATACTGGAATGAAAACTGTTATTATATGAAAATTAAAACAAGGAAAGATGTTGGTCCCAACTTCTATGATAATCCATCGAACAAGCACGTAGCATATCCTCCAATGTATGAATTGTTCGTTCTGACTGCCCATCTGACTGAGGATGAAAAGCAATACTAAAATTTAATTCAGTACCCAACGACTTCTGAAGGACTTTTCGAAAGTTAGAAGTGAACCTGGGATCACGGTCAGATACAACGGAGAGAGGAACTCCATGTAACCTAACTATCTCTTTAAGATACAAACGGGAAAGTTGATATAGGGAAAAAGTATCTCGTATAGCAAGGAAATGAGCAGATTTAGTCAAGCGATCAACAATAACCCAGATTGCATTATTACCTTGAGATGTCTTCGGTAATCCAACAATAAAGTCCATGGATATATTCTACCATTTCAACTCTGGCACTGGTAAAGGCTGAAGCATCCCTTTCGGTAACTGCCGCTCTACTTTAACTTGTTGACAAGTTAAACACTTCACTGTAAAATCAGCAATATCTCTTTTCATTCCATCCCACCAGTAATACTCCCAAAGATCTCTATACATCTTAGTACTGCATAGATGAACTGAAAGTGGAGAACTATGAGCTTCACATAACAACTCTCTCTTCAACTGTGAATCACAAGTCAAACACAATCTCTTCCCAAATCTCAAAACACAATCATTATCAATGTTGAATTCAGGCAACTTACCTTTCTAAACAAGCTCTACCTTTTTCTGCAACTCACTGTCTTGCTTCTGTGCTTGCTTAATTCTGTCTGATAGAGAAGATTTCACTGATACCTGAAACAAAACAGAAGAACATCCGACACCAAAAACTTATAAGCCAAATTTCATCAAATATTTAACCAAAGGATCATGTTCCAAACACAACATTGCTAATGAAGCATTACTTTTTCGACTCAAAGCACCAACCACTTTATTTTCTTTTCCCGGATGGTAATGAATTGTACAATCATAATCCTTGATTAATTCTAGCCATCTCCTCTGTCTCATGGTCAATTCTTTCTGATTGAATATATACTTTAAACTTTTGTGATCGGTATATATTTCACACATTACTCCATACAAAATATGCCTCCAAAGTTTTAAAGCGAAAACAACAGCAACTAATTCCAAATCATGTGTAGGGTAATTTACCTCATTATTTTTCAATTGTCGTGAAGCATAGGCAATTACCTGATCATTCTGCATTAGGACACAACCAAGTCCTTTCAATGAAGCATCACTGTAGATAAAAAACTCACCATTCCTGGAAGGAAGTTTCAAAACTAGAGCATTCACCAATCTTATTTTCAACTCCTAAAGACATTCATGACATTCTTTTGTCCAAATAAACTTAACACCCTTCTGAGTTAGCTTAGTCATTGGAATAGATAACCATGAAAAATTTCTAACAAACCTTCGGTAATAGCCTGCCAAACCACGGAAGCTACGAATCTCAGTTACATTTGTGGGTCTTGGCCATTCTTCAACAACCTTTGTTTTTGCATGATCAACCGTTATCCCATCATTATAAACAATGTGACCAAGGAAAGAAATTTGTTGCAACCAAAACTCACACTTGCGGAATTTCCCATACAATTTCTTTTCTTTTACGGTTTTCAAAATAACCCTTAAATGTCTTTCATGCTCCTCTTTACTTTTAGAAAACACCAAAATATCATCAATGAAAACCACCACAAACTCATCCAAGAACTCATGGAAAATTCTATTCATTAAGTACATTAATAAAGTAGGTGCATTGGTTAGCCCAAAAGGTATTACTACAAATTCATAATGGCCATATCTTGTACGGAACGCGGTCTTCGGAATATCTGCTTCCTTTACCTTCAACTGATGGTACCCCGATCTCAAGTCAATCTTTGAAAAATACTGTGCTCCCTGGAGCTGATCAAACAAATCATCGATATGAGGAAAATGATATTTTTTCTTAATATTGATGTTATTAAAGGCTCTATAATCAATTCAATGTCTCATAGAACCATCTTTATTTTTAAAAAATAAGATAGGAGCACCCCATGGTGATGTGCTAGGTCTAATGAAACCTTTCTCTAATAAATCTTTCAATTGCTCCTTCAACACTAAAAGTTCAATTTGATCCATTCAATAAGGGGGTTTTAAAATTGGCATAGCATCAGGAACTAATTCAACAGTAAACTCAACTTCCCGATCTGGTATTATTCCAGGCAACTCATCAGGAAAAACATCAGGATACTCATTTACCACGGGCACATCATTAATCTGAACAGTTCCCTTGTTTTAAACAATGTGCACAAGGTAACATTCATTTCAATCTTTTACAAGTTTCTCAGCCTCTTGATATGTTATCAATAATAAGGGTTCATTATTGTACACAAACTGAATGCCTTTCTGAAAAGAAACTTCTTTAGCTCTACAGTCAATCTTAGCATGGTAAATAGAGAGCCAATCCATACCCAGGATATCATCAAACTCTACTAGAGGTAAAACAATAATGTTCGCAAGTAGGTTCTTTTCACGGATAAGGATAGGAAGATTATTATAAATTATTTTTGCCTCAACATTTCCCCAGGTGTTTTTAACACAAGTTCAAGAGTCATTTCTTGAGATGGTATTCCCATTTTACTAGAAAAGTTTTCAGAGATGAAATAATGTGTATACCCCTAATCAAACAACACACTGGCATAATCTAAAAAAACAAAGTACCTGATACAACTTCATTTGATGGCCCAACATCTACTGAAGTAGTTGAAAAGGATTTCACCACCCCTTTCTGCTTATAGTCTAACTACTTCCCATCACTCAAGCTCTTTGTCGGACACTCGTTTGCATAGTGACCCATCTCATTGCACTTACAACATTTCACTAACTGAAAATCAAATTTGGACGTACCATCACCTTGATCTTTTCCAGTGCAATCACGAGCCTTATGTCCCATCTTACCACATCAGTAGCACTTTCCAGAATTCAGAAGACATTCCCCAGCATTCCTTTTACCACATTTATCACAAACTGGAAATTAGTTTTCTTACCGTCAGACCTTTTTGAAGAATTCTTTCTTTTCTCCTGCCACCTCAGTCTCTTCTTCTGTTGGTTGTTATAGAACACTTGATCATCGTAAAACTCCATTTCCACCTTCTCAGCACATCAAACAAGATTTTCATAACTTTTGAACTCACGAGAAGCTAATTTCCTTCGATATTTTGGATTTAATCCTGAGTAAAAATGGTTGATTTTACTATCAAGGTCTCAGATAAAATTTGGATCATACCTTTCCAATCGAGTGAACCTTTATTCATAGGCAGCCACTGAGTCTTCCTCTCGCCTCAATTCCAGGAATTGTTTTTCCATCCTAAGTCGAACAGCCTTAGGAAAATACTTCTCAAGAAACATACCATTGAATTCATCCCAATTAAGAGAATCAATCTCATAAGCGTCCCTGATATTTTTATCCATTGACCACCTCTGATATGCCTCACCCTCCAAACGGTAAATAGCGAGAATAACCTTTTGATTTTCTGAACACCCCATGACATCGAAAATTTTCTCCAGTGCTTTAATCCACCCTTCAGCTAGCACATGGTCAGATGATCCTCTGAATAATGGGGGATGTTGCCTCATGAAATGTTCCACCACTGACATGTTCCTCTGCGGTTGATCTGGATGATCTCGTGCATGGATACCACCACCATTTATCGCTTGAGTCAACTACACCATTACTGAAACAAACTATTCAGTTCCAATTCTGACCATCTTAGGATGCTGATTTGGAAAGTTATTTCCTTCTTTATGCCTTCCTTGCACTGCTTCCCACTTTCCTCTGCAGAAAACCATTCTGAACAAACATGTCTTAGATGAACCAACATGGTAATCTTAAAATTCTATATCATTTAAATTTGACCATAAAAAAAATATTTTTGGATAATCATTTAATAGAATTCTAACTCCAAATGTTATCTAAACCGACCTCTGATAGCAACTATAAGTCCCCAGCCTTAAACCTTACTTAATCTTGAGTTATTACAAGATTACACATTGAGGATCTTTTCATGTTTAGAGTTTTAGAAAATTAGATCATAAAACTTGCATTAGATTCTAGATTTAAACAAAGTGGTTACATAAAAGATAGTATTAATTTTTTCCATCAACGGAAACATATTTAAAATAAAACATGGATTCTTTATTGACACTTCCTTGAGACTATCATCATATCATGTACCCTTCCTTTGACCTATGAAAAACATTTCAAAAACTTGGGATGAGCATAAAAAGCTCAGTAATGGATATAAAAATATGGAAAGGAAACATGAGTACATATATACATAAGAATGAAATCATACTTTACCCATAAAACATAATAACTTTAATATACCTCATCAAATCTTGAATAAATCATAGAAATCATAAGACATAAAGGTAACTTGAGGCATTCATAAGATTCTTACGTAGGGAGTAACCCTCTTGGTTATGTTTGGAATACCCATCACAGTATATTCCCTAAATCTCTTCAGAGAAACCTCAACGTTTAACCCCTTCGCGTTACCTAATGCATTGGAGAGATATATCAGGCTCACCCACCCTTAGTTTATCACGGAACCACCCGTCTTCATAACAATTCCCAAGAACCATAACATAATCGTATCACATAAAACATGCATAAAGGAAACATAACATTTCCACATTTCAATAAAAAGATATCAATACAACACATTGATATAATAAAAACATTATCAAAACCATTTTCAATACCAAAATAAAAGAAAAGTAAAACAGGGTATTTAATTTTCTTTTAAAAAATTGTATGGCTTGTAGAGGAAGCCGAAACTCAAATAATGGTCACGGCGGCGGAGAATTCATTGTCGCCGCATACGTACGACAAAAACATTCCCTTTTTTCGTTTAGTAAAAAGCATCATATAAAAAAGATTCCTATTGGATAAACGTAAAATTCAAAGGGGTTTATACACCATATAAAAGAATGTTGTGTATAAAACAAAATATGCCTCAATGAAAGGAGATTGAGACGAAGTCCCATACCTCGGGTCAGACTTGACTCGATCGTTCTTTAATGTCCTGAATAATAAACGTGAGTTAATTTCTACTTGCTTAAGAAGCGTTTTCAAGCTCATTATTCCATTTATATCACTTATTACCATGTCATGAACACTATGTAATTATTTAAGTTAATAACGGTCGTTTTAACGATCATTGGTACTTGAGTCAAAAATAAATTCTTTATAATTACAAGTTGTTCGTGTATCCATTATATCCAGAGTTATACTCAGAATGTAGATATAATATATATCATATATATCCAGTATATACATGCATTTATAATATTACAAAACATTTATAGGTAAAAATGAAATGCACCATTCATGGAGACGGTAAGTCGTACGTACGCATGAACGCTACTTCCATTTCTATTTCATATTTAATGGAATTAAAACATAATGGATACATAATAGTATTATAATTCCAGTATTTTATCATATATAATATCATTCAATCTATCCTTTATACGTACCACATATGGTATTAACGAATCAAATCACTTTGAGGGGGCGATAGTCCGCACTTCCTAAAATGAATATATCACGTTTACCCATAACGGAAACCATAAAGGTATGTCATAAATGAAAAATAGAGAAGCTTAAGTAAAACATAAACATATTATATATCATATATAAATATATTGACATCTTAATGGACACCTTTGAAGGTGTTATATGAGTGTTGAACAATCATCGTTTCGTGAGGCAGAAATTCACCATCCACAGAAACAGTATGTTCTTTAACCATTAGATGTAGGTGTGTGTAAGTGTAGCTCGAATCCTTCTTATAAAAACATCCTAGAATTTTGAATATACTGGAGTTGTTACAGAATAAAGGAATAAAAAGAGTTTAGTGGGTTGGAGAATCAAAATAAAACATCAGAACACAAGAGAAAACACTACCTTTAAAATGGGTAACTCTTTTTGATTTGAGCTCAAAGGCTTACTTGGAAAGACTTATGCCCAAAGTGAGGCTTTTAGGAGTAAGATAGGGATGTGAAAAGACAAAATGGTCAGGGGTTGCCGAGCCAAAGGCTTGAGAGGTGTGGGTAAAGAGGTAGAGGTGGGGGCCTTTTATAAGAGGAGGGGAGGGGCACTCTTGGAAAGTTAAGAAAAGATACTTTCTTATAAAATGATTTTCAGATAAAAAAGGTCCCACAATTATAACTTTATAGGATAAGGTGATAAGGGTTCGAAATACACCCATACAATAGGTTTTTGAAAATTGTAGGTCTTAGATTTTACATTATATTTTCATTTTATTTAAATCGTTAAATAATGAGGTCATCGCTGCATCATCATGGTGTCATAAATAATTTAATTTATATAATGTATAAAAATTAGAAACAAAATATCATGATGTAGGAAATCGTTTTAGATTTACAATTACTATTTATAGTCAAACATCTGACTTGTATAACCCCATGTAAAAATTGTTTTAGTAAAACAACTCATGTTTGAGACATTTTTACTTTAACATTAAATAAAAGGCATTAATGTCTTTATCTTACCCATGTGGCTCCATGGGGTCCCAAAAATCGACCCATGGGTTTTCTTGGTCGGGCATGACACATAAAATAAGGGTAGGACATGTTTCTAGGTATTTTCATTTTATTATAATATTATTCTTACCTTAAATTACAATAATTACCTCTAATCGCGATTAAAAACATAAAAGTTACTATTCACCAAAAAATTATTTTAATCCCATTGAACCAAATTTTACTTCTTAATGACAACCATGTAAGTCATATTTTTGAAATTAAAAACACAGAGGTGGTAATATTTCATTTAAACGAAAAATCAGTTTTTTAAGTACCACTTAGTGGTTTCACTATTCATCAAAAATTGATGTTTTTCAGAAAAATACCAAAACTTCACCCTAAGCTATATTTGATATTCCAAATTCAAAAATGATGTCTATTTTACAAAATTAAAAACATATAAGTTACATTAATTAATTTAATAATTAATTTCTGCTGTCAGAGCAAATACTGTGTTTTTATGAAACAATATGTATCAAAAGATTGACACTAGTTTATGCCCAATTTCAAAGTGAAATTAATTCCAACGATCACTATTGGATTAAATGGTAAAAATACATTCTAATTTCAATTTAAAACCAATTAAAAAGATAATATAATCATATAAACAAATGAGATTAAAAAGAGATTTTGAATTAAAATACAACATTTTAACTATTCATTAAAAAACAACATTATCATAAAAATACCAGAAATTTATCCAAAGTAAATTTCAACGTCCCAATCATAAAGAATAAGTTTATTTTTACAAATATTGATAATAAAATTGTGAAAAGATAGATTTAAAAATGGTTTGCCATTAAAAGGAAGTAAAACAATCTTTTAAAAATATTAGTGTATTCCATGCTTAAGATTGGATTTATTCTCATTTTACGCCTCTAAAACACTATTTAATTCATTAATAGACATAGATAAAAATATATAATATTTATTACTTACCTGGTATGTTACATCTAGTCTTCATATGGTTTCTGTTTTTCTTTTCCTTCCTCATCAAAATTCCTCTCATAGGATTCTTTGTCATCATATAAAACATTTTCTTCTTCTTGTTGTTGCTTATCATCATTCTTACTACCTTCCTCACCTTCCTTTCCTGGAGTAGCTAACTTAGCAGATTCTTCCTTATCTTTATAAACCTCTACTTTCTTGATCAAGGCATCTAAATCTTCACTTCCCTCTTCTTCTTTTTCTTATTCTTCAACCTCTTCCTCAACTTCTTCCTCAGCTTCTTTTTCAGATTCTTCAACTATTTCTTTACCCTTAAATTTTTCCGAAGTGACATAATTCTTAGCTGGAGTTTCTGGTAAAAAAGGTTCTGTAAGGAAATATTTCGGAACCAGAATCAACTCAGAAGCTAACTCTGTAGCTCTCAGCAAAGATTTCACCACTTCAGCTTCAGACACTTTTTATTTCATTTTCTTCTCTTTCACTTTCTTCTCTAACTCTTCTACAGCTATTTCTTTTAAGGCCTTAGCCTCTGTAGGGTCCAATCCGAATTGTGGATCCCCTTCTTTCCTCTCCTGCTTATCTTCCCTCCACTCCGCAGCAACTTCATTAGGATAATTTTTTGTTTCTTCGGCTTGGGCGGAGCAGACTGAGTTTCCTTAGATTTAGGATTTTCTTCATCAGCAGCCACTTTCTTAAGATTTCTCTTATTCCTTTGATTTTTGGATGGTTCTTCAGTGTTTTTACCATTCTGAAGTGCCTCAACTTCTTCCATATTAAGAGAGTAGAATTCTCGGGATTCACTATAAAAACCCATCTTCATCCTCTTCCATGTATCATCACTTACTATCATAAGCTTACAATTCTGGACTATTGATTTGCATGCAACCTTGAAAGAATATAAGCACCGAACTATCAGCATAGATAGTAAGGCAGGGAACATGATTATCTGAGCTCTCAAATTTCTTTCTTTGATGTTCCTGATCGTAATCAAGACATGTCTCATCAAATTTATCTTTCTTAGATTTACCAAGAAATCTAAAACATAGATATCACTTTTCTTCAAATTATCCTTGTCACCACTTCATGGAACCAGAAAGCCTTGCACCCAAAGTTGAAGAATTCTATTGTTCAGAGTGAAATGAGAAATATTAATGGTTGAAGCATCCTTAAGACCAAGACATTTCAGTGCCTTCTCCTTGTTGAAAAATCCTTGCTCATCCGGATGTTTGTGTGAGCAGAACTCAGCTTCTCCTTCGTAGGATAAACCAACCAAGCTCGCGGCCTTTGTATAAGATAACTTATAAGTCTTCCCATAAGACTTGAATGAAAACCACTCTCTTCAATCCTCCATCTGGAAGGAAACAGACTCATAGAACTCGATCATCAAATCAGTATAAATCGGATCCTGTTTATCTGACTTTGCTACGCAAACATCTTCCCATCCGTTCAGTCTAATATTATTTGAAATAAGGGAATCAAACTTATAGAAATCCAGATGCACCAACCTTTCCCTGAAGATTAACCACTTTGATATTGGCTTTGAAGTTGACATATCTCGAGATGTTTCTTCAACAGACATTTGGAACAAAGAGACCTGAAGGATTCGGAACGACTTTGCAAAGATCGGAACCAGTCCTAAGAAGAGCAGCAGGGCTTCGAGACGTGAAAGATTTGAAAAACCGATGTGGGATAAGTCTTGGGGTCCCCTTTATATAGGCGATGGATGTGACCTTTGGTCTTCCAAAATCCATCTAACGATTGAAAAAGTTTTGATCTGATCTGACGATTGAATACACTCGCGCAAGAAAAACATGACTCTGATCTTTTGAGGTTTTAAGGAAAACATCCGGATTTGAGGAAAACTAGAATCCGAACTTTTAAAAATTCAGGAAAATACCAGCAAGAAAAATATTATTACAAAACTATAAATAAGGAAATCATAGCTTTCATATTGGCTAGAAATATTGTTCGTAATTGGTAATATTCTTCTTGAAGAAATGAATTTAAAAACAAAATTATTATGAAAGTTCCAGTATGAAAATATCATTACGAAAATTCTAGTACGAAAATCTCATTACAAAAGTTCCAGTATGAAAAATATCGTTACAAAAGATCCAGTACGAAAAATATCGTTACGAATGTTCCAGTACAAAAAATATCGTTACGAAATTTCCAGTACGAAAAATCTTCATTCCGGAAGTTTTCTTTCCGAGAATTTCAATCCTGAAAATTTCAGTTCCAGAAATTTTCATTCCAGAAATTTTAGTTTCAGAAATTTTCATTCCAAAAACTTCAGTTTTGAAAAGTTTTAAAAACTAACTATGAAAATTTTAGTTACACTATGTTTGAAAAACAGATTACGAAAATTTTAGTTACACTAATTCTGAAAAACAGATTACGAAAATTTTAGTTACACTATGTTTGAAATTTACTCCCCCTATGAAAAGGAGTTTATTACTGTTAGGATAATTGTTCAACACGAATTTAATGAAGAATGATTACCTTATGGTTATCATTCATAAATTTTTTTTGATGTATTCAAATCTATCAGAGGGTAATGATTTTTTGAAAATATCAGCAAGTTGATCTTGCGTTCCGATAAACTGAAGAATGATATCTCATTTCAGTGTGTGATCCCAAAGAAAGTGATACCTAATATCTATGTATTTTGCATGAGAGTGATGTGAAGGGTTCTTACTTGGGGAAATGTAACTTGTGTTATCACACAAAATTTGAGTCTTAGAAAAACTCAGGCCATAATCTGTGAGTGTGTGTTGCATCCACAACACTTGATCACAACAACTTCCAGCTGCTACATATTCAGCTTCACTAGTGGAAAGTGCTACAGAATGTTACTTCTTGCAGGACCAAGAAACTAATGAATCTCCTAAGAAATGACAAGTTTCGGATATACTCTTTCTATCCATTCTACATCCACCAAAGTCAGCATCTAGAAAGATTTTTAAAATAAAATCATTCCCAGAAGTATAAAATAATCCTAGATCCATGGTTCCCTTTAGGTAGTGAAAAATTCTTTTTACCGCCTTTAAGTGAGATTCCATAGGATTGTATTGGTATATTGCACATAAGAATACTGAAAACATTAAGTCTGGTCAACTAGCTGTTAAGTAAAGTAGACTTCCTATCATACCTCTAAAAGATGTTTGATCTACTGGTTTCCCAACTTCATCAAGATCTAAGGAGTTTGAGGTGCCGATGGGAGTACTTATTCTCTTAGTTTTTTCATAACCATACATTTTGAGAATATATTTAATATACTTATGTTGAGATATATAGGTTCCTTCTGTTCTTTGAGAAATTTGAAAACCAAGAAAAGAAGTTAACTCACCCATCATACTCATTTCAAACTCATATTTCATTAGACTTGCAAATGAATCAGTTAAAGATTGCTGGGTTGAACCAAATATGATGTCATCAACATAAATTTGAACAATAAAAACATTTTTCTTATCTTTCTTTATAAAAAGTATTGGATCTGCATTTCCCTTAACATAGTTATTTTGAAGCAAAAATCGTGTAAGTCCAGCATACCATGCTTGTGGGGCTTGTTTAAGACCATACAAAGCTTTGGTAAGTCTAAAAACATGATCAGGATGTTTTTTATCTTCAAAGCCAGGAGGTTGTTCAACAAAAACTTCCTCTTGAGCATAACCGTTAAGAAAAGCACATTTCACATCCACTTGAAAAAGTTTAAAATTGAAGAATGCTGCAAAGGCAAGTAAAATATTAATAGATTCAAGTCTAGCTACTAGAGAGTAGGTTTCTTCATAGTCCATTCCCTCTTTCTAGTTATAGCATTTAGCAACTAGTCTAGATTTATTTCTTAATATGACTCCATTTTCATCACACTTGTTTCTGAAGACCCATTTTACTCCAATGACAGAAGTTTCCTTAGGTCTTTCAACCAAGGTCCAGACTTTATTCCTCTCAAATTCATTTAGTTCATCTTTCTTAGATTTGATCCAATCATCATCACCTAAAGCTTCATCAGTGCTTTTGGTTCTAATTGGGAAAGAAATGCTAGATGTTCTACTTAATTTCTTAAGTAACTTCTAGTCCTTACATGTAATACCCCAGGTAAATAAAGAATATGAAATTTTCATATTTATCCATATTTGTGAATAAAATATTAATATTACTTTAAAGGGGACGCTATTCATTATGGCGTACCCAATACACAACAATGAGTTTCTTGAGAATCTTGTGTTGCACTCTAATAATAAAATAATATTATTTTAAAAGGTAGTTAATGTCTAGCCGTTGTAATGGCAGGAATGAACAGAACTAACTAAAAAATGATTATATATGTTTGTCAAATATTTTTACTCTTTACAATAAATGTTATAGGATTAAAAATGCGAATGAATATAATTTTAAGCGTAAACATTCCAATATTCTTTAAAAGGTCGATTAAGCGCCTTTTGATGAAGAACCTCTTTTAAATCCAATTTTTGACAATTTTATGTGTTATATTTGACAAAATAAAATTCTTCTTTAGAATCGGGACATCAAAATTTACTTTGTCTAAATTTTTGGTATTTTTCCGAAAAAGTTCAATTTTTAATGAATAGTGAAAAATGTTTTATTTTAATTCAAAACCTCTTTTTAATATAATTTATTTATATGATTAGATTATCTTTTGAATTGGTTTTAGAGTGAAATTAGAATATATTTTTACCATTTAATCCAATAGTGGTCGTTGGAATTAATTTCACTTTGAAATCAGACTTAAACTAGTGTCAATCTTTTCATACATTTTGTTTCATAAAAACACACTATTTGTTTCGACAGCGGGAATTAATTATTAAATTAATTAATGAAACTTATATGTTTTAAATTTTTTAAAATTGAAATCATTTTTGAACTCGGAATATCAAATATAGCTTAGGGTGAATTTTTGGTAATTTTCTGAAAAACTTCAATTTTTGATGAATAGTGAAACCACTAAGTGGTACTTATAAAAACTGATTTTCCGTTTAAATGAAAATTTTCCATATTTGTGTTTTAAATTTAAAAAATCCGACATACATGTTTGTCATTAAGAAGTAAAATGTGGTTCAATGGGATTAAAATAATTTTTTGGTGAATAGTAACTTATTAAGTTTTTAATCGCGATTAGAGGTAATTAGTGTAGTTTAAGGTAAAAATAATGTTTTAATAATATGAGATGAGATTGACACATGTCCTACCCTCATTGGATGTGTCATGGCCGACCAATAAAATCCATGGATCAACTTGGGGACCCCATGGAGCCACTTTGGTTGGAAAATGACATAAATACCTTTTTATTTAATGTTAAAGTAAAAATAACACACACATGAGATGTTTTACTAAAACAATTTTTACATGGGGTTATAAAAGTCAAATTTTTTTATTATAAATATTCATTAGAAAGATAAAATGATTTCCTAAATCATGATATTTTTTTATAATTTTTAGAAATTAAATATATTAAATTATTTATGACATCATGATGATGCAGTGATGACCTCATTATTTAACGATTTAAATAAAATATAAAGATAATGTAAAATCTAAGACCTAAACATGTCCAAAACCTATTGGATGGGTGGATTTCGAACCCTTATCACCTTATCCTCGAAACACATCAATGTGGGACCATTAAAATCTGAAACTCATTCAAAAATAAAGTAACATTTATTTACTTTCCAAGAGTGCCCCTTCTCTCCTCTTATAAAAGGCCCCCACCTCTACCTCCTTACCCACACATCCAAAGCCTTTGTCTCGGCCAACCCCTGCCCAGTTTGTCTCTCCACATCCCTTTATAACTAGTTGAAGCCTCACTTTGGGCAGAAGTCTTCCCAAGGAAGCCTTTGAGCTCAAACCAAAGGGAGTTACGCGATTTTAAGGTAATGTCTTCACTTGTGTCCTTTTGTTTTATTTTTCTTCTCCAACCCCATAAACTCTTTTTATTCATTTATTTTGTAAAAAATATAGTATCTTAAATATACGAGGATGTTGTTGTAAGAAGGATTAGAGCTACACTTACACACACCTACATCTAATGGTTAAAGAACATACTGTTTCTGTGGATGGCGAATTTCTGTCTCACGAAACGATGATTGTTCAACATTCTTCAAACACCTTCAAAGGTGGCCATTAATATGAAACTATATTTATATATGATATATAATATGTTTATTTTTTACTTATTCTTCTGTAATTTTCATTTATTGCATACCTTTATGGTTTCCATTATGGGTAAACACGATATCTTCATTTAAGGAAGTGCGGACTACCGCCCCCTCAAAGTGATTTGATTTGTTAATACCATATGTGGTACATATAAAGGATATATTTAATGATAATATATATGATACCATAATGTAATTTAAAATAATATTATGTATCATTATGTTTTAATTCCATTAAATATGAAATAGAAATGGAAGTAGCGTTCATGGTTACGTACGACTTACAGTCTCCATGAACGGTACATTTCATTTCTTATCTCAAAATGTTATGTACTATTATAAGTACATATATATAATGGATATATATGTAATATATTACATATAAATGATGGATATGTTTCTGTAATTATAACACATATATATATATATCATTTTGTTTTAATTCCACTAATATGACAAAAAATGAAAGTAGCGTTCATGCGTACGTACGACCTAACGTCTCCATGAACGGTGCTTTTAATTTTTATCTCCAAATGCTAAGGAATAGTATAAAATGAATATATACTGGATATATATGATATTTAAAACATCAATACTATTCTGGATATGATGTACCTATAACTACATGGAAAATTATTTTCCAACAAGTTCAATTTTTGACTCATGTACCAAACATCGACAAAAACATCTGATATGAACTCATATTATTAACCAATTATTACAACATACAAAAATTTGTGATATGAACTGAATAATAATATTTATAGGAGGTTCTTAAGAAATTATAAATTGACCAAAGTTTATTATTCAGGAATATAAAGAAACGAACAAGACAAGTTGTACTTGAGGTAAGGGATCCTACTCCTCTCTTTCTTTTTAAGTACACTCTTTTATGTCATTCCTTTTAAGCTCATATTTCCTGTGATTGGGATGTTCTTTTATATTACTCTTACTGTAATTTTTATGTTCATATGATGAGAGACCCTATTCTATCTCATCAATCCATTTTGTAAGTTTTGAGTGGCGCCGTTAGGCTGCCGAATTTTCGTATGAGATCTAACCTCTCTCTTTCTTTTTAAGTACTCTCCTTTATGTCACTTCTTTTAAGATCTTCTTTGTTATGTTTGGGTATGTTATTTTATATTCCACTTGCTATAAACATTATGTTAATATGATGAGAGACCCTATTTGATCTCATCAATCCATTTTTGTATGTTTTAAGTGGGGTCATTAGGCTGCCGAGTTTTCGTAAGGGATTTTTCATCTCACTTTTATTCCTGTGAGATTTATGCTACATTTTCCACAATTTCCTTTGAGTGGTGTATGTACTGACCATTATTTTACTCATTGTGTAATATGCTTTCATTTATGATTATTTACATCAATGTTGTATTTTCCCTCTTTCACGGGGTGTATGTTTCGAAAGATACCCATATCGGTAAGGGCACCTTTCACCCTCCTCTTTTTAAAAGACTTATTTTGTTATGTATTTTAATTCACATAAAATTATGTTGGGATATGTTATTTTATATCCTTATTGATTTAAATTTTATGTCCATGCGATGAGATACCCTTTTTATCTCTCATCAACTCATTTACTGAATTTTGTAGTGACGCCGTTAGGCTGTCAAATTTTTACAAGGGAACTTCTTAACCCAAATTTGATTCTTTGGGATAAACTTGTACTCCTTGAATATGTCTTTCTATGAATATGTTTGAATAAACTCTGATTTTTTTTACACTTAATATCCACTTATATTTGGTGTATTCGTTTTTCACACATAATTATGTAATTGATTTATCCTTAAACCATGGATACCATCTTTGTAAGGTTCTTCATCTCAATATCCATTCATTGAGGCATATTTTGTTTTATACACAACCTTATTTTATACGGTGTATAAACCCCTTTGAATTTTACATTTATCTAAAAAGGAATCTTTTTTATATGAAGTGTTTTACTAAATGACAAAAGGGAATGTTTTTGTCGTACGTATGCGGTGACAATGACTTCTTCACTGCCATGACCATTATTTGAGTTTTGGCTTCCTCTACAATCCATACCTTCTTTTTTAAAGAAAAATAAATACCATGTTTTACTTTTCTTTTATTTTTGGTATTGAAAATGGTTTTCATAAGGTTTTTTTTAAATCAATGTGTTTTACTGATATCTTGTGATTGAAATGTGGAAATGTTATGTTTCCTTTATGCATGTTTTATGTGATACGATTATGTTATGGTTCTTGGGAATTGTTATGAAGATGGGTGGTTCCGTGATAAACTAAGGGCGGGTGAGCCCGATATAGCTCTCCAATGCATTGGGTAACACGAAGGAGTGAAACATTAATGTTTCTCCGAAGAGATTTAGGGAATATACTGTGGTGGGTATTCCAAATGTAACCAAGAGGGTTACTCCCTACGTAATAATGTTATGAATGCCTCAAGTTACCTTTTATGTCTTATGATTTCTATGATTTATTCATGGTTTGATGAGGTATGTTAAAGTGCCTATGTTTTATGGGTAAAGTATGATTTCATTCTTATGTATATATGAACTCATGTTTCCTTTCCATTTTTTTTATAACCCTTACTGGGAATTTTATGCTCATCCCAAGTTTTTTGAAATGTTTTTCACAGGTCAATGGAAAGGTACATGATATGATGATAGTTTCAAGGAAGTGTCAAGAAAGAATACATTTTTTATTTTAAATATGATTTCGTTGATGGAAAAAAATGAATATTATCTTTATGTAACCACTTTGTTTAAATGTGGAATGTAATGCAAGTTTTATGATCTAATTCTCTAAAACACTAAACCTAAAAGGATCCTCAATGTATAATCTTGTAATAACTCAAGATTAAGTAAGGTTTAAGGATGGGGCCTTATAGTTGGTATCAGAGGTCGGTTTAGATAAATTTAGAGGTTAGAGTATCTTTTAAGCATAAGTGACATTACCATAATGGTTAGGATTTCAGAAAGAGTCCTAGTTTTAGATAAAGTGAATAAGTAAGTATATATTAGTGGTTATCTTCCTCATTAGTACATGATGGTTTTGTTGATATACTCACACTGACATTTCTGTTTTTAGTGAATGGATGGATCTAGAAGGCCCCAAAGTGACAATAGGTTTGAAGGAAACTGTGGTGGTTCTCTGATTAAGAGACTGGATGAAATGGGGTATTCAATGAGGAAACTCATGGTTGTTCTAAACCAACTATCAAGGAGTCATGATCATCCACTTGAACCTTGGTATGTTCTGTAATGCATCATGTACAAGATGACTAATCAATGTGGAAGTTCAGGTAATAATTATAAAGGTAACCATTAGGGTTTATATGATCCTTACTTTTGAGGTAATTATGGGTTATTATATTTTATGATGGAAAATGAAAGGCATGAAATAATATTTAGGTTAAAATATTTTATGAGTATTTTTTTCTAAAGATTTTATCTCGTTTTGGGGAATGTTTTAAGAATTATATAGTTTTGGAAAAAGGACAACATGCAGACCGTGTGACAACCCGTCGCGCCAGACAAAGCTGCGGGAATCGAACCCACAACCAAAGTGAAACTGGTATTTATCACCTACCACTGGACTACGTGAAGTCCTTGGTTAGTGTGACTAATTCTTTTTAGTTATATGATTTTATGAATTAAGAGTAAGCTTATTTTGGGCTGTCTATGTAAATTTATTAACCTATCATGGAGGATATGTGATTAGGTTAATTACTTTTCAATATGAGACTTTAGGAGCAACTGATGTTGTTTGGAGTTAAATGTTAAGATTTAACATGGAAGACTATGTGACTAAATCCTTAAAATATTTGGGTTTCAATCTTAGTTTGGTTTACTTTGATGTATTTTATGGACAATTTTTTTATTGAATGGTCTTTGTTGAACTTTTGGTATTGTTTGATAAAATTTGGAGATTAAGAATAGATTTGTTTTTTTAAAGGATTATCCTTTTTGGGTATTATCTGATCTTGTACTAACCTTTTTGGTTTTGGTTTTGGTTAAGGTCTAAAGATATGGTAAGTATATAGTTCTCTTTTGTGGATTAGGTGATCCTCTAGAAGTTGATTATAGTACTCTTAATGTGAACAAGTCTTCCTAAATACTCGTCTTTTGGGGAAAGTATGAGTTTGTGTAAGAAATATAGTAAAATTTGAAAGTCAACATGACAAGTAAGTATGTTTCCTTAAGATCAAAAATAAATTCCTCAATGAAGAGTAACTTAAAACAAAAATTTTGTCTATTAACTTTTCCTACCGGGGAATCGAATACCGTTTAACCCATCACAAGTTTGTGATTTTATTATGGTTAACTTTCTTCTAGAAATGTTTACTATAACTCTCTATCAGAACATGACCCTTTGTTTTTATCTTCCATGTCCATATTTTCGTACTTGGAATACTAGTATGGTTTAACTCGGGTGACCTTTGTACTTATCTTTCTTTATTTTAAAGTGATTGTTTTACTGACTCTTGTTCCGATTTGGGATTTTAAATGAAGTTTTCAAGCCCAATTTTAAAAATTGTGAGGACGCAATTCCCAAAAGGGGGGAAGGTTGTAACACCCCAGGTAAAAAAGAATATGATATTTTCATATTTATCCATATTTGTCAATAAAATATTAATATTACTTTAAAGGGGACGCTATGCACGATGGCGTACCCAATACGCAACAATGAGTTTCTTGGGAATCTTGTGTTGCACTCTAATAATAAAATAATATTATTTTAAAAGGTAGTTAACGCCTAGCCATTGTAATGGCAGGAATGAACATAACTAACTAAAAAATGATTATATATGTTTTTCAAATATTTTCACTCTTTACAATAAGTGTTATAGGATTAAAAATGCGAATGAATCCAATTTTAAGCATAAACATTCCAATATTCTTAAAAAGGCCGATTAACCGCCTTTTGATGGAGAACCTATTTTAAATACACTTTTGACAATTTTATGTGTTATATTTGACAAAATAACATTCTTCTTTAAAATCAGGACATCAAAATTTACTTTTTGTAAATTTTTGGTATTTTTCAGAAAAAGTTCAATTTTTAATGAATAGTGAGAAATGTTGTATTTTAATTCAAAACCTATTTTTAATCTAATTAATTTATATGATTAGATTATCTATTGAATTGGTTTTAAAGTTAAATTAGAATATATTTTTACCATTTAATCCAATAGTTTTCATTGGAATTAATTTTACTTTGAAATCAGACTTAAACTAGTGTCAATCTTTTGATACATTTTGTTTCATAAAAACACGCTATTTGTTTTGACAGCGAGAATTAATTATTAAATTAATTAATCCAACTTATATGTTTTGAATTTTGTAAAATATACATCATTTTTTAATTCAGAATATCAAATATATCTTAGGGTGAATTTTTGGTAATTTTCTGAAAAACATCAATTTTTGATGATTAGTGAAACCACTAAGTGGTACTTATAAAAACTGATTTTCTGTTTAAATGAAAATTTTCCATATTTGTGTTTTGAATTTCAAAAATATGACATACATGGTTGTCATTAAGAAGTAAAATGTGGTTCAATGGGATTAAAATAATTTTTTGGTGAATAGTAACTTATTAAGTTTTTAATCGCAATTAGAGGTAATTAGTGTAGTTTAAGGTAAAAATAATGTTTTAATAATATGAGATGAGCTTGAAACATGTCATACCCTCATTGTATGTGTCATGGCCGACCAAGAAAATCCATGGGTCAACTTGGGGACCCCATGGAGCCACTTTGGTTGGAAAATGACATAAATACCTTTTTATTTAATGTTAAAGTAAAAATGACACACACATGAGATGTTTTACTAAAACAATTTTTACATAGGGTTATACAAGTCAGGTTTTTGATTATAAATATTCCTTATAAAGCTAAAAATATTTTCTACATCATTATATATATATTTATTATTTTTAGACATTAAATATATAAAATTATTTATGACATCATGATGATGCAGCGATGACCTCATTATTTAATGATTTAAATAAAATGGAAAGATAATGTAACCTCTAGGACCTAAACATGTCCAAAACCTATTGTATGGGTGGATTTAGAACCCTTATCACCTTATCCTCGAAACATATCAATGTGGGACCATTAAAATCCGAAACTCATTCTGAAATAAAGTAACATTTATTTACTTTCCAAGAGTGCCCCTCCTCTCCTCTTATAAAAGTCCCCCAACTCTACCTCCTTACCCACACTTCCAAAGCCTTTGTCTCGGCCAAACCCCACCCATTTTGTCTCTCCACATCCCTCTATAACTCCTTGAAGCCTCACTTTGGGCAGAAGTCTTCCCAAGGAAGCCTTTGAGCTCAAACCAAAGGGAGTTACCCGATTTAAAGATAATGTCTTCACTTGTGTCCTTTTGTTTTATTTTTCTTCACCAACCCCCTAAAATCTTTTTATTCATTTATTTTGTAACAAATAAAGTATCTTCTATATACTAGGATGTTTTTATAAGAAGTATTTGAGCTACATTTACACACACCTACATCTAATAGTTAAAGAACATACTGTTTCTGTGGATGGAGAATTTCTGCCTCACGAAACGATGATTGTTCAACATTTTTCTAACACCTTCAAAGGTGGCCATTAAGATGAGACTATATTTATATATGATTTATAATATGTTTAGGTTTTACTTAAGCTTATGTATTTTTCATTTATGGTATACCTTTATGGTTTCCATTATGGGTAAACGCGATATCTTCATTTAAGGAAGTGCGGACTACCGCCCCCTCAAAGTGATTTGATTCGTTAATACCATATGTGGTACGTATAAAGGATATATTTAATGATAATATATATGATACCATACTGGAATTAAAATAATATTATGTATCATTGTGTTTTAATTCCATTAAATATGAAATTGAAATGGAAGTAGCGTTCATGCGTACGTACGGCTTACCGTCTCCATGAACGGTACATTCCATTTCTTATCTCAAAATGTTATGTACTATTATAAGTACGTATATATAATGGATATATATGTAATATATTACATCTAAATGATGGATATAATTCTGTAATTATAACATGTATATATATATATATCATTTTGTTTTAATTCCATTAATATGACAAAAAAATGAAAGTAGCATTCATGCGTACGTACGGCCTACCATCTCCATGAACGGTGATTTTAATTTTTATCTCCAAATGCTAAGGAATAGTATAAAATGAATATATACTGGATATATATGATATTTAAAACATCAATACTATTATGGATATGATGTACCTATAACTGCATGGAAAATTATTTTCCAACAAGTTCAATTTTTGACTCATGTACCAAACATCGAAAAAAACGTCTGATATTAACTCATATTATTAACCAATAATTATAAAATTAAAATATGTGATATGAACTTAATAATAATCTTTATAGGAGGTCCTTAAGCAATTATAAATTTACCAAATTTTATTATTCAGGAATATAATGAAACGAACAAGACAATTTGGACTTGAGGTAAGGGATCCTACTCCTCTCTTTCTTTTTAAGTACACTCTTCTATGTCATTACTTTTAAGCTCATATTTCTTGTGATTGGGATGTTATTTTATATTACTCTTACAGTAATATTTATGTTCATATGATTAGAGACCCTATTCTCTCTCATCAATCCATTTTGGAAGTTTTGAGTGGCGCCGTTAGGCTGCCGAATTTTCGTAAGAGATCTAACCTCTCTCTTTCTTTTTAAGTACTCTCCTTTATGTCACTTCTTTTAAGCTTCCCTTTGTTATGTTGGGGGATGTTCTTTTATATTCCTATTACTGTAAACTTTATGTTAATATGATGAGATACCCTATTTGATCTCATCAATCCATTTTTGTAAGTTTTAAGTGGCGCAGTTAGGCTGTCGAGTTTTCGTAAAGGATTTTTCATCTCACTTTTATTCTCGTGAGATTTTTGCTACATTTGCCACAATTTCCTTTGAGTGGTGTATGTACTGCCCATTATTTTACTCATTGTGTAATATGCTTTCATTTATGATTATTTACATAAATGTTGTATTGTCCCTCTTTCACGGGGCGTTTGTTTCGAAAGATACCCATGTCGGTAAGGAAACCTTTCACCCTCCTCTTTTTAAAAGACTTATTTTGTTTTTTACTTTAATTCACAAACTATTATGTTGGGATATGTTCTTCTATATCCTTATTGATTTAAATTTTATGTCCATGTTATGAGATACCCTATTTATCTCTCATCAACTCATTTTTTGAATTTCGTAGTGACGCCGTTAGGCTATCAAATTTTTGCAAGGGAACTTCTTAACCCAAATTTGATTCTTTGGGGTAAACTTGTACTCCTTGAATATGTCGTTCTATGAATATGTGTGAATAACCACTGATTTTTTTACACTTAATATCCACTTATATTTGGTGTATTCGTTTGTCACAGATAATTATGTAATTGATTTATCCTTAAACCAAGGATACCGTCTTTGTAAGGGTCTTCGTCTCAATCTCCATTCATTTAGGCATATTTTGTTTTATACACAACCTTATTTTATACTGTGTATAAACCCCTTTGGCTTTTGCGTTATTCCAAAATGGAATCTTTTTTATACGAAGCATTTTACTAAACGGAAAAAGGGAATGTTTTTGTCGTACGTATGCGGCGACAACGACTTCTTCACCGCCGTGACCATTATTTGAGTTTCGGCTTCATCTACAACCCATACCTTCTTTTTAAAAGAAAAATAAATACCATGTTTTACTTTTCTTTTATTTTGGTATTGAAAATGGTTTTCATAACTTTTTTTTATATCAATGTGTTTTATTGATATCTTGTGATTGAAATGTGGAAATTTTATGTTTCCTTTATGCATGTTTTATGTGATACGATTATGTTATGGTTCTTGGGAATTATTATGTAGACAGGTGGTTTCGTGATAAACTAAGGGCGGGTGATCCCGATATAGCTCTCCAATGCATTGGTTAATGCGAAGGAGTGAAACATTAAGGTTTCTCCGAAGAGATTTAGGGAATACACTGTGGTGGGTATTCCAAACGTAACCAAGAGGGTTACTCCCTATGTAAGAATGTTATGAATGCCTCAAGTTACCTTTTATGTCTTATGATTTCTATGATTTATTCATGGTTTGATGAGGTATGTTAAAGTGCATATGTTTTATAGGTAAAGTGTGATTTCATTCTTATGTATATATGAACTCATGTTTCCTTTCCATTTTTTTTATAACCCTTACTAGGCTTTTTATGCTCATCCCATGTTTTTTGAAATGTTTTTCACAAGTAAAGGGAAAGGTACATGATATGATTATAGTGTCAAGGAAGTGTCAAGAAAGAATACATGTTTTATTTTAAATATGTTTCCGTTGATGAAAAAAATGAATACTATCTTTATGTAACCTATTTGTTTAAATGTGGAATGTAATGCAAGTTTTATGATCTAATTCTCTAAAATTCTAATCCTGAAAAGATCCTCAATGTGTAATCTTGTAATAACTCAATATTAAGTAAGGTTTAAGGCTGGGGCCTTATATTACAGGTTGATTTACATCACCAATGATACTATCACTGGGATGATTCTTAAGAAACACCTGATTTGGGTTTTGTAAAACCTGTTCATCAACATAGGGTATAAAGTATTCTGGGGTAAATGTTTCAGAAGTATATCTTGAACATTTTCCTTATCAGAAAGAGCTTGTTTCAAAGGTTGAAAATCAGTTTTTGAAAACACATATGAGGATGTAGGATGGTATGCTTTAAAAACAAAAGGATCAGACTCATCAAATTTTACATGCACTGTTTCTTCAACAGTACAAGTATTTTTATTGAAAACTCTATATGCCTTAGAAGTTGTGGAGTAGCCTAAGAAAATTCCTTCATCATATTTTGGTGGAAATTTATGTAAATTATCATTAGTATTCAGAATGAATACTACGAAACAAAAACCCTTGAAGTAGGAATGTCTTGGTTTTCAACCGTTCCATAACTCATAAGGAGTTTTATTAAGAAAAGGTCTAATCAAAACTCGATTTATAGTATAACAAGCAGTACTTACAGCTTCAGACCAGAAATGTCTAGCTATAGAATATTCACTCAACATGGTTCTAGTTATCTCTTGAATAATTCTATTTCTTCTTTCAACTACACCATTTTGTTGTGGAGTTCTAGGTGCTGAAAACTTGTGAGTAATACCTTTTCTACTACAAAAAGTTTCAAAATCAGAATTTTGAAATTCTCCACCATGATCACTATGAATAGTTTTCAGTGGAAGATTTTTCCCATTTTTAACTTCTTCTCTAAAATTTTGAAATAAGGAAAAGATTCAGACTTCTTTTCTAGAAAATAGACCCTAGTAAATCTAGTGTAATCATCAACTAGAACAAACACATAGTATTTACATCCAATACTTCCAGTTCGTGTTGGACCAAAAAGATCCATGTGCACTAACTGTAATGAATCAGTCTTTGAGACTTCACCGATTGATTTAAAACTAGATCTATGTTTCTTTCCATATTGACAAGGATCACAAACTTTAGAAGAATAAAATCTAAGATCCGGTAGATCCTTAACTAGTTTCTTCTTAGAAATATTACATAAGTTTCTAAGGTTACAGTGACCTAGTCTTCTATTCCATAACCAGGAATGATCTTCCATTGCACTTTTTCAAGGTAGTTCTTGGCTCTTGAGGTCTTCTAGGTTCAAAGTATAAACATTATCTTGCCTATTGGCTGAGAGAATAAATTCTTCCTTGGAATTGTGTACTAAGCACTTATCATTCCTAAAATTCACATGGTATACTTCATCACATAACAGACTTATGCTAATGAGGTTGTGCTTAAGAACCTTAATAAATAAAACATTTGAAATCAAAGTTTTACCAAGAAGAACAATATTACCTATACCAACAATTTCTCCCTAAGCATTATCTCCGAAAGTTACCTTTCTTCCTTTCGTTTTGATAATCTTTTCAAAACAGATTTTGTTACCAATCATGTGCCAGGAACATCCACTATCCATGTACCACGATTTGTTGTTGGTACTTCCTCTGTCTTCCTGAAAACAAGAAAAGAATTAGAATTTCGGAATCCAAACTTGTTTGGATCCGAGATTTCCAGAAAACAAAATTTTAAGCACCCACACTTACTTAGAA
Organism: Viscum album; assembly: GCA_963277665.1. Classification (NCBI taxonomy): domain Eukaryota; kingdom Viridiplantae; phylum Streptophyta; class Magnoliopsida; order Santalales; family Viscaceae; genus Viscum; species Viscum album. The sequence goes on from OY728162.1 coordinate 1,307,702,927, forward strand.
AAATAGGCTTTATGAAAACCTAGAGATTGGGTTTTATTTAAAGAACAATTCTTTGCCCAGTGACCACCACATTGACACTTGGTAAAAAATGGGGCACTTTGTGGAACAAAGTCGTTGTTACTAAAAGTTGGTTTTTCATAGGTATAACCAAATCCGGATTTGTTTCTTAAAGGTCGTATTTGTGAATATATTTTATCAAAATTTTCTTTACAATGGGTAAAGTTTGATAAACACTTCTTTAAGGAAAACATTTTGGAATTGAGTTTAATAACCAAGTTTTTATCTCCAAAATCATCATATTTAGAACAAGAGCTAGGCTCGAAATCACTTTTCTTAGAAATTACTTGTTCTAACTCTTTAGAAAGTATGTTCTTCTCAGAAGTTACTTATTCAAGATTTTTTGAAATACTTATAAAATCTGTATTTTTCCTATCTAGATCTTTAGAAAGGTTTGATATTTCTTTTGTAAGAATAAAATTCCTATAGTTTTCCTTATCAAGTTTTTTATTGAGTTTAGAATTTTCAATCTCAAGAAGTTCTGCAAACCTAGAAACTTCTTCATAGGTAGGTGAAATATTTTCTTCATCAGAAGAGGATTCTTCATCTGAAGAGTTATAATACTTACTATCATTAGAATTTAAAGATACATTGGTCAATGATTCAGCATTTCGTACCTTAGCCACAAAGAAAGGATGGTTAATGGGTAATCTGGCTATAAGTACAAGATTCTTCTGTCCTGAAGATTCATAATCAGAAGATTCATCTGAAGAGTCACCACCACTGGCACTCCAGGTGTCATTTGCTTTCAGAACTTTCTTATATTTGGTTTTGTAATACTTATTTCTGTTCCTTTCAGAATTCCTTTCTTTTCTTTCTTTTTTTTTTGAGCAAAGGGCAATATGGTATAATATGTCCAGCTCTCTTGCATTCATGAAAAGTAACATCTCCATCTTTCCTGTCTTTACTTTCCTTTTTCTTATACTTGGATTGGAAATTTCTCTAGCCAACTATCTTGTTCATTATTCGGGCAAGATTTGCTAAATCATTTTCTGAGACTTCACTTTTACTAGATTCTGATTGAATAACCACCTCTTCGACTTGGATCTGGTTACTCTCTCAGGAGTCTTATCTTTTATATGATTTTATGTTGTTGTAAAAGCAACAGTACCATTCCCATTCTTCTTTTTGATGTTTTCAGCATCTCTCTTCATTCTTGTTTCATGTTGGAGAAGAGTTCCAAATAGTTCATCAAGGGAAATTGGAGTGACCTTCCTGTTCTCGTCAATAGCTGTTCTTTTTTATTCCCACTCATTGGGCATAATATCAATTATCTTATCCACAAGGGATTCATCATCTAACCCTTTTTCTCCCATAGACTATAATCCATTGACTATAGTCATAAATCTCTGTTGAACTTTATAGATTGGTTCTCCATACGGAAAATTGAATCCATGGTATTCTTCTCTATGTATAGCTCTCCTAGTTTCAATCACATTAGAAGTGCCAAAGTGTGTAACTTCTAACTTCTTCCAGATATAATTAGCTGCTTCACAAGAAGAAATTTGGCTATATATATTTCTAGTCATTGAACATAGTAAAGTATTGCGTACCTTATAATTAAGTTGATACTCTTGCTTTTCCTGGTTAGTGAAAGTTCTAACTTCCTTATCAGAAATTTTATAATCACCAGTAAGCATAACAAAATTATCCACTCCATTATTGATAAAAAATTCTTCATTCGATCACTCCAGTACTCATAGTCATTACCATGAAATATTGGTGGTCTTGTAGGATTTAAATTATCAATAGAACCAACATTGATTCCTGCCATTCTTAAAACTATGGAAACCAAACTTGTTAGAAGAAATAGTTCGTAACCACAAAGTTAATAATGAAAATTCGGAATGATAAATCGGAATGACCAAGTTCAGAATGATAATTCGGAATGACCAAGTTCAGAATGATAATTCGGAATGAATAAAAACTTTCTAAGCAAGGATGAATAACAATGAAAAAGTGAGCAAGAAAAACATATATGTGAGTATAAGTATTTCAAATACCTCCTCTGATACCAATTGTAGGATCGAAATAATGATGTAGATACTCAATATACAGGAGGGGGGTGAATTTTACACTATAAAAATTTCCTTAGACAAGGAAAAATCTATGTTTAACAAAGTTAAACTAAGAAACATTCACAACAACTCTAATCCCCAACTGGAGAATTGGAACCAAATTTTATGAAAAGAGATTCTACCTTAAATCGTATAGAATCTAAACTAATCAGAGTACAAGTGTATGTAAATTTAAGAAGGTTATACTTTACTTACAATACAAAAAGTGCAGCGGAAAAACAAGTAGTAAAAATACAAGTAACAAGATATAAGTCTTTTAACCCAAAGAGAAGGGTATCCAACAACCTTGGATAAAGTCCCCTTGATTTATACTTTCAAGAAAGTCTATCTTACCCACACCAGGGTAAGCCCTCGATACGAAGATCGGAATCTCTATCTTGCTATCCCCGCAAGCCCTCAACTTCAAGGTAGTTGGAACCTCTGTCTTCCTCAACAAGGAAGCCCTTGAACTTTAAGGTAGTCGGCACCTCTGTCTTCCTATCCCCGGAAGTCCTTGAATGTAATCACCAACATTCAGAGTCGCACAAAGCAATCTGAACGAGCAGTTCAGTACGCACAAGGCATGAAAATCTTCTCTCTCTAGAAATCACCTTAACAGTGTGTGGTCTGTAGATCGATCAACTTGTTTTTGAGATCTTTCAAATGAGCTCCTATTTATAGGCAGATTTCCAATGGTCGGCTCCCTCCTCCAACAGTAATATTTTCCATGAAATTTGGAGGGACCTGTACACGTGTAACTCAACCAACGGTTAATTAGAAACAGAATGGATGACATCGTTTAATAATAAATCATGTATAACTGAATGCACGACATCGTTTTTAAATGGAGCATCTGTAAGCAAAAGACATACAAAATTTCGGAGTGTAAGAAAATAAAAAATTTCGGAGTCTAACCAAAATGAAATTCGGAGTCTATGTCAAGAAATGTTCAGATTTTGTTTTATAGGAATTCGGAGTCTGGTTTCACCAGAGTTCAGAATCTAAACATGTAGAAGTTCTACGTTGAGCATCATAGGAGTTCAGAGTTGAACTCATGAAAGTTCGGATTCGAACTCATGAAAGCTCGGAGTCGAACTTCATAAGAGTTTGGAGTCGAACTCATGAAAGTTTGAAGTCGAACTTCATCAGAGTTCGGAGTCGAACTCGTGAAAGTTTGGAGTCAAACTTCGTCAGAGTTTGGAGTCGAACTCATGAAAGTTCATAGTCGAACTTCATTAGAGTTTGGAGTCAAACTCATGAAAGTTCGGAGTCAAACTTCATCAGAGCTCGTAGTCGAACTCATGAATGTTCATAGTGGAACTTTATAAGAGTTCGGAGTCAAACTCATGTATGTTTGGAGTCGAACTTCATAAGAGTTCAGAGTTGAACTCATGAAAGTTCGGAGTCCAAAATTCGGATTGGAACTTCATTACAGTTCACATCCAGAATTCGGAACCTAAAAAAAATGCTCCAAATCTTGACATTATATGACTTATTGGATTTTGAGTATGAATCTAGTTTTTGTACTTAAGAAAAATATTGCTATGTATAAGAAAATCTAGGTTAGGGTAAATTTCCTTAAAGAAGTAAATTTTCCTTATGGGGGTAAAATTTATATTTTCTTAAGTATTAGGTGTTTCTGATTTTCAAAACAAGAAGGAATGGAAAACTCATAAGGAAAACTTTATTGACTCAATATAATCCAATTGATTTTGGGTTTATTTATGTTTTTTTGTCAAAATTGTTTCAAAAAGGATCTTTTTTCTCAGTATCTGACACTAATCCTATGATTTCAATAGGGGAATGGTCATATTCTAAGGGTAATCCTGAAACTAGTTGACTCAAAACCATATTTATACATAAGTAACCTTGATTTCATAATTTCCAAACATAAAATAGAGAAATAAATTGATGCAATAAAATGAAACACCTTAAATCACACACAATCTTCATGAAATATTAAAAAAATATGAATATGAATTGATAAACAGTGTTTTAGCAATCCAAAACAAGAATAGAAAATATAAATAATCCATATAAAACAATTCCCCCTACAATTACATAACCCAACACAAATAAAACTAATTTCTCATGATATGCATGATGAGATCAAGTATCATGGATACCCATGGAAGAACGACGATGAATAATGGTGAAGAACATGGGTTATGAATTGGTGTGTATCACTCTAGAAGATTTATATCATCTTCCCAAGTTCCAGAATCATCCCAATGTGTGATGGAGGGGGTATTTTTTAACAGAATTCCAATCAAACCCTCATAAATGCAATATTTATTTTTATTTTCTAAGATACTTATATGTTGTATAAAATTACATTGAATATAATCCACATCAGCTTAAAATTTTCTATATCTACTTTTTTTAAAACATTAATTTCATGTACAGTATCATGAGGTGTAATTGCTCTTTAAGAATCTCGCATTTCCATGTGTTTTTATTTTAGTCTAAAAAATCTGGTCTCATGCTGCTAGTGAAGCTCATAGTGTGAAATGTCTTTGAGATCCTATTTTCATCCCTTTTCTAGTTACGGAATTTATACTGCCATAAATCCTAAAACAAATAAAATTTTTAAAATTGGGAAATAATAATCATTTAAATATAAAATAATATAATAAAAAAGCTACAAATATATGCATTAAATGCAGATATCACTCCATTAGTTGGAATGAAATGTACCAATATAGTCTGTTAGAATGTTTTTTAGTGGTACCTAGATCCTCCTCAATGAGAATTGATTGTCTTCTAGTGATATATTTTTAGACAAAGATGTTACTTTTATTTAAATTTATGAGTTTACCACTCTTTTAATAGTATGTATTGATAATACTTTTAAATATGAGAATATATTTACTCTTTTAATTGATTAAAAATCATGACATCTGTAAAGAAGATATTTAAAGGAACATTAAACCCATGTTGGCCTTTATACGGGTGCACTAAGCTATTAGAGATAGATAAATTCTGGTTTCTAGTAAGGATATCATGAGAAAGGATGAAGAGACTCAATAAAAATGGTCCCCTTTCACAAGTCCGCTATCAAACTCCAAAAAACCAAAGAGAATCCAAACAAGAGAGATGGTGACCCAAAGAGCAGAAAAGAAGTGGAAAACCAGGTCATATACCCACACAAATAATCCATAATACCTTAGTACTTTGATGATTAATCTTTATTTTATCATATCATATGACTTATTCAAAAAACATTAACATGATATTGTAACTAGAAACCCACATATCAATATCATAGATCATCTTGTATGCTATTCCAACCAACCTTTGGATGTTCCATCCTTTTCAAAAACTAGGTTTTTCTTCTAAAATTTGATGACCCAAGTGCTTATAAATCCTTTTATTGAGATTCAAGGTGATGATATTATATGAAAAATTATATAAGATTATAGTAAAAAATTTATCAAAACAATTTGGGTTTCTCACTTGTTGAATTAGGACAAGGATTGTGGTAGATATAGATTTTTTCAGAACCCCTACTTTCAAGAAATCAGGGTACACTAATGACATCATATATCACCATATCCAAAGCTACTATGTATAAAGAGCCTAAAATTCCATCATGAATAGGGGAAAAATCTATATTGAGAGAATTTATAGCTACTAAATTCTCCTTCACATATAGAATCCTTTCTATCAGGTAGTTATATGACCTGTAGATATATCTCAGGAAGTTACTGAAAATAGATTCATTTAGGTCTAATGGGTTGGGTAGCTCTCTAGAACCCAATTATGTACCTTTTATCAATTTAAATAAGTGGTTCATGAGAAGGGTCCAATTAAATAAACCTCAATGGAATGATATTCTTCCTAAAATTTCATATGCATTTTCAGAAAATATTTTCTCCCTTATACAAGAATGAAAGTATGACATGTTCTTGCCCCCTCCCTTAACCATTTTTATCATGGAATTTCTCTATCATTTTTTTCTTCCACCAATACTCAATATTCCTAAATTATATTTTTTGGCTGAGAATAAAAAAAATCCATCATCCCATTTATTTTGAAAATAGTTATTTTGAAAACCATTCCTCTCTTGAAGTACTTTAAGAGAAGTATAGAGAGTAAGACTCTTAGAAAATGAAAAAGGAATATAAAAAATACATTCACATTAAAACATGTAAAATATATTCCTATCAATTAAAAATTAACCATATGATAACCTTGAAAATATTTAATTTTAAAAAAATTAAATAAATTAAAGGTATTTTAAAAATCTCTTTTTAAAAAAATATGGAAGGAAATAAATTTAAAATATTTTAAAATGTTACATTAAAATAAAATATTTTTGATAACTAATCGTGAAGAAAACATTTAAACTCCATTATAACGATTTAGTGAACCCAAATAGTAAATATTATTTTAAAAACATTCATTATGAATATTTGAATATAATTATGAAGGTATCTTACAATAATATAGAAAATTATTTAGATAGTTAAAACCTGTACATGGAAGAAAATTTTATATTTGAATGTATATTAGTTATTATTTTCAACATCATTCATTAATTTTGGGTTTAATTTCAATAATTTGGATGATAGTAATGAAGATAAGTAATATTATCTAATAAAAAGGAATTACAACATTTGAAAATATCATGGTATGAAAGGATAATAGGAATATCAAAACCAAGATTTGATTTCATGACATGTGGAAAAAAAGACCTGAGTCCACAAAATAATTAAAATTGAATAACATGTTAATCAAAAAAATTAAAGGGTAAATTTTTTTAATGATCCCAAAATACCATGAATAAAATATTTCTCATGAAAATATAAACAATTGTATCATATTTAAGTTATATAAATAAATTGGTGTGTAATTTAAAACATGTATCAATGAAGGGAGTTTGTGACAAAAAACATTTACTTTATTTCCCTGATTAGTTGATCATAAAACATATTACCCTAAAATAACCATATATATATATTAACAGTATATTTAATAACCTAATTCATATTTATCACCCTTTTATATAATTCATTCATTATCATTTACTATTAATATAGTGGTTTATTATAGATTATTTTTAACATCAGGTGATAACACTTTTAATTTTATTAAATGGGTATTTAATGTTAATGTTGATCCATAATATATGATACCAATTTAATCATTCCAAGATTTAAAAAAATATACATTATATAAACCATTATTATTTATAATTTTTCACTTATATCCCATGATATTTTTAATTATGACTCTTGAAGATAATGTTGAATACAAACTTGTTTCGATATTATTTAATTAATGAACGTGATATATTGTTAATATGTTTAGATATTAATATTATAACTCCATAAGATTAATAATAAATTTAATAAATTATTATTAAATGTCATTAATATTATATAACATACATTGTTCATCACTATATAATAATTAAAATATCTCTTAAGTATTTTGTAAACTCACCAAAATAGAATGTGTCATAATGATCTAATGATTAAAAAAGTGGTATTAAATAACGTTAATACAATATTTATAAAATCATTGAATTGTAATATATATCATTTAACACCATTAAAATACATTATTATAACTATTAATGATATGAGGTGATGAAAAATAAAAATTTTCATTCATGAGGATGATAGTTAACACCTAAGCATAGTTAACAAACCCACATATCAATGAATGGACAGAATAAAAATACATAAAAATATATAATTTCAGAATTATAATAATGTTATAAAAATATAATTTGTTAATTAATTAAACGTTTAGGCCAATATTTTTTCGGTGGATAAGATAAATAAAGAATGTCATTTAAGGAGGTGGTATTCCATACACAAACATGATTAACAATGTCATTCTTTAATGATTGCATGGAATGGATATAACTATAAAAGGTGATAAATTTATAATATTATAAGTGAAAAAATGAAATAATTATTCATCAAACCCATTATTGATAAAATACATAAGTGGCGGTGATGAAAAATGAACCACATCGTGTCGTGGAGGCGGTAGTCCACACACACACATGATCAATGTGTTTATTTTTCTAGACTGGTAATAATTAATGAATGAATAATTTGTGATACGTTAATATAATGTAATTTTAGTATATATAGGAAACTTAATCAATTATATTGAAATTTATTTATAATATTAGGTAGAAACAAATTAAAAAAAATACTCAGAGGAGAGTAATACTCACATCGGGAACCCTGATCTTCCTTGAAATATTCCTTATAAATGATTATCTTAATATAATTAAGGGTGGCCAAAGGTTATGTTTCAGGGAATCAGATTATAGGATAATAAAATGGGAATATATTCACTATTTAATCCAAATATTTGGTTGTGTAAATTAGAGGTGTAATTGGCCCCATTTATAAAAAAAAGGAAGAGAATTTTTCCAAGAAAAGATTAGTAAGTAGGGGGTAAGAATATAAAGGTTTGAAAGGAAGGTGATTTAGGTGAGTTGAGATTAGTAATATTTGTATTGAAGATTTTAAAACATAAAAATTGTTTTCTAGAAGATATAAATTTCATGATAATTTAGTAAAATTCAATCCGCAATAGATTAGTCATTTAAACCCATATACTCTTGATTAAATAATAATCATGTCAATTATTTTGTTAATAAAAAATTATGTTTACCCTAATTACCAAATTTCAACATAATTATTCAGAATATGGGCTCCATTTAACCTATTTAATTTAAAAAATATGAAAAAATTAATTTTAAATTAAACATGCATAACACATAAAAACTATATTAATATAGAATTGTGTTTTTAAAAGTTCAACTTATGTATTAGATAAATTTATTTTTGGTTATTGATTATCGTTATTTTAATTGATTTATTATGAATAAAATAATAATTTTATGTCTATAAAATAAATACAAATCTGAATTTAAAAATTAAAATTATAAATTAAAAGAAACCAATAAAATCATTTTTTAAATAGTAATAAAATGTGTCATTATGTCCTCAAATATTAAATATTCATTTTTTAAGTTCAAAATAATATTTTGATTTCATAATTATAAACATAAAATTTATATTAATTCAATTACAATACTTTATAAAAAAACATTCCTTTCATGTATACTGATAATGTGATAAAATTCACAGTTTGGGAAAAAAACAGTATTATTCACTATTTACCTAAAAATCGATTATTTTAGAAAAATATCAACAATACATTTTAAGATAATTTTCTAGTGAGTAATTCAAAAATAAATTTCACTTTACCACATTTAAATTATAATAAAAGTAATCGTATCTTTTTAAAAGTAAATATATAATATAAGGGAAACATCTAGCACATAAAATAACCTTTTCAAATATTGACTCATATTAATTATTTACAATCTAAAGGTAACCATTTTTAATGGTATCAATATTACTATTTATTTTATCTTTATTAATAATTTCTTCATAATATTATGGAGTTTTTATATGTTTTTTTACCATGTGAGTAATGTTATATAAAATAATACATATTTTAAAGGATCTGGAATGTCATATCATTACATTCTACCCCATTAAATAAATTGTGACCACAAAATTTTATAAAAAAATTAAATAAATATTAAAAAAAGATACATGACTTATGAAATAAATTTGAAATTAAATATTTACATTAATATATTAACTAAAAGTAGAAGAAAAATTATACCCCTCAATTGATTTAACTAAATTATTCTTTTTCCCTTAGTTACTTTATGTTTTATTTCCTCGTTTTCTACATATAAAAAATTTTATAGTACCTCTGATACAATTCTTTAGTGTATTTATTCCCTCCATTTTTACTTTAAGGGGTCCTTTTCCTTTTTATTCATCATCTTCATCTTGGAAAATTTTACAAGACTCCATACATTTATTCTTTATTCTGTATTTTACTTCAAATATGTTAACATTTTTAATATTATTTTTTGATATTTCATTTGGATTACTAAAAATAATTCTAACCCCTATTCTTCTGACAATATATTTTAGGTCTTTAAAATGAAAAAAATAATTTCATTAAATCCAATGTTATCTTGGAAAAATATTTATCTATAAATTAAATTAAAACAATATTTATGGATAAGAATAACCAAATTAGTTAATGAAAAAAGGGGAGTATTTGAGCATAGAATAAATAATTCATTAATGATATGAATTCCCTAACTTATGAGTCTTTCCAATCTTGTTTATCCTTGGTAATTTTAATATTAAGTTCTATTATATTTTACCTTTATATAAAATTATATGTTCAAATTAATCAAAACGGATTGAAAAGATGATATGAATTAACCTAAGAATATCCCATAACAGTTTCTAGAATGATGCATTGTTAAATCTCATTCACCATGCACTAGAATTATGAATGAGATATTCCCAACTAAATCTTTCTGATTTTGTTTCCCTATGACAAATTTTTTCCAATACCATGCCAACTTTCAAGTATCCAGAAAGAGATATAATTTATAATAAAACCACAAAATCTCTACTTTACCAAAATTTTAAGAGGTTCTCCTGTATGAAGTATTTTACATTGGTTTTTAATAAAATTTCTATTATAATATTTTTCAAACAACATAATATATTCAACACATAAAACCTAGTGGTTTATCTATACCAATGAATTCAATATCATACTTAATGTATCAAACCTTCATTTCATTCTTAAAACCCAAATCACACCCAACCAATAACATCATAACCTATAAAATTATCTAAACACAGCTCTGATACCAACTATTTCACCCTTGGTAATGTGTTCTCAAATACTATATGGAAAATGAATTACATGTAACTCAATCTTTGATGCACATCAGAGATTAAAAAATATTAATCACATTTAAAATACAAGTACCATTCAGTTTAGATTTTATTATAATTATTAAAAATCATTAACTAATAAAACCCATGCCTTTCTCATCCAATGGATAATTTTTCCAATTGTATATAAATATATTAAATATATAAGTACTTTTAAACATCACTCATAAATTTTCTACACATGATACTCGTATAAGATTATCATAAATAACACTTTCTTTCATAACCTGGTGAAATGGAAAGAAATGAAATGGGTGAAATAAAATTATCAATAAGGGTAAACATAATAATAAATCATAACACGAGACACATGAGGTAAAACATTATATCATAATGATAATGATCATAATATTGATGGAATGTAATGAAGAGAAGGTATCATAAAAATATAGACTAAAATGGGTTATAAAATAAAACAATTGAATCATAGGAACATGGAGATAACATTGAAATGACATCATAATCATAATTCAAGTCTCCCTACCTCATTTACATTAAATATTTGGCTAGGATGACTACTCAAAAACCATTGTGAGTTATGATCACAACCCACACTCAATTGTATCCCATGAGATAGAAAACATTACTCAATGAATTATATTACTATATAATTCTTGGACCACTTGTCCAATAATGATATTTAAATAAATGTGTTCTACTAGTTTCCAATCAACCTATCATAAAAATAGATGGAAATAAAATGGATATTGTATCGTTTTTAAGTTGTTCCCTATGGAAGTATTCATAATTACATAACTATAAAAATCATGGTAAACCCACAAAATACATATAGTTATCCAAGTAAATTAAGAATAATTATATGTAAATACCACTCATCAAATATTATTTCACATATGGTATTTACACCATATAGTAAATTGATACATTTCTTATACAAAAATTTACCCAATCAATCATTGTATTACACATCTAGGTGAACTCCATCTAATCTATGTAATGGAATATATGTAATTCACATTATAAAGAAAATGGAATAAAATAATGTCTACAAAATTGTATGATTGGGCAATAAAAAAGTAGTTATGGATCTTTTAAAATATTTCAAAGATAGTTTTCTAAGATGTCCATATAAACATTGAGTATGGTATTACTTATATATTACACTGGATCATTCATATGACATATATAAAGAAACTCTTATAATTATTAGGAAATTTTATTTGAAAATAATAAATTCCCTTATCTTGTTAAAACATTTAAAAATGATGATTTTGATAAACTATGAGAATAGTAATTTTCTTCCTATAAACAAAAATAATTAGATAGGTTGTTCTTATAACACGATAAAGGTGGATGACATATTTTTCCACATAGAAATATTTAAAAGAGATTCATTTTCATTGAAAATTGAACATAGGAAAATGTTTAAAATATTTCTTTTGAAAACAATTAATAAATTACATGTAGTAGAAATTCTATTCGAAAAAAATTGCAAAAGAAAGAATTTAGGAAATTTAATAAAATAATTTATAAGAAACAATTATTTAAAAATAATCATGTGTAAAACATTAATTTCTACTTAAACCATTTAGTGATACTCACATCATAAAAATAATTTTAAAATAAATCTATTTTTCAGTGCAACTATCTCGAGAGAAGGTGAATTGAGTACTCAATAAAAATTACTATTAATAATGGATTATTTTGAAATAACACAAAAGTTTGAATACAGTAAATTTTACCAAAATAAGTAGTATGATATATATATATATATTAATCTTTCATAATATTTATCTAAAGCTTGATTAGTTCACAGATGAATAATATACATTATTATTGAATCCTTTGAAATAAATTCACGTGTTCCATGGATCTCTGCAAGCTCACGTTCATTGAAAGGTTATATCCTCATCGACCCTCGGTTGATGAATTTGAACATTTCATCTTTGGTTTATGGGTGCTATAGGAGAGTGTCATGGATGGATTACTTTATCAGCATCACATTATGATCCAGTTTGGATCAGAGGAGTATCTGGTCGTCGCAAGGTCAAGGGCCCCCCGAAGATGCAATGAGCCCTCCTTCTATCTATTTTGATGGTGTTTTTACTTTCACATGAGACACGACCCATATAAAATTGCGACCTGGGTCAGTCTTCAAGGTCTTCCGCTCTCCTTCCAAATTCCATCTAATTTTTGTGTTATTGGTAAAATTATTGTAAGGTACCTCTATTATTATGGATGAATAGAGGTCCCGTGTTATCCCATTTGTCCAAAAATATGTGTTGATGATGATGTTGAAAGGACACCAGTTAATTTGACATGGATCATGGATGTGAAAGAGTAACGGTGGAAACAAGAGGTCATCTTCGAGTCTTGGATGTGATATTATGTTACTTTTCATCATTTTGGTCATATGGAGTCAGTATGTCAAAGTAGGAATGTGGTTTGGAGTTTATAGGCAGTGAAAATGAAGGGCTACAGTGGCTCTATTGTTAATGGTTTGGAGCAGTCGCTGGTGGAGGTCCATCCTGGAGCCTCTATGCTAAGGTGTCCCTCTGAAAGCGCATGTGGGGGAAAGAAGTTCCACCAAGAGACCACAGGGTGCGATCGAATGGAGGTCTTTTCTAAGTAGGGAGTGAGAGTGAAGGCATCTCCCTTGGGTTGTGTAGTGGTGGAAGATTAGTTTCATCCCACTGTGAAGTGTGAGGTTATACAACATGATCATGCAGAGGCTCTTCTTCATGCATTTTTTTGAAAGAAGTGCAACCTTCTTGGAATATGTCTATGAATCATGTCTCTAATCATGTGAACTCAGATCATGGGGGCTGGAAGTGGCCTTTTTGGATGATAATATAATTGTCCATTCATGTCTGGTAAATGTTCCGACTTGTAACAAGATAAAAGGACTGGAGATTGAGAAGGTTTCCCCTATAAAGGATGGCCCCGAAGGGATTGAGCCTGATAATTTGTAGATTGAATCTTTTTTATCCTCTAGTTACTATTGAGGATGTTATTGGGAAGGATCCCCATGATGGACATTTCAATGAGGTTCCACTTCAATGTCTTTCCTTAATTGATACTAACAAGAAAACACACCTGACGGGAGGAGGGTGTTTGCCTACACTAGACGGTAATTTGATTGGAGGGATTTATGGATTCCAAACGCATGACTCTGTTTACATAAATAAAAAATTGGGAAATGTCTCTGATAGTGGCAAAGAAAATGCTAGTTTTATCACCAGAATGTATTACAATGATGTTGTTCGAGGTGGAAAAAATAAGATTTCTATATGTGAAGGAGGTATGACTGCTCCACCAAGGAGAAGTCCAAGAAATGATTATTATAACCTACCGAATCTAGTGTCTACCAGATCATCCACAAAGAGGGAGACTTTTTTTGGGGTTGTCTCTGGTTCGTAAACGGGTATGAAATCTTCTAAATAGTATATTTATTTGGAGATGTTAAATCTGAGAAAGAAGTGTGAAAATATTCTGAAGAACTATAAAATATTAGTGTGGGAATCAGATACTACAGACAATGTAATCTATCATGGATGTGGTGACGAGTATGATTTTTATGATCTGTAGTTATCTTTTCTAGAGTGTTTTACTTTCTTGTTGTACTCTTCTTGTATTTTAATAAATGTTCAAAGGTTTTCCTCTGACTCAGATTTCCTGGTAATTATACAAAAACTGGATTGGGTTATATAATAGTTAACATTTTCCAGGTCACACAAGACCTCTTGCAAATTTATTCATGCGAGTAAAAAGAAACATGCCACACAAGGACCTCTACCACTCTTATTCTTGGGAGAAACAAACAATAAAATATTTTTGAGAAGATATGAAGTATATTCCATTTTATTTTAGGAGATAGTGTGTGTATATAAAATAGATTAAATCACACACTTCTCAAAAATTAATAAATATAAATAGAAAAAATAAACCTAAGAGTGTAGATTTTAGAGATGCTCGGTCTATTTCAATGTTGCTTGTCCCTGTTGGTTTGAATCAACAATTAATCTTGAGTTATATTCTTTCAAAATATTCTAAAAAATAGAGTGTCTCAACACTAATTTTCTGACTGGAGAGAAGTAATGAATGAGATGAGCTTTTGTTTCCTCTGTCTAATGAACATAGAAGGTGATAAATTCCTATTTTTAATCATGTTTACCTCCTTAGATCTTATATATTCAATGAATTGTGAGATCCCTCTATCCATTCATATATCCTATCAATTTCATTATTCTCTATATGACTCTATATGTCTATATATATTGCACGAGGGTGTACACTATACTTTTATCAATAGAAAGAACATCCAAATCAACATCCTCATTCTAACATGATTTTTGTCAAACATTTAAGAAACAATCATTAAAATAGTAAATGGAGTTAAATTATATAAATATATCTATTAGAGTAATATAATTTAAAATAAGTAAAGTAATAGAAACAGTGAAGGTGTCTTAGGATATAGAGGTGTCAAGCTCTAGTTGTATGCTTATGAAGGTATGACACTAGCAGTGGGACACTGGCGGTTTCAGGATTTTCTGGCATCATGCTCTGGTTGTTCGTTGTGGTAGGTGTATTAGACTTAGGCAAATTATTCAGTATGCTGGAAGTGTCTCAGTAACTATTTATAGTTCTGTGGTGTTGCTCGCATGGTGTCTTAGACATTAGAAATTTTTCTATGTGGGAAGTATGAGTCTGATGGTCTGATATTAATCGTTCCCCTTCTAGATGTATCTCATAATTTTTCACATTTGAGTTTTGGAGGCATGGCATCGTGGTGGTATGTTGATCAAAAGTGTCTCAACTTTGTCAAATCTTCAATCTAGTGGTATAATAGGCTGAATTTGTTATTTCCTGACAGTATCTTAAACTTAGAGATTTTTATGCTACAATTGTGTTATAAACCATTGTGTTTGTCTCAATGATGACTTATACTTTGATGAATGCATCACATATTCTAAGAAAATATATTTCTTAAAGAAAAACATGAAATTCATCTGTATTGTTGGAATCATGATTTTTTGATCATTTAAACTAGAATGTCAAAAATCTCCCCTTTTTGATGATAAAAAATCATGGAATTAAGAGAATGTTATAAATATAAAAATAGGTTATCACATGTAACATATATATATGAACATGATATCCATGTTATGATCCAAATATAAATAAAGACATATCAATCACAGTATGTGTAGATGGTTCATGAGAATTAATAAGTATCATAAAGAAATAGTATCAAAGATAATAATCTTATAAAATAGATAAACATAAAAATTGATTATGAATACATATTCCAAAAAACAATTATCCTCATTTTGGGATTATCAAAAAGGTAAAGAACAAAAAAACACAAGGAATGAGACAAAAATTAGTACATATATTGATAATATCGTTTATGTACATCCCCATTGGAAAATGAAAAAAAATAAGTTCATGGATTTTCAATGGTAGAATGTACATACTATTTCCCTTTATTATATATGATGGGAGAATATTCTAAAAGATTAGGGACAACTTTTAGAACTGTTGGAGGAGATGATATATAGGAGGAAGGTAATTATCTATAAAAACTGGTCTCAAATGTCTGAGTGAGTCAATAAGATTCATGGGAAAAGCTTGAAGTCTAGGAGGTAGAGGATAAAAAGTATTGGGTATAGAGGCAGTACCGTATTGTGGATGAGGAGAACGGTACACATGTCTAATAGTGTGTCCACAATAGTTTAAGGAATGGGAAAGGAATCTACAAATACAATGGTAGAGCTATGAACATGCAGATAAGGATTTAATAGATTCATAAAATCCAAAATTATCTGACCACCCATTTCTATAGAACTTAAAGAGTTACACTTCTCTTCCATAAACCTATTCAACATAGAGGTCATCTCCTTAACTTATTTGACTTTCTATTTGAAATATTTAGACATAGGGGGAATTTAAATATTCTCATCCAACATTTTGAAATTCTCTTCCATAGGATTCTTATTATAGATTTGATAGAGGTAGTACTTAATGGATTTATTAATAGTCTATAAGTTATCATTCATATTTTTAGAATACCTAGAAACCGACCTGAGAATATGTTCATAATTATACCAAATTATACTCAAGATTTCTTAGGGATGATTTTTGACACTATCTGAATCACTAAAAGTTGTAGATCTAAGATCATATCTTACAACTGAACTCAAATAATCAAAATCAAGCACTGGATGAGAAATAGTATCATTAAAATAATCTAAGGAAGTTTCCCCAAGACATTTTATAATTCCATCGAAGGAAACTCTAAACTCATATTTTTTTTCCTCAACAAAATGATTGATAGTTTCCAGTTAAAAACAAATACAATTATTTGTAATTTCCTCCACCTGTATTTGATGCATCTTTTTTTGTTCGATATATTGAATAACCAACTCAATTAGATAATGAGCATCCTTGTCACTGATTTTTTCCAAAATAGGGGTTATATTTCTTACACACATGGGAAAATCAAACATTACCCTTTCACCAAAAACTTTTAAATGAACATGAAAAAAATATCTATTAGAACAATTAGAGGATTTTCTGTAGTTTTTGGTATAGGAGGTCTCAAATTATTGAACTTTTCAAGCAGGCCTTCAAGATCAACCTAGGCTATTAAAGATCACTTAGGATCACCTTCAATACTATCTTTAGGTTTATCTTTATTGGGATAGATTCTTAAAACTTTAGAAAAAATTCCCCATCCCTCTTCTATAGGTTCCATCCAACGATCTGAAAAAAATACTAAGGTAGGAGGTACCACACTGGATAAAACAAATGAAATTTTTATATTTCTCTGATCTTATGAACTTTAAGCAGCCACTGGTTCAACATCAAACTTTGTGTCAATAGTGTGTTTATTTTTCATCTCATCATCCTTTTCAGAAATAGTTGCAGTTGATTTACTTTCCAAATTTTGTTCTATACGAGACTTATGAAAATATGGATCAACTAACTATCACTTCAAAATTAATCCTCAATAGTATACTATTTCTCTTGTTCAGTAACATATTATTCCATAATAGCTATAACATGTAACTATGAAGTCACATAAAAATATGAAAATTTTTGCATAGTAGAAACAATACTGGCCACAACATCATCAATAGTTGTTGATTCATGAAAAATCCTCACTGATGAGGAAATATCCCCCTCAAAAAAACATATCCTTAATCTTGAGAGTCATTTAAACATCATTCTTGTTTATTAGACCATTATCATTATTAGATTTAGAATCACTTTCATCATTTGCATCATCTTCTTCAACCTTTTCTTCTACTTCATCATCATCATCACCTTCTGTAGAATTGGAACATTTAAATTTATCCTATTTAGAGACCTTGGTCTCTTCTTCATTACTTTTCACTAATTTTTCACTTTTTCAAAACCTCCTAGGTGGACTAGGATCTCCATAGGTAATGGGTGGATTTTGGAGAAAGGTCAAGCCCACTCCCTTTTTCAAAAAATTGTTCCCTTTCTACTTATTCATAAACGGCTTCTTCTTTATCTAAGTATTATAAAACTTCATCAAGCTCCCAACTAGGATCAACTTCTTGATTAGGTTTGGTAAGATGATAAAATGGATTATATTCAACATATAACTTTTCACTATCACCAACCCATTTTTTCATACAGGGGTTCAAACTTATTTTTATCCATGAACATGTGGAAATGGTTATGCAGATACCATGATAGTCAATCATAGACTCTTAATTATCATGAACAGGTCCATTGGCCTTTAAAATTGAATAAATAATCTTAGGATATATCATAAACTTTAATCTAGAGGAATGATTTACAGTCTTTTACATATGTACCATTAGATATATATAATTTTTAATCATGTGACCACATATCATAACAAATAGTAGATAAATATATTGATACATTAGGGTTTAAAAATCCTTTTTCTTAGATATAAAATAAATTGAAATAACATAAACAATAACCTACATTCAACATCTAACTCTGAGGCAACATGACTTCTAGATGTGCTATATCCTGTTAGAATATCTAAAGCATGCTCATACACGAAGAAATCACTTTTTCCTATAATATTTACTTGATAATCATCGAAGACTCCATCAAGAGGTATGTTTAAACACTTATCCCATTTTATAGAATAAAAACCTAGAACATGTCCTTTGACATGGATTTTAATCCAATCTATAACATATTTATTAAATGCAAACTTTATGTTGTGATAAAACTCATATACCAGCTTTATGAAGAAAGGAATTTTATTAGAAAACACCATTCCAATAATTCATGAATTTTTGGGAACCTTAAGTACCCAAGTCTTACTCCACATTAGCCACTTCAAGTATACATCTTATTCTCTAAGAACAACTCGTCTAGATAGATTAATATTATCTTTAGAAAATGGTGCTGGAGAACTCGATTCATTCTTACACTTATATCAAGATATGGACATAAATAAGGAGTGCACTAAAAGTATATTCATTATTATCATTCAAAATAGCTTGAAAATCTTGGTTGAAGGTTAGGAGTGAGTTTGAAATAAAAGAAGGAAAATGTTTCCTCTAATCTCAATAAATAGTTACGTGAGTATCCCGTAGGGCTCAAGGTATATCAGAAAAATATGTAAGCCACTTTA
The DNA here is from genome assembly GCA_963277665.1 of Viscum album. NCBI lineage: Eukaryota > Viridiplantae > Streptophyta > Magnoliopsida > Santalales > Viscaceae > Viscum > Viscum album. Next base: position 1,307,722,471 of record OY728162.1, read on the forward strand.
ATATCATTTGGGATATTAGGTATTCTAAAATTAAACTTATACTTGAAATAAAAATAAAAATCAAGACAAAAACACAAAATGGGTTTTAGTGAGTATAATAATCCAAGAAATAAATTATCTTTTAAAACAATCAAAATATAGAAAAAAATCACAAGGGAATAGAATCAATGGTATGATAACTCAACAACATGAAATATCTAATAGTATGAAAAAATAATAGTACTATAAAAAAAGGTATGACATCCAATGGTATAAAAAATAAAAGGTATGATAAACCAAATATATGACAACCAACAGAATGAAAAACCAACGTTATGACAAAATAATGGTATGTTAATAGAATTAAACTTAACTAAAATTATTTTTTCCTAACTCATGCATTATATTACTCATTTTATCATAATTAAAAGGCTTGGTGAATGTATATGCTAAATGCAGTTATGGAAAATAAATTCAAGAGTTGTGTATCCCTTTTGAAAATGATCTCTATAAAAGTGATGTCTTATATCAAGTTGATTTTTCCTAGAATGATAAATAGGTTTGTTATAAATGTTAATTTCACTTCTTTTGTCAAGGTTTAATGGGACATGTCGAAATTGATATCCAAAGTCTTGTAGAGTGTGTTTTATCCCCCAAATTTGGGAAAACAAATACCTTCAACTATGTATTTAACTTCAGTAGTATACAATGCAACAAGAGCTTTCTTTTTTACTAAAACATGAAAATAGATACTTTCCTAAAAAGTGACATGTTACAATGGTTGTTTTTTATCTAACTTTCATCCACTAAAATCAGTATCAGAATAACTTACTAAATCAAATGATTTTCATCTAGGGTAATGATATCTTAAATTAGTTGTATATTTGAGGTACTTGAAAAATCATTTAATAGCACGTAAGTGTGACTCCTTTGGTTCTTATTGAAAATGATCACACATAAACACACTAAACATAACATTCGGTCAAATATAAGTCTCTTAAATATGACATCTAATCATACCACTGTAACCAGTTTGATTAACTGGTTTCCCAATTTCATAAAAATCCAATTTATAGGTTGTACTCATAATATTATCACTTTTTTTAGTTCTATCTAGATTAAAAAAATTTAAATGATATTTTTTATATTTACTTAGGTTCAAAACAATTCATTAACTATTTTGAAAAATTTAATATTCAAGAAAAAAGTTGAGTCCATCCATTAAACCCATTTCAAATTCATTTTTCATAATTTTAGAAAAATAAATTCAAATATAATTGTTTGAAGATCCAAAAATAATATCATCAATATAGTTTTGTACTACTAATACATCTTTCAAAATTCATTTTATGACAAAGGTATTATTATCTATTCATTTTGAAAACACATTTGAAATTATAAAATTGCTGAGTCTATCATACCATGCCCTAGGGACTAGTTTTAAACCGCATAATGCTTTAGTTATTTTTAAAATATAAGTTGTAATGTGTTGATTTTGAAAATAAGAGTGTTGTTATAAAAAAACATCCTCTTTTATAAAACCATTTATGAATGCACTCTTAACATCCATTTTATAAATATTGATTTCTAGATGATCTACATAAGAAAGAAGGATTATTAGGGACTCAAGTCTGGACATAGGTGAAAAGGTATCCACATATTCAATCCCTTATTCTTGACTATAACCTCAGGCAAGAAGTATAGCCTTATTTCTAAATATATTTTCTAACTCATCAAATTTTATCCTTAAAACCAGTTTCATGACAATAGTTAGGGTTTCTGTTGACATATCTACAAGTTCCCACTCCTTGTTCCATTCAAACTGATTTAACTCTTCTTGCATGGATATTACTAATAATTCATCATCAATAGCATCATTGATGTTTATAGGGTAAATATGAGATAAGAAACCATGATGTTCAACCTGGTTTCTAATAAAATCTATAGTTTGTGTTCCTTTTTTTAGTTCACCTACAATATCATATAAAGGATTTTAATTAATACTTATAATAGATCTAGAGAAGGAGGGATATGTTACTTCTAGATTTTCAGGTTCAGGTTCAGGAAGTTCTAGAAATTCTTCCAAAATGGATTATTTTTCTAATTATTTCATAGTATAATCTAATGGTTTAGAATTAAATTTCATGTATGATAAATCGTCCTCATGGTTTTATAAGAAGGTCTTAGGCTCATGTGGATCAGTTTCATAAAATTTTAAATGAACTGATTCTTCCATAGTTTTGGTCTTATTATTGAAATCTCTATTGGCTTCACTAAAAATAGAATAACCAGTGAAAATTCCTTCAACACATTTGGAAGAAAATTTCCCCAAATTATCCATATTGTTAAGAATAAAGGATTTTCAACTAAAAATTCTAAAGTAATTTAACTTTGGTTTCCTATTATTACACAACTCATAAGGGGTCCTCTTAAGGATATGTCTTATTAAGAGGCTATTGATAATATATAATGTTGTATTAACATATTCTATCCTAAAATATGTTGGTGGGTCATAATCATTCAACATGGTCTGGGGCATCTATTTTATGGTTTGATTTCTACTTTAAATAACACTATTCTTTCGAGGTGTCCAAGTAGAATAAAATTTATGAGTGTAGCCATTTTGTGGAGTAAAATTATTCAAAATATTGATTTTTAAACTCACAACCATGGTTACTACTTATGGTTTTAATATTAAGTCCTCTTATTTTTTCTACATACATAGAATACTTGATAAAGTAAGGGAAATATGTAATTTTTTGACCTAGAAAATATACCCAAGTGTACCTAGAAAAATCATCTATAAGAATGTAAACATTGTTCTTCCCATTAATACAAGAAACTCTAGAAGGTCTAAAAAGTCAATGAGAGCGAACTAAAGAGGGTGATATGTTGATACATATTTTTTTGTTTAAAAGAAACTTTAAGATATTTTCGTTTTTATAGGTTTTATAGACATTATCAGTTCGGAGCTCAAGCTTAGGTAGATCCCAAACTAACCATTTCCTAATTAAATTTCCTAGTGAGTGGGTGTCGTAATGTCCTTGTCTCCTATGCCAAAACAAATATTCTATATGAATGGAACTTAAGCATGAAACATTTTGAGAACATAGGGAATTTAAATCAATAGCATAAACATTATCATTTCATAAAGTATTAAAAACAAGATTATTTTTAGAATAAAAAAATTCCAAGAATCATTCTCAAAAATAACATAAAAACCATCATCACACAAATGATAAATTCCAAGAAAATTACATTTTAAACCGTCAACATGTAAAAAATTAGAAATTAAAACTAAACTTTTGTTTCCAATACGTCTAAGACAAATGTTTTTGCATTTTGAATTATCACAAAAGGTGATATCCCACAATCAACCTTTATAATTATATTAAATAATGAATAATCTCCCATCATATGTCTAGAAATTCCACTGTCCAAGTACCATAGACTTCTAATGGATTTCTTTATGTGATTTTCCTATAAAAAATATTTTAAACAAGAAATGATTTTAGTACCCAAAACTATATGGTTATAGAAATATTAGTTATAATAGATTTTGGAACCCATATTTTTTTATAGTTTTCCTCTAAATAGATTAAAAACTCTTATAAATAAAAACCTTTTTTGTAAAATGTTTAATAGTAAAGGTTTTATGTCTTGATTTAGGAACCAAATTTTTCATAGTTATTCTCCTATATCCAATTTGAAATCCTATCCTAGAAACATATTTAGGAGTAGCTTTATTTCCTCAAAAAAATTTCAATGTCTCTCGACCATTTCTAAATTTTTTGATTTTTTTTAATTTCATACTAGATAGTTTGAGTTTATTCTTCTCATTGAGAATTTGAACATTTTTTTATTTTTCTAAAAATGGTTTTCAATTTTTACATATAATTAAATAATAATGAACTTTTATACCTTTTTACTTATACATTAATTAATTAAATTTATCCTCTGGCATGTTTCAACATTTGAATAATTCATCATTTGACATATTATCTTCAATTTGTTCTTTTTCATAATTATCAAACTTATAGAGAAGAAAAATATCAAAAACAATGTGTAAAGTAGACACCTCATTGAATTTAGTCCTAAAATAAATATTTTCTCTATCTGTAGTTTCATTAGGAGAAGAATCTGAGTCACTAGAATTATCTTAAAATTCCCTCCAAGTGTCATTCATAGCCTTATCATATCTTATAATTTTTTTCTTCATATCAATTTTTTATTTCATCTTTGGATAGTCATATTTTATGTTGTCATATATTGTTCATTCATAGAATAAACATTCTATTGAATCATAATAATTTTTCTAACAATACCCACTATTATCATATTTTCCTTTATAGTTTGGTTTTTTAGAGACATTTGCATTCTATAAAATATCTTAAATCTTCTGGCTATATGATCCATTTCCTCATCATTGTCAGAAGAAGATTCACTATCACTAGAACTAGGATCTTGTACCTTCTCTTTTACTTTTTCATTTTGTTGTATAGAGATAGTAGTGTTGAAATATACTGACTTTATCTTAGGCTACTCATCTTCCTCATGGTTTACCTTTATTCCTTCTTCGTACAGTATAATCTTACCTATCATCTTCTTGAATGATAATTTACTAATATTGTGGGATTCTCTGATTAATATTGAATTTTCTCTCCATCATTTTAGTAGACATCTAGCAATATCATTATTTGGTCCTTGTTAGATATAGGATTTCCCAGTGTGCTCATGGTATTGAAAATATCATTAAACCAGAAATACATATCAGAAATTGGTTCATCATGTCTCATAATAAAATTTTCATATGAAATAATATAGTTATTAATACTCATATCTTTAACATTTAAAGTTCCTTCATGTGAGACACCTATAGTATATCAAATCTCATATGCAGTTTTACATGCATAAATCCAATTCAATTATTCATCTCATAAGGTGAAGTGTAAGGCATTAATTACATTAAAATTATTATTATAATCATCCCTAGTTGTATCGTCCCATATATTTCTTGTTGTAGTAGGATAAATTGGATTATTATGAAATCCCCCAGATGTTTAAATATGATAAGGTTTACTAAAATTAGTAGTATGTTATAGATCATAATGTTTCTAAATATTTTATCTAAAGATTTATTAGTTATCATATGAATAATATATAATATTATTGAATCCTTTGAAATCAATTTACTTGATCAAATTACTATATGAACTTGAATTATGATAAACAATAAAAGTTTGAATTTTATTTAGAAGTAAAATAGTTCTCAGTTTTAATGTATTAATAATGTAGAAAAAAATTGAAACACACAACAAAAATATTGCATACAAGAGGTTCAATCTCAAGTTGAGAATTTTTCCTCCCCACATGGTGATCACCCACCACCATGCAGTTTATATGACATAAACTCAAGGGTCCACGACCTCAATTATGTTTTATAATAGTTAGCACTATCTATGTCACATAGAACCTCTTCAATATTTATTCATGGGAGTAAAAAAGAAACAGGACACACAAGGACCTCTACCACTCTTATCCATGGTAGAAAAAAATATGAAAATAGTTTGAGAAGATATCATGTATCTCCCAGTTTAGCATAGGAGATAGTATGCAGATATAAAATAGAGTAAAGTACACACCACTCAAAAATTAATAAATATAAATAGAAAATGGAAATCTAGGAGTGTAGAGTATAGAGATCATCTATCTATTACATTAATCTTATGAGCCTTTATATTGATTAACAATAAATCTTGAGTAGGTTTCCTTCAAAATCTTTAGGATAATATTGCGTCAGAACTCTTGTTTTTTGATTGGAGAGAAGCACCAGATGAGATGAATTTTTTATTCCCCAGTTGAATGAACATAGCATGTGAGATCTTCATGTTTTAAATCAGGTTCATCTTTTTATCTCTCAGATATTCAGTGAATCACGAGATCCCTCAACGCACTTTTTTATGCCTGTTTATTTGTTCTCTATATAACTCTGGGTGTCTCTATATCTATTGTATGAGGGAGTGTGCTCTACTTTTATCAATAGAAGGAACATCCAATCCGTCTTCCTCATACTTCATGTTATTATATTCTTTTTATCAGTCATTTAATAAATAATATTTAAATTAGTTAATAGAATTAAATTCAACGAATAAAGTTATTAGTGTAATATAATTCGAAATAAGTGAAGTAATAAAAATAGTGATGGTTTCTTAGGATCTGTCAGTTTCAAGATCTGGCATTATGTTTCTAATGGTATGACGATGGCGGTGTGACACTTGAGGTGTGACAATAGTGGTGTCAAGATCTGGAGGTATGTCAATAGTGGTGTCTTAGACTTATCCAATTTTTTCAGTATACCTGCATTATTTGGGGTAATTGTGTATGTTTTGGTGTTTTATTCTCTGACAGTGTCTCTAACATTGAAAAATTCTCAGTTTTGGCAGTTTGAGTTCAATGGTTTTATATTAATGGTTTCTCTTCTAGTGGTTTCTCAAAATTTTACACCTTTATGTTCTGATGGAATAATATCCTGGTGGTATATTGAATAACGGTGTCCCATACTTTTTCAAATCATTAATCCAGCTGTATGATAGTCTAATCGTGTGATATCCTGACAATATCATAGAATTAGGTATTTTTATGTTGTTGGTGTGTTATGGATAATGATTCCTGTCTCAAAAGTGTCTTATACTTAGTTGAAATTATCAAATGTTCTCATAAAACACATTTCTTATAAAAAACGTGAAATTCTTCAGTATTGTTAGAATCGTGATTTTTTTATCCTTAAAACTAGAAAGTCAACAATCTATCCCTTCTTGGCTATAAAAAATCATGGAATCAAGAGAATATTATAAATGTAAAAATAGGTTATCATAGGTATCACATAGGTATGAACATGATATCAAACATAAGATCCAAATATAAATTGAGACTTATTAATCACAATATGTGTAGATGGTTCATGGAAAATAATATGTATCATAAATAAATACTTTCAAAGAAAATAAGGTTAGAAAATAGATAAACCTAAAAATTTTATAGAAACACATATTCTATAAAAATTCTCCCCCTTTAAGGATTATCAAAAACGTAAATAATATAAAAAATATAAGGAATGATCCAAAAAGGAGTAGATATATTAATAAAATTGTTTAGGTATATCCCCATCAAAAAATGGAAAACGTTCTTGGCTTCTCAATGGTAGAATCTAGAGATTATTTACCTTTATGAGATATGATGGGAGAGTATGATTAAGGCTTTGGGATAACTATCGGCACTATAGGAGGAGCTGATGTAGAGGAGGATGGTATTTCTCTATAAATAGCTGGTCTCAAATGTCTAAGAGCCTCTATAGTATTTATGTGAAAATGTTGAATTCTTGGAGGTAAAGGTGAAAAAGTATTGGTTACAGTGGTAGAACGGTATTGTGGCTGAGGATAATGGTTCACAGGTCCAGAAGTGAGTCCAGTAGTAGTTTAAGGAATGGGAAAGGCATCAAGAGCTACAATAATAGAGCTATAAAAATGTAGATAATGATTCAATATATTGATAAAATACATAATTAAATGACCACTCCCTCCCATGGAAGTAAAAATGTCACCCTTCTCTTCCATAAACCTATTCAACACTAGGGTAATCTCCTTAAGTTGTCTCACTTTATCTTGGATTGCTTGATGTACTGGAGGTATTTGAATATTCTCCATTATGAATTTAAAATTCTCTTCCATAGAATTATTAGTATAGATTATAGAGAGATAATACTTAAGGGTTTTAGTAATATAATGTCTTAAATCATACATATCTTTGACATAGCTTGAAAACAACTTGAGAACCCGGTAAGAATTATCTTGAATTCAACTTAAAGTTTCTTGGGGCTGATCTGGGACACTACCAGAAGCACTTGGAGATGTATCTCTAAGATCATCTTTCACAATTGATATCAATTGATCAACATCATGCACTAGAGTAGGAATAGTATCATCCAAAGAATATATGGAAGTATCCCAAATAATTTTAAGAATACCATCCCCAGAATCTCTAAACTCTTATTTTATTTCATCAACCAAATACTTGATATTTTCTAGTTCACCGCTTATGCTCTTATTCTCAATTTCAACCATCTATATGTGACACATATGTTTTGGTTAGATATGTAGAATTACCAATTAAAATAGTTAATTAGCTTCCTCTTCACTGATTTTTATCTAAAGATGGGTTTTATTTCTTACACACTTGTTAAACTCAAACATTATCATTTTACCAAAAACATTTATGTCAACTTGAGGGACTACATATATTGGAAAAATTGGAGGAACTACAGTAGATTCATGTATAAGAGGTCTCATATAATTGAACTTTTCAATCAGACCATCAAGATCAACTTGGGCTATTAGAGATCCATTAGGATCACCTTCAATACAATCTTCATGTTTATAGTTCTTGTGGGAGAATCTTAAAACATCAGAAAAATTTCCCACTCCTCTTACACAGTTTCAATCCAATGATCTAAAAAATACCGATGAAGGTAGTACCAAACTAGCAGAAAAAAATAAAACATTCATATTTCTCTGGCCTTCTAAACTTCAACCAGCCATTGTGTGAAAAATACTGTGAGGTTCGGTTTCTAACTGTGTGTCAATAGTGGGTTTATTTTGCATCTCATCATCCTTTTGAGAAACATTAGTTATGTATTTATTTTCTACATTTTCATCCAAAGGAGAATTATGAACATTTTGAATAGATAACTATTTACTTCCAAATTATTTTTCAATAAACTAATTTTTCTATTGTTCAAAAACTTTTTTTTCTAAAGCATCTATAACATGTAGCTGCTCACCTGAAATATAATATAAAACTTCTTGACCAGTAGAAACTAAATAGGCCAAACATCATAAATAACTATATATTTATTAAGAATTTCCACAAATAGGGAAATATACCCCTCAATAAATGCATATTTAAACTCTAGAATCATTTCCACGTCCTTCTTATTGATTCAACCATTATCATTATCAAATTCAAAATCAGTTCCATCAGCTGTAGAATCTTCTTCATCCATTTCTTCTTCCTCATCATCATCATCTCCTTTATTAGATTTGGAATGTTAAAATTGATCCTCTCCAAAGAACTTAATCTCTTATTCATCACTTTTCACTAACTTTTCTCATTTTCACAACCTCCTAGGTGGACTAGGAGCTCCATATATAATGGGAGAGGCTTTGGAGAAAGGTTAGGGTCACTCCATTTATAAAAATATTGTTCTATTTTGACTTATTCATATATAGATTCTTGTTTATCTGAGTATTACACAACTTCATTATGCTCCAATCTAGGATCAACTTCATGATTAGGTCTGATAGAATGATCAACTGGATTAAATTCAACATATAATTTTTCTATATAAACAACCCATTGTTTCATCCGTTGATTCTATCTTATCTTCATCCTTGAACATGTGGAAATGGTTATGAATAAACCACCATGTTAAATCACATACTCTTCACCATCATGAACTAGGCCCTTGGAATTCAACATGGTAGAAATCATCTTAGGATATATCAAGAAAATTTATCCAAAGGAAGGTTTTTCCATCTCATGCATATATACCATTCAGTATCTATAGATATTAAGCATGTGACCCTCTACGATAAGAAATGGGATATAAAAATCTCGATGCCTAAGGGTTGAAAATATTTTTTTCTCAAGATGAGGTATGTTTAAATAGTTATCCCATTTCACTGGAAGAAAAAAAACACTTAACCTTTGACACAACTTTTAATCTAATCTACACCTTATTTATTAAACACAAATTCTATGTTATGATAAAACACATATACCAGCTTCAGGTAGAATGACATTTTATATGACTAAAATTATTCCAAGCATCCTTGGTTTTTGAGACCCTTAAGTTCCAATGACTTACTCAACAACATCCACTTTCAGTCTACTAACTTTTCTACAACAACAACTCAAATAGAATGCTCGGTGTTAATTGAGGAAATTGTAGTGTGAAAAATTGATTGCTTCCCCCACTTATTTAAATGTGAATACATAAATAGATAATACACTAAAGGTTTCTTCATTATTAGAATTTATAATAGCTTGAAAATATTGGTCAAAGGTTAGGAGAGAGTCTAAAATGAATGAGGCATAGGGTTAATATGGGCTCAAGAAAGAGATATCTTAGTATCACGTGGGGATAAAGGCATGTCTAGAAAAGATCTATTCCACATTAATATTATTTGGGATATTACTTTTTCAAAAGTAGATATTATACTTTAAATCAAAATCAAAATTGAGACACAAACCTGCATCTTGTTTCTTTAAATAAAATAAACCGGGAAATAAATCGGCGGTTCAAAAAAAATTTAAAAATAGAAAAAACAATTATTATAGGTATTGAATCAATGGTATGATAACTAAAAAGCCTAAAATATCCAATAGTATGACAATATAATAGAATTACAACAAAGAGTATGACAACCAATGGTATAAAAAACCAAAGTTATGAAAAACCAACTGTATGAAAACCAATTTCATTACAAAATAACGTTGTGACAAACCAAAGTTAATAATAGAGAATTGATTTTAACTAAAATTTATCATTTCTAAATAATTTTTGATATAATTCATTCTCACAAAATTCAATTTTATGGTGAATATATCAGCTAACTGATCTTATATTCAAATAAATTAAATATTGATATATCCCTTTGGAAAATGATATCTCAAAATTTGATGTCTAATATTAAAAGTCATTTTTTATTGAATGAGAATAATGATTATAATAGATGTTAATAGCACTTGTGTTGTCACAATTTATGGGGATATTTGTTAATTTATATCCACAATCTAGTATGTTTTATTTCATCCCAAAAAGTTGCGCACAGTAGCTACTTGTAACTATTAATTCAGCTTCAGTAGTAGACAATGTAGAAAGAATTTTTCTTTTTTCTACACCTTTAAAGTAGAGACTTTCCTAAAAAGTGACATTTTCTAGTGGTGATTTTTCTATCTAAATTGCATCCATGGAAATTATCTTCTCAATAAATTACTAAATCAAAGGATTTTCCTCTAGGGTAAAAAAATACTAAATTGTATATTTGTTGTATTCAAAAATTATTTTAACTATATTTATGTGTGACTCCTTTGGGTTTTCTTGAAAAAGATAACACAAACACACACTTAACATAATATCTGGATGACTAGCAATCAAATAGAGAATACATCCAATATTAACTTTGTAATGTGTTCGATCAACTAGTTTCTTAGTTTCATAAATATCTAATATATAGGTGCTATTAATATGTGTATCAATACTTATAGTGATATCCATATTAAGTAATTTTAAAAGATCTTTTGTATATTTACTTTGGTTTAAAACAATTTCTTCTTTATTTTGAAAAAATCTGAAATTCAATAAACAATTTGAGTCCACACGTTAAACTCATTTCAAATTCATTTTGAATAATTTTAGAAAAATATGTACAAAGATAATTTTTCAAAAATTCAAAAATAATATCATCAACATATATTTTTACTACTAATACATATTTTTAAATTGATTTGATGAAAAATGTAGTATCATCTATTCATTTTGAAAAACCATTTCAAATTAGAAAATTATTGAGTGTATCATACCAAGATATAAGAGATTTTTTTAAACCATATAAATATTTGGTTAATTTTAAACTTCATTAAGAAAATGAGGATTTTTAAAACCAGTGGTTATTCCACAAAAAACACCATCATTTATAAAACCATTTTATAATTCACTCTTGACATATATTTTATAAATCTTAAAATATATATGATCTACAAAAAAAGAAGTAGTCTTATAGACTCAAGTCTGGCCACATGTACAAAGGTTTCCTCATATTTAATCCCTTATTCCTAACTATATCCTCTATGTAACAAGACATTACTTATTTATAACAATATTTCCTGACTGATAAACATTGTTCCTAAACACCCATTTAGTTCAAATAGTCAAGGTATCCTTGGGTATATCTACATCTTCCAACATGTTTTTCCATTAAAACTGTTTTAATTATTCTTGCATGGCTATTACTAATAAATTATTATTAATAGATCATTGATGTTATAAGGTTCAAGATGAGAAAGTAAATCTTAATGATCAACCTGGTTTCTAAAATAATATCTAGTTTTTGTTAATCTATTTAGATCACCTACTATATCATCTAAAGGATTGTACTTAATAGTTCTAATAGATCTAGAGAAAGAAGTACTAGTTAGTAATGGATTTTCGGGTTCAGGTTCTGGATGTTCGGGAAATTCTTTATAACTGGACAATTTTTTTGATTGTTTTATAGTTGAATCCAAAACATTAGATTTTACGTTCAGAGATGATAAATCATCCCCATGTTTTCTAAGGAGGTATTACAATAATTTTTATCAGTTTCATCAAATATTACAAGAATTTATTCTTCCATAGTTTTGGTCATCTTATTGAAAACTTTATAGGATTTAATATAAATTAAATAACCAAGTAAAATTCCTTTATTACTTTTCGATGAAAATCTATCCAAATTATCCTTAGTGTTAGAAATATAATGTAATTTACCATGGGTTTCATATTACACCCCAACTCATATGGGGTCCTATTAAGGATAGGTCTAATTAAAACTCTATATATAGTATATAAGGTTGTATTAACAAATTATGCCAAAAAATAGATTGACAGGTCATACACATTCAACATTTTCTAGGCTATCTCTTATAAGGTTATATTTCTTATTTCAAAAACTCCATTCTTATGTGGTGTCCTATGAGCATTAAATTTATGAGTGTTGTCGTTTTGTGAAGAAAATGATTTAAAATCTTGATTTTCAAATGCATGTCCATGATTACTCCTTAAGGTTCTAATCTTAAGTCCACCGATATTTTCTACAAACATATCATACTTTGTAATGTAATAGTAAGCTTCACTTTTATAAGCTTGAAAATATACCCAAATGTACATGGAATAGTCATCTATAAGAACATAAACATAGTGCTTCCCATTAATACAAGAAACTCTAAAAGGTCAAAAAATATCCATGTGAAAAAACTAATAGGTTAAGAAGTAGACACTGCTTTCTTTAATTTAAAATAAACTTTATATTGTTTCCTTTTTTGGTAGGTTTTGCAGACTTTATTAGTTTGGAACTCGAGATTAGTTAGATCTCTAACTAACCCTTTACTAATTATATTTATAAGTGAGTGAGTGTTGCAATGGCCTAGTCTCATATGCGAAATCCAAGATTCCTTATGAATGTAACTTAAGAATTAAATAATTTGAGAAACATAGGTTTTTAAATTAATAGAATAAACATTTTCTTTTTTTAAAAGCAGTAAAAATTAAATAATTTTTAGAATAAAAAAATTATAATGATTATTATCAAAATTTACATAAAACAATTCATCATAACACTGAGAAATGATTTGTATATTGTATTTTAATTCATTTACATATAAGATTTATAAATTAGAACTGAATTTTTGTTACCAATATGGTCTATGACTTTGATTTTTCATTTTTCATTATCACTAATGTCGATATGCCCACCAAAATCCTTTATCAGGATCGTAAATCATGAAAAATATTTAATAATATATCCGGAACAACCACTTCCCAGTTACCATAGAATTATACTAGAGGTATTGAATAAATTTTCTTATAAAAAAATATTAAAAAATAAATTATTTTTGTACCCAAAATGGAATGTTTCCATAAATGTTAGAGATACGAGCTTTGAGAACCCATGTTTTCTATTTATGTTTTGAATAAACTGATTTCAAACTCTTATAAATGAAAAAATTATTGGGTCCTTTCAAAAAATGTTTCACAGTAGAGGTTTTAGTTAAGGATTTAGAAAAAATATTTGTTCTTAATTATTCTCCTTTGTCTATGTTCATATCCTCTCCTAGTAGTATATTTGAGTGAAACATGTATTACCCAAATTTGATTCAATATATATCTTATATTTTTAAAATTTTCAAGGTCTTTCTTGAATTTCTCATTAGATACTTTGACACCACTATTCTCCTTCATTAGTTGAACATTTGTTTTCAATTTGTATAAAATGTGCTGAATTTTTATTTACTGTTAAATCATGATATCTTTTTAAAGAATTGTACTAATCCTTAATTAATTATAGGTTTCGTATATCTTGTTCAAATATTTTAATCATTCATCATTTGATATATTATCATCATGTTATTAATTATTAGAATTATCAGAAATATACATGGGGAAAATATCAAAAATAGAGGGTAAAGCAGATACCACAATGAATTTATTATTAAAATGTATATTTCCTCTATCTAGATTTTCCTCAGGTGAATAATCTGAGTCACTGGAAAAATGTTGAGATGCAATATAGGTGGATTTCATATCCTTCTTGTATCTTCTGTCCTCGTCTTCATATATGTTTTTTTTATTTTATCTTTGGACAGTTAGATTTTTTGTGTCCTTTTCCTTTGCATTCATACTAGGAAACTTACTTTGTATCATCATCCTCTTCCTTCTTATTCCCTCTATTATCATATTTTCCTTTATAATTTTTTCTTAAAAATAATTCTATAAAACTTCTTAAATCTTCTACCTAGATAAGTCATTTCCTCATCATTGTTAGAAACAGATTCATTCTAACTAGAACTGGTATGTTTTACCTTCACTTTTTATTTTTCATTTCATTGTACTTATATATTAGTATTAAAAAATACTAACTTTCTCTTAGGCTCCTCCTCTTCCGCATGGTTTACCATTAGTTTTTCATCTTACATCATAAGATTACCTATAATTTACTTTTATGGTACTTAACTTATATCACAAGATTCTATGATTGATACCAGAGTGCCTCTTCATATTTCTAGTAGATATCTCACCAATATTAGTATCTGGTCATTATTAGCTACTGGATTTCCAAGCAATATCATGGTATTGACAATCTAATTAAACCTAAGGTACATATCTAAAATGGGTTCATCATGTATCATCTTAAAATTATCATACTTAATATCATAGTTATTAATCCTTGTATCTTTAAAATTTGTAGTTCATTTATGTGATACATCTTGGGTATCCCATATCTCATATGTTGTTTAACATGTATAAATCATATTGAATTATTCATCTCCTAAAGAAATATATAAGTAATTCATGGATTTGAAATTATTATTATAATTTTCTTTAGTTGGATAGTTCTATGTATTTCTAGAAGAAGTATTTATTTTATATTCATCTACTATAGAAGACAATATTTCAAAACCCATGATCTTTTGTTCATTTTCATATTTATTTTTCATTGGGAATAATTTTTCACACTAAAATATGGAGGTGTATTTGTAGTAGGACCTTCTTGATGATTATCCATACTAATGGACTAAATTTAGAACTAACAAAAATTTTGGATCACAAAAGAACAACAAAAATCATAGTTAAAACATATTTTAAAACATTAATACCATTGAAAGAAAGATTATTTGATAGAAAATGCTTGTCAGATTGGGTATCTCAAGAGGGGATTAATTGAGTACATAATGAATTTTTTTGTTAAAAAATCATTATTTATAAATCCCCTAAATTTTAAATATGGTGAATTTTACCAAAATAAGTAGTATTATAATGATATTAATCTTTCTAAATATTTCTATGAAGATTTATTAGTTCTTGGATAAATAATATATAATATTATTTAATCCTTCGAAATCAATTTACTTAATCAAAATACTATAGAATGAAAATTAAGATAAACTATCAAAGTATGAACTATGTTTATAGGTAAACACATTTCCATGTTTTAAAGAAAAAATAACATTGAAAAAAATTAAAACAAATATTAGAAAGATTGAATATAAGAGGTTTAGTCTCAAGTGTGGACTTATTCCTCCCCACATGGTGATCACCTCCCACCAAGTAGTTTATATGACATAAACACATTGTTCCACAACATGGATCTAGTTTCTATAATAGTTAACAGTGCCCATGTCACACATGGCCACTTCCATAATTATTCATGGGAGTAAAAAAGAAATATATTGCACGAGGTCCTATACCACTCTTATCTGTTGGAGAAACAAATAATAAAGAGTTTTAGATGATATCAAGTATATTTTAGTTTAGTGCATGATATATTGTGTGTATTTTTAATAGAGTAAAGAACACACTACACAAAAACTAATAAATATGAACAGTAAAGATCAATCTAGGAGTGTAGAGTTTAGAGATACTTGGTCTATCGCAATGCCTCTTGTGAATATTGATTTAAAAAAACAATGAATATTGAGTTGGGTTCTTTCAAAATCATCAAGAACACAGAGTGTGGAAAATCTTATTTTTTGACTCAAGAGAAACAATAGAAGAAATAATCTTTTACTTCCTCTTTCTAATGAATATAGCAAGTGAGATCTTTCTGTTTTCAATCATGTTCATCTATTTAGATCTCTGATATTCAGTGAGTGTCAAGATCCTCTATCCAAGAATTTTATCTATCTATTTTACAATTCACTATATAACTTTTTGTGTCTCCATATCTATTGAATGAGGGAGTTAAATTTACTTTTATCAGCCATATGATCATCCAAATCATCTTCCTTACACTATATAATCTGACATGATCTCTATCAAACATTTATGAAACCATCATTAAAATATTCAATGGAATTAAACTGGATAAATATATTTGTTAGATTAATATAATTAAAAATAAGTAAAGTAATAAAAATATTCATGGTGTCTTAGGACCTATAGGTGTCAAGATATAGTGGTATGTTGTTGATGCTATGACACTAGCAGTGTTACTTTGGTGGTGCGACACTAGCTGTGTCAACCTCTGGTGGTATCAAGCTCTCACGGTACATTACTGGAGGTTTCTTAGAAATATCAAAAAAATTTATGTATGATGTTGTTGTCTTAACTAAAAGTGTATTCTTTAGAGGTGTATCCTCTAATGGTGTCTTAGAATTCGATATTTTTTCAATGTTGATGGTATGAGTCTAATGGTGTGATATTGACAATGCCTCTTCTGGTGGTATCTCATACTTTGCCACATTTGTGTTCTGAAGACATGACATCCTTGTGGAATTCTGATCAACGATGTCTCATACATTGACAAATCCTCTATATAGTTGTATGAAATTATAACGATGTGATATCTTAATGGTATCTCAAACTTAGGGATTTTTATGTTGGAGGTGTGTTATGGATAGTGGTGTATGTCTCAATGGTGTCTTATACTTAGATTAATTTATCACATGTTCTCTAAAAAAATATTTCTTATAGAAAAACATTAAATTAATCAGTATTTCATGAATCGTGATTTTTATCATTAAAACTATTATATAAACACATTTATTTATAATAGATTATGTGAAGTATTACTTTCACTTTTAATATTGTATAATGTAATTTTTATAGGTAAACCAAGAACATGGATGAAAAATATCCATTAGAAGGTAAAGTAATTTTTTGTATCAACAAAATGAATTTATTTAGGGAAGAATTTTATAAAAGGAGAGGATAATAATGAATAAAATTGATATCCTCAAAGGGAAATTAATTATATAATTTTAAAATATCATGTTAATAAAATAGAATTGGAATATATAAATCAATAAGATATTCACGACTCATGAGAAAAAGAACATGACTCAAGAAAACAATTATGAAATGAGTTATATTTTAATAAAAATCATTGAAGGAGAAATATCTTGAAAATGAACCTAAAATTACATTAATAAAATATATTTCATTTTAACATAATAATTTTTAATTATAAACACCTTAAAAAATTAAATTGGTTCATAAATTAAAACATGTATAAACAATGATATTTGAGACAAAAATCACTTTCCTTATTTATATACATAATTTATCACACTATAGAATCATATAAAACAACCATAACTATATTAATAATCTATTTAAATACCTTATAAATATATAAATCCCTTCTATAATGTTATTTAATTATTATTTACTATGGATTTAGTGGATCATTAGAGCTTATTTTTTACATAGGATGTTAACGAATTTAATTTTCTTGCATATGATTTGTAATTTTAATGATGATACCTAACCTTTAATATCAATTTAATAATTAAATGATAACCTATGGTACATTAATATATTTCCAATGATTATTTTTAGTGGTCCACTTTCATCTATTGATTTTTTTAATTATGACTATTAATGATGATTCCAGAGACAAACTGGATTCGGTAGTTTTTAATGATCAGAGAAGATATATTATGAACATGTTTAAATATTAATATTATAAATTCATAAAAAAATGTAACATATTTAATAAATTATTATTAAACTTAATTAATATAATATAAAATTCCTTAATCATTAAATATATAAATACTATAGTATCTTTTAATTAGGTGAAAAAATGACCACATCAAAAGTGTGTCGTAATGATCAAGTGTGTAAGAAAGTGATATTAAATTATATTAATATAATATTTAAATAATATTATACATGAAATATATATCAAATACCTCCATAAAATCCATTATTATAATAACTGATGATGGGTGATGATGAAAAATAAAATTCATCATTCATGGTGGAAGAAGTTCTCTTGTATGCATGGTTAACGAACTCACTTATCAATTAATAAAAGAAGTAAAAATATGTCAATATTTATCATATATAAATTATAATAATGTTATAAACATCTAATTAGTTAATTAATTAAACTTTTATGTCCCACCATGTTGAGTTTCTAAGAGAAATAATTCACATTGTTCATGGAGGTGGTATCCCACACAACTGCATGACTAACAGTCTCTTTCCTTAAGAAATGAACAGAATGAAGGTAAATGTAAAATATAATGATTTCATAACATTATAACTAACATAAAAATAATTATACATAAAATTAATCTCTCATAACATCCCTATGAGGGTTTTTATGAAAAATGAGTTGCATCATGTCATAGAGGTGGTAGTCCTCACATGAGAATGATTGATGTATTTTATTTATGGAAGACGGTGTGGAATGATTGAATAATTCAAGTTATATAAATATAATTACTATTATGTATATTTATGAAAATTAATTTAATATTTTTACAATTTTATATTGTAATAGGATGTGTAATATTAAAAATAAATAATGATAGGAGAGTAATGCTCACATCGGGAACTTTGATTTTCCTTGGAATTTTCCTTCGAAATGAATGTTCTTGTCTAATTAAGGTGGGTAAAAGGTTATGTTACATTTTATATTGTTATAGGATGATGAAATGGATTTATTTTCATCATGTAATTTGAATGGATTATCCCCTTTTATTTGTGAAGGAAACAGACTTTTCCACAGAAAATAATAGTTAGTACATGGTACTAATAAAAAGAAAATACATTTCAGCGAGTTTTGTGTTTTTAATATTATAAGATGTATATGTAAGAAGTTACAACCTAAATTTCTTTTCTTTTAGGACTAAAGGCTGTGTTAATTTATGAAAATTCAATCCACTATAGATTAGTCATTTTAACACTTATTACTATAAATTAAATATTAATCTTGTAAATTATTTTATTAATAAAGAATTAGTAAAAAAATATTATCCAATTAAAAAATTTTGATTCTTAATTTTGGGTACTATTTAACCAAATTAAATTAAAAAATATGGAAAAAATATGGTTTTAAATTAAATAGTCATAACACATAAAAATTGTTTTAAAATAAATGAGTTTTTTAATCCTTTAACTTATGTATAAGAAATATTTTTGATGGTTAATTATTTTCTTGATACAAATTCATTAGTTATAAAAAAAATGTTATTTAGATTTAAAATCAAGATAGAAATGAATTTAACCATTAAACAGTTTAATTAAAAGATTTAAATGAAATGAATTTTTCAATTCTAATAAAATGGTTCTTAAGTCCTAAAATATTAAATATAGAATTTATAAGTTCAAAATAATATTTTGGATTTCGTAATAATACCCATGAAATATATATTTCATTGAATGAAAATATTAAAAAAACATTCCTTGCACATATACTAATAATATGAGAAAAGAAATTGTTTTAAAAAAATTGTATTTTTTACTATCACATAAAAATCATTTATTTTAGAAAAATATAAAAAATACAACCTATTATAATTTCACTATGAGGAATTAAAAAGTGAATTTAATTTCATATTATTTATTATATAAAATTTTTAAAATTACATTTCTAAAATAAAATATATAATATAAAGAAAACATCTTTTAGTGAATATAACATTTTCAATATTAACCTATATAAATAATTTTCCTTGTAATGGTAAATACTATTAATGGTTTACCATATTAGTGTTTATTATATATTTATTGATAATTTCATCTTAATATGTTTTGGTTTGTTTATTTTGGCTTTATAATGTTAGAAAGGTTATATAACATACTGAGTATTTTAAAGGATCCAAGAACTTAGGTTATTATCAATACCCATTTATTACTAATCATGATTTTTAATTCATCCCTTCCATTTTGTTAAATAGTATTATTAGATTCCCAAAATCCATATTAAGCTTAATTTTTTGGAATTTTAAGGCTTGTTTATTATGTACTAAAAAAATTAAATATATATAAAGAAAATGTAATAGATAAAACATTATAATATAAATTTAAATAATAAAAAATTGTTTAAATAAATAAATTATGATTATTAACCCATTAATTAATTTAATTCCATAAATCTTTTATTTGTAAAAATCTATATCAGTTTCTCTTAAATTATAAAATTATTATGAATTATAAATAGTGAATTACAAAATATATAATTTGTCGAAATATTTATGTGTCACTGGAATATTTCAAGAATTCCCACCTTCGTGATGGTATAATGAGGATAATGAAGATGGGATTACAAGAAGATGTTATTCTATGTGTAATTATAACACCCTGATTGTGGGAATCCCAGTCTAGTTGTTATCTTTCTACATTTTTTATAAATAAAATAGATCAAATCCCTAAGGAATGGATATTTTATTAGTATAAGGAGACTAGATACATGAATGATTCTCACATTACATTTGAAAAAATTTAAAAATAAATATTCTAGTAAAAAAAATTGTATTTCTTCAAGAATGTTTTTTAAACCATTCATAGATCCCTTGTTCGAATCATAAGGTAACAAAAACAAAATAAAGTTTGTGATATAATTCTTAGTAAAGGAATATGTAAAACAAAATCTATCAAAAAATACGTAAATAATGAATAATATGGAAGAGATAAACCATAATCAAATATGCTATATATCTAAAAATATTAATTGTGAATATATACCTAGATGACATGAAAATCTAAATAGTTACATGGATAATATAACTAGTTTCATGATGATAAAATTCATAATTTTTAATATCATAATCTTATTTTCAAGACAACATTTAATGATATAATTACATAAATAGATAATTCAAACAGTAAATACCCAAACTAGTTTGTCTCGTTAGACCTATTGATACATCGAGGGGATATAATATGCCAAACCCATCACTTACTATGTCCAATTCATTCGTCGTATTAAATAAAATAAAAATAATCACTACACAATCAACCTATACATTTTTATTGAAAACTATCCTATAAATCACAATATTTTTCCCAATTAATAAATAGAAAAACATGATCATAATCCAACCAGAAAAATCTTGCGGATGGTTTCCTATGATTGTGTCCCTAATAAATCAAAATAATCATCAAAGGATGTTGACATAAATTAAAATACGTTTTAAAAACATTAAATCCCTTATTTTGAAAAATTAGAATAATATATTTATCTTTTGATAACATTTTAATTAAAAAATTCAAAAAAATTGAGAAAATTAATTTCTATTAAAATAACCTTGGAAACATGTAATGGAATCATTGAAGAAAATATTAGTTATGATGATTGGATAAGAGGTTAATTCTATAAATTTAATATATTGATACATTTGAAACTTTTGTTAAAATGTAAAAAGTACTTTGTTTAGAAAATGACAAGATAGTACATTTTAAATTATTTTAATGAAAGAAAAATTTAATTGAAAATGATTTAACAAAAATGCTATAAAATTTTAAAACTCTTCCTAAAAACATTATAAAGAACATGGATATAGAGGAGAATGATTCTCGACCAAAAGGGAAAATAAGTCATGATTTCCATAAAAACATTATAGAACCCCTAGTTCAAATACATATCCCTGTATGTATGTATTTTAAGTGTATATACTATTTAGGTTACATTTCATAAGGTTCAGAGGAGTTTTGACATGATTTAGAGGCTTTTATAGATGTTAAAGGTTTGATAATGGTTAGAATAAACTATAAAACACATCTATAAAATTGTTCAATGGAAAACAGTGAGTACTGGGAAGAAGAATGGTTAGCACATTGTGCATCCAAACTGTGAGGATACCTAGGAGAAATAATACACATTAAGATAGTTTGGAAATTCATTGATGGCTCACGGTTTTTTTAACTGTGTGATCCAACTATGCGAGGTGTGTCTTGAGAAAGTACCTCATGCATGGGTAGCACACAATTTGTTTAATCATGCACTGTGAAATTTCATATCCAAATATTGCTTATCTAATTTATATTATTCCCTTAAACACTCATTTTTTCTTAATCCAACCATAAAAATAATTCATTTTTCTCCCAAGTTTTTATAGTCAATTATATTTTATTTGGGACAAAGTTCTATGTGATCAAAATCCCATCAGATATCTAGATTCACTGGTAAGTTCTCATTCATTACCATTTTCCTAATATATATTTTCAGCATCTCTCTCAAAACCTTCAATCTAATTATTTGGGGATAGATCTGGATTCCTGGATAGATTTTCTTTATGAGATCTTGTTGAATTTGTTGAAGGAAACATGATCTATGTTTGGGTATAGAATATCTAAGACAGGTTGTTGAATTCATTGTTTCCTTATTCATTTATGTGAATGTTTGAGAGGCATGTGTATTTTCTATTGATTCTACTTGATTAGAGAATGAAGGACTATATTAATATTTAATTAATTTATTGAAATTGTTATGATAACCTTGTTCTATTTTATTTAATCCTCAGTAGTTATGTTTTCTTCGAAATTATTTGAATTTGATGGTTTTATGGAAAGTGATTTTGGTTCATGATTTTAAAATGATGATTTTAAAATTATGATTTGGTTTTTATGAATGTAAAATGTTTTTTGATATTATTTAATGGAAGGAATGGATTATATATAATGGGTTTCTAATGGTTTTTTGTATACATGGTGATGTGTGATCATGTTTCATTTTTCATGTTAAGGTTGAAATATGACTTTGTTCTCTATGCCAAAGTTGTAATGGAACATGGGATTGGTTACCTTGTGACAACATGTTATATTTAAGAGATACACCTCATGAGTATATAACTATCACCAAGGCATGTGTGTGTGTATGTGTGGATTATTTGAATTGTGAAATGGGTATTCTATGTGGATTCAAGTATGGTTTCAAAGGATATCTTGTATTTCATTCCATGAAAAACTATTTTGGTTGGATATAAAATTCATTAAATCATTTTAAAATGTTTTATATAATTGTGCTAACAATTTTTGTCCTAGTGACCTAATTTGGGATGTCAATGGGGAAAACATACTAATTTTAGACTCACCCCTTTCTTAGGAATTATTGTGTGTTTTCGTATTTCATATACTGAGAAATAGGTAAATGAAAGGTATACCATTTATTTAGTGATGATTCTTGATACCATGGTGTGCCTTGTTATGTTGGAGCTTGGATCTAGATTGGGAGTTTCTAGTTTGATGAAATTAGATTCATCGGGATTTTTTTGCTTCTTGTGTCCTTCGACGGTGTCACTTTGTTTCGACAATTACTATGATATTTGTATTTCAGTTTGGTCATTTGTTGAATTTTTCCTTATGGTTAGATTAGTTTTTTGTTTTATATAAAGGGAATATTATCCCCAAAATTTCATGAATCCATTAACATTTAATGCTAAACATTAGGATCTTGGTGATTTCACCAAAGGCCAAGAGACACCCTTCCTCTTCTTCCTAAACTAATTGGTACGGTTGGGATGTTACAAATGGTATTAGTTTTTATGATCATTGAGTATCAGTCATGGGATTTCCATTTATACATTTGATGGTAAGATATACTAGGTTTTTCGAAAAATGAAGTTTGGAGCACAAAATGTGTAGCTAAACTATAAATGTTGAACTTCAAGTTACTAGGTAGTTTTGGTATATGAGTGTTTGGAGACACTTCCAAGAGTTTCCACCTCATAGTTATGGGTATAAATGACAATAAGAGCCTTAAATTCATTAATAGTAACGACTTCACACTATGAGTTCATAGTTCATTTTGAGTAATGATATAATATTTGGTGAAAATCTATTGATTTTTCAAAATATTTGAAAATGTTCTGATTTTCAAAAAGCATGGTGTAATTTCTAGAAATATTTTCAAAGAGGAAATTATGGAATTATGGAAAGCCTATATGTAATAAGTGTTATTCTGCAACCTTAAAATTTATAAGCCTCCATTTTCCATTAAGTGAGATTAAGTGGTGTTTCTTGGTTATAGAGAATATAACTAGGTAGCTACCATAGAAACCAACCAGAGGAGGGTACAGAGAATGTGGTTGCACCAGAGACATAGGTCAACCACTAGTTGGTCCAAGTTTTTGTCTCGGATTTTCAAGTACTGGATAGATGGATCAGAAATGATGACCAATGTAAGGTGGATCTATCTATTCATTTAAAATAGAATAATACATACATATCTTGGGGTGATTCAAACCATAAAAAATTAGAAGTGTTTCTAAATAGGATAAATGAAGTATTTAATTTCCTTGGAAGACCAATTGATCTAAATGTGCAGTTATAAATGTATATGTTGGATGATCTTGCATGCTAGTGTAGGGATTTAGTATTTTAGGCAAAATTGGGACAAGGATTACATGGGAGGATTTTGATGAATTAGTTTACTTATAATTCTATCCGTAAATATTTATAATTTACAGAACAATTGATATATTTAGTTTGAGGAAAGAGAATATCTTAGAAACAAAGTGTTGAGAATAATTTATGAATATAGTTCTCTTTTCATCGGAATTTGTTGCAAGTGTATCCTCAAAGTAACGTATTATTGATTCAGGATTGAAACCATAAATTCTTCCAAATATTTTATTTTCATTTCATAACATATTATATAGAGATGGTAAATATATGGATGATAGTATAAAGAGATATCTCAAGAAATATGGTTTTAGGAAACATATTTATTTCTATAGGAATGGTTAGGAACTCCATTGATTGAAATAAGCAATAGAGGGACACCTATTTTGTAGGGGGTGGTATATCTCACAATCATACTATGAGTACGGTCATCCATCCTCAACCAAAAATAAATCAATGATGTTTTCAATATGGTTTATTCGACCATATAAAGAAAAATTGCATCGAACCATCTAGAGAGTGTCACAACTGCAATAAGATTGGACATATTTAGCGCTAACGTTATAGTACTTCATGGTCAGATGCTAGGAAAATATCTTATATTTCTAAAAAGACATATGTTTCTATCGTGAGAGTGTAGTAGAATATCTATCATCAGTATAACTGAGAAATCCAGGGTGATTCATGGAATTCCTTGACTCCATAACCAATGCGATCTTAATAGGGTAAGAAAGAGGAAATTATACTGAGTAATCATTTTAATAGAGATAAGAAAATGATTAGGGATTACTAATCATTACCTTTGATGATGAGAGGTATAATTATTTTGAATTCTACCCTTATACAATATTTATTTGATACAAGTGTGTCCTATTCCATTATTTCTTCTCATTGTGTTGATCTTATGGTTTTAAATGTTTAGATAATGCATTCTTTTTTGAAATTCCAAACACTTTTGATATAATGAGAGTGTCGATTCTTGAAATGTTAAATGTATTTGATAATAGTCAATGGGCCTGAGATTTAATGATATTTCTATATGATATAGATAGATTTCTATGACTTGATTCAATGAATGGATTAGATAACAAACTTTGAGGCCCATATAAAGTTTTTTTCATGTAAGGTGAGATTCAAATCATCTGATGATTCTAGGAATCATTTTAAAAGATATTGGTTGATGGATAAAACTATATTGGAACCCTTTGTACCACTATTTGGAGATATTTCTTACTATTTTAAAGTATATTATTTTTCATCGATACATGATATAGGGAATATATATTTTTCAGTGGTAGTGTATCAATTCTTTGATCCATTTCCAGTAAGTTTCTCAGGGTTTCAACCCAAAATAAAATTAGAGTTTATGATTTATCTCCTACCAGAGACCAATCCTATCATAATTCAATAATATTGGATGGAACCAATATAAATGATGGAAATCAAGGAATAATTTAAAGAGTTTTAAAGTGAAGGTTGCATCTGACAAATCATGCCTTCATGGTCAACACCAATTCTTTTTGGGAATACAGTGGATATAACTAAAAGGATTTTTATTGAAAATATTAAGCATAACCAAGTGACATTAAAGACTCAGTATCCACTTCAAGACATTGATGATTTGTTTCATCATTTCAAAGAATCCTATTGGTTCTCTAAAATGGGATTTTTTTAGGATATCAAAAACAATGGGTTATAAAAGAGGATATATCAAAGATATATTTCAGAAGTTGATATTTCCATTATGAGATCATTTTTTTCCTTTTATTCTAACAAATGAAATAGACATATTTATGGAATATATGAATTAATTATTTCAATGGTATATGGATTCATTTTTTGTGGTGTTTGTAGATTAAATACAAGGGCTTTCTAGGAAAAGGAAGATCATGAGAAATACTTGGTTATAGTGTTGAGTATCTTATGGGAGCATCATATGTATTTTAAGTGATGAAATTGTAATATATGGATAAAATATTAATGTTTCTAGGGCCATGTAATTTCTAAAAATGGTGGTTCTATAAATCAGGAAAATATAGAAGTTGTTTTCTCATAGAAACAACCTAAAAATGTCTTTGAGATACGTATCTTACCTGACGTGGTGGGATCTTATAGATGTTTGGTATATTATTTTTCATGTTTGTAATCACTTATGATAGCTCTGATGAGGAAAGTTTTTCCTTTCTATCAGAATGATTAATTTCATAAAAACCAAGATATTATGGTTATAATTGCATAAGAACTTATCCTCGTGTATTTAGAGTCTGGACAGGGCTTTGTAGTCTATTGTGATGCATTAGGGTCAGGGTTGTTATGTGTTCTCATTCAGGGGGGATCCTGTTGTTTCTTATGGTTCAAGGTAGTTGTGATTTATTAAGAAGATCTCCCAAACACATTGTTTGGAATTAGTTTTTGTATTCCATGCTTTAAAGATAGGGAATCATTATCTTATTGGTGATAAATTCACAGTGTTTATAGATTATAAGTGATTGAAATGAATTTTTTCACAAATATATTTTATCTTACTACAGTGGTGATGGATGGAATACCTCCAAATGTTTGACTTTGACTTGATGGATACAACGATTAATGGGTGGTGGTTTCATTAATAAATAATAAGTATAATAATTTGGCTAAATAAGTTCTAAATAAGTGGTAGTTTATATCATTCATAGCCAACATGAACCCAGATTATACCAACTAGGGTGATTTTTTAGTTTTCTTCCTAGTTACATTTTTTATTGATTTGGTTCAACATGTGAAACAGACTTAGATATTTGATAAAAATGTGTTTCCATGAGGTCAAAAATAAATTTTGGTGGGAATAATGATTTAATCAAGCTGATTGGGAGTTTGGTTTTATAGTTTAAAAATCTGATCATGGTACTGTTGTCCTGGTATAAATAAATTCTTATGTCTTTCCACAAGTCAAAATGTGGTTTTCATCCAATCTTTAAAAATATATTTAAAAAATTGAATGAATAATTTTAGTGGGTTGGAATTAAAATAAAAATGGTGGAGTTTTTGAGGATGCATAACATGTTATTTATTCAAGGAAGAACACCAACGACCAGTGGTCATATTTCAGTATTTAACAATTCCCATGTGGAAATGGGAAAAGATAATTATGGATTTTGTGACAAGTTTACAAATAATAGTTTGGAAGCAATATTCTATAAGGATAATAGTGCAATATCACATGAGGTGGGCTTATTTTATCCCCATTCATGAATCACATATAGAGGAGGACTTGTCCAAAATCTATATCTAAGATGTTTTAAATTGGCATCACATTCCAGTCTCGATTACATCTTACTGATTCCCATGGTTTACATATTGTTTTTGGAAATCCATACAGAATTTCCTTGGTACTTAGTTGACTATTTTCATGGTATATCATCCTCAAATGGGTTGAAAATATTAGATGATAATCCAAATGTTGGAGGATATTATTTGGTCTTGTGTAATGTATTTTGGTGTCTTGTGGGAGAAGCATATATCATTAGTGGAATCATTTTTCAACAATAGTTATCAAGACTCAATTGATATGGATCCTTTTGAATCTTTGTATGGTAATCTGTGTTGTTCTCTACTTTATTGGATGGAAATAAGTGATATATCACTGGTTGGACCCATACTTCTGCATGAGATAGTAGAAAATATTAAATTGATCAGAAATAGAATAGAGATGGCTAAAAAATATCAGAAATCATAAGTGTATCATCATCTATATCATTTTCATTTGAGGTGATAGATCATGTGTTCTTGAGAATATATCCAAGCCTTGGGAATAATCTATTTGTTAATTAGGGTAGTTTATATCCTTTATATAAAGTCCATTTTCATATATTTCAATGTATTGGTGAGGTGGAATATCTATTGGATTTCCCACCAATGTTTAGTTCCATGCATAACTTATTTCATGTATCTCAATTGAAGATATATTAACCTGATTTTGACCATGTGATTTGATGGTATTATTTCAACTAAGAGTTGGATTTTACATTGGTTCATGTGCCGGTATGGATTATGGATAGGTGACAGACAGTATTGCATGGGAAAATTTGTGGTCTAGTATAGGTTTTATATAAATATGGTCAGACTCTAGATGAAATGTGGGAGCAAGAAGATAAAATGTTGGATAAATTGAACAAGCTCTTCAAAGGCATCAAGAGATTTATACTTTATGAGGATGGAAGGACCAATGATGAGGATAATTTAGCACCCCTAATTTTAGTTAATAGACTATTTATTTCTATATTTTAAGTATACATAATGTTCATGTTATGTTACAGGAGGTTTGAATGAGTTTTTTTCATGCCTTGGAGGTTTTTATAGAGGTTCATGGTTTGATAATGGTTAGAATAAACTATGAAACACATCCAGGACACCATGAAAGGTAAAATAGTGGGTAATGTATGGACACATGATTGGTTCATGTTTTGGTAAAATTTTGAGGATTCCTAGGGGAAACATTTAACTTTCAGATAGTGGGGAATCATATGGTTAGCTTAGGATTTGTCAACCTGTGTGAGACAGCCATGTGAGGTGTAGCTTGAGAAAATAGATTATGAATGGTAATTTCATGATTTGTCTAACTATGTTCCCTAATCATGCACCATAAAATTTAGCTTCCAAAAATTTTGGATCTAATTTTTTTTAGCCCCTTAAACACTTATTTATCCTTATTTCTTCCATAGTATGAATTATTTTTCCTCCCAAGTCTATATAGGTTATTCCATTTTTACTGATAGAAAGTTTTAGGTGATCTAAAGTCCGATAGAGATCTCAATATTTTGGTATGTTATCTTTCATCATTTCTTTCCTTAGATCTATTCTCCTCTACTCTCTCTAAACCTTATATCTAATCCACTGGTGATAGATATGGATTATTTGTTGGATTTTCTATGATACATATTATTGAATTGGTTGAATGTAACATGATATATGTTTGTATATTGAGGATATAATCGAAGTTATTGAATCTTTTGTGCCTCTCTATGTTTTCACTAAATCTTGAGAGGTAGGTGGCTTTAATCTCGATTCCACTTGATTAGAACATGAAGGGTGGGTTTTAAATTGACTAAATTTCTTGAATTTTTTTTAAAACCCTTGTGAGATTTTATAGAAGAATCTTTAGTGATATTTTCTTGTAAATTATAAATTTGGTTAGTTTTTTGGAAGCTTCTTTTGATTCACGATTTTAAAATAATGATTTTAAAATTATGGTTTGGTTTTGACACAAGTAAAATTCTTTTTTAATTTTTTTAAATAAAGGAAATGTTTATGTTAAATGGATTTATCATGGTTTTTCACATATATAGTGGTGTGTGTTTGTGTTTCATTTTTAAGGCCTAGTTGAAATGTGACTTGGTGCTTGATTCCAAAGGTCTAATGGCATGTCAGATTTGTTACCTTATGAGAACATGGTAGATTGATGAGGAGAAAATAATGAGTATAAAACTATAACATAGAAATGAATGTACAGATGTGTGGATGTGTGGAATTATTGTATAGGTATTCCAAATGGATTTGATAATGGTTGCAAAGTCTTATTTTTATTTATTTCCATTTAAAACTATTTTGGATAGATATAAACAGCTAAAATTTATTTTAAACTATTTTATATTAAATATATAACAGGTTTTTTCCAAGTTTCATGAGTTGGGAAGTCATTGGGGAAAACCCAATGATTATAGACTCACCCACTCTAGGGAACTATTGTGCATTTGTAGATTCCATATACTATAACACAAGTAAATTCAAGGTATCAGAGTTATTTAATGATTCTTCTTGATACGATGGTGTTTCTTGATGAGTTGGATCTTTAAGTATGATTAGGACTTTCTATTTTTTTGAATATAGAGTCTTTGGATTTTATTATCTCTTGATTCCATTGGTTCTATCACTTAATTTCAATTTTTACTCAGATATTGTATTTTGGTTTGGTTATGTATGGGCTTGTATTTCTGTACTCATGGATCATGTAGTAATTTGGTTGTTTATGGTTTTATTGGTTCATTTTTTACTGAAAGGTAAAATCCTACCATAAATTTTCATTAATAACTTGTAATTTATTTCAAGCCTTTGGTGTCTTGGGGATGTCACCTAAGGGTTAGAAACTTCCTTCTACCTCTTCCCATGCTAATGGGTGAGGGGTGGGATATTACAAACATTTTCAGTGTCATTTTAAGTTCTAATGATAGGAAATAAAATATAATACATTTAAACAATATATATAACAAGGGAATAAGAAAATAGATTAATTTTTAAAACATAATGATATTATAATTTAATTTAATGGATATTTAATCATAAAAAATTCCAAACAAAAATTAGATTGTATAGTAAACCCTTACCTCAAACTTCCGCTCATTTATAAACATTATATCCTCCTAAATAATCAATTTAAATTTTTTAAATTCCTTATCAATAACCTTTTTCATATATATTTCAATCTCCATGGTCACTTTATAATCACTTGGTAGTCATTCAATGAATAATTATAATTTAAAATTACCACTTAATGTTGTTCGGTCGATTTCTATAAAATATCATTGTTATAGTGATCAAAGATAAAGTTATTATTAAATGGCTTCATCATCTCATGAATTTTAACAATTAAATTAATATAATTTTTCTATTATATACAATTTTAGAATCATTCAATCATGGTCTTAACAGAAAAAATCAAAAGGCTTCATAGAGGTGGTTTTCCATATGTGCACATGAATGATGTATCATTCTCCAATTGATAGAAGGGTAAAAAGGTCGATGAAATCATATATTTACAAAATCGGAATAATTTCATAAATATAATATATATTTTTTTAATTCAATATATATAGATTTAGATTTTAGAACAACTATAAAAAGACTCAAGAGTGGGGTTGAATTCAGTTCCTGAAATTTTAATCACCTAAAACCACCCTCTTTTAAGGTATAAGACAATTTGATCTTTTAAAAACACAATAATAAAGTGTAAATGAAATCAATAATATAAATATCGAATAAACTATATTTATAGTTGTTCAAAAAATAGAAATACCATATTCCACTCCACTAATGAACATCTCTTACAGTTCATTGATTTTACTAGGACCAGTTTTTTTCCTAGGGAATGTCCAATTGAGTACAAATAGTTGTCACTTGAAAAAAAAACAAATATATATTATCATAAAACTATAATAAATTATAAAACATAATCATTAAACACTTATTATAAGGGGTTCTCACTTCCATAAATAGGAATAAATAAATTCTAAACTACAAATTAAGTATATAGTTGCAGGATGAAACTAATAGAAGAGGAAAGTTATCTTGGATAAAACATAGGAATAAAGTACATCTTGAGGAAAATCTTATGAAAATTAACTTGGTTTATCAGGATATGATTATTTTTGAAAAAATTAATCACCTTACACTTCTTCATATCATAGTGAAAAATAATTTAAATCTTCGATATAGGGAATGATAGAGATATTTGAGAGTGATGCAATGAGTTTTATTTTATTCTTATTGGTTCTGCATTTCTTATCATTTGAATAATCTAGATAATTTTCTCACTTTACTATTTCATAGAATAATTTCTCATAAAATATTTCCTTTTAATTAAACTCTATATACCATTTTATAAAAAATACCTCATCAATAGGACTACGCTATAAATTATTCTATAATATTTCCACTTCTCAATACATATAATTTTTTAGAAATCAATTTTATCATAATGAAATAGTCAAATATTTAATGCATAAAAATAGTATTAAATTTCACTTAATGTAATCTAGTGTTTATTTCTTAATTAACACATATCCAAATTTAATATATTTTAATTCATGTAACTAAATTGATTAATGTATACATTCTTCACATATTGGATTCCTTCATATTTTTAAAACAAGTATACATCCTACTCATGTATCCAATATTCAAATATCCAACTGAATAACGAGGCTAAAGTGAACCACATGGATGAATAATCCCTAGATCCAATTCATATAGACAATTTCTCTACATAGTCAATTCATGTAGGTGTTTTATCGATATTTTTGTTTTCTCACATTGTTTATTGATATATATATATATAAATGTTTCACATAGTCATCTTTTGATATGTTTACTGTTTCTTGACATATACAAATATCCACATAGCCAAAGTATTTACGAATCATAATTATATAGACTTAGTAAAATTTCCGAAAGCTTCCAAAATTATATAATTTATAAACAATGAATGTAAATAAGAATGAAACCTTATAAACATAATTAAAAACAAAATCATTAGAAACATATGAAGGTTTTTTTTATCATCCAAACATAATGTTCATGGGATCCGATGGAAGAACATTAGTAGTCCAATATTCACCATTCTTTATAATATCACAAAACATTAAATATTAAACATGATATTTTATAATGTATATGTTTTTTTTGAATAACTAAAAAATGTATAATACATTTAAAAAAATCAATCCTTTCTTCTCCCCCTTAATCTATCGTATCAATATTATCCACCTTTTAGTTGTATCAAAAGGGAATATTGGGGGGGAGTAAAAACATAGTTAATGCAACACGTTATATTATGAATAGTTAAAATAAAGTGATGGTGTCAAATTTTAATTATAGAGGGAATGAAATTCAAAAAATCGAAATAAATAATACATTAAAAGGTTGAAAAAAACATTAAACAAAAAAAATAACTTCCAAAAGATAAAATAATTTCATTGGTAAGGGTCAGGGGTTTAAATATATAAATGAATATATATATATATATATACTCTCCACCCAAAAAATACATATTCACAAATTAGTCAAATGACCCTGGTGTCTGGATTGTTTCAAACTCAGATGTATGTTTGGGTGGATATATGTTAAAGGAAGGATAATGGGAAGAGGTACTTATAGGGTCAACCACTAGAGGCAAAAAAACCTCTTCCATGCTCCATAAAAACATCTTATAAACCAATAAATTCTCAATATTTGGATCTATAAGTAGTCCTTAAGTCTCATTCAAGGTTCTAAGAAGCAACACTAATGTCATAAGAGATAGAAATCAAAAAATTAAATTTCATAGTAGGATTAGAAGAGGTAGATTTCATTTAAGTAGATTCAATATAAAGCTTCAATTTTATCTCTTATAAATGTTGGATTGATCAAATAAAATTTATAATATCTACATAGAACGACTATATGTATCTATAAGTAACAGTCTAAGGGGTATTATTATAGTTATAGAGAAAATATAATATTCACAAAAATCAATTCTCTTAATGATATGTGATATTCTTGAAATTCAAGATAGGTGTGAAAGTTTGTGTTTACATTTTAGAAATAGAATATAATCTATTTTTTCAAATCCATTTAAATGTTTCAATCTGTCGAGAAGAAAATATCTGATAAGAATTGGAGACAATATCTTTTGGTTGAGGAATGGATTGATTATCTATGGATTCTAAATAGATAATGAAATTAATATATAATATGGATATGCATAACCGGATAAATTTAACTTGTAAGGAAGTTAAATTATGATTTATATTATCTAATTTCTCTATCAGGACATAACTAATCTCATGCATGGTCGTGGATAGTGCTTGAGAAATTGAATCATTTGCAGTAGCATCTTTCATTTGAACAATTGGATACAATGTTCTATAGACTATAAGCTCCTTGCACTAGTTTATAGATAGTACAATAGGAGATTACTCAAAATATAAGGAACCATAATCCCATTCAAAATATTCTTTATATAGATATGTAACACTTAAATAAATCATATCCATCATTATTCCAAAATTATGATGGTTCATGAAGATAAGACCAAGTGAAGAGGAAACCATGTTCTTGATCTATTTAGATACTTCCATTAATTCTCATACCTTATTATTAATAGAGTACAAGGATTCACAATGATATCTAACTTTTTTATTTTGGTAAAAAATAAAAAGTCCTAAATGATGAAAAGATTATATGTTTTCTTGAATCTCAATTAATATAGGCCTATTAAATTATTGTATAAGAATATGAGTATACATGTTACATTAGAACGACTGGATCTAAGATGAAAATGGCTTAGTATAAAAAAATAGTTGACGAAACTAATTAGAAATATCTAAAACCAAATACGATTTTGGAAAAATGTGTGACACTTTTATGAAACCAATAAATAAATTCAAACTGACTCACAACAAACCATTTCAAATTTTATATATGCTTCTTCTTATGTGTATTCAAACATTAAATCTCTTAAAGTGTATCCACTGAAATATATGATTGAACTACTAGAATTTTTTTAATCATATACCTTTGAGATTAAAAAAGAACTTCATGATAATTTACCTCTGACCATCTAACCTCAATGTCTTAATGAGTAACACCATATAAAACTTATTTTACTATTTGTATGTTCTTTATCAAAGTGGACTAGGAAAATATCATTTAAAATAAACTATAAAAATAATCCCAACACACTGAATTATCCTATATATATATTATTTCTTATTTTTATATATCAACTCATTATTAAAATTATCATAATCTACTTTGATATTATTAAATTCTATCATTAAAATAGTGGAAAAGGTCTTCATGTTTCATTCAATATCGCAACATTCAGTACATTTGTTTACAAATGGTACATCCTCTTGTACACAATGCTATGATGGAATTGAAAATCGAGTATGTGAATGATCATAAAATTCCAAAATCATAGTATTATTCCCATCTTCATTGGAAGAAGTTGATCTAAGGATTAGATCAACCTCTGTGTACTCAGCCTAATATTTTATTCTTACTTCTGCATCAAGTACACTAGGAATAATCACAAAATTATTTTCTACTGGAGCTCTAGTGGATTTCTCAATAGATGGAATAACTATCTGAAAATATTTATATACACTAGAAAATTAACCTTCATGAATATATATTTATTCCATAACAGAACTAACTTTTGTCACTACGGGATCTGATCTGACATTAGAAGTCTCCCACTTCTCTAGAAGGATCCATCTTAATAGGTGTTTCATCCCTATGAGGTGAGGTAGTATATGGATCCCCCTTTTTTGGTGAATGAGGTGGTAAAATCACGTGATCTCCAATTTCTTTTCCAACAGGCTCTAAAGATTTAGAGGTTGCATCCTAGTTTTAACCAAAGACTTTATAATAACTTTTGAAAATGTGTTACTCTTTTGTAACTTGATAGCTTCTTATTCATGTAAGTCAACATCTCTATTCTTTAGTACTATATAAATAATCCTTACATTAAAGTAATAATTCAATGTCTCTTTACACTGGAAATATTGGTTCATTAACATCATCATGTAATATGGGATCTTAAACTTCACATTATTTATTAGGAAATATAAAAGATGCATGTCCTAAAACAAAACATTTTAACACATCCACTACACTTTAATTAATTCCAATTTTAATGAAATCAGATAACACAATCCATTAAACTTCCATATAATTCACACCCTTCTATTCAAAAATAGATCAACCACACATAAATAAGAAAAAATTATTTCATTTTATAGATATTAAGCCAAATAATGTGTGACTAAAGATAAACTCACCTTTATGAGGATAGTGAAAAACCTCTTCTATCCCCATAGATGAAACACAACAGAAAATTTCCATTTACATGTATTAAAATAACATCAAATATTTTTTCAAAATACAACAAAACATTCCTTATAAAAACATTTACTTCTTTTTGAAACAAAAATCATGATTTTTTCTCATCAAAGATAAATATTCATCCTTGAAACTAAAAGTCAATATTCAACTGCATATTTTTTCCTCTTTGTAATTATATATGCACCTACCTTGCCTCAAGAACCCAATGTGGAAAACTGCCAACCATGGATTACATAAAAGATCTAGAACCATTATAATCCCATCACATAAATTTCCCCATTGTAGATATATTGGTTACAGGTTGAGAGAATCGAAGGTGATGGTCAGGATTCAGAAAGAAATAGATGTTGGTGAGTAGAAAACGAGTTGATGGATGATTTTAGGTTAAGTTGCATACCTGAATAGAGATAGAAGTCAATAAAACTTAAAATTAGGAAATAAAATAAACAATAATAATAATATTTCCATTTTCAAAACAAAATGCAACTAATTTCTAAAATTGACTCTGACATAAATGCATATAAAAGAAGTGTAAATAATTTATCTTTAATAATGAATTAAAATTTTATGAATATAATAATAAATATAGGAATTAAAAAAATAGGTAAAAATAATTTAAATTCAAATACCCCTAAGTCTTGAATAATAAAATCAAAAAGGCACAAACCTAAGGGGTTAAGTAAAAAATAAGCTAATTGGTTCTAAATAGAGATAAATTCATGAGAGGTATCTCTTTTTGGAGTATGATCTCTCATGAAATGATTATTTAGTTTTATATAAATTATTATCAAATGATTTATTTTATTTTTTGGAATTATCTTTAGTCCTAGTGTTATCATATATGATTTACTCATGATTATAATTTAATCTAAAGTCCAACAAGGTGTTTTTCATTCACAAAACATTTTCACAATAACTACCTATAGTAATGTATTATACTTAAACTATAGATAATAAAACTGAATATGGTTTCAACTAGACTAGGATACTAGATATTTACCAAGAACGGGACATATTCCTAAGGTAATCTTATAATCTAGTCTATAACCACCAAATCAACATCTAAAAATGAACTCAATTAAAAGATAGAGGTTTTTATAAAATGTAAGGAATGTGAAATTGTTAATTTTAAATATTATAAAAATAATTTCGTAGTATTTAAATGATATTCCTTGTTATTATCTTAGAATAATGAATATAAGAATTCTTCAAACATAATTTCTAGTCTACTATAAGTTAAATACAGTAGAATCTCAATTATTCCTCTATAATATATATTGTGAATTTGTTTTCCAACTTCATCTAAATCATGTTTTTCATTAGAACGCATAAGAGTTACATGTAATATATACTTTTTGATTAAATCCTCTTAATCAATTTATATATATATTTACTTTAATCCAACACATTCCCAATGTCTTTTTGCTAAATCTGTAAATTGAGAAGAGAAATTAACCTACCCATAAAGCACATTTAAAATAATGGTATCATGAGTTTTGAAAAATTGTGACACAATTTTTTATTTATAGAAACAAAAATATATTCATCTACATATATTTTAAATAAAAATCATCTGAGGATAATTTTTTCTTGAAAAGAGTGGGATCTTCCACTCTAAAAAAATTACTAAGACAATTGAACATTAAATGACCATAGCAATCTGTAGGTGTATATTTATGGCCATAAATATGTTTTATAATTATGGTAACTTAATTAAAAAATAGCTATTTTTGAAATGAATTGTTTGTCCAACATAAATTTCTTATACAAGAAAACCATTTAAAAATGAAAATTTCACTTCCATTAGATATAATTTAAAATTCATATTTGATGTATAGGCAATGTGAATCTTAATAGATTTCAATATAGTTATAGATACAAATTTTCTTAATATTATTTCATTTATTCTTAAATATACCATTTATCCACTATCCTATGCTTATTTATAGGGATCACATCATGATAAATCTATTTATTTATAAAAAATCACTTTGTTCCTATAATAGGGTAATCAAACAGTCTATCATCTAATTTAGATACCTTTTTCCTCTTGAACGAGTTTTACTTTTCCTTTATATATAGAACTAAACATTTATCTGCAAAATATTATTCTTTGGTTTTAGGTTATAGTTGAGATCGAAAGTTATATAACTCTATAAGGTTTCCTACACTTCTCTTCGTTCGAATAAATTTATCTACTACTTTGATCACCATATCTAAGGGATGAATTTTCAAGGTTATATGATATCTTGTGATCAAATATTCCGGTCCATTCATATCAATCTTTTTAGGATTGGGTTCCCAAAAATAATTTTCCAAATTAATGACCGTTTATTTTTAGAAATTTTTTCTAGTATCAGGATTTCAAAAGAATCACTTAACTCTTAAACATGGGGCATTTTATGATTAAACAGATAAATTTTATCACATTTAACAAGATTTTATTCATAAAAAATATATTAAATTTTTTTAAACTATATAATCCACAGAAGTAGTAGGAAAACCAATAAATATTCCTTATCTATCATTTTGATCAAATATACCAATATTTTCCTTGGTTTTCAAAATGTAAACTTTGTATCGAAGCTATTAAATGTTTATATTTTTTTTTCTATTGTTATATAGTTCATAGGGTATTTTTTAAAAATTTCCCTAATTGTAATTGTATAAATGATATAAAATTTTGTATTCATAACTTTGTAGTTAAAGTGAGTGGGAAACTATTAACATTTTCCTAGAAAATTCTTGCAATTTCTTATACCTCCTAAAGATTAAATAATTTTTTTGAGGTGGCCTAGTGGCTGAAAAAGTATGTTTGGTATCATGTTTTAAAAATAAGAATTGAAATCATGGTTTTCCTATTCCCATCCATGTATACTTTTAAAAGAATTAATTTTGGTATATTTCCCTTTTTGAACCAATTTTCAAACAAACATAGAAATACATCAAGCATAACTTTCAAAACTCAGAAAACCCCTAGAAAATACATAAAAATAATTATCCATTTGTTATATAAAAGATTTTATTCAAAATATTTATATTCTAAATGGGCTAGAAAATCCATTTGGATAATTTCTAGATTCCTAAATACATAAACAAGTTTAATTGATTTAAAAGAAAAATTGTATAGTTTACCCATTTGGTATGCATCACATAGTTTCCATTTATACAATTTATGTTAAGCTAAATATAGAATTAAATTCTTCATAAAATTTTTTCTCGAGGAATAAAAATTATAATGTTTAATTATTCTATGAAAAATCCATGATTATATTGTTTATTTATTTAAAAATAATACTTTTTTCTACATAATGAATGAATATCTAAAGTATAGATATTCTTAGTTATATATTCCTTAACTTAAGAAGATTACATTTAATAAAATAAAAGGAATTTTTTTAAAAATATTTAAAATAACCTTCATAAAATGTTGAGAGATAATTATCAAGTTAGGCTTTAATAATTCAATTAAAATAAATTTTATTATGATAAATATATCTATATTTCTAACTCATCCAACTCCCGTAATTTTTCCATTATCATTTTCAATTAATGTGACATATTATCCATAATTTTTTTATAATGAATATAACATTTATAAATATCCACTCATGTTCCATGATCATCAATTATCCAAATAAATATTTTCATTTATGTGATTGAATCTTTTCAACTATGATATAAATAAAATAATAATTTTTTTTGATGCTGATATTCTCTTTTGTTCTAAAATTTTATAAACCAAATATTTGTGATCTAAAATATGGATTTGATGTCTAGATATTCCATCACTAAAATTTTGTAAACTTTTTAAAATAAAATCATGATTTATCCCAAAAAAACTAAGGCTTTCATAAACTACAACAGTTAGCATAGTTTTTAGGTTCTCTACAATGAAACAAATATCTTCATAAAAAATCCCTTTAAATTAGGGAAATATAGTTATTGTGATGTTTGGGTTATTCACCTATAATTCCTACTCGAAACCTAAATTTTGGACTTCATTATTACCAAGGATTTTATTTATATAATTTCTAATTTTTTTAAAAACAATATCTCCCTTCTTTAAGGTCTTGAATATATTTTTTTGAGCTTTTAATTTTATTACCATGTTTAGAAGCTGAATCAATTGAGTTTTACAACTTAACATTCATATATAATTTATTTATTATTTTTCCTATCTTTTACATATAATAACATCAAAATATAGTTTTTTATTTTTTTTATTTTAAAAATATTAATATTTGATTATAACATGGTAAAATATTTATATTGTTCTTCAAATGAAAAATTTTTAGTTTTAGAATCACATTAATTATTGGAAGAATAAAATGAGTTTACCATAGTAGAATATTCCAAAAATCACATGATGAACTTTTGATTCAACATTAACTTTTCCTAATTTATAAGATTTATTACCACATGAATCCCTATAATATCTCTTTGTTACCTTAATAGATCCTTTTATATTTTTCTTGTATTATAAATTATATTTTCACATTTTATCATATTATTTTTTAACTTGAATTAGTTTAAAGGTTGGTTTGATATGTACATGATTTTTTAATTTATAAAAAAAATACTTTTTTAGATATTCTATCATACATTTTTCAATTTTTAAAGTATTTACTAATTCATATTCACTTATTATATAATTTTTTAGCTTATTTTAAAATTGAGCTAGCACACTATAATAGTTTAAACTATTTAAAGTATCATCATAAGATGATTTATTAATTTTCATTACTTTTCTTTTATTATCATATTTTCATATAGATACATTCAAAGTATTATTCCCCATTTTAATCAATATATTCTCACTAGCTTCATCTTCCATTTTTTCACATATATCATGATAGTTCCAATGATATTTCTTATATTGAAATATTTCAAATTAGAATATGTCCTAATGGTATTTGAGATTTTGATCCACTTGGATGGTAGCACTCTAAGATGTTTTTGTACTTGATTAGATTCCAGAACTGGTGCTACAAGAGATATAAAATTATTTAATATCTTTATTAGAAAATAATTAATTTGTGTTATTTTTTACCAATTAATCAATATGAAAGTTTCAAACAATATATTTGGGGTGTTGTACCTAAGTTTTCTAAAATTATCTATTTATTCATAGGTTGTCAATCTAGTTTTTCACATATCATAAGATAAATCACATGGAGAAACTCAATTAAACTTTTCTCGACCTAGTCCAGATAATATAGAATTCATATATTTTGAGATCATATCATATTCCCCTTCTATAATAGAAACACATTTCTCTAGATATCCTCAATGAATAGTGTATGTCTTAATGGAATTCAATTAATCCTTTATATTGGGTTTCTTCAAGTAGATAATCATTTTTTCCTTCCCACAACCATAATATTATTCATTGAAATATAGAGATCTTATCATAGACATACATTATCCATTGATAGTCATAACATTCATTTTAAGGTGATCCTAAGACTTCAACCTTCATTGTTGGGATCTAAAATGTCACATCCTTTAATACAAATTATTGGTTGGAGAATAACTACAATGATACTAGAGAGAGGGGAATATATTTCTTGAAATATTATTTACTTCAAACCATACTATTTTAATATATGAAAGATTCTAATTGTTTCCTAACAAAATAATTTAATATAATTAAATTAATAAATATAAATATAAAAAAAATTATATTTATAGTGGTTTGGGTAATATAAATCCCTTATTTTACTCCACCAATTCTCAACTCCAACATATTTTTCATTTTATTAGAACCATTCCTTTTCCTAGGGACAATATGACTATTTTAAATTAGTTTCCACCTGTTACAAAACCAAGAACTTTTGTGTGTCCCTATAAGTATTTAAAAAGCTCAATCATTTAACACTTAGTAAAAGGAGTTATCAATACCATCAATAAGAATAAATAAAAAAGATATTAAAAATGAAGCATAGAGTTTCAAGATTAAACTGGTATAAAAGAAGATTTTTCCAAGATATCAGATATGAATGAAGTGTAGCTATATGAGATTTATATAAAAAATTTCAAGGTTCATCTTTAAATCAAGCTGTATAAAACATGAATCATCTTCTTATTCTACATTCCATATAGAATAAACACCAAAATCATTAATAGATAGAGAGAGAGTTGAGAGTGAGTTCATGTGATTTCTTTTATTCCTATTAAATCTATATTTTATCTCATTCAAGTACTCTTACATATATTCTCACTTATTATTTAATAGTATAATATCCCATAAAATTTAGCCTTTATATTTAATACCATTTTACCTTTTCTAATAAAACATGGGAAATTGGATTAAGAAATAAATTATTTTTTTCCATTTCCTCTTCTCAATACTTGCGACCTTTTTTAAATCGATATTATCATGTAAAAAAATCCAAAATTTAATTAATCAGCAACAGTATTAATTTTCAATTAATTTACTCTAACTTTAATAAAAATATAGGGTGCAGAACCTTATAGTCATTTCTCGGTCACCATGTAACTTAATTTTATGTATTCAAAATCACATATCTGAATTGACTGATGAATCCATTCTTTACAATGATAATTTATTCAAATACCCAAATCACATATCCATATTTTCCACATATACTACAGTGATTCATGCTCTTTATATATAAATATTACATATTATTATATCAATTCTAAATACATTACATTACTATATATTCGAAAATCATATAGGATTGGTGTTCTTGGAAACATAGATACATAAAAAACTTATTCACATTAAATCTACAGTATCTCCCAATAATATCTTTATAAATAGATCCCTTATTAGAGATATCATATTTAAAACCTTTCTAAATAACCTGGGTAAAGGAAGCACTAGAAAGGGTGAGCTCAGATGCTTAGTAAGGGTAAACAAGGGAGATATAAATGGCCACATAAAAATAATGTGAGTATAAGAGTATGAGAACGTG
This sequence comes from Viscum album, assembly GCA_963277665.1. Lineage (NCBI taxonomy): Eukaryota > Viridiplantae > Streptophyta > Magnoliopsida > Santalales > Viscaceae > Viscum > Viscum album. The sequence continues at coordinate 1,307,765,980 of OY728162.1, forward strand.
AGGATAAATTTTGAAAACCATACCTTTCATATCATAGATCATAATATTGAGTCATTACATTAATCATGGTAGTTTATAAGACATGAATAACAAATAAATAAAAAAATATGAGACATGGGAGTACAACATTTTCATAAGACATATGTTTTTTATAAAAATAATAATTTAAAATAATTTTCTTAATTATGGATCACTTAAAAGAATACCATTGTGGATTTTTTCTACTCCATATTTCATCATAACATTAGCCAAGGTACACTCCGACTATTATCACAGTGGATTGATTCCCTTGCTAAACTAGGTTCACTTCACATTACAGTTCAAATAATTTCCTGAGATATTCATTTTTCCCTAATGAAATTGGGGGATATATAATTTCAGGACAAAATGTCACATAATCATAAATAATTAGTATGTGTTACATAATATAATAAATCAATCATCATATGTCATGACCTGAGGAATAGAATGGTTTTCATAAATATTTAAATATTTCATAGTAGCATAACCCATCAAAAATAAATAGGCTTTATAAAAATTGTTCCCTCATAATAATAAACCATATAGAGAAAAAATAATGATGGTATCATTAGATAATATCCCCATTTTATAATATGTAATATCTAAGTATGTTATCATAGATGAAACTACCTTTAAGAGATCACTTGGAATCTTTCTTGAGGAAAACAAAATATTCACTTTGAAATCACTTCATTAAAATATAAAAAATGTTAAAAATATTTTTAAAAAAATTTTCATTCAAATTAAATTTTTAAACTTGGAAAGTAATATTTAAATCACTGAGTGGTTATGGCTGGGGGATATTCTTTTCATTTTGTGTAAGTTAGAATAAATATTCGTTTCACACTTTTGATAAAAAAATCCAAATGTACCACGTTTGGAAAATGACAAGAACATACCTTTTAAACCATTTTTAAAAAAATAAAACATGGATTTAAATGGATTTAAAAAATCATCAGATATTAGTAAAATCAATCATGAAATTATTTTAGAGTACATATATAATGAACAAAATTTATTTTTTATCGAAGAGAGAAATAAACATGTTTTTCATTAAAAACATTCATTTAGTATATTGAGTACATTAAGGGAATGAAATTAAGGGAAAACATGTAACATCAAGAAATTACAGGCGGATAAAAAATTTCACCATATTTTTTAGATATATATATCATAATATTTAATCAGAGAAAACAATATTATAAAAAATCTGGATAAACAACGAGATTATAACATAAATACCTTACCCTAGTTTCGACTTGCATCGAATGCACTCTAACCTCTTGCATAATATATTTAAATATTTCATATTTATGTAAAAAGGTAATGAACATAAATATAATATAATATATAATCCAATTATAATATTTCAACACCCATTTATTAATAATTACTTATAAAATCATTATTTACGGGTGTTAATTGTTTCATTTTTCATGAGAATTTTTGTTTTGTAGTTTTGGACATTGTAATTACATCTTGGTTAAATTATCTACAAAATATTAATCATAACATAAATATAATATATATTCATTATATATATAGATTCATATATAATGTAAATAGATATAAAAATGAATTCCATCATTGTTGGATATGATAGGTCATACGTACCTACGAATGATGTTTCCATTTTTTAAAGAATGGATCAAAAGAAAGGTAAATAACAATTAGCCTTTATTTCATAATTAATAAAAAAATATATCTCATGTATATTCATTAATTAAATTTTTATTACCATTCGTGTAAATTAGAAATTAAAAACAGATCACATAGCTTTATGTGGGTGGCAGTTCAAATGTACGCATGAGTGATGTTATCCTTTTACACTGGATAAGAAGGACGTGGGTAAACGATATACCATCATAATAAAAACCATTAAACATATTTAATATAAAAAATTAATTATTTTATAATGGATACCATATATCTATAAAAGTTATAAGAAATAATAAAATTAAAAATTCTCGGTTGAGAGTTATATATCTTTCTTGGGAAACCACTTTTTACTTCCAAATTAATCCTCAAAAGGATCATATTTTGGAAATAAAGGACTCTATAGGGTGTGGGTTTAAATATATAAAGCTATTATAGAATTTATTTAAATATAGATAATTCATATACATTAATAATAAATAAATAGATAAGGTTCCATTTTATATGTGAGGGGAGGGGAACTCTGGGAATTATTTAAAGCATTAAATTAATATAAATTAATTTTCATGAATAAATGATCCAAATCTATATAATTTAAATATAGTCTGATGATGAGTCTAAATCTTATAATGTAGAAGCTTTTAGAAAATATTTTGATTTTTTCACCTTATCTCTTAGTTTTAACCCCAATTTACCAATTTTATAAATTTCTATGATAAAAATACTTCTACTCTATAAGGGTCATGAATGTTACTATAAAAGTAAAATGGAAGAATAAATGAACCGTGGTATATATCTTTAACCATATATCATTAATATGGATAAATATAGTATATTTATAAATTTAAAATCAATAAATAAAATATTTTTTGTTATAAAATATCATTAATGACATTTTTGGAACTATCAATTTACTTCAACTTTAAAAAAACATTACAGTAAAGGAAATTGAATATAAACCTTTAAAATATCCCTAATACTCTATATTAATATATATAATTATTGTAAAAAAATAATTCAACCAATTTTTTTTCATTTTATATTTATAAAAACATTTTTTTATTATTATATTAATTGAATAAATACTATATTGATGTCGGGTAAGTGATTAAGGTAACAAGTCAATCCATATAAAATTAAATCCAATTTATAATTTTAAAAATTAATTTATATTTTAATTAATCATTTATAACCAAACAAAACCTCTTTTTATCCTTTTGTATTTTGTTTTGATATTTTAATGTAAAGAGAGTGAAATAGTATGTTTATAATTTTTTAAAATAATATTAATTCCATAATCATATAAACATTTCACCAAGTTTTCATATTTTGAAACTGGGATGAGAATGGTAGGACTACACTAAAAAATTGTGATAAATTCAAGTCTTATAGAAATTTTAAATCCTTATCTCAATGTTTTATCCATGTTTTACTAGTTTTACCCTTACCGAGGTGACATAAATTTACCATGGATACTATTCATATAGACTAAGAATAAAATAGTATTATTTACCAAATTTTATAATCATAATTCCAAATATGGTATCTATTTTTAAATATTCAATTCCTATAAGTGGATAAATTTATTTTAACATAATTGGGAAAACATTATGAAAATAGTTTTTTAGAAAAGTGAATTTTTAAGTAGAAAACTAAATTTATTCTTATCTCATGCCAAAAAAAATTTAAATGAATGTCTAAGAATGTGATTGAATATATACTATATAAATTTCATAAAAATAACTCACTAATATAGATTAGTTTAGTTTATTAATATAATAACTCATTACTCACAAAAAAATAGTTTTTTTATGCAAAATATCTTATTTACCTTAGAATGAAATTTATTTTCATTTTAAATAAATTGATAAACAATTGATTCATAAATACAAGTGTAAAAAATAACTATTTCAGAAGTTTTTTTTCTCCTATTCATACCATCCATTCCAATTGATATGCAATAGATTTCAAATTATTTTATGATGTTTTAATATTATATCATGGTTTATTTAAACTTGGTGTTGCATGTAAATAAATCTAACTAATAAATCAAACTCAATTGATTATAAATATAATAAAAAATTAGGTTGTTGCATTATAATCCCTATTAAATTAGTTATACCCTTGAAATTTAATCACTATGATAAAAAATGATGATATATTTGTTCATCACATACTAGGGATCCTCCGTAGCTTCATTAAATTTCTCATTCCTCTTAATAACATTAACTATGTGAGTATTCTTATACCATATAACCTTATCTCTAGGATTCAAGATTGACATGTTGTTATTGATATGAAATATCATGATTCATTGGTATCACCATTGACTTTGATATATGTGGTGGATCAGCTTTGTAATTCCACTTGAGATATACAAGGAACATATCATTATCTTGGGAGAGGTTTGCTGGAATTGAAAATAAATAAGCTACCATTCCCACCCGATTAAGAATATAAAAGGGGACAATATACCAAAATATTTTATTTGAATTATTTTCCAATATCAGATCCTTATTCCACTGCAAAATTCATAAAAATACTTTCTCACTAAATTCAAATCACTTGTTTTTCTAACAATTGTTAACATAAACTTTTGTGTCAGATCTATTCTCCCTTGATGTGATACTAAATGGATCTTATATTCTCTATCATATCCTTATATACATCCAGAACCAATATTTTTCTTTCTACATATTTATCACATCATATTAGAGTTCTACACTTCTTTCCATAGAGGACCTCATAAGAAGGCATCTGAATACTTTAGTGATAACGAATATTGAAATAAAACATTACTAATGGAATGTTCTTATCTGAATTGCCTTTAAAATCCATAGAATAAGATTACATTATATCCTCCATGGTTTTAATTGTTCTCTGTGATTGACCATCTATCTTAGGATGATAAACTCTATAAAAACTCTACTGTGAATCTATATCTTGGTAAAAACTTTGCTTGAATTTTGAGTAAAACCTCATAACCCAATCGTATACAGTAGAATAGGGTTTTCTATGTTACCTTACCACTTATTTATTGTATATTCCAAAAACATAATCCATATATAAATATTATCTGGTATAAATGTAGTGTGTTGACTTCATAAGATAATTGAATATATCCAAAATATCATTATGGACTTTAGAAATTGAGGGGAGCTAGATTAAACAAATCCATAGTGATGTTTTCCAATTTCCATTAGGGTGGGGGTAGTGTCTATAACAAAGCTTTAGAATTATCTCTCTCTACATTAACTTTTTGAAATACCAAGTATCATAATACATAATCTAAAATATATTTCTTCATTTTGTGCCACTATAAACACTATTTCCAATATCTAAACAAATTTGTACATCTAATTTGATTATATAATGATGAAATATGAGCTTCATTGAATAGATCCTTATTTAAATCAGATATTTATAGAACACATATGCATCTCTTAAACCATATAATTCCATCCAAATCAAAGTTCAAATAATGAAAATTTCTTATCATCTTTTAAAACTATACATCTTCCTTCTATGGCACATTAATCCTCATATTGATATATGTTTAAACATTAATTTGAGAAAGATAAGAATTCTCCCCTTCGTTCAAGATTTCTAGTTCCATCTTCTGAAACCCTTGAAATATTTGATCTTTTTTATCCTTATCATAGATAATATTGCACGATACTTTTGAATGAGAGAATCTACCACCTTGTTAACTTTATAAGGGTGGTAATATATTGAGCAGTCATAATAATTAATCAGATCAAAACAAATTCTTTGGCACAAATTTAACTCTTTATGAGTGAATATATATGTTAACATTTTATGATATTTATATATTTCACAACGATAATTATAAATATAATACCTTTGTATCATTAATGAAAAAAAAATTGAAGCTAACTCTAAATCTTGAACTGGTTAATTTTTCTCAGGAAAAATAAATATTCATGCGCCATAATCTATCATCATATCATTCTTCATGAGGTGTATCCTAATCCTTTATTTAATACATTACTATAGAAAACAAACCCTTCTCCACTGTAGAGTACTGTGAGCACTAATGCACTCACTAACCTTCTCTTAATTTCATTTATATTTTATTCACATTCATATATAAATAGGGAAACTAATCCCTTTTGAGTTAATATGATGATTAAATTATAAAACCAAGAGAAATTATTTATAAAATACTGATAATATCCTTCCAAACCAATAAAACTATATATCTTAGTTACAATGGTTGGTATGGGCCCACATTTAATGATTTTTTTCTCTGATATATCCATTTATATACCCTAATTTATGACTATATAGCCTAGAAATTAGAATCAATATAGCCTAAATTCAGACATTGTAACATTTGAATACAACTAATCCTTCCATAATTTCTTCAATACAATGATCCAATAGACTTCATGATTTTTTTACTATTGAAATATTTAAGAATATCATCTATAAAGACTATAATAAAATAATCAATGGAATATATAATTTCCATATTCTTTTAATCCATTGAGATATATAGAGAATTTGTAAGACCAAATCCAAACTCCCGAAAATTCATAGTGCTCATAACTCATATGGAAGGTTGTATTGGGTATGTATTTACTTTTAACCCTAAACTGATATTATCAAATTCAAAGATCAATCTTGAAAAATTACTAAAATCCATGTAATTTATCAAAATAAATCATAAATACAAGTTAGAGGATACTTATTCTTAATTGTGATATAGTCGAGTTCCTAATAATAAATGTAATGTCACATTTATCCACATTTCTTCTTAGAAAAAGAACAGGTGCACCCTATTGTGATGGACTTGGATGAATGAATCAATTGTAGATATTCTCTTAGAACATGATATTGAGTTATTATAAGTCAATTAAGTTCATTATATATAGAGTATTTCAAATAAGTGTATATCCAGTTATTCGTTATATTGAAAAATTAACAACACGGTTTGGAAAAATAATATAAATTGTTTTAGGAAAAACATCAAAAATAATAAAAGAATTATCATATCTTTGATGTTCCATTTATAAAAAACCATATAATATAAACATTGATTTTTAATAAGAATAAATACTCCTATAATGGATGAAATTTCCATCATAATTTTACATTTATCATTTCACTGATACACAATCAAAAGTTGGTATATAATATCAAACATGAATTACCTTCCCCAACAACTGATGTTAGCTTTATAAAAATAAATTCAATTAATGCCTGTGATAATATTAAATTCAAATAGAGGGGTAATAATGATATTTTCATAAATTACTTTCCCAAAAAATCAATCTAATAATAATAATATACTTGAAATTTGATCACCATCCGTTAAAATTTTTTACTGTTAATTCAACATCTGATCATTAGGGTGTCATTATGATATGCTTAGAAATTTATTCAGATATAAAAGAGTGGGTATATCAGGAATAAAATTATTCATTAGATATTCAAGACAATATGGTATGTTTTACTTTCACCACATCATTCTCTACATAAAAAATAGTAATTTAATGAGATTTTTCTTCCTCTCTAGGCTCAAGAGGTTTCTAACATCAATCATTATCATTAACCTTTATATTTGATAAATATATAGTATAATTCCCATATTCCATACAATTGAAACACGAGAGTGTGTGTGGTAAATTATATGGTGAATTTTAACAATAATTATCTATCTTATTATTCCCATAACTTTAGTATATGATTTCTCAATGACATTTCTTTATGTACCTAAAATATTTACTAGTCCCCAAAAACAAATTTCATCCATGTTTACTTATACCCTGAGTATAAATGAAGGCTTATCTTATTCTATAAATGGTTTTTATAATTTCTTTTTAATTGTATCATCATTTTCTTATCAAAAACCTGATATTGATAGGTAACTTCAATATCTATCTCCGCCTTGATATCACATAGAATAACTTCATCATATCTATTTATGTTCCTTATGAATAATACTTTTATAATACTTGGTTTTAAGAAACAATATAATCTATCAATCTTACTATATGTTGATATGATAATATATTAATTTTACCTCATAAGTATTATAAACATTTCCTCATAGGTTCTAATTGATTCATCAAACTTTTTCTTTAGATTTTGAAATTCCTTTTCCATTTTCATATGAAGAATAAAATGAATATAATTTTTGAATAATAGTCACATAAACTCATCCAACACCATGAAGTTAATTTTTAAATGTTTCTGCATGCTCTTGATAACTATACACCATTTATCTAATTCTCCTTCCAAAAAATATACATCCAAAATAATTTTTTCATGTTACTAATACTTGAGAATAGAAAATATTCTTTAAATGGATCTAATACATTACTCCATAGCTAGTGGATCAATAAACCCACAAAAAAATAGTTTGATGTTTTTTAATAGAGGTCTCAACAGAGCAGTGTTCCCTTCTTTACTCCTTTATAAGTGTAGTATCATTCATATCTTGAGAAAGTTGAATAAAAATAGTTATAAGATTTTTTATTCCAAATCCACCAACATTTGGTTTCTCTTAAAGTAAATCATTGAATTTTTCATCACATTTATAATTAACACTATTAAATAAGGTTCCATACATTAACTAAATGTAAAAAACATCTCAAAATGAGAAACAATATAATCATAAATAATAATTTATAGGATATCTAAATTATGATAACATATTTTAAATCTATGAAACCATAGATATAACCATGGTTATTCATGGTCATCATCTATTAAAATAATTCATATTGGTTCATAATAAAAATATTAAAAATCTCAAGAATAACCCCCAATGATTTTCAAACCAGGTGTATAGTAAAGGTACACTCACTGTGCACTTGAATTATGGCCAAGATATAATTGAAAAAAATACTTTTCAGGGTTATTACACCAAGATTCATCTATATCAATACCATATCCACTTGTAGTATCCAGATAGAGATTTTATTCTATGAAACCCACAATACATTATTTACCAAAATATAAGACATTATCCTATACATATGATTATCCTAAGAGTCCTTACTAATTTTTCCTCATCATACATTCCATAGGTAAAAAACCGTTATCTAATACCAACTATAGTGAACCATATTTTTCATTTATAAATATTTCAACTCATGAATATTTAATACATAAAATTAAGATATATGGAATAATTATATAGATTTTTTGTCTTTAGAAACATGGATATATAAAAAACATTGATAAAAAATATATATAATCCCATACTATGTTCTTATTAACGATTATGTATCCTAGAAATATCATGCATTAAAACATTCTTCATAACCTAGGTAAGGAGAATAAAAGATATAGTGATCTCTGATGCTCAATAAGGGTAAATAACATAGATATCAATAATAACTAAAACATATGATGATTATAAGCATATGAGAATATGATTTTAACATTTGAAAACCATAAAATTTTTATAAATGATTATAATATTTAATCATGGCCAAAATCATGGAAGTTCATAAGACATGAATTATAATATAATAAAATAACATGATCCATGAGAGTATAAAATTGAAATAATAAATAATATTTTGGAATACACATAATCATAAAAAAAAATTATTTAGACAATTCTAACTGGAAAGACTATCATAGTGGATTAGTTTCACTCTCAATTACATAATATCCTTAGTAAAGGTTTACTCTAAAGACAGTCATAGTGGATAGAGTCCCTTAATGAACTAGGTTCACTCACTATTCCATTTATTATTATCTCGTGATATATCCATATATACCCAATTCATTACACAAAAAGGAACTTCATGGATAACTCATCAAATAATCATAATACAATCATATGTGTAATATAATATCATAACTCATTCATCATATGTCACAACCTGGAGAAAGGAAATGGGGTTCATAAACATTTAAAAATTTCATCATAGCATAACCTCTGGAAAATAAATGGGTTTCATAAATATTGTGTCATCATAATCAAAAACTATCTTGATAAATAATAAATATGATATCATTGGATCATATCCCCAGTGAAGTATAAGTTACATCAAAGGATGTCATCTTAGATGAAATTACCTTCAAAATATCACTTGGGATATTTCTTGTGGAAAATAACCTCATCAGTATGAAATCACTTCTTTAAAATAAAAAAATCCTAAAATATAATGGAAATAATTTTCCTTGAAATGAACCTTGGAAACACATAAAAAAATATTAAAAACATTGATTGGTTATGAGAGAATAAAATTTTATTCATGTCATGTATGTAAAACAAAATATTCATTTAATATTTTTGATAAAAAGTGAAAATTAACTCATTCATGAAATAAAAATGTATTACTTTAAAAAAATTAAAAAAAAAATACTCAAAAACTGGTGAAAATAAAATTACACAATCATTAGGGATTAGTACAATTATTCTTAATTTTTTTTCTATAAAACATGGATTCATAAGAAAAATTAGTTTTGATTAAAGAGAGAAATAAATTTATTTTGTTAGAACTTGAATGTTTCTTTTTCCACTTTTGGAGTATTAATATTTTATGTTTTCAATATTATAAAATTCCTCACAATAATTGGTTTTTATATAAGCCTTTATTTCACAACTAAATTTTTAGTTATAATTATATATTATCTGTTGGAATCCTCATGTATTAATCATATTTTAATGATCACAAATCCTATTATCTCAATATTAATTGCACATGTTGCTAATACTCTTCAATCTCAATAATAACTACACATCATGTTGTAATGATAGAAAATATTATTGATCTTAATTACTCTCTTTATTATTTATAAGTCTTATGAATGATCACAAATCTCACTTATATTATCAATCCATTATATTTATGATTCAAGTTCTCTTACTCTCTAATGATTAAGCTTAATTCATATACTGCATATTACTGTTTAAGTATAAATACAGATATTTTTCTAAGTATAGAGACATAGTGAAGAACACACCGTGACCCAGACACCGTGAAGGACACACCATGACCCAGACACCATGAAGGAAAAACTGTGACCCAAACACCGTGAAGGACACACTGTGACCTAGACACCGTGAAAGACAAACTGTGACCCAAACACCATGAAGGACACACCGTGAACCACAAACCGTGAAGCACATACTGTTAACCGCACACCGTGAACCACATACCATAAACCACATAACGTGAAACACATACCGTGAAGACCATACAATGAAGAAGACACCATTTACCTAATCACCGTGACACCGTTTCTTAACTTTTTTCAATATTATTTAAATAATGCTAATGGTCATATTTGATGTTTTTAATGCAATTAATTTTATTTAATGATAGTTGTTGGCATGTCAGGAAATCGTATCTCGTACCTATGAAAAGGGAATCATTCCTACTGATAGAACTCGTGGAATATAAGGAAGATTGAGATGCAGTACACGTGCAAAGCGCAAGTGTGATGATACAACAAGAAGAACATACATACGCCCGAGAGCATTGTGCTGAACAAGAAGAACAATCCTGAGCAAGAAAGAGATTTAAATATTTTCAAGGAAATCTTATGAGTTCAATCCAACACCACTGAAGAACACACGATTAATCAAGAGATCATTTCCACTCCTGTAGAACACAAGGTGAACTACAATAGTCTGTTTTTAAACAAAAAAACCAGAGAAGGACTCAGAAGCATTCCTGCTGAATCCAACGAGTCCAGAGCTGCATTGCTAATCACTAGAGCTCTCTAAACTCTTATTTGCCTTCTCTAAGTGATTTTTATATTTACTTTCGATCAGTGTGGTGTACTCTGTATATCTTAAACACACAATGCCTCCTTTGCTGAACTAAAGGATATCAAAATCTTCACTCCAAAACTCTTAACTCTTGTTTACCCACGTCAACTGTGGAAGAGGTCCTTGTGTGGCCTGGTCTTTATTTTGTTTCCCATGAAGAACTATGGTAGAGGTCCCTGCGTGGCCTAGAAAGTTTTTTAAACTGTTGTTAACCCCGATCCAGGGTGTGGATAAAATTTATATAAATTTGAGAGGACTAAGTCTCGGCATGAGATTGGACCTCTTGTTATATCTACTGTGAATATTTAGTTTAAGTTTAAAGTATACTAAATATATCTTTTATATTCTGCTGCTATTACTTTGAAACAAAAAAAATATTTTAAAGCTACTTTGATAGTTAAATTAGCATGTTTTTATACTTATTGTAAATTATTAGGTTAGTTTCAAAAGTTAGTTTAACCTTGTGGTTAAATTAACTGAGACCTAATCAATCATTGAGAAGCTAAGTGAACATCTAAAATATGTATAAATTCACTATAGTTTAACTTGTTTTATAAATTGGGGGATTTTAAATACACAATATTTTAATAGAAATTTTAATTGGAACTCAATTCACCCCCCTCTTGAGTATCCACTCCGACCAACATTATCTATTTATGTAATAATAATTACCCATAGATTTATTAATTGTTAAATTAAGTATGTCTAACATGGGGTTTATCATTTTATTTTTGGATTAAATTACCTTGTGATATTATGATTTTATTGTTGATAACATTTTTATAAATCTTATTAACGTGTTCCTAGGTGAAATAAGTTATTTGTGACCTTAAAATGTCTTTTATTTGAGATTTTCATTTTTCACTAGGTAATAAATATATCAAAATCCATGTATCCAAATTCATAAACATGTATCCATTTTGAAATCCACTAAACAAAATTTTAAACAATGAATCCAATTTAATATATTTGGTTATATTTTATATTCCGACCACATCATGGTCTATAGAAATCCAAATTAAGTCATTATTTTTTTAGAAAGATGAAAAATCATAAAAATGTAATTAATGTACACCCAAAATAATTTTATAATATATAATGTTTATTTATAGTTGGAAATTTTATAATTCTATCTATTTTAGGATTTCTAAAATTTAAATATTTGAATCACCTATGTGAATTATGCTACATCGATTCACTTACTTGAAAAACCTATGTAAATTAAACTACATAAAAGTTTCTTATATGGTGAGTTTTAGCTATGAAGAGAATAATTCATACATGAAAACCACTTATATGAATATTCATATGTGGTTTTTTATATTTCTCCATGCCCTAAAAAATATGTAAATTTTATTTGTTTTACTTAATTTTCCATATTTTTATTTTCTACATGTTTATTTAAAAAACATAAAGTTTTAAAATGACTTTATAAATTTATATTAATTATTTAAAACCTAATTTAAGTTTTCTTTATTATTTTAAACATGTTTTTATGAAGATATAATGGTTTTCGATTATCACACAAGAAATATGTATCTTTAAAATAAAAAAACATGTTTATAATGTTTTATTGTTTTTATTGGTTACATGGTTTCTAAATTAATATTAGTTTATATTAAATCGATTTAAAACTATTTTAATATATCTATTAATACATTGTTATTAATTTTTCAAATTATTCAGATGTTTACTTCTTATTTTGAATGGAATGCCTTTTAATTTATTTTTTCAAACATAAACATTCTATTTTGATGGGATATTCAATTAACCTATTGTTATGGAAATATTTTAAATATATTTATGTGGTGATTTTAAATTTTCTTGAATCATTCTTAATTGTTTTAAATTTTAATTTTGATTTTATCAATATTTTTGAAATGATAATTTCTCACTTGTCATTCTCTTTTCGATAATCATTTTTTTCATTTTTGAATTTTGAAATTTAAAAAATCACTTATATGTTTGTAGTTTATTTATTTTAAAAATAATTTAGTTCCTTAGTGTGTGTGGTGGGAGCATGAAAGACTACTCATGTCATATTTTTTGAGGATTACATCCATATTTTCAATTAATATAGTGAAAAGAATGTGGTGGTGGTGATACTGTGAGTTGATATACATTTTTCTTATATCGAACCTTTCCCTCTAATAATTGATAATATATCAAGGGATAAATAAAAACTTCGATGATTTCATTTAACACCTTGAAGACACAATCAATAAATATGACCTGTATTTTATTATTATTCTATCTATTTCATTCTAAGTACTTGATTATATAATTATTATTTTGTATCACAGAGGCTTTCACATTATCTTTATGATTTTTCCTATAAAAATTTTCTATTTTAAGGTTGTGACTCCAAGATTCTAATGTCAAGATGATTTAGGTTATGAATCAAGGTATCTAAAGATAATGTTATAATTGGGTTCTGACTCCCTATCCCCAAGCCATGTGTTTTTTAGTTATACTTCCATTAAAATTATGTTGTAATCGAGTCATTATTACCCTTTAAAATTAAGATTACTTTACAAGGTATCTCTACCAATGAGGAGAGTTATACATGTAGACTATGTCCACATTGGACTAAACTACTATAAAAACATCATTGCCTTCTTTTTTTATTTTATACTACTAATTAAATTTTTAATTAACATTGGTAAATAATTTATAAAATTAATACATATCTTTAAAAAATTACTATAGTCTATTCACCCCCTCCACCTCTATATTATCTTCCCTCGCATTATCCAACCTATAAATTGGTTTTATAGGGTTACCCTTTAAGGAATTTTAAATTTAGATATATTATCCATTTAGAGATACCAGTAATTGGTATCATAGGTTCTTCCGTATTGAATTTATCAAATCCTTCTTTGGATTCTGTTGATTATAATTTATTGTTCAGAACTATTCCTAGAAATCATAGTTTCATAGAAATGCCTGTAATATGTCAAGAATTAATGAAAAAAAATGTTGGATTCCTTAGAAACAAAATAAATTTTATGGAAATGAATCTAGTTTCTATAAATATTGAATGGATTCATACATCAAACAGTTATGAATGAAACATTTTTTTATCATGGAAATAATTTACAATTTACAAAAAACTGAACCATATGCTTTACAAGAAAGTATAGTGTTATGTATGTTTTTGAATTACAAAGTAGTAAATATATTATATTTTACTGTTAACAGACGTATGCTTAAGTCATGTTTCTTCTTGAAAGACTACTCATGATATCTAGAATATTTTACAGGATACCTACTTTTGATCAAAGAATATAATTGAAACCAAACTCAGAATTATTCAAGCAGAGTACAAGGATTTTAAGATGGGATAATATGAAAGAATCAATCAAATGATTCACTGATTCACATGCATTTTGAATGAAATGAAATCCCTTGGAGAAACTTTGAAATACCATATACATGTTGTATTATTCCTAATAGATATACCCAAGAAATGGAATTCATATAAGGTTGTTATTGATGAATGTAATAATTTTAAGGAATACAAATTTTATGGGCTCATCAGGTCACTTATTCCACATGAACATCAATTAAATAATATTTTTGAGGATGATACTTTATAGAAGAAATGTATTTATTTCAAAACAAATATAAAATTTATTTATAAATGTTTTAAATATATGGAATAATAAAATGAAAATGAAGAAATTTTTAATATGAGAAAATTATTTATAATTTAATGAAGAGAAAGAAAAATTTCTCGAAGCAACTTAGTAAAGATCAAGATAATGATTATAAACTAAAGAAGGTTACTATATATGGACAATATATATGTCCTTTTATAAATGTAGAAATAAGGGACATATCAATCCCAACTATCCAAAGTATTAGAAATAAGGGATTGCTAAAAAACTACAATATTTAATTCAAACATGCTTATCTTGCTAAATGAAGTGTCCCCAAAGAATCTAATTCAAGTGGTGAATCTGAAAAAAAAAATCAGATAACCTATATCTGATGGAAACAAATATAAATTATGTTATTTAGGATTCTATTTCTACTTATTATCCAATTTTTTATTGTTTTTTCTTTGATCAGTTGTGTAAAGAAAGTGAAATGTTTCAAAAATATTATTTAAGTGTTATCAAGATTTATAATGAATGGAAAGAAGAAAATAAAAGGATTAAAAATGTTTTTAAGGAAATCAATATGGATAATTATTCTCTTAAGGAAGAAATAATAAATTATGATTCGTGTTATAATGGTAATATCTATAATGATTTTGAGTCTATTGACAATGATAATGATAATATTATAATGGGAATTATTATATGAAAATAGATGGTTTCTAATTTTGTTCAAGTGAATGAAAATTTAAAAATGTGGTATCTATGATGAAAAATATAAAAAAAACTATTTTTGGTCATAATCTGTATATTACAAAGTTATAAAAGGCCATTTTTGTTAAAGGTTCTGATAAAAATGTTTATTCTTAAGCATGATTTGAATGTTGTATATAAGGAAATTATTCTAAGTAATGTTCTCTTATATTTCCTTGATAACTCAGTTACACAAGATATTTTATATAAATAGATTTATCTTATATATTACCTTATAATAAGGTATTAAAATATATTTGGGTAACTAAGAATACTATTTATAATCGAATTTGAACCAAAATAGCATGGGTTCAAAAAACATTTCTCTGTATAATTTATATTTTCAAGGTAACTGTGGCATCCTGCCTTTTTATAACATAAACTTTCATTACATTAAACAAAACTGAGGATTTTTAAGGTTTAGTGTCTTGGAAACTAGGAACATAATACATGAAAACAACATAAAAAATTCTTCTTAAACACTTGAAAGTCTTCTCCTTATGTTTATCCTAGGTTCATTACTGCATCTCATAACCTGGGGACATACATCAAAAGAAAGGGTGAGCAGAAGGCCTAGTAAGGGAAACAAGAGAATCATTTTACATGTGAACTTGAGATACTTCAATAAGGTCATGAAAAGAACTTTAAGGCATGAGAAAAAAAAATCATGAGGCATATCATAATAAAAATAACAATTTTAATAAATTGAATATGTGGCTACAACATTTAATATTGACAATAATTTCTGTTTCACCAAGGTCCATCCCCAAGGTGACATTAAAAATTACCAAGGTTATTCACCAAGGCGTCGTTAAAAATAGTCACCTCTAGAGATTAAGTCTTTACCCAATACATTGGAGTGCTATCAGGGCGCACCCTTGAATTTTATTTATTATCATGTGAGCCACATATATGATCATCAATATTTTCATAAACAAACCATATAGAAAAAAGGAATGGGTTTCATTTCATAATCATAACATTTTAAAAACTGCTTTAAAGACGTGATCTTTGCGTCACTTTAATCCCACGGAAAGGGAGAACGAGTCTCATGTATGTAAATCCCAGAATTTAAAATATAAAAACTTGGTATATATGTGAATACCCCTATAGAAGAGATAGCTTTGAGTATTCACTTAATAAAATAAATGAACATTAGAAAAGGGGAGAGACATTTTGAGACGGAAATTCTGCATCATAATGGCTTTGTTTCGGGGTTTTAGAAAACATTGAAAAGAGAGGGGACATGGGTCAAACAATCATAAATGACCCATAAAATAGTTGAGGGACCGAATATGAAGGATATAAGAACATGGTAATGAAATTTTAAGGACATACCATTTGAAATGAAAAACATGGAAGGAAGACAAAAATTAGATTTCTCTTATGAAAATCCGGCAGCCTAACGACGTCACTTAAACTTCAACCAAAAATGAATTGACAAGATCAAAATAGGGTCTCTAGTCATATGAACATAAGAGTTAAATATGATAGATATAGATATCATACCCCAACATAATTAAAAAGGAACTTGAAATACTTGACATGAAAGTAGAACTTTGAACAAAAGAAGGGTGAAAGAATCCCGTAAAAATTCGGCAGCCTAACGATGCCACTTAAACATTATTAAAACGAATTGATAAGAGAAAGAGGGGGTATCCCATCATATGAACATAAAAAGGGAAGCAAGATGAATATAAAATAACATCCTCCAACATAAGAACATGGAGCATAAAAGGAATGACATAAAAGAGATTAATTGAAAAGAAAAAGAGAGGTCGGATCCCTTACCTTAAACGTAACTCTTAAAACTCAAAGGTTGGGACCCTCAGAGGCTTGAGGGAACCTTGGGAGGACTCCTTGGGAGGTAAGGAGACCATAAAGTAGTTGATGATGGTTTTGGAGTCGAATGGATGAGAGGATGGCTTGGTATTTATAGGGAAAGTGAGGGGATAATGCATTAATGGCGAAGGGACACCTCATTGGCGGTTTTGGCAAAACCATGGGCTTGCCCATGGTATTGTCCACTTGGGACAACTCACACAAAAATTCATCCCCTTTAGTCGAACATCCATTAAAATATCTCATGACATTATAATGACACAGTTATTATGTCATTTAACATACTGAAACCCTAAAACTGCATTTTTACTATTCACTGAAGATTCATCTTTCTCAGAAAAATCCCAAAAAAATTACCATAACATAATATCCATGCTTTGAGTTCAAAAATAAATTCCATTTTATAAAAACAATTTTCTAAATATTTTTAATTAAAATTTTAAATAAAAAACACTATTCAACCAAAAAAACTAATACTTGATTAATAATTTATGAATCTGTTATTTACCCATTTTATTGAATCACATTACTTAATCAAAGTGTCTATGTTATATTAAAACTTTATTTAAGTGAGATCACTAATCCATTTGGTCACATTACTAATCCTAAGCATAAAATCACTATTCATAATTTACTATTCATCAAAAATTAAGTTGATCTTATTAGACTCCAAATTCCTTACTGAACACTTTTGCAGAACACCATTTTTTAAAAATCATTACACATCATTAATTATTTAAGGTTTACATAAATATTTTAAAATATTTGTTTTTCAAAATTCATCAATAAAATACATCCTAAAATTATCCGGACATTTGATATTTCACAAACATCACTAAAGGAAGAAATCTCAATTTATTCATCCCAAAGGATTACACAAAGAAGCTACGGTCTCTTCACATAGCCCCTTATAACACCAGCATATAACCTAAGTGTAAGGTGTGCTATGGTGAGAGAATCTGAGGGAGGCTCAGATAACATTTCCCTAGTAGTAATCTCTATTAACTTCAACTTCTCCCACAAGAATTTCTGTTCAAGCTTGACATGTAGGAGTTCGGCTTGGGCTTGGTCCAAAGCGAGGCCCAAAGATGCCACCTCCTTCCCAAGCTCTGATAAGTGGGCTTCATAAGGTTCGAGTCTACTGGATGAATCCATCGACTCCTCTTTCTGCATTAACCATTAACATCTATATTAAATCGTTAAGAGTAATTTAATATAATATTCAAAAAGTTTGGGTCGTTACAATAACCACCTCAATAATATCAATGGAACATGGTACATGGGTAGTGTTTTTCTCATCAGATGACCAGTGACCTATCAGATTTCTTCACTAATTCCAAATGTGATTCATAAAATATCACATTTTTAGATTACTCTAAAGGAAAGGTCATAGGATTTTTGAAGACGATGTTTATAATTTTGTCTTTATTTCTAAATTTTAAAATGATGAATGTTTGAAACATAAATTAATTACTATTTTCCAATTAGTTTATAATGGTATGTATGATAAACTTGAATATAATAAATTTTTTTTTTCAAAAATAAAAAAGTTTCAATTTTATTCTAATAGAAAGGAGGATATTTATTCTATTAGCTTCTATTATCCATCTATTTAAAATAATAATTTTTGTTATTCTATAAAAATAGATTATTTTCCTCTAGAATTGAAAGTTTTGGAATTCTCATTTATGAATGATAGACAAATTATCCAAGCATGGATATGTTCTTGATTTACCACTGTTAAAGGTAATAAAATATATTTTTTTTTCATTTTTCCCTAAAAGATAAGTATCATAAGGAATATTTTAAATCTATCAATCATGTTTCTACCTCTATACCTCTATCATTATTTCATCTTAAATATTTAGTACAATAAAAACTACTAGTTTAATAGGGAAGAAACATTTTTTAAATTGTTTATGATTTCGGTAGATTTACATGGGTTTATTATATGTCTGATAAACATGAAATCTTAGCTATATTTATTGATATTTGTAATCGAGTTCAATATAAAAAATTTAGTTCAATTATTTATATTTTATGTGATTATGGAAGTGAATTATTTTATTAAAATTTTGAAATATTTTGTGACTAAAAGGTTTATGCTCGTAATTTTTCTACTCGTAGAACACCACAAAAATGGTTTTGTTAAAAATAAAAATAGAACAATTCAAGAGATGGATAGAACTATAATTAATGAATATAGTTTACCAAAATATTTTTTGGGTTGAATTTGTTAATTATTATTGATATGTTTTGAATATTTTCTTTATTAGACATCCTTTTTATGAAAACCCCTTGTGGATGTTTTAATGGTAGAAAACAAGCTGTTGGTTATTTTAACGTTTTTTGTTGTAATTATTATTTTATTTTAAATATAAAATATAATTTATATAACTTTTATGTTAAAAGTGATAATTCATCGTTCTTTTTAATTATTTAAATAGTAAATATTATACAGTTTATAATAAGCATACCACGACTATTGAATAATATATGAATTTAAATTTTGATGAATATTAGGATGTTCCTAACTAAATTTTTGAAAATATTGAAGATTAATTCAGGGATTTAAAGTTTAGTAAACTATAGCCTATCTATAATGTTTAGGTTAATGGGGAGAAACATTCTTCTTAATCTGATCCAATATCTTTGAGGATTTATAAAGATCATCATATCGACAATGTCATTGGTAATGTTGATTACGGTATGAAAACCAGAAGATCCTCTTTAAACTTATTTTTTAATACTTATTTTGTTTCTGATTTAATTCTAAAGGATGTTTCAAAATGTGTAGAATGATGATAACTGGGTTATTTCAAGGAAAAATTAACTTAAGTATTTTTCTATAAATATTTTTTATATATTAATTTACCCACCTATGTAAAAGAATGTTACTAGAACAAACTTTATTTTGAGAAATAAAATGGATGAATATGATTAAATAAAAAAAATCTAGACTTCAAAATAAATGTTATTTTAAAGAATAAGGTATAGATTTTGATTAATATTTTCTACCAATTTTTTATATTTAATATTTTATAAATTTATTATATTTTTTATCATTTTAATGTTTTAAATTATTTATAATTGATTTTAAAAGTGAATTTTTAAAGGGTTTTATTTTTGAATAATTTTATGTATCTCCACCCCTATGGTTGAAAATTAAAATTTTCTTAATAATTTTTTATTATCAAGAGATTTATATGGTATTAAACAAGGACCTCATGCTAGGTATGATTAACTGACTTTTTTTCATGAAAACTATTTTGAATTAAGATAATAAAGATCCTAATTAATTTATAAAAATAATTTAAAATGATATTTGTTTCTTAAAAATTATATAGATGATATTTAGTTTTCCTCTTCAAATTATTTTCTTTGTATTGAATTTTCTAATTTGATGGATAGTGAATTTGATATGATTCTTTATTGGTGAAATCAAATTATTTTTTAGGTCTTTAATTCAATCAATGAAATGATCATATTTTCTAGAAAAATATAAATGTGCTAAGGATTTTGATAAGAGGTTGTTGTTTTTATTATTATAATAATTGTAAAACCCCAATAAATATCAGTGGTAAATTGGATTCATATTTTTTTATAGAATCTGTTGATTCTAAATTAATTAGTTGAATGATTGGACATTTTTGTATTTAACATATTCTATACATGATATAATGTTTATAGTTTTATTATGTGTTATATTTCAATCTAATCCTAAGGAATTCCACTTAAATGTTGTTAAGAATATTATTAGATTTTGCAAAGAAACTATTAATAGTAGATTAGTCTATTCTGGAAATAAATGTTTTAATTTCACTATTTACACTAACATTGACATTGGAGGATTTATAATTTAAATAAGAAGTTCCTTAGGTGTGTGTAATTTTCTCAATAAATATTTAGTTACTTGTAGTTTAATAAAAAAACTTTATTTATCTATCCATTTATGAAGGTTAATATATTTCAATTGAATATTTTTATTCTCAATCATCATGGATATAAAACCAATTATCTAATTATGGTATTAATTAGGGAAATTTCTCTTTATTATAACAATTATTCTATAATTTTTATCTTGAAAACCCCTTTAAAACATTATTTAACTAAGTATATTGATATTAATTTTTCATTTTATTCATGATTATGTTAAAAAGGGAGTTTTTTATGTTAATAAATTATCCAAATGAATGTCAAATTTCATATATTTTTTCAAAACCATTTCATTTTTATATATTTGGGAAAATAAAATTTAAACTTGGAATGTTTTAAAATTACATTAAAAATTATTTTTTGATTTATTGTGGGGAATATTGTTTTATTTTCTCTATTTATTTTTGATAAATATCCAAAAGTGGTAGAATTTTTTAAAAATATTTTTCAATTTTGTAATTTTCTAAAATGGGGAGTTTCTTAGAACTTGGATGTTTTTTTATACTTTTAGAGTATTAATATTTTATGTTTTAAATATTAAAATATGTCTCAGAATAATTTTTTATATAAGTTTTTATTTTATAATAATCTATATTAGTTATAATTATATTTTATTATTTTATGTAATTATAATTAATCATATCTTTTTAAAGTGTTATATTTATTATGATTAACTTTTCTTATATAATTTTATTCTATACATACTTTGTCTTGATAATTCATTATTTAATTGTTCATAACGTGTTAAACAAGTGTATAAAATAGTTTTTAAGATACATAAGTGAATTGGGACCATCCAATATAATTTATACATTATTTTCACAATTCACCACCTCTCTAGTTCATAAAAATCCACATTGCTAATTGTGTAACCACATAGAATATTTGAAAACCATGTAGTTAATTTCAAGACTATGTAGCTGATTTTCCATACTTGGTCACCATGAGTAGTTTGACTATATTATGGGATAAACAATTAAAAATTGAGTGATTCTTTTTTTTTTGGAAATCAAATAAAATTTTCAAAATGTAAGTCAACTAGAAAAAATGATGACTATTTCATTTAGTAGGCCTATTTAGTTTAAAAACATTATATATAAATCTATTTTTTTTTATTTCAAAATTTGGATATATGAATTTCTTACATCAATTTAGCTACATCAATTCACTTACATGAAATTCCTATGTCAATTCATATATGAGAAATTTTCTTACATGTGAGGATTTTTCTACATAGAGAAAAATGCCTCTATAAAAAACACCTACATGGATTTTCCTATATGGATTTGTGAAATTATATAAGTTGTTGTAAAATCTATAAAAATTATCTATTTTAAGTAATTTTTATTATTTAAATTTGAATAATCTTAATTTAAAATATATTAAATTGTTCTAATTACTTTATAAATTTATATTTATTATTTATAACATATATGAAGTGATTTTCATTGTTTTTAACGTACTTTTATAAAGATCAAACGATTTTATTTTATAATGTTTTTAACTTTTATCTTGAAACTCAAAAAAAAATATTTTATGTACTTTTCATGGATTATATTGTTTTTTAATTAATATTAGTTGATATAAACTCATTCAAAAAAATTGTATTTTTTTATTATAAAATTTTTATATCTGCAAACTCTTTCCATGTTTACTGCATGTTTTAAATGGAATGTCGTTTAATTTAATATTTCAAATTAAAACTTCGTATTTTAAAGGGATCCTTAATTTATATATTGTTATGTAAATACACTAAAGATATTCATGTGATGGATTCTAATTTTTTTGTATCACTCTTCATTGTTTTAAATTTCAGTCTTCATTAAGTGATATTTTTGAAATGAATGTTTTTCTCGTTCACAATCTTTCTAATAATCCATTTTTTTAATTTTTGAATACGGAATTCACCAACCTCTCTATGTTGGGTTGAGTTTGTTTTTTAAGTAGTTTGAGGATTTCTGATATTGTGTGGGTAAGTAACATACTACACTTGTGACATTTTTTTAATGAGAGCTACAATATTTTCATGTTATACAATATGTAGTGTTTTTTGGTGTTGATATCGTTAAGTGTTGTACATTCTGCCTATGTTGAACCTTTATTGCTACTAAAAGAAAATATCTTAAGGTTTTAATAAAAACATCTATGACTTTCTCTACTACCTTGATTAGATAATCAATCTAGTAAAAATATTAGGAACCTTTAATTATGTTTTATTAATATTCAGTATATTTCATTTTAGTTTCTTCAGTCTATAACTCATCTTTCATATCTTATGTTATATCACTTTCTCTTTATTCTTTTTCATACAAAATAATTCAATATCTTATGGTTGTGTCTCCTAGATTATAAATCCAGAAATTTTCGGGTTGTGACTCCTGGTATTGAATGAAATGTCTACAATTGGTTTGTGACTCCCTACAAAAAATAGTTGTCATTTAATAGTACTTCTGGTCGTACCACAATTCACTGTGTAATTTTCACCTTTACACCACTATGCTAAACTTGTTTTATATTGAAAATTGTAAAAATAATTACAATTTTCATTCCATTTTTGAATCATTTACTTTGTTTTTATCACTATTAAAAGGGAAAATGTGACTTGTTTTTATGATTCCATTGCAGGAGGACTTTATTTGGAGGGCCCATGGTGATGTCCAGGAAAAATGGACCAAACTGCGCAAGATCCATGCACACTTATGGACTCATCTTCCCACTACTCCTAAACCATTAATCCAAATGGGATGATATTTTGTGGGTAGGTCTATAATTCATTTTTCTACATTTTATATGAAGAAACCCCAGACCCATTCGGTGATCTGTTTTCCCAGACAACCTGATCTGTCCAACACACCACATATGCATGAAGTCGAAAGTGGTGTGTTGGGATTTGCCCATATCTTGGGCTATAGGTGTCCAAATTGTCCCAGTTATTCGGTGGAGACATCCATGAAGTGGGGATACAACTTTGTTAATTTTTTCAAAATCAAGATAAGGCTGTCTAGAGGTCAAAGCTAATGTGACAAGTGGTTTTAAGAATTCAGTGTTCTCAAAACCACCTTCCCACTTTCCTATAAAATGGCACCTTGGGATCCCCATTTGAAAGTTCTGCCAGGAGGAAAAGCTCTAGTATTTTAGAGACCCAAATAAGTCCTCTCATAATCAAAGGAGTTATATAGGTCCATATCCTCAAAGGGGAATCAAGGATGAAGAGGGAGTTCCACCCAAGCCTCCTCCTCCTCTCGATGGTGAGCTAAACGCATGACAGTCATTTCGAGGGAGCTACACAAACATGGGAGAGAGTTCCTGCATATTTTCTTCTACTGGTTTTGTATAATTTTTGTTTTGAATATTTCAATTATTTTTTTCTTTACATTCTTCCACCTTATTACATTTCATTTTATATAATTAAGCGGAACACTTTTTTTCAACACCGATTCGGTTGAGATTTCAAGTTGGAATCTTGGGTTGTTCTGATTGGACACCATAATAGTCTTATCTATCTCACACATACATAAGATTTACATATAATTTGGTAGAAATCTTATTTTATGTTTGATAAAAAAATCTTGGCAACATTATTGTTGTGCCAAGGGTTGGTTCTTTAAGCATCATTTGAAGAGGCAAGAGGGGAGTCAAGATCTTGACAACCTATAACCATAGAGTTAAACAAAACCATGTTAAATTTTCAGAACAATGAACTATACAAGATGTGTAGTGAACATGAAATTATCTTCTTCTATCATAATTATTAATAAAAACCACCTTTTCTTTCCAACTAATAAACTCTTTAATTAAGTCATTTCATCCTAAAATTATTTTAAAAACCACCCCTATTTAAGTCCTTCTTAATAAAAACGCACACTCTAAACCCACCAACACTTTTTGAGAGATGACCTAGGGTCTTCAATAGACTATAAATTAATATTAAAATCATAATAAATTTGACGTTTCATGTCAGCGTGGTCAAATTTTGGTGCCATTTTCAGGGAGCGCTTTGGATTTAGTGCATGTTTTTGATAATTTCCGTTGTAAATTATGTGAATGATTGTTTGTTTTATCTTCTGCCTTTACATTTATTTCTGTGTTATAATTTATTTCTTATATAGGTTTTTTGTATTATGAGTTTTACTCCAGGATACTTACAACCTTTTGAACTCGAACCAGAGATGATCCTACATCAACGACACCAAGACACACAAGACAACACTTTGAAAGAGGACACATCGCACATTGAAACTCTTCCTCACCCTTTATCTTCTTCTGGAACTGATATCAAAACTGAATTAAACTAGTATAACATGGATGAAAATAGTAGAACACTAAATGAACTAACATATCCTGAGGTTTATATCCAACCCACCTATATTCAATTAGAAGGTGAGTCACACAATTTTGAACTAAAATCTGGTTTAATTCATCTATTACCAAGATTCCATGGACTTCCTGGAGAGGATCCGCACAAGAATTTAAAATAATTTCACAATGTGTGTTACACATTAACACCTTAAAATTTTTATGAAGAACAAGTAAAGTTAAGGGAATTCCCTTTTTCATTAGAACAAATAGCAAAATATTGGTTATATTATGTTAATCCCCCAATAAGAGGTTTGGTGGACAAGAAACTCCTTTTTCTTGAAAAATATTTCCCAACCTCTCGAACTGAAACACTAAGGAATGAAATTTGGTGGATAAGGAAATCATAAAGGAAAAAATTATATGAATATTGGGAACTCTTTAAAAGGATATTTTCAAGATTTCCACACCACCAAATAAGTGATCAACTTTTAATTCAATATTTTTAT
The DNA here is from genome assembly GCA_963277665.1 of Viscum album. NCBI lineage: Eukaryota > Viridiplantae > Streptophyta > Magnoliopsida > Santalales > Viscaceae > Viscum > Viscum album. Next base: position 1,307,792,358 of record OY728162.1, read on the forward strand.
GAAGGTTTAATCCCTATTGATTAAAATATGATCGATGATGTTGTAGGTGGTGTGCTAGTTGATAAAACCCCAATTGCTACAAGAAACCTGGTTGAGAACATGGCGCAAAACACACAAAAATTTGGTTCAAGGTCCAATGTACTGATTCGAGGTATCCATGAGGTGCAAAATACTCGATTTGAGAATAAGGTGGACACAAAGCTCAAAGAGGTAAGTACCCTTCTTCGACAAATTTTCTTTCCCAAGGTAAATACCAATATCCTCCTCCCATCTATTATGGTATATGTTCTTCTGACAACCACTAATCTGACCAATTTCCTCAATTGATGGAAACATATGAGAGTTGTGAGGAAATATTTCTTGTCTGCCCTTATAACCAACCATTTAGGCAAGAACCTTACTATCCATCCAACCCTGGGTGGAAGGAGAACCAAACCTATAGGCAAGGGGGTATTCAAACCAACCTCAACAATAATGGAACCAACTGGGGCAGAGTAGTCATCCACCACCACCACCACCCAGAAATCCTCAATCACCCTAGAGGCCTTTCTAACCACCCCCTCCAAAACCTGAGCCTAGCCTAGAATATATGATGAAAGAAATGGATTCCAATAATCCCAAATTCTAATAATCCACCCAAGCATCCATACAATATCTAAAACCCCAATTAAGCTAACTAGCTAACTCAATGGGTGAAATTCATTGTGATGGGTCAGGTAAACTTACCTCCCAACCAGTAGTTAACCCTAGGGATAAAGGAAATGTTAGTGTCATCACCCTTAGGAGTGCAAAACGACTAGAAATTAAAATGGATACTCTATTAGAGTTATCCCCTCCTAAGGAAACCTTCATCCCAACTATTAAAAATGTTCCAAATGTTGTCGAACCTTATCTTGAGAGAAGACCTTCCAAAGGAAAGGGTGTGTACATTGATGAGTCACATAGCCCAACCATTACCCTTCCCTTTCCTCAAAGGGCCACCCAACCAAGAAAACAAAAGGATACTGAACTTAATAAGGAAATATTGAAAATTTCAAATAAAGTGTTGGTTAACATCCCATTGATTGATGTTGTGAAGCAAATTCCACGGTACGCCATGTTTCTAAAGGATATGTGTACACACTGAAGCCAAATTTGAGGTGATGAGAAAGTGAACTTAGGGAGGAATGTTTCTGCATTGATAGAGCCATCACTTCCCACCAAGTTCAATGGTCTTAAAATATTCTCAATTCCATGCACCATAGGGGATTATTCTTTTTCTAATGTTATACTTGATTTAGGTTCTTCTATAAATGTGACTACTTACTCTATTTACTCTACATTGCAGGCTGGGGAACTGAAACCCACTAGAATTATTATTCAACTAGCTAATCGGAGTACCTCACACCCCTCTGATGTGTTAGAGGATGTTATTGTGAGGGTCCAAAATTTAATTTTTCCTACCGAATTATATGTGATTAAAATGGATGATGATATGATGAATGGACATGCCACAATTATATTGGGGAGACCCTTCTGGAACCCACCAAAACCATAATTAATGTCCACAATTGTACATTATCTATGGAATTTGGTGGCTATATAGTCCATTTCAACAACATTGATTCCATGAAGCACCCCTCAGTAGTACATTCCTCTATCTATGTTAATTGAATTGGTGTACACCCTACCCCTGAAAAAACAAATTTTCTTTCCCCCGAACCCCTTTCTGAGTTTTCTTCATTGATTGAAATTCTAGGAAATGGGTCATGCAATGATTGTTTTAGTGGTTTAGAAAAATTTCATGCATGTTTATTAATTGATGATTTCTTGAACACTGATGATCCACTGACCATCGAGGATAATAATAAGCTTGTAAAAGCTCATTCCTCTATTGAGGATGATACCATTGAGAAGTTAGATGAGATCAGTGACCTATCCTTTTCACACACACTCCCATAAATCAAAAATCCACCTGAATTGGAACTGAACAAATTTCCTCAAGATTTAAAATATTCATATCTTGAGAATGAAAACAAGTTTCCCGTCATATTTGCTAGTTCACTCCCTCTTGAGCATGAATTGAGACTGCTTGAACTATTGAGGGAGTATAAACAAGCTTTGGGATGGAAACTTGTAGATAATCCTAGTTTTATCCCATCAATTTTTACACATCACGTTTTATTAAATAATGAGGTTAAACCAGTGAGGCGGCCACAACATCGAATGAACCCAAACCTCTTAGACATTGTGAAAAATGAGGTAACAATATTATTGGTGGTTGGAATCATATATCCCATCTATGACAACCAATGGGTCAGTCCTATACAAGTAGTTCCTAAAAATACCAGCCTTACAGTAATAAAAAAACGAAAAAAATTATTTGGTTCCAAATCATGTGCAAAATAGTTGGTGTGTCTGTATAGACTATCGCTAACTAAACCAACACACTAGGAAGATCCATTTCCCATTACCATTCATTGACCAAATGCTGGAGAGGCTAGCAGGTAAGTCCCACTACTGTTTCCTTGATGGGTATTCTGGATACATTTAGATCCATTTTTCTTCTAAGGATCAGGAAAAGACAACCTTCACTTGCCCCTTTGGCACATTTTCATATAAGAGGATTCCATTTGGTCTCTGCAATGCTTCAGGTAATTTTCAGCGATGCATGGTTAGTATTTTTTCAGATTACCTATAGAATTGCATGAAAGATTTCATGGATGATTTCACTGTTTATGGCTCCTCTATTGATAAATTTTTGAGTAGTCTTGGTCTCATCCTACGTCGCTGTATTGAAAATAATCTTGTATTTAATAATGAGAAATTCCATTTCATGGTGCAAAAAGGCATAGTTTTAGGGAATACCATTTCTAGGGATGATATCCAAGTATATAAATCAAAATTGGATGTAATTTATTCACTAACATTCCCCAAAATTGTATGGGATGTGCATTATTTCCTAGTTTATTCTGATTTTACCATTGTTTCATTCGTTACTTTAGTAAAATTTCACTCCCCCACTCCCGATTACTCCGAAAAAAAGAAATTTGTTTTTGATAATTAATGTGAGGAAACTTTTAATAAGTTAAAATGGAGTCTCACGTCACCCCCAAAAATCCAACCACATTAGTGGGATTTACCGTTTGATCTCATGTGTGTTTCCTCTAACTATCCAGTTGGGGAAGTCTTGTCACTAAGGATAGACCGAGCTCTAGAAGACATATACCATGCCTCATGTACATTGGATCTTGCCCAAGAAAACAACACCAAAACTGAAAAATAATTTCATTCTATTGTGTTTTCCTTGGATAAATTCAGGTCGTATATTTTAGGGTCCAAAGTCATTGTGTTCTTAGACCATGCATCCCTCTGGTACCTCCTTAAGAAACTTGAATCCAAACCACATCTCATTCGCTGGATGCTCCTCCTTCAAGAATTTAATCTAGAAATTAGAGATAAAAAAGTAGTAGAGAATGTGGTGGATGACTATATCAGTAGGACCCTCCCATCCTCATAAATTGACTCATCACCTTGTATTCCTATTAATGACGTGTTTCCTGATAAGCAATTGTACCGAGGGCAATATTTTATTTCTTGGTATACTGAAATTGTAAATTATTTATTAGCAACTTTCATTCCTATAGATTTTAATAAAAACCAAGCCAGCCATCTAAAACATGACTCTCATTGGTATATTTGGGATGACACCTACCTCTGGCACAAATTTAATGATCAATTCCTTAGGCGTTGTCTTCCAGATAATGAGTTTTAGTCTGTCCTTAGATTCTTTCACATTATTGCTTGTGGGGGAAACTTTGGTCCCCAATAGACTACCCTCAAGGTCCTTTATTCTGGTCTCTTTTTTCCAACCCTTTTTCAGGATGCCCATGATTTTTTCAAAATATTGTCCTCGTTTTCAAATAATGGGTAATTTCTCAAAAAGAAATGAAATAACAGAACAACAATTTCTCTTTCATGACATTTTTGATGTTCGGGTCATTGGATTTATGGGTCCATTTACCAATTCCTTTGGAAACTTGTACATTCTTATGGAAGTTGATTACATGTCAAAATGAGTAGAGGAGCGAGCTACAATGACTAATAATACTAAGGTAGTTGTAGAATTTTTGACAACCCAAATCTTATATAGGTTTGGCTTAACTAGGTTCATCATCAGTTACCAGGGTTCTCATTTCGGCAACGGAACAATGTAATCACTTTTGTGTCGGTATGGGGTCAGTCATAGAGTGTTTACTTCAAATCATCCATAGAACAATGGTCAAGCTGAGGTATCAAATAGAGAGGTAAACATATTCTTGAAAAAATGGTTCAACCTAATAGAAATTATTGGAGTCTTCGACATGATGATTCATTATGGGCCTACCATACTTCTTTCAATACTCCCATTGGAATATCACTTTATCATCTTGTGTTTTGAAAGAGTAGTAACAAACTTCTTGAGATTGAGCACCAGGCCTACTAGGACATCAAAAAATGTAATTAGAATATTTATGGTGCAGGTTCTCAAAGGAAGTTGAATAATAAATAGTTATAGGAAATGAGAATAGATGAAAATTAAAATAACAGAATTTATAAGGAGTGAACCGAGGGTTCCCATGACCGTCTTGTACTTCATCGTCAGTTCCACATTGGGCAAAAGGTCCTCCTTTATATTGAAAGGCTGAAGTTGCATCCAGGAAAGCTTCATTCTTGCTGGTTTTTCCCATAAACTATTATTAATGTATCTATATTTGGTGTTGTTCAGGTTCAAAATGAAGAAACCAAGAAAACCATCACTGTCAATGGGCAGCGGCTAAAGCACTTCCACGAAGCCCTTTTGGAGATCCTGATAGGGGAACTCCATGTTCAAGAAGCAACATACCAATGAAACACACTAGGTTTTATCCTACCTTCTCACCTTCTCAATTATTGCAGTGAGGAAATTGCACATTCTAGGTGTAGGGGGATGGGTACATTCTTGAGTTAGATAAGAATTTTCATTTTTTTTCTTTCTTTCTTTTCCTTTTCTCCTTCATTATGGTATTTTTTATTTTTTCCCCCATAAAAAATTTCAAAGTTCCATGATTTAGTGACCATATGGCGGGGAAGTAAAAATAGCATAAAGAACGGTGAAAAGGAATTTTTGTATGAAGTTAACATTAGGGAGTTATTTTTAGTGAATTGGTTTTCTATTAATGATATAAATGGTTGTATCACTGTGAAACATTAGAGATGATTGATGCCCCTTATGTGAGTAGTTTTTTGTAAAACGTTGTCACTAATATCTACATAAAGTTTTCACCAAATCAAGAAGTGTGAATATTTCTTAATTAATATAAAGTAAATATATGTTAGTTTAATATATTTCGTCTTTAAATGATATTTACATATGTTCATTCCTTATCCGATATGTTTTATTACTGTACCAGATTATCCTATGCGTGTGTACCTAATGTCCGACTATTGAACACCCTTAAAAAAAATTTGTGTCTTGGGTAGGTCAAAAACCACTACTCCTCAACCTTTGATCTTATTATAACTATTGCAATTAGTTTCGTCAGGAGATCAAATAAGATTTGATAGATGAGTGTGGGATTTGTTCCAAATGAAACTTCTAAAAAAAATATAATAAATGATGGGAGTGATGAAATTTACAACATATGGGGATATATAGGTCGAGATCTTATGGTTTGACTTCATGGAATGCTTAAGTGAGTGGGTCTTGAAATATGATTACAAATGATGTAAGGCAGGTTTGGTGAAAATTTATTTAAAGCTGAATAATGTAAAAATAACATATATATATTGGATAGAAAGTGGAAATAATAGCATGGAATGTTTTTCACACAAACACATGGAAATTTAGTGGAATGGTTGACTTTTTAATTCCTTTCTCATGTTGTTGTCATGAATCTCTTTGAATTTCATTGTGATAGGATCTATAAGACATCTTTTTCCATTTTCACTAGGAAAAACTTCATGGTGTGGTTCGTGCATCGATCACATTACTTTAACAAATTAAAATTTCCTTAAATGTTAAATCTTCATGATGTTGGTAATATATATATATATATATGCATCATTTTATTTGGATATGTTACTTTTCCTAAGAGTTTAAATTTTTAGGTGTGGGGGTTTGATCGTACAACAATTCCCTGTGTAATTTTCACCTTTACACCACTCTGCTAAACTTGTTTTATATTGAAAATTGTAAAAATAATGAAAAGTTTCATTACAAGTTTGAATCATTTAATTTGATTTTATCATTTATAAAAAGGAAAATGTTACTTTTTTATTATGATTCCATTGTAGGAGGACGTGATTTGGAGGTCCCATGGTGATGTCCAAGAAAAATGGGTCAAACTGTGCAAGATCCATGCACGCGAGTGGACTCATCCACACACTTCTCCTGAACCGTGCATCCAAATGGGATGATATTTTTTATACTGGTTCATAATTCAGTAGGATACATTTCATATGAAGAAACCAAAGATTAATTTGGCCATCTGGTTTACCATTCGACCTGATCTGTCCATCACACCACATCTTCACAAAGTCAAAAGTAGAGTGTTATGATCTGTACATATCACAGGCTATAGGTGTCCAAATTGTGTCACACATTTGGTGGAGACATCCAAGATGTGGATATACAACTTTTTTATTTTATAAAAATCTAGATAAGGATTTCTATAGTTCAAAACAATTATGACAAGTTGTTTTAAGAAATCGGTGTGCTCAAAACCACCTACCCATTTTCCTATAAAATGGCACCCTGGCCTCCCCATTTGTAAGTTCAGCCAGAAGGAAAAGCTCTGGTATTTTGGAGACCCAAATAACTCCTCTAATCATCATAGTAGTTATATAGTCCCCTATCCTCATAGGGTAATCAAGGATGAAGAAGGAGTTCCACCCGAGCCTCCTCCTCCTCTCGATGGCGAGCTAAACAGTTGATGATCATTTCGAGGGAGCTACACAAACTTAAGAGGGAGTTCCATCACATGTTCTTCTACTTATTTTTTATAATTTGTGTGTTGAATATTTCACTTATTTTTTTTCTTGACATTCTTCCCCATGATTATATTTCATTTGATAATATTTAGTGGAAAAATTTATTTCACCACCGATTGGGTTGAGATTTCAAGTGGGAATCATGGGTTGTTCCGATTGGACAACACAATAATCCTATTTATCTCACACATAAATAAGATTTAAGTATACTTTAGTATACCTCTTATTCTATGTTTGATAACCAAATCTTGGTAACATGATTGTTGTCCCAAGGGGTGGTTCTTTAAGAATCATTTGAAGAGGCAAGAGGGGATTCAAGATCTTGACAACTTTCAACCAAAGAATTAAACAAAACCATGTTAAATTTTTATAAAAATTAACTATCCAAGATGTGTAGTGAACTTGAAATAATCTTCATCTCTCATAATTATTAATAAACACCACCTTTTCTTTCCAAATAATAAACTCCTTAATTAAGTCATTTCATCCTAAAACTGTTTTCAAAACCACCCCATATTTAAGTACTTCTTATTAAAAACACACACTCTAAACCCACCAATTCTCCTTAAGAGGAAACCTAGGTTCTTCCCTAGATTATAAATAAATATTAAAATCATAGTCGATTTGACGTGTCACAACATCTCAGTCAAATTCCAATAAAAATTATGGTTTTAATAAGTTTATGAATCCCTTTAAAAATCTTATTAGTGCACAATGTATCTCACACCAAGTAGAGAGTTATAGGAGTATAATAGGCCCACTTTAGAATAAACTATAGAAAAAATGGTCTTGCCTTATTTATTTAATTTTATATATAATTAACTCAATTAATAAACTTTGATAATTAATATATATAATTAATCCATATGAATAATTTTTTTTGGTCTATTATCCCCCCAAGACAATATTACGCCACCTTATCTGACCTTACATATCTTTCTAAAAAACATTGTTTCATAATCATGTGTTTTTTAAGAGATTATAAATAAAAGATAAATGTAATATCCCAAAAGAAAAATAGGATAAAAACATTTATTGATTCTTGATATATGATCATAAAATTTCATCATTGTAAAATTGATTAGAAATAATCCCAATAAACAATGATATTGTAACATTAATCTCTTACCTTGTGCTGGACATACATTAAATGTGATTTAACCTCCTGTCTAATAATTTTAAATTTAATATAATTACATATTTGAGAAATGAACATACTTATAATATCATATTTGATCGAATTATAATATTTCAACAATAATTCTTTAATAATATTTTGTTAAAATTGTTGTCTCTAATTGTTAATTGTATCATTTTTCATGAGAATTTCAGCCGGGTAGTTACAGTACTAATACTTAAATCATTATTCCATTAGCTCTAGAATATTAATAATGATATAAATATAAAATATACTAATTATATATATATATATATTCATATTAATTCACAAATTATTGAGATAGAAAAATGAATTACAACATTAATGAAGATGATTGGTCGTACGTACGCATAAACGTAATTTCCATATTTCAATGGACAGAACAATAGAAATGTAAATAATAATACAAATTTATATAATCATTATTATATCATATTATATATATATTTATATATTAAATTTGTCTTTATAATTATTCATTTAAAGAAAAAATTAAAAAGAAAACACATTACTTCGTGTAGGTTGTAGTCTACATGTACAGACGAGCGATGGTATCCTTTTCCAACGGATTAGAAAATGATATATAATGGTTTTTTCATCGTAATAATAAAAAAAAGTATATTTAAGATAGTTTATATATTATTTTCAAATGGATAAATATTATTTATATATGGTATAAGAAAAAATAAAATTGAAAATGTGCAATTGAGAGTTATACCTCTACTTTGAGAACCCTCTTTTGGGTTACATATCAAGCCTTGAACGGATGATATTTTCAAAATTAAAAAAATATATAGTATCTAGGGATGTAATATATGAAGTTATTATGATTTTCATGGAATATTTATAATTATAATACAATATTAATAATTAAGGACTGTAGTTTCCCTTTTATAAGTCAGAAGTGGGCCACTCTTTGACTTGCTTAATGTGTTAAATATATATAAATTAATTTTTATTAAAAAAATTGAAAGAAATTGATATAATTCAAATATAATATGAGTATAATTATTGATACTATCATTAAATTAAACTTTTACACAACCCATTTATGTGTTTCCCCTCATATCTTATTTTTAATCCTCGTTAACCCGTTTTGACAATTACCATGATAAAAAAGGTTTATACTTTTTTTGGGTCAAGAGAATTACCATAATGGAAAAGTATACTATAAAGATACTATGGTTAATATTTTAAACCATTTACATTCCATGTTACTAAATATAGGATTTTTGTGAATTTTAAATCATTTAATTAAATTATGTTTATTCAAAAAATAATTAATTTCATTTTTTTAAATATTCATTTACTTTGATATTGAAAATGACATGAAACAAAAGTAATTCAAATATATACATTTTGGAAATAACTATATTTATCAATAGAATTAATGGAACATAATAATTTAGATATATTATATTACATTTAATATTTCTAAAATCATTTATTTTATTTTCCAATTTATTGAATTTATATAGTTTCATCATTGTGTAATAATTTAAGGTAATTAATCAATCAATAAAAATAGAAATAAATTAATGTGATTAAAATACTAATAAATATTTGAAATAAATATTTTGTACCAAACATGTCATCTTCTTATCCTCATGTAATAATTTTAGAGATATTAATGTCAAGAGAGTGAACTTTTATATTTTATTCTTTTCATAAAATAATAAAATGGTCAGGATCAAAGAAAAATGACACCAATTGTCCATTTTTTAGAGAATCATATTTGAATGATTGAAATAAAATCCTAAAAAATGACAAATAAAAGATCTTGAGAAAAATTAAAGCCTTGTCACAAAGTGTTATCCTTGTTTTACTCATTTTAACATTATTGATGTGAAGATAATTACTACAGTTACTATTCAATGTGACTATAAAGACATCAAACCAAGTAGCCTAGAGTTAGTGATTACTTAATTACATTGGTAATAGAAATAATTGATCTCACCCTAAAGGATCGAATAGTTTAGTTTTATTAGAAATCATTATACATACTTGAATTTCACATGACAATTCAAAACATAAAATACAAAATTTTATTTTATATGATAATTCCATTATTACGTTAATATTATCCATTCATATCAATCATAATATACTTCCTAGAATCCTTGGTAAGTAAAGAAGAATAAACGGGTGGGCTTATATTATTATTAAGGGTATGTGTATAGTAAAATATATCTTTAATACATAAGGAACTCCCACTTTAGAGAGGTAAATGACTAATAAGAATTATATTTATCAAATAACATGATCATAAAGCATAATATGGAAATACAAAATGGGGATATGTACCCTTATATGGAATCAAATGGGTGTGGGGTATAGGGTTACACTCTTACCCCTAGTAGGTATTTCCCCAATTGGGGGTAAGATAGAATTATTCATAGGTTGCGGTGAGTGTAGTTGGTGAATATTGTGGCCAATGGGCTAGCACAGGCAAGCAAGTGATTGTGCCAGTTGGATTGAGGTGGAATATAGTTATGGCTATTTATGGTGGAATTGTTAGTGTTGTCCTTCATAATATTGGATCAGTGGAGTTTCCAATAAGCAGGATAGAAATGGAGTTGGCATAATTTGTGGAGTGGTCAGTGGATCTAGAGGATGGTGTTTTCAATGGAGTGGTCTGTAGTGATTTTTTAGTGGACACACAATTAGGGGTGAGGTATGTCCCATCAAGCGACGTGCCCATGTGATGTGAGGTGTTGGGATAGGGGTCATATTGCACAGAAAGACCTAAAAAATTAAAAGTACTTTATGTCAAACACATACCTATAAATTGTTTTCATGGGTTTCATACTCACCGGTCAAAAGTGATATATAATGGTATCTCTCTTATTAATAATAAGAGAGGTTTTTTGGTTCAATAAAAAGGGCTTTCCCCTTACATCTTTACAAAACATAGACATTAGAAACTCGTCTCATATTAATGGAATTCATTATTCCAGGCATTAGAACCATAAAATCTAGGTTTTCCCAAGGAATTCTTCATAAATATTCAAATCCTCAGCTAAATACCCAAGCTAGTTTGTTTCGAGAGACCTAAAAATGCATTGTGGGGCTATAGCAGGCTCGACCCATTACTTACTAAGCCCATTGCATTAATTATATGAAATGGGACAATCACAATAATGTAAACAATGATACTTTAACTATATCCTAGGAAATATTAATTATTTCCCAATAAATAATCATAATCAATGTAAACATTTTTATCTAAAACTAGCATACAAAATGTTAATAATTTCCCAAACCAATAAACAAAATTATAAACCATATATAGTAATATGAAGAATGTTATCAAAATAGTACATCCTCAATCAAAATGATCATAAACCATCCAAATAAATATTAAGGATGGAATAATTACAGCATATCCTCAATTTAGAAAAAATAAAAAAAAAATTTGTTAATGAATAGAAATACAATAAAAATGTCGTTAAAAATATTCTATTAGAAAATATGCTTTTCTTTTTCAAGATCACCATTTAAAAATAAAAAATTCAAGAATATTAGGAAGAAAATTGTATTTTAATATAATCATGAAAACATTTAAATTAAACATTAAATAAATTATTGCTCATGATAGTGAGAAATTATTTTAATTCCTAGTTCCTTAAAAAGATTCTGTTTAAATATTCTTTAAAAAGTCAACAAGTACCTCGATCAGAAAATAACTAGATAATTCTTTTTAAAACATTTATTAAAATTGAAAATATGGTAAAAATAAATTTTAAAATTCATATTATAATATTAAAAACATTTTTGATATCATTTTTAGGAAAAATGTATATGTAAGAAAAATCATTTTTGACCGAAAACATAAATAAAGTTGTCCTTTATTAAAATCATTTCCTTTATAATTTTAAGTACGAAAGATATTAAAATTATAATAATTCTTGAAAAGTTAACTAATAAACATATTATGATATAATTAATGAGTTTATTGATAGATTGATCATTATATTTTTTCATGAGAAATCTAATCATAAACAATCTCGTTAGACAACGAAAATGTATAATAAACCCTTACCACTATTGTAAATTTTGAATAATATCCCCAATAATATCTAATGAAACGTTAAAAACATGAATGAAAATATATTCCTGACATAAAATTTCAAATAGGAATTATGTACACACAAAAATAAGTGGTTAATATGGAATATCTCTCACAGAAATAAAAGTGAGACAATAAACTATTTCCTCCTGCCTCATTTAATTAATATGTTCCATAACATTATATATAATAAACTTATATTTGTTATAAATATATTATATAACCATAATAATTTATATAATATTATAATTATTTATTTATAAGTTATTAACACTAGTTTATAAACAATTCTTTGTTAAAATCACTTTTTGGGTAAAAACTGCTTCATTTTTCATGTATGTTTTTTCATAGTAGTTTCGATCATATAACTTTGATCATGGTTCTATAATATCAAAAAATTTAATCATTATATATAACATATATATTAAATATATAATAATTTATAATAGTCAATAAAATTTTTATATAGAAAAATGAGTTACATCGTTCATGGTGACAGTTGGTGGTGCGTACGCATGAACATTAATTTCATATTTTTAAGGATAGAATAAATGAAATGTAAATAATAATTAACCATGTTAGAATAATTATTATATAATATATATATATTATATATTAATTAAATATATCTTTATCAAAATCCATAATAAAATAAAATGAAAAACGTATCACATCACTATGTGGAGGTTGTAGTCCACACGTGAGCGACATTATCATTTTACAACCGATTAGAAGGTAAGAATTTATATGTGATGTTAGGATTTAATAATATTTATTATTTAATAAATATTATATATATATATATTAAATCCAAATTATATCCATCTATGAGAGGTGCAGAAGGAGAATTAATTACATTGGTTCTGGAGGTGGTAGTCTGACGTATATGCAATTGACAACTTCATTTCTCATTTGTAGAAATATGGGAAAGATATAGGTTTTGAAAAAGAAATAATAATATCTCATAATAGGTAATATTTTGTTCATATTATTTTTTCATAATTTTTTTAAATTTTATGAAGTTATAGGAAGAAATAATTCAAAGAGGCATGGTTAAGAACAATACAGCTTCTTCAGAGAACCTCTTTAAGATAATACGTAAAGACTTCCAAAAATGGTTTTATAATCAATAAAAGAATCTTTTAATTGTTTTGGGATGAAAGTAATGGATTTATATATTTATTGGTTGATCTAAATAACTATTCTAGAGTGGAGAGTATAAATTATGTGGTGTTTATTTATAAGTGTATGCCAGGACACATAAGGAATTTCTGAAAAGAATAAAATGTACCACTGTTTTTGAAATTACATTAATCTCACAAATGGATAATTCATGAAATTTATATGATATAAGTTTAAAATATTTCCATCTAATATAAATTATACATTTTCATAGGTCATTTTAACCCTTATATGTTTAGTTTAATCCCTCCCCCTAGTAAACACTTTTTAACTTAAACTATCATAATAATTATTAGTGTTTTTACTATTCATTATGACCAAAAATTAAGTTTCAATTATTACCTAATATTAATTATATTGATATAAAAATAAGTGAAAAAAATAAAATAAAACTGCAATTTATAAAAATTCTATTTTTTAGAAAAACTTTTATTTTTCTAAAAAATGATTTTTATATTCCTCTCATCTTAACTGATAACCAATGAATCTATTTTATACATGTGTAAACAATATAATTTTAAAATTTTAGTTATTATTATTCATACCCACGTATTTAATAGTTATTTTCTAATAATATACACGATTAAGGTTCATTTAGACTCAAGGTTTCATGTTTCTCAAGCTATCAAAGATATTTAATTTTTAAAAAATATATATCATAAGGGCATAATGTGTTCTATTAATAAATACCTAAAAAATAGAATATTTAAACTTTCTAGAGTTCCAACTTCTGAATATTTTTGGTTAGTTATTAATCATAGTTTTTTTAGGATCCCATGTCACCTCTTCTATCTTATGCATTTTACTAGCAGAGTCATCTAATTACTGAACACTTGTTCTATAGTGTCTAATATCTATATATAATCTTCATAGTAATATAGGTAAGGTTACAATTATATTTCCTCAAATATGATCACATTCATTGGTTCTGAAATGTACTTGCTTCACAATGATATGTGAAGCACATCATGTACTTAAAAGAGATATAGTGTAATTTCCAAACAGTAAGCCACATATCCAATGCTTTCTATGATTTCAAAAGTTTTGATGTACCTAGGTCTTAGTTTCTCTTTCCTAAAAAAATTATAACACCCTTCCATAGAGATACATTCATGGAAATTTGATCACCCACTTGAAATCCCAAATCATTTCCCGGGTTATTGGTATAGATATATTTCCTATGTTGAGCTACGTTGATATGCGTTTGAGTAGTATTTACTTTTTCCATTATCTTATCCACATATTTTAGGAATCTGAGCTTCCATTCACTACCTTCATACTAAGAAGTTGGAGTATGAAATCTATTTCCATATAGCACTTAATACAATGCCATTTGAATATTTTAATTGTATCTATTTTTATAAGTTAAATCTACCAAAGGTAAATACTTATCACAAATAACATGAGATTCATGAGAAAATGAACATATAATATCTTCTAATCTTTAGATAGTCCCTTTGGATTGATCAAAGTTTTGAGTGTAATAATCAATTCTCAAAAAAAATTTAGTATAATGAGACTTCAGAAGACTCTTTAAGAATTTTAATGTAAATTAGGTGTCATGATCAGACACAATTGAAAGAGTTATACCATGAAGTATTCAAAATTCATTAATATAGAGGCATTGAAGTCTCTCAAAAGGAAAATCTTATTTTATAGTTATGAACTGTATTTATTTTGTGAGGTGGTCAACACTAACATTTATTAAATCATTCTTTATAATAGTATTTGGTCATCTAGTATTAATTTCCATCGTGATTTTATACCATTTACTTATAGGAATTGATAGATGATTTGTGAATCTTATTGAATAGTACCTATTGGCATTCTTCTACTATAAAACCAAACATCTTGATGCATAATTAGTAATTCCCCACTCCCTATTATCCCACTAAAAATTTTCCTTAAAATATCTATACATGTTGGTGATACTATGATATATAGAGAAATAAAATCTATGAGAATCATTCAATAATTACCTCTTTATCTCTCATATATATGAATTACATATTCTCCTACCAAATTTCAGAACACCAACTTCAAAAAAAATCATCCAATTTTATATTATTCACATATTAAATTTTCTTTTGGTAATTATCATCAAGGGGTTGAGAAATTTTTATATTTTCCAAAACAAATGGTATAAAAATAATTTGAAAAATGATTTATATATCCCATTAAATAGAAATTATCACATCCATAATTTATAAATCCATGAATATAGTAACCCTATCATTCTTTCTTTTAGTTAGAACTCCTTGATCTTGCCTTCTAAATGAATCTGATTCCATGTTTTCTTTCCCTAACTGGTAGTGTATTGAGAAATCCTAATCCTTGAGTATATTGATCCATTTTCATTGCCTTATATCAATGTCATTATTTTAAAAGTTGTATTTTTCACTCTTTTGATCCGTATATATCTCATATTTTTCACCATAGAGATAATTTCTTCATATTTTCAAAGAAACGATTAAGGATGTCAACCCAAGATCAAGGGATGGATAGTATTTTTCAAGAATCATAAACTTACATGATTCGTAGGTAATAGCTTTATCATTATTAATAAGGCCACAAAAAGCTCTATTATTTGATGAATCACTTCATAACACACATCCATTATTTTCTTATGGTAGATTCAAAATCATAGAACTCCCCAATTGTTTCATTAATTCTTCAAAGAAATCATCACATTCCATTTTCCATATGTACTTAACCCCTTCATGGGTAATCTTGGTTGAAATTTTAAAAAGTTGGGAATAATTTTGAATAAATATCTAACTGAAATTTGCTGAACATGTGAAACTACATACCTATGTTATGTTAGCTTATGTACGTCATTATTAGACTGCCTTTTTCTTCATAGGATCAACTAAGATTCCATACTTTCAGACAATATGGACAATAAAAGAAACTTTTTGAATCTATAATTCTCACTTTCTATATTTTCCATATAAATAATGTATTCAAAGAGTCTTCGGTGTGATTTTTTTTTATTCCCATGGTCCTCATAGCTCATAGAATATAGAAATATAACTTCAATAAACTCATAACAAACTCATCAAGAAATTACATGAGTAATTTTTTCATTAGATCCATAAAGATAGAGGGTTCATTATTCAATTAAAACAGAGTTCTTATGAACTCTTAAAGTCTATACCTCTTAAATAAAGTTATTATCGGGATATATTCTTTCTTTACTCACAATTTATCATACCGAGAGTGAAGATCAATCTTTGAAAAATATTTTTCTCTATGAATTTAATGGAATAATTCATCAATTTGAGGTAAAGGATGCATGTTCTTCGTCTTAATATCAATTATTTATCTATAATAAATACATAGCATCATATATCCATATTTTGATATTGTAAAAAAACATGGGATCCTTGAGGTGAAACATCATGATGTATAAATCCTTTATCAAAAAATCCTCTATTTATTTCTTCAACCCCACTAATTCTATAGTGGCCAATATATATGGATTCTATGATATTGGACTTTCATCCGGTGTTAAATAAATGTAAAACTCAACATTATTCTCTAGTAGGTTTTAAAGTAATTCATCATAAAATACATCAACTTATTCCTATAAAATAAGTAAAACCACAATTTTAATATTACCATTACCATTTTTATATTGTGAATACTCTTCTTCCCCAGGAATTTCATTCAGAAGAGATATTGGGGGTGTATTTGTACATGAATTAGTTGATGAAGTATCACCTCTAAAGATAAGTAATTCCACATCTTCAGAAAAAAAAGTAATTTCATTTTATTTGTAAAAACGTTTCATATTATATTTTTAAATTTATTTCATGACAATATTTATATGAAAATAAACCATAATTATTATAATTAATTCATCAAATAAGGTACATTTTTATAATAATAGGAACTAACTAACACATCCTTTTTGTGATGAGACTTCAATTAGATGTATTGAATAATAACTCCTTACATCATGTGCTAAGAAAATATATAATTTTTTTAGAAAACATGGATTATATAAAATAGTGGAAAAATATTTATTAAAAAAATCATTAGCTAAATTTGATGATATGAGTTATGTATCTACCGCCACAATGTTAGGGACTTCAACCTCAGCATTTTGGATTGCATAATCTTGGCATTCTCCCTTGGCCTTTTTTGGGGAAAATTATCTTGAATCCTTGGAAAATAATTTTCATAGTTCCCCATATAATTATAGTTAAATAATTGAATATTTTTAGTTTCATTATTTCACTTGTAATCATCATAAAGGTGTCATTTCTCTTCATACTTATAAAAAACTCTCATTCTAAGAAATCATGTTCCATGAAGTTTATTTACACATTTAATAAAATATAAAAATTTTACTCATCTCTTCTTATGTTTTTCTATATTTCTTTTTTAGAGTGACAAGACACCCTTTTATTATCATTATTTCCTTCAAATAAATAATACATAGAAAATTTTTTCTTTACCTTTATGAAACATGATATTATGCCCTCTTATGATGATAATGTTTAGAAGGATTGTTCCATTAAAATAATTTTCTTAATCCCATCAAATAAACATTTATTATTTCTATTTGTATAGTATAAGTAGTCCACAACATTCCTTACAAACCTTTTAATGTTAGATTCATTCTTTGAAACATTTTTACCTTCCTTGTTTCTTGGGAGTAAAAATTTTCTCCTTATATCTTCTCATTTCTCACAAGGAAAATATTTTTCCTTTAAGAGTAACTTAAATTATTTCTACTCTATTTTTTTTTATTTCTCCTTCATCATTAGTGTTTTGAATAATTGACCAAAATTGATTTTCATCCCCTGAGAGATAATAAACTTACAAAAAAATGTTCTCTCTTTCATTAATTCCAAAACTAAGAAATATCTCATCTAAGGAACTTTTCCATTACTCATCTGCAAATGAATTTCTAGTATCATTAAATATTGTAGATTTCTTATTTATAAACCGGCATAAGATGTTTACATCATGTTTTGGTTCATTAGGTTGTTTCATATGGTAATGGTTATTGGTCAGAACCTGAGTCATCTACCCTAATATATTTATAATCTATTTACCTCCTGGTACAGCTCCATCTCCAAATTCATTATCTTTCCTAGTAGGTAAAAACCTATATAGATTTTATTAATACTTATGGTTTCCATTTATTTCACTAGGAATCATTTATAAAAAAATGTAATACACCTAATTATATTATAACATTATGAAACATACAGTATAATTTCAACACTAGTAAAACACTTACTATAAATTTAAAATTTATATATAACTTGTATAAAAATTATAAACTTGGTATTTGTAAATATTCTAAAATAATAAAATTAATTTCAAATCCTTAATAATATTTTGTAAATTAAATATTAATTAATCTAATAATATCCCCTGATAGGGTTAAACTAGTTGTGTAGAAATACTCATTTTCATGTACCAGGTGATGATCGAGTCAAAGCCAAATATTCCCTTTGCAAGGTTATTACCCAAATGTATAACTTTATTAGATCCACATCCACTTATATTATCTATAAAGGTATTTATTTTTAATAAAACCATATAATATTTACCTTAATGAAACTTTAAGAAGTTATCATATACATATACTTATCCTTAATGTCAGTCATAGGGATATATTCCATAATCTATGTTTTCTTAATCATATTTACCAAGGTTTCTATTAAAATTTCTTTAATACCAACTATATATACCCTAACCCTAGTATCATGGAGATGGTGTTTACTTTATTAAATTTGTACTAGATATAATAAATCACATCCCAATTGATTGAATTCTTCTGTATCATTAAAAATCAAGATATATACTTTAATTTCACATTACATTTGAAAACATAAAATATAACATTGAATTTTCTTTGAGAATATAATTATTCCTAAATAACAGTCATAATACACTTCCTATTATCTTGGGGAAAGTAATCATAAGAAAGGGTGAGATCAAATTTTTGTTAAGGGTATGTATAAAATAGAAGATATCATGAATACATCAGGCATAACCAATATTCCAATGTAAATAACTAAAAAACAATCCAGTTAATCACTAAATTTATCAAGAATAATAATATTTCTAGAATAAATAATTATCAAATAATTATATATAACTAATAACATAATCTTGAAACATATCCATGAATATCCTCACTAATCACATAGACGTCACTAACTATCCTTGTAATGAGGGCATGCATATTGCTGAACATTAAAATGGAATTTTCAAGGTATTATTTATAGAAATCATAAATAAATGGCTACATCATTATCCAAATATCCTAGCTATATTTCCTCATGATAATTAATTATTTGTTGAGGGACTCTAGTGGTCCCCACTCATCACTCAATAAGTCCAATGCATTCCTCTTATAAAAGTGGAGAAACACAATCACACAAATATTTATATTGAAAAACTATCATATCAAATTTTAATAATTACCCAATAAATAAGCATAATATATGTAAACATGCATATTGTAAAATAACATATTAAATGTTAATAATTTCCCAAATCAATATATATAATCATAAACCATACATATTAATATAGATAATGGTATCAAAATTGTAAATCCCTCGTAAACATAATCATAAACTATATAAATAAATAATAAGTATTGTATAATTACAACATTTCCTCAGTAGATAATAAGTAAAATAAGGTTTGTTGTCATATATTAAAATAAATACCATATAAATGTTAATAAAAATTCAGTAAAATACCATTTTCACTTTGAAAATTACTTTTAAAAACAAAAAAAAATAAAAATTATTAGGGAAAGTTTCATTGAAAATAATCATGGAAATATATAAAGTAATTTCAAAATAAATGAGTGCTCATGGTGGTGGAAAATGTTATTTCTAGTGGGTAACTTAAAAACAAATATTCATTTTAAATTTTTTGTAAATACTCAAAAAGTACCTCGTTTAGAAAATGATAGGAAGATTACTTTTAAACCATTTTTAAAAATAAAAACATTTGTAAAAATTAATTTTAAAAATCATAGTAATATGGTAAAAATATTGTGGAAAACAATTTTAGAAAACATGGTTATGGAAAAAAATAATTTTTTGCTGAAAAGAGAATTAATGTTGGTTTTTTGTAAAATCAATTTCTCAATAATTTTAATACCAAGTAGAGTAAAATGTTATTATTACTTAAGTATTTCATGAATTACCATATGATAAAAGAAATTAATGAGTTTTTTTAGAGATATAGCATAATATTTTATCATCAAAAAATAAATCTTAACCAATCTCAATAAATTATAAGATTGTAAAATAAACCCACACAACTTTTTATTTTTTGAATTATAACCCCATAATATAAAATAAAAATTAAAATAACCTGAATAAAAATATACTATTGATATAACATATTAACTTTTTAGTATATCCACCATAATAACTAAATAATTAGTGAATATAACAAACGTCTGACAGAAGTAAAAAAGTGATATGAGAAACCAATAAATTAGGTCTCATTTCATTTGTATGTGTTAAAAACCACTATATAAAAAATATAATTATTATAAATATATTAAATAAAAATAATATTATTTATTGTACAACATATTATTTACTTAGAACTTTTTACCACCCGTTTATTAACAATTCATTGTTAAAATCACATTTTCGGTTAATAACTGCTTCATTTTTCATGAATGATTTGGTTCATTAGTTTTAGTCCTTATAATTTGTCATGGTTCTATAATATACAGATTTTTAATCATGATATAAATATAATATATATTCAATATATATTTATTGACAGTATTTAACAAATTTTAGCGATAGTAATATGAGTTACAACATTCATAGAGACAGTAGATCGTACATATGCATGAAAGATGTTCTCATTTTTTATGAATGGATAGATAGAAAGGTAAAATATAATTAAACATTATATAATAATAATTATTTCATATATATTATATATATTCATTAAATCTCTTCTTATAACCATCCATGTTAAAATAAACTGAAAAAATTATCACATTACAGCGTTGGGGGCGGTAGTCCACACATGTGCAAAAGAGGCTTAAAAATTTATCAATGGATTGGAATGTAGGAAGGTAGATGTGATATTTTTATTTCATAAGAATTATTATTTTATAAATATCATATATATATATATTAAAATTAAGTCTATCATTATATCCTCCCATGAGATGTGGTGATGGAATATAAATCACATCGATTCACAATGTGGTATTACACCATAAATATGATCAAAACTTTTGTTTTTCATTTGATGGAATGTGGGATGGATATATAGTTTTACATTAACCTAATAACATATCAATATATTTTAGATATTTTTATTTTTATTTTAGTATATTTTTATAATATTTTAAGTAGTATGAGAAAAAAATAAGATGAAGATGCATGGTTAAGAACTATACCTCTTCTTTAGAGAACTATTGTAAGATTATACCTAAAGCCTTCCTAAAATAGTTTTTGGATAAATAAAGTATATCTAGGTCATGGTAAGGTATGTAAGTAAGGGATTTGGGTAGATTTTTTCTAAGTCAAATGGATATTTATTTATGGAGAGGAGAAGATGTGGGGAGTACTTTTAGTTGCAGAGGAGAGGACACACCTAGAAAGTTTAAAAAGACTAAAATTTTCGAACATTTTTAACATGCCATTATGAAATATTATTTGTTTAGAGTTTTTTTACTACTGGTTTATTAAATTCATGATAAGAATAAGATAAATTCTTTTGGAATGGTTTTTTATAAACTACCTTTAAATTTTATGTTTTTATTAAAAAAATATAATTTTCCTCCTCTGACCTATCTCTCTCACGTGATCCGTCCTTCACCCTGGACCTACCCTAGCATTTCGATGCTTCTGAGCCCTCTTAAATATGCCACCATCTCCCTAAATATCCCCTTTCCCCTTGACCCCAAACCCTAGAACTACCCCTCTCTCCATCAATCTCGAGGCAACCCCCAAATCATGAACCCTAACACTACCCCCTCACTGGTTCTCTTGATCCCTCTACCACGCCACAATCTTCTCACCCAGTCTCCCCTTCCCCAAAATCCCCGAACCTGAGCACCATCATGCTTCCCCTCATGATGGCACTCTAGAATCCCCTAATCCCTTTGATATCATTCCCCATAACCCTTTCTCTCTATTTCATTCATATCTATGTTCCCCTCATTCCCTTATTGGTGTTGTGGTCATAGCCTCATTCCCCCTAATCCCTCTATCGGCGTTGCAGACATAGTCCCATTCCCCCCAGATCTCTTTCTAGAACTGATTTCATAGCCACGTACCCCCCCCCTCTAATCCCTCTTTTGGTGTTTCATTCACAGCCACTTGCCACCCAATCCCTTGTAGGTGTTGTAATCTGAGTCCCCCACCCATGGTATTGCCCGATTCATGGTCCTCGTCCAATCACACTCCATGTCATTTCCTTCACTCGATCCCACACTGTATGTGAGGTTATATAGTTTTTATTTATCTCTTTATCAATAATCTGGAATTGTTTCATTATATTTGTAGACTTACGTAGTGTATTGTTGACTATTATGACACTAATTATGGTATTATTATTTTCTATTGGATTTTTCGATTTTCTATTAAATATCATATTTATTCAATGTATTATTTTGGGTTTTCTAGTTCTATTTAGTTCATATATGAGGTTAAATCATCATAAAAATATATTTTAAACCATTGGATTTATTTTCAACTTTTGGTATTCAAGGGATTTACCAATGGTTAGTGTCATTCAGGTCTATCCCCAAAAATAGGTCAGGTTCTTGATGATAGTCATGAAGATATGATGTTTCAAGATTGGAAATACATAGTATAAAAAGGTGTGGTTAACTTCTTTATAATAAACCTCAATTTATTAGGATGGTCCAGGTATAAAATATTTTTCTATTAATATTTGATGATATATCCATGTCATCATCAAGGTTTTAACTGACGATAGTTGTGTATCAGGCATTAATAAGGAGACATACCACTAGGATTCTATCATTTGAGTGGTGTTATATTTCATATGCATTGGTAAATGATGGAATGATTTTTTTAAAAAATTTATGGGACTACTTGGGGATAAATCCAAAATTTTCTAATAAATAGTTTCATGAACATGGTAAATAAGATTTATGTTCTATAATAAATTATGATTTAATTGTGTTTTTTTATCCCTTATAAGTGGTTTATAGATTACTAGAATATGAATATGTTGTGGAACTAGATGATAAACTGGTAATGTCTTTAATTGGAAATAAATAACCAATTTTTAATAATAATCAAATCTATTTTTAAAAAAATGTTAAGAATTTTAAAATAGTACTCAAAATCATAATTACATGTTTCTTTCCTTCCTTTTTAATGGTAGTTATAATATATATATATATACATATATTATAGAGGACCCATTAAAGTGATAGAATATGTTCTTTCATCGGATCATTGATAGTCTTCATGACATGTCACGACTTCACTTAAATTATCTGATTTATAATTCTATTTAATAAATAATATTATTATATAAAAATAATTTTAGGAGGTGAACAACTTTTGGTTTGGTTAATTTTAAAACATAATAAAGAATTGTGTTTTTTATTCTAGTTTATGTACACAGTTAGAAAACTAATTCTAGTAAAATAAGTATAATAGTAAATAAAATAGAAAAATGTTAGAATGTATATCTAGATTTAATTTTTAAGCTATTTTATATTCTCTAAGTTATTATATTATAGGAATGAATAGAATGTTGAAATATATAATATCGTTTTTTGGTTTTTAATCTACGAATTAATTGAGAATGATGGCTTGAAACAAAAATATTTTTTGAAAAAAGATTAAGACCTGAGTATCTTGACATGGAATACAATTTTAGATGTTAAGCCATAGTAATTTATTTTCTCCCAAGTTTAACATAATTTAAAATAATTCAGATTTAATTATAACATGATGAAATTATTATTTTTTATTTAACTAGTTTCTTTAAGTGTGTTGTTGAAAAATTTAATAACATTACATGTATATGAAATGATCAGTGATAATTGTTCAATTGTTTTTTATTGTTTGTTAAATGTTTTTTTCTAATGTTTATGTGATAAAATTGGATGAGACATTTTTTTTTGATAAAGTGGTATTTAAATTATAGAATATCATAGGAAGGTTTTTAAAAAAATCTAGATTTTAGATATGTTTTACAAAATATATAATCATGGATTTTAAATAATATTTTTCCTATATTTATACATGATTAAATATTTAATGAGATCTATTTTGATGGTACATAATAGAAAGAATTTCAAAAAAGGAAACCAATTGTTTATTTTAAATATAAAATGTCATAGTTTTTAGTATTTCTATTATAATGGTAGAATTTTTTCATACCAATTTTGATGGGATTTTATAAAAACATATTCTCTTAAATATTTTTCTATTTTTACCTATTATTGATTTCAAATATTCTTTTTTATGGGTTTTTTGAATAATGAGTTTGTAGTTATGAAGATTTTGATCAAGGTGTGATTTTATCCATAAATTATTTTGTTTTACCAAAAACCAAACCCAATATAAAATGGAAATTTTTATTATTATTCTTTTCTTGAGTACCATTTACAATATTTCTCAGTTATGAAAAACTAATCACTATATAACACCCCTTTATATTCCCATTGATTATCCCTTCATTCAAAGCATTTACATTTTAATTAAATCTTGAGTCTATTTAATTCCAACTAGTTCCACATTACCAGATATTAACATTTTCACTTTTCTTAGTTAGTAATACTTACGTGTTTTAATTTTTTTTAAATAATGTGGAGTCACATTTTGATATATATTGATAAAAGCTGGATCACATTAATGAGTAACACACCTTTTTATGATAATGGTTTCGAGTACATTTAAGATTTTTCAATTTGTAATCAGACCGTTTATGGGAGAATAAGATTTACATGTCCAAAATTTAAATTTATAAAATTATTGAAGATATATGAAGTTTATGAACACTTCATATTGAATAAATTCCCTACTCAATATCTATGTTGTATTTTTCAAGGATAATAAAACATTATAGAAGGTTTGAGAACTGATGTCAATCGAAAGAATGAGATCCCACCTTCACTGACATTGGATAATTAAATGAATAATATTATAAACAATGAAATTGATATTTCAAGACAACGACATAACCATCAAAACAAATTAGAACAACCAATTGAGGTTGCTATAAATAAGAACTTGATAAGTGATGTTTTTTAGAGTATAGGATAAATATATCAAGATTGTGACATATCATTGTATCCTCCTCTAAATTATGTAGAGACTAATTTAAAAGAAAATTGTACTGAGTAGAAAAATGAATTTTATGGTTTAGTTGACGATGGAAGACAAGTGTTGTATAATGGAAGTTTGAAATATTTGAGATTTGTTTTTTGCGGAAGTTGTACCATATCAAATTCCTATGTGGAATTTACAAATAAGTCGATGTATATGATAATGGAATCATTTCATGATTCATTCCTTAAATAAATGATACCTGGTTCTTGTTATGATATGAGAAAAAAATTAGAAAACTTGGTCAGAATTGTACAAAAATGCTTGCATATCCCAAAGATTGGATTCTTTGTTGGAAGAAGTATTTAAGTAGACAGGATTTAAAAAAATTATTCTTCAATATTGAAGTAAATGAGTGATTTTTTAATTCTGAGTCAACATACTACTATAAAGAAAAAGTAAAGGAACATATCTATTAATCATTTTCATTACTTTCCTTCAAATCCTTGATTTCAAATATTATTCAGGTCATCGAAAACCATCGAGAACATAAAGTGACAATTTATTGATAATAAAAATGATTGGTTACTATGACATCTAAGAGATTCACTATCATAGAAGAAATTTGATTCATTACATCCATATTTTTCAATGGATCCTAGGAATTCTCAATTGGGATTCGTTGTTGATTGATTCAACCCATTTGGGTCTTTGAGCACAGTTATAGCATTTGGTCAGTTGTTTTAATCCCTTACAATTTTTCTACATGGATGTGTACGCAAAAAAGGTCTTTTATCATTTAGATGACTATTACTATAAAATGAATGCCTGGAAATGATATTTATGTATACTTATATTCTCTAATTGAATAATTACAAGAGTTAGAGAGTAATGGGATTGAGACATATAATGAATCTTATAGAACGATGTTCGAAACATAAGTTCCTCTAATGTTCACTATTAGTGACTTCCCGGGACATGGGAATTTAGCTTGTTGGAACACTTACACATGTATAGATTTTCTTATTTGTGACATTTATTTTGATCCTAATTAACTTCCTCACAGCAAAATATGGTGCTTCTTGTGTCATAAAAGATTTCTCGATGCATCTCCTAGATTTCGGTTGAACATGTCAAAATGAAATGGTTCTACTTATCATAGATGATAGTCAAAGTTATTTATAGGTTCTGAAATATTGGCTCAACTTCAAAACATTGGAACAGAATTTGGGAAGGTTTATCATTTCAATAATACACTAGTGTAGAAATCGTTTTTTACGTCACCATTTTTTACGTCGGTTATATATAACTGACGTAATAATG
Organism: Viscum album; assembly: GCA_963277665.1. NCBI lineage: Eukaryota > Viridiplantae > Streptophyta > Magnoliopsida > Santalales > Viscaceae > Viscum > Viscum album. Next base: position 1,307,819,356 of record OY728162.1, read on the forward strand.
CGGCGAGTATATTTTTCACGTCGGTTATTTTAATAACCGACGTTACAAATCGCGCCTGTTGGGTTTTTACATCGGTTATCTTATAACGGACGTAAAAAACCAATGCGCGGGGGGTTTTTTACGTCAGTTATTTCGTAACCGACGTAAATAACATGATATCGACGCGTTTTTTACGTCGGTTATCAAATAACCGACGTAAAAAAACCAAAGCGCGGTGTGTTTTACGTCGGTTATTTTATAACCGACGTAAAAACCCCCCGGGGCTTTGGTTTTTTAGGTCGGTTATTTGATAACGGACGTAAAAAACGCGACGATATCGGGTTTTTTACGTCGGTTACCAAATAAACGATGTAAAAAAACGCGTAGATATCCGGTTTTTTTACGTCAGTTTCCAAATAACCGACATAAAAAAACTCGATATCTACGCGTTTTTTACTTCGGTTATAAAATAACCGACGTAAAAAACCAAAGCGCGGGAGATTTTTTACGTCGGTTTTAAGATAACCGATGTAAAAAAGCTAAAAAATAGTTTATAAAGTCGGTTATTATATAACCGACGTTATAAAGCATTTAAAAAAATTAAATCTCGTGTTCTGTCATTTACGATTTTTCGATTGACAGTCGCTGACTCGTCTCTCTCTCGCACGGTAAACCCTAATCGGCTCGTCGATCGCCTGAATTAAACTCATTTTGGCTTCATTGTTTATCTTCTTCACTCCTCTCGGATCTATCATCTCAACTCGCGACATTTAAGTAAGCCTTCCACGAATTTATTTCGTTCGTTTTTGTTTCGATTCTTGATGTGCTTTTCATTCGTTTTTGAATCTCGTGGAATTTTTTGTTATTGCAAATGGTTATTATGTTCATTCAACTCGCAACATTCAACTGGAAAATGGTTATTAAAACATTGAGGATTAGCTTCAACAAAATCTGAAAAATAATGGGTGGTACTGTAACGTTCCATTCTTCCAGCAACATTATTATTTCCTACTTAGCTGGAATGTGTCTTTCTGGATGAAGATTGGTAGTACTTATTTTCTTAAAATCATATTTTCAATATGATTGTCCAGAAAATGATTTTCATGAATGAAATTAGACCAGGTACAATCGGTAATACCTATCCTTAAAATATCATTCAACATTCTTACATCATAATATTTTTTCAAAAAATTGTGATTTTTAGAACTCCTAGATCAGAAAACCATCATCTGTTTTCATCTGCATTCATAAAAATATCAATTCATACCTATTACAATCAAATATTTCATTTTGGACTCATGGTGAGTCTGATAATACATTTCTTCTTTCAGTCATGTCCTAAAAATGATGGACCTTTTCATGCAAAGTGTATCTGATTTCTTGAATACGATGGTATGTCCGATTTTCAACAAAACCAAGTGAGGTGATTTCTTTTATTATTAATAATTCATAAAAAAATTATAATACCTAAATATTATTATCATCCTTTTCAGATTTTTCATTATAAAAAAGTTAAAGGGTACTTTCTTTTCATTCTCAAGTTAAATTATATTTTTTATAAAGGTCTTTTCTATCTAGGTAGAAATAATTTAATGATAATTAGATTGAATTAGGTATATTATCTTATCTTACCATCCAAACACATTTTTATGTATTACTAATTATTATGTTTTGTAAAAACAATTATGACCCCCATTTCATTTTTTTTAGTTAATTGATCTACGAAAGTGTTATAAATGATTTGATGATCACGATTCACCCATATATATGGTTAGTCATTATATGACATTTGGGTCCATAATATCCTTCTAATGCATTCGACAATGCATTATATATCATAGATCAATATGGGATACAGATGGTTATACCATGTCCAATGTGTTATGTGATGTGTCTCGTAAGAAATATTATAATAAATTATAGGAAAGGTGATTAACATATCCCAATATGAGGTGAATGAAACTATGTTTTCCCTTGACATATGTTATGACTTATATGATTATGTTTGTGCCACACTCTTATGTTATTCCACATACCAATGTTGTGATCTTGTGAATAAGGTTTTTTAAATCATGTTCCCACTATCATATAAATCATGTCTTATGTTATGCAAAAATTGTTATACTTGGACTCAGGTTTTATGATCTATGATTATATAGAACTGTTTCACTTATCTTTTTGATCATGTGCTTTGTGTATGCTCTTATACCCCCATGGATATCTTTTTATGAGATTAGATATTATATTTATATATATCATGTTTACCCATAATGAGTATCATAAATCAAAACTTTTATTATTTTCATTCCCTAAGTTATAAAAATAAGTATTATGTAGGATGATTCAAAAATTTAATCTGTGAGATGAGTTGTTTTATGTGTGAAACCCAGGCCAAACACATATGAATTTTTTTATTGGTATTACATATATATAGTTTGACATATACTTTTTTTTACATTACCATGATATTAACATTACTTTTTCTAAAGAAATATTAATGTCCTTAGATTATATATCGGATCAAAAGGATATAGTAATTCTAATATATAATCAGAATGATCAGATAATATGACAATATTATTAAACATAAAACAAATGGTCTATATTCATATTTTTAACATGACACTTATGATGTATAGCTATTTGGTGTTGGGTACTTATGAAAACTACTACTACTTTCAAGATTTTTGCACTTGAAAGTGTTGAGTACTTTAGATCATAATTATTGAACAACAAGCATGAATAACACATGTTATATGCTCCATTAGGTATTACTATATTTTAAGATGTTTATTAGTATATTGGCATGAGATTATTATAAATGTGTATCATCTGATCATATTCACTTATTCCAGATAATAATCATTTTGTTTATGTTTTATTGATGTATATTTTATTTGGAGAATCATTAGGCGTCATGGTTTTCTTTGATTCAATGAAATTTAAAACTGTTACATCTAACTATATTTTGTTTTAAAAATAATATTCAAGCATATTTTTTTAAATACCTATAGATTTTTTTTATATTTTAAATTGTTTTACATTCAAATTATGATTTTTTTTCATATAAACATGTTTTGTCTTATCTTAAAAATATATATTTTTTGTTGATATTTGTTATAGGTAATAATGAGTCGAAGTTGGATTACAGCACATCGAATGAGAAATGAATTTGAGGAAGGTGTTGATGCCTTTTTGGAATTTGCAAAACAAAATGTTCCAAGTAGTGACATTTTTTTCTGTCCATGCCTGAAATGTTTGAATATTAAGAAGTTGAAAAGTAGAGAGATAAAATATCATCTGATATGTCATGGTTTTAATCTGAGTTACAGCCCTTGGATTTGGCATGGTGAAACTAGACGGAATGTCACTGATGATGATGATTCGCAAGATGGTAACTCCAATGGAATTGAAGAAATGATTCGTGATATTGTAGCAGAACAAATTGAGATAGAACCGACAGTTGCACGTATATATGGTGATGCTGAAAAACCATTATATCCCGGTTGTACAGATTTTATGGTTCTGTCGGCAGTGTTAAGATTGATTAACCTGAAAGCGAAGCATGGATGGAGTGACAGAAGTTTTACAGAGCTGCTACAATTGATTAAAGACATTCTTCCAAAAGATAACGATCTTCCAGATTCACATTACAAAGCCAAGAAAATATTATGCCCGATGGGATTGGGATACAAGAAAATACATGCCTGTCTGAATGACTGCATTATATATAGGAAGGAATATGAATTTCTGTCAGAGTGTCCAAAATGTGAGACATCACAGTATAAGGTGAAAGAAAAATCACAGGGTGATGTAGAGATTACAAAGCTCCCTTCAAAGGTATTTTGGTATCTTCCTATAATTAATCGTTTCAAACATTTATTTTCTAATTCACATGATGCAAAAAGGTTAAGATGGCATGCTGAAGAGAGGGTATGTGATGGAAAAATACGTCATCCAGCTGATTGTCCACAATGGAAGAAAATTGATGCGCAGTATTCTACATTTGGAAATGAAATAAGAAATCTCAGACTAGGGTTGTGCACAGATGGAATGAATCCATACCGAACACTCAGTAGCACACATAGTTCATGGCCTGTTTTATTGGTAATTTACAACCTCTCTCCTGAAGTTTGTATGAAGCGCAAATATTCCATGTTGAGTACAATGATCTCTGGTCAAAAGCAACCCGATAATGATATTGATGTTTACTTGTCACCATTGATTGATGATTTGAAACTGTTATGGGCTGATGGTATTAGGGTGTATGATTCTTATAAAATGGAATATTTTCAACTGCATGCAGTGCTTCTGTTCACTATAAATGACTTCCCAGCGTATGGAAATTTGTCTGGATACAGTGTTAAAGGGCATAAAGCATGTCCAATTTGCGAACAATAGACGTCCTATTGTCAATTGCATCATGGGAGGAAAACAGTGTACATGGGTCATCGAAAGTTTTTGCCTATGGAACACCCTTATAGAAGACTAAAAAAGGCATTTAATGGCTCACAAGAATTTGATACTGCTCCAAAACCTTTATCCCCTGATCTGTATTTTGAGAGGGTGAAAAACCTTGACGTGACATTGGGAAAGACACAGAAATCTGGTAATGATAGACATATTTGGAAGAAAATGTCAATTTTTTGAGCTACCATATTGGAGGTATCATGAAGTTAAACATAATATTGATGTCATGCACGTGGAGAAGAATATCTGTGATTCTTTGATTGGAACATTGTTAGATATTAAAGGAACGACTAAAGATGGGTTGAATGCAAGATTAGACTTACTATCAATGGGAATACGTTTGGAGTTAGCTCCCACTCCTAAAGGAAGACGAACATTTCTTCCCCCTGCTTGTCATACATTATCGAAGAGGGAGAAAATTAGCTTTTGTCAGTGTCTTCATGATACCAAAGTGCCTCAAGGTTATTCTTCTAATGTAAAAAATTTTGTCTCATTGAAGGACTTGAAGTTGATAGGTATGAAATCACATGATTGTCACGTCATGATGCAATAAATTCTACCAGTTTCATTGCGTGGAATATTGCCCATTCGTGTCAGAAAGACTATAATGAAGTTGTGTTATTTTTTCAATTCAATTTGTAACAAGGAGATTGATGTGAATGCTTTGAACATTTTGGAAAAGGATGCAATTTTTATACTTTGTCAATTGGAAATGTATTTTCCTCCAACTGTTTTTGATATAATGGTGCATTTAATGATTCATCTGGTTCGAGAAATAAAGCTTTGTGCACCTGTATATCTTCGTTGGATGTATCCTTTTGAAAGGTATATGAAAATATTAAAGGGGTAAGTTAAAAATCTATATCGACCTGAAGCCTCCATTATTGAAAAGTATATTTCTGAGGAGGTAGCAGAGTTTTGTACGAGCTACTTGGCTGCGGCGCAACACATAGGTTTGCCTCCATCTCGCCATGAACAAGTTAATAATGAGGGAAAGGGGATTCACGGCTTGAAAGTCAAATCATTGTCATCTGAACAGATGAAGAAGTTAGAATCATACATCTTGAATAACATAGCTGATGCTCAACCATATATCACATTGCATATTAATGAGTTGAAACAATGTCATCCAAAGAAGAAAGAAATGTGGATTTTGAATGAGCACAACAAAACTTTTTTGTCATGGATTAAAAAGACTTTTCTTGGTAGATCAGATGTATCAGAGAAATTAAAATGGATAGTGGTTGGTCCATGTTTAAATGTGATGACATGGTCTGGTTATGACATTAATGGTTATACATTTCATTCAAAATCTCAGGACAACAGAAGTGCAGTTCAGAATAGTGGTGTATTGGTGTTTGCAGAAGCAATGAATTTTTTGAGTGCTAAGGAAAAAAACCCAATTTCTGCATCAAATGCATATTATGGAGTGATTGAAGACATATGGGAGGTTGATTACTTTAAAATTAAAGTTCCCGTTTTTAATTGTAAATGGTTTAACAGCAACAACAGTGTCAGACACGATGAATTTGGAATGACACTTGTTAATATGAATAGATTGGAAGACACATCTGATTCTTTTATAATGGCAACACATGCAAAACAAATTTTTTATGTAGTAGATCAATCAGATATGCAGTGGGCTATTGTTTTACAAGGGAAAAAATATTTTGGTGAGGATGAACTTGATAAATATGCTGATTTATGTGAGATCCCTACTTCAATGGAAATATTAACAGAACATAATGACGATCATGTTGAAGACATAGTTTGTGCCATAAGGAATGATCACGACGAAGGAATTTGGGAAAACAATCCATCTGTACATTCCTAAAATTACAGGTAACATATGTTTATTTCTTGTTTACATTTATTTTTTCCATAAATGTTAGATATTGTAAGTTTTTTATTTATTAAAACATGTTTTAAAATAAAATAAGTATATGTTTTTGTTTGTTTTAAGTTTGTTTAGTTTACTTTATCATGTTTATAACCATTACATAAATTTTAAAAAGCTTATTTTTGTTCACTGACAATTACTTTACCATGTTTACAATGTTTACCAGGTTTACCATTTTTACCATTTTTACCATCTTGACCATCTTGACCATCTTTGTCATCTTTACCATTGTTTAACATGCTTACCATATTACCAATGTTTACTATTATGTAACTTAGTACACTTTTCTATTTTATGATTACAGTAGTATTAAAATATTTGAATTTGTATATTTGTTCACTGATAATTACTTTACCATGTTTACAATGTTTACCAGGTTTACCATTTTTTCCATTTTTTACCATCTTGACCATCTTGACCATGTTGACCATCTTTTCCATCTTTACCATTGTTTAACATGCTTACCATATTACCAATGTTTACTATTATGTAACCTAGTACACTTTTCTATTTTCTGATTATAGTAGTATTAAAATATTTGAATTTGTATATTTTTGAACTGACGTTTGTTTTTTTTGATTTGAAGGATAATGACAGATCATTCAGATGATCAACCACATGATTCTGGAGAGGAGCATATTGCGGGTCATACCTCTGGGGATGAACATTCACATGCTCCTATTATGACAAAGAGTTCAAAGGTTGGTAACGTAGCTGCACACGTTTACCAAAATTATCACTTGCCCGTACGCAGGATCAGAGGATAGTAGTTGGGTTTGATGATGATGATATTCCTAGAGGTCCGAATGCCAAAGATTTTAAGAGTTTTGTTGCAACTCAGGCTAAGACCAAAGTAAGCATTCTGTATGATTATTGGAGAGGTGTGGATAAAGCGATTATCTCTCAGTTGTGGGAGACGATTTTGGTAAGATCTTTTGACATTGTTTGACCATTCTTTTAATGTTTCTGGTATATATAATATGTTTAACCTCTTCTATATCAGATGACATTTGATATTCCTGACACTTGAGGAGTCAAGAAGAAATTCTTATCATTGTATTCCAGGAGATGGAGGGATTTCAAATCAACCCTCTCATCTGATTTCATTTATGGTCATAGGAGTCATGACAATCCATGTCGTATATATCCTTTTATAGATGAAGACACATGGAAACAGTTTTTTGAAAGTAGAAAAAAAGAGTCATTTCTAGTAAGGTAAATGTAAACTTTTATAAGCTTTCTTATATAAATGATTTTATTAATGTTTTGTTAATGATTTCTTATTCTTAAATTACAGCAAACAAGGAAAGCTCATCAGGAGATCCAATCTAAAAATGTATACCCTCATAGTTTATCTCGGGGAGGGTATACATTATTGGAAGAAAAAATGATAGCGGAAAAATTTCAACAACTAAGACCTGAGTCTTCAAGCTCTATAGAGGTGGCCCCTCCATCCCCTCTATCTAGACATGAAAAATTGAAGAGAGCTCGGAAGGGAAAACAAGTGAAATATCTTTCGGAAGAATCGAGAATCGTAGCTGAGAGGATTGTAAGATATCGATTTAATTTATTTAAGTTAACTTTTTTCTTCATATAAGTTTCAATCATTATAGAAATGTTCAATTAATTAATAAAGAACTCTCTTGAGGAGCAGAGTTCAGAGGGGACATTTATAGCTACTGGGAGGGAAGATATTTTATTTGCAGCATTGGGAAGGCCCGAACATCCTGGTCGTGTAAGAGGATATCCGACAGGTGTATCGGTAAGAAAAGTGTTTCCACGTTCTTCAACTTCAAACATTGAGGGGGTTTATAAAAAAAATAGAATCCTTGGAGGCTGAAGTTCAAAATATTAATACGAAGATGGAAGACAAGATTAGAGATTCGATGCAGTCTATGTTTGCAGAAATGCAAAGACAATTTCAGACTGCAGCTCCCACTCCTCCACCTCCCCCTGCAGACCCCATTATTTATCCTCCACCTCCGCCAGTAGCTCCCACTCCCCCACCTCAGCCTGCGGACCCCATTTTTTATCCTACGCCTCCGCCGCAGCTTCCTACATATTGCGAGTTGTATTTTGATGATTCTAAACATCATACAGTAGCATACGGGTTGGTATATTGTATAAGAGATACAGTTCATAATCAACAATTAGAGGTAGAGAATCAGAGGGTCACTGTACAGGATATTATAGATAGATCATCTAGGGTACCAATACCTACAGATGAGGTGGCGACAGTTGGACAGAGTATCGGCCATTTTTTAGTTTGGCCATCCAGACTTCTTCAACTCATTACCATAGAGGTATGAATGTTATATCTTTTATTTTATTTTTTTATTAAAGTTGTTTTATCATTTGAAAACTACTATAATTCTCAATTTTTTTTCACAGGAATACTTCAAAGGTAAAGAAATATTGTATAGACAACAACAAAGACAACAGGCTATGACATCAGATACAGATTCCAGTGGTCTTGACAGATTGTCAAGATATTCACATTTGTTGTTGGGTTTTTATGAGTTTCCAATGGAATCTCATGTTTGTGGACGTGAAATAAGTGCGGGGATTACAAAATCTGATATCATGGAGCTTGTTACTGGAGATAAGTTGGGCATCAACGTGGTGAAATTGTTTTCCATGTAAGTCTTAACACATTTTCCCTGCGTTATATTTATTAAAAATGTATACTTATATATGTTTTGTATTAGGTATCTTTATAAAATTTGTGAGAGGAATGAACTGACAGAATTATATGGATTCATGGACCCGCAATTGATTTCCCCTGAAGCATGTGCATTGACTGAGGAACAAAGAATGGTTTATATTGCTGAAAGATTTGAAAAGAATATAATCCAACAATGATGGATGATGCCTTTTTGTGAGAGGTATGAAACACATTTCTCTCAAAGAGTTAATTATCTTTTAACATAAAAACCACTAACATTAAATTTCCTTTTATCAGTAATCATTGGATGTTAGGGATTTTTTTCCCAGGGGAGAAAGCTCTTTATTGGATATGCTCTGTTCATGGTGATGTGCGGGCAAGTTTTAAGAATATATTAGAAAAGTAAGTTTCAATTTCTCAATAGTTTTATATATTATAATGAATTTTAAATTTACCCCATTCTTATTATTTTCTAACAGTGCATGGGTCTACTTTCGAAAAAACACAAAGAAAAGAAATGCAAAGATCAAATATGTAAAGGCGAAGGTAAATTTCCATTTATAATTTGTACTTTTTGATTTATCACATAAAAATAATATATTGAATTTACACACATTCAAAACAGAATTGTCATGAACAACAAGGCCTCATCGAATGTGGATATTATATGTTAAGATTTATGTATGAAATAATAAAAACTGGGACAGTTGTGAATTTTGACCTGGTACAATTTCCTCTTAAACTTTGCCATCATATTTAAATTTTATTTATTCATTATACATGTTAACTATCTTCTTTTTCATTTGTAGATTTTTGATGGCCCTCAACCCTGTACTGCTGAAGACATCAAACACGTAGAAGTGGAGAGGTCAAATTATTTTACAGGTTTGATTGAATTTTAGTTGTTTGTAATGTAAAATGTAATTTTGAATATTATCGTTTTAATTTTCTATTTGGTAGTTGTTTAGGTTTGATTTAGTTTTTTTTTTTGAAGTTGACAGTGTACGTTTTGAATGTTATATAAGTGAATGTTTAATTTTGCTCTACTTCTTGTTTTGGTCTACTTTTGATGGTTCTTCTGGTATGGATTTGGGTCTATGGGGGAGGGGTTCCCAAGGTGTGGGGTGTGTTCAGTGGGGTTGGGGGTGTCCAGCGGTCTGGTAGGGCTGTCTGGTGGGGTGGGGGGACAGGCTTGGGGGGTGGCAGGGATATCCAGGGGTGTGGGAAGACGGTTCAGGGGTGTGGGAGTGCTGTCCAGGGGTGGGGGGGTTGTCCAGGGGTGTGGTGGGGGCTGTCAAGTGGGGTGAGGGGGTGAGGAGGTGCTGTTCAGGCGGGTGGGGGGTTGTCGAGGGGTGTTTGGGGGTGTCCGGGGGTCAGCGGGCAGTCCAGGAGTGTGGTGGGGGCTCCAATGGGGTGGGGGAGGGTTGTCCAAGGGGTATACATGAGGGTGGGAGCTCCAATGGGGTGGGGGAGTGATGTCCAGGGGGTATACATGAGGGTGAGGGATCCAACGGGGTGGGGGAGGGCTGTCCATGGGGTATAAATGAGGGTGGATGCTGTCTAGTGGGTAAGTTTTATATGTTATCTATTTACATGCTTAATTTTGATGTACTTCTGTTTTTGTGGTATGATTTCTTGATTTATTTTCTGGTTGATTCTGGTGGAGAGAAGATCACTGCATTCTGTATAAAAAAAATTAGGTTTATCACGTTGGTTATTTAATAACCGACGTGATAAAATGCCTGGAAAATAGTTTATCACTTCGGTTATTTAATAACCAGCATGATAAAAGGCCTGAAAAATAGTTTATCACGTCGGTTATTTAATAACCGACGTGATAAAAGGCCTGGAAAATGGTTTATCACGTCGGTTATTTAATAACTGACGTGATAAAAGGCCTGGAGAATGGTTTATCACGTCGGTTATTTAATAACCGACGTGATAAAGGACCTGGAGAATGGTTTACCACGTCGGTTATTGAATAACCGACATGCTAAACGGCTTGGACAATGGTTTATCACGTCGGTTATTGACTAACTGATGTGATAAACCCCCCTCCCCCGGTTTTTCACGTCGGTTTTATATGAACCAACGTGATAAACCACCCTCACCCCAGTTTATCACGTCGGTTCTATATGAACCGATGTGATAAACCCCCTCACCCCCTGTTTTTCAGGTCGGTTGTTTAAGAACGGACGTGATAAACCATTTTCCAGGCCGTTTATCACGTTGTTTCTTCGATAACCGACGTGATAAACCATTCTCCAGGCCCTTTATCACGTCGGTTCTAAAATAACTGACGTGATAAACAACGCGATTTTATGTTTTTGACGTCGGGTTTTAAATAACCCACGTCAAAAACCTTATTTATAACGTCACACGTATTAACGTCGGCTAGAAACCGACGTAAAAAATTAAAAATAACCGACATAAAAAACGTTTTCTGCACTAGTGATAGTGGGAAATGAGTTCAAAGTGCATTTTCAAGATAAATCAGAATGTGACAGTGGAAGAAAAAAATGTGTATTCTTCAAACAACCGTATTAGGAATTTAATTTGTTGTGGAATAATCTTGATAGTATTCATATTGGGAATAATGTTTCTAACAATTTGATCTTCACATTTATTAATGGGCATGAAAAATATAAGGACCATATCATAACATGGAAAGACTTAAAAAAATGAACATAAAGCATGATCTCTAGCAAAATGAGAATGAAAAGTATTCTCCATAAAATTTTTACAATGAAAATAGGGATAAAGATATATTCCATAGAATTTTAAAATATGTGATGGTATATAATGAGTATTAAATTAACATCTCAAGGTGTATTTACTTAAATCATCATAGGTTACATAAATTGAAATTTAGTGATTCACATATTTTGTTACAGTAGTTACTACCATTGGAATTTGCGTATAATATTACCAAAAAATATTACTATTATTGTACTCTAATTTTTCAAATTCATCAAAAAAATATGTGATAAAACACTACAACCATTTTATCATGGATAACTTTAGGAGAGATTTTATTAACACTTTTTCTAATGGAGATGATCTTTCCTCCATCAGTTTTTACTATCATGATGCATTTAACTGTGCATATGGTTGAGGAAGCTAAATTAGAAGGCCATGTACAGTATTAATGGATGTATCGAATTAATAAGTACTTTATTTATATGTTTTTCAATTTATTTCAAAATTATTTACACTTCATTAAATGCACAATTAAGTTATTTTATTTTAATTCATAGATATATATTGGGCATTTGAAATCATAAATAAAAAATAAAGCTCATTACGAAGGCTCTATTTCTGAATTTTATATGGTAGAGGAGTGTCTTAAATTTTTTCTAGCTAATTGGTTTATATTGAGACATGATTTAATATATTTGGACGTGTTAATGAAACATCGGATCAATCTAAACTATATGGGAAATCAAAAATAATTCCCCTTATTCGCAGATTAGTTGGGAGACACTCAAATGTTACACTGAAAGAAATGAAATTATAACAGGAACATAGATATGTTCTACAAAATAGTGAAATTATAGATCCATTTATTGAAGAGTTTAGGAAACCAACAAATAGACGAATGAGAGTCCAAACACAAAATGAGAAATATATAAAAATATATGTTAATAAAAATCTTTTATAATGGTTTTCAAAGTCTGTAAGTTCATAAATATTTCAAAAAATATGGATATTAGTATGACACAAATATTTTATTAATATAATAATGTATATTACTTTTTTAGATCATTAATACTGATAGATAAGATGAGTTTTCATAATATTTGAAGTTTCTTCCTCGAAGTCCTCTAAAACATGCTAGAAAGTTCGACACTTACAATGTGAATGAATATAAATTTTGTACAGTTGATTAGGAAGATGGTTTGAAAACATATGACAGTGGTATATTTATGTTTTTTGGAGTGAGATGAAATGTAAAGTTAACTAATATTACTGAATTAAACTACAATAGGTATTTTTTTAGTTTTTTTATTAAAATTCAATTGGGTCGATATTTTCAAGTGTGTGAAAAGATATTCCTTGTAATTTACTTCAATGAAATTCTCTCATTTGATATATGTTGGTGAATGTGAATTACATGATATATATATCTTATCATCATAAGATAAAATGGTCTATTATATAGAATATGTCATTGTTTAAGGGTGGAGAGTAGATGGTCATGTAAAATAAAGAGAATTGTATGGCATGGGTGATGAAGTGGAAGATTTCACCTCTAACATTGAATCCCAAAAATAGTAAGAAGTGAAATCCATGTTAAATAAGCAACATACCGGTGAAACACACAAGGTTTTATCCTTCCTTATCACCTTCTAAATTATTGCGGTGAGGAAATATCACATTATAGGTGTGGGGGGATGGGTACATTCCTGGGTTAGATAGGAATTTTCATTTTTTTTTCTTTCTTTCTTTTCTTTTTCTCCTTCGTTATGGTATTTTTATTTTTTCCCCCATCAAAAATTTCAATGTTCCTTGATTTAGTGACCATATGGTGGGGAAATAAAAATACCCTAAAGAATGGTGAAAAGGAATTTTTGTATGAAGTTAACATCAGGGAGTGATTTTTAGTGAATTGGTTTTCTATTAATGATATAAATGGTTGTATTACTATGAAACATTAGAGATTATTGATTCCCCTTGTGTGAGTAGTTTTTTGGAAAACTATGTCACTAATATCTCCATTAATGTTTTCAGAAAACCAAGAAGTGTGAATATTTCTTAGTTAATATAAAGTAAATATATTTTAGGTTAATATATTTCATCTTTAAATGATATTTACATATGTCCGTTCCTTATCCGATATGTTTTATTACTGTACCAGATTGACCTATGTGTGTGTACCTAATGTCTGACTATTGAACACCCTCAAAATAATTTTGTGTCTTGGGTGGTTCAAAAACCACTCCTCCTCAACCTTTGATCTTATTATAACTATTGAAATTAGTGTCGTTAGGAGATCAAATAAGAGTTGAGAGATGAGTGTGGGATTTGTTCCAAATTAAACTTCTAAAAACAAAGATAATAAATGATGGGAGTGATGAAATTTATAACATATGGGGATATATAGGTTGGGATCTTATGGTTTGACTTCTAGAAATGCTTAATTGAGTGGGTCTTGAAATATGATTACAAATAATGTAGGGCAGGTTTGGTGAAAATTCATTTAAAGATGAATAATGTAAAAATAACATATATTTATTGGATAGATAGTGGAAATAATAGCATGGAATGTTTTTCACACACACACATGGAAATTTAGTGGAATGGTTTACTTTTTAATTCCTTTATCATGTTAGTGTCATGAATCTCATTGAATTTCATTGTGATATGATTTATAAGACATCTTTTTCCATTCTCACTAGGAAAAACTCCTTGGTGTTGTTCGTGCATCGATCAAATTACTTTAATAAATTAAAATTTTCTTAAATGTTAAATCTTCATGATGTTGGTATTATATATATATATATATATATGCATTATTTTATTTTGATATGTTACTTTTCCCAAGAGTGTAAATTTTTAGGTTTGGGGGTGTGATCGTACCACAATTCCCTGTGTTATTTTCACCTTTACACCACTGTGCTAAACTTATTTTATATTGAAAATTATAAAAATAATGACAAGTTTCACTACATGTTTGAATAATTTAATTTGTTTTTATCATTTTTAAAAATGTAAATGTTACTTTCTTGATGTTTACATTGTAGGATGACATGATTTGGAGGGCCCATGGTGATGTCCAAGAAAAATGGGCCAAACTGTGCAAGATCTATACACAACAGTGGACTCATCCGCACACTTCTCCTGAACTGTGCATCCCAATGGGATGATATTTTGTGGAATTTTCCATACTTCAGTAGGATACATTTCATATGAAGAAACCAAATATTAATTTGTCCATCTGGTTTAACATCCGACCTGATATGTCCATCACACCACATCTTCACGAAGTCAAAAGTGGAGTGTTATGATCTGTACATATCTCGGGCTATAGGTGTCCAAATTGTGTCACAACTTTGGTGGAGACATCCAAGAGGTTGATATAAAACTTTTTTATTTTCTAAAAATCTAGATAAGGCTTTTTTAGGTCAAAACTAATGTTAAAATTGGTTTTAAGAAATCTGTGTGGTCAAAACCACCTACCCATTTTCCTATAAAATGGTACCTTGGGCTCCCCATTTGTAAGTTCACCCAGGAGGAAAAGCTCTAGTATTTTGGAGACCCAAATAATTCCTCTATTCATCATAGTAGTTCTATAGTCCCCTATCCTCATAGGGTAATCAAGTATGAATAGGGAGTTCCACCCGAGCCTCCTCCTCCTCTCGGTGGCGAGCTAAACGGTTGACGATCATTTCGAGGGAGCGACACAAACTTAGGAGGGAGTTCCATCACATGTTCTTCTACAGGTTTTGTATAATTTGTGTGTTGAATATTTCACTTTTTTTTCTTGACATACTTCCCCATGATTATATTTCATTTGATAATATTTAGTGGAAAAATTTATTTCAACACCGATTGGGTTGAGATTTCAAGTGGGAATCTTGGGTTGTTCCGATTGGACAACACAATAATCCTATTTATCTCACACATACATAAGATTTAATTATAATTCGGTAGACCTCTTATTCTATATTTTATAATCAAATCTTGGTAAAACGATTTTTGTTCCAATGGGTGGTTCTTTAAGCATCATTTGTAGAGGCAAGAGGGGATTCAAGATCTTGACAACTTTCAACCAAAGAATTAAACAAAACCATGTTAAATTTTCATAACAACAAACTATCCAAGATGTGTAGTGAACTTGAAATAATATTCTTCTCTCATAATGATTAATAAACACAACATTTTCTTTCAAACTAATAAACTCCTTAATTAAGTCATTTCATCCTAAAACTGTTTTCAAAACCACCCCATATTTAAGTACTTCTTATTAAAAACGCACACTCTAAACCCAACAACGCTCCTTAAGAGATGACCTAGGTTCTTCCCTAGACTATAAAGAAATCTTAAAATAATAACCAATTTGACATGTCACAACATCGCAGTCAACTTTCAATAAAAAATATGGTTTTTATAATGTTATGTATCCCTTTAAAAATCTTATTAGTGCACAATGTATCTCACACCGAGTAGAGAGTTATAAGAGTATACTAGGCCCACTTCAGAATAAACTATAGAAAAAACTTTTTTGCCTCATTTATTTAATTTTATATATAATTAACTCAATTAATTAACTTCGATAATTAATATATATAAATAATCCATATGAATAATTTTTTTTTGGGTCTATTACCCCCCCCCCCACAAGACAATATTATTCCACCTTATCTAACCTTACATATCTTTCTAAAAAACATTGTTTCAAAATCACGAGTTTTTTAAGAGATTATAATGAAAAGATAAAATGTAATATCCCAAAATAAAAATAGGATTAAAACATTTATCGATTCTTGATATATGATCATAAAATTTCATCATTGTAAAATTGATCAAAAATAATCCCAATAAACAATGATATTGTAATATTAATCTCTTACCTTGTGTTGGACATACATTAAATGTGATTTAACCTCCTGTCTAATAATTTTAAATTTACTATAATTACATATTTGATAAATGAACATACTTATAATATCATATTTGATCGAATTATAATATTTCAACAATAATTTTTTTAAAATACCTTGTTAAAATTGTTGTCTCTAATTGTTAATTGTTTCATTTTTCATGAGAATTTCATCCTGGTAGTTACAGTACTAATACTTAAATAATTGTTCCATTAGCTCTAGAATTTAAATAATGATATAAATATAAAATATACTAATTATATATATATATATATATTCATATTAATTCACAAATTATTGATATAGAAAAATGAATTACAACATTAATGAAGATGATTGGTCGTACGTACGCATAAACGTAATTTCCATATTTCAATGGACAGAACAATAGAAATTTAAATAATAATACAACTTTATATAATCATTATTATATCATATTATATATATATATATATATATTAAATTTATCTTTATAATTATTCATTTAAAGCAAAAATTAAAAAGAAAACACATTGCTTCATGTAGGTTGTAGTCTACATGTACACACGAGCGATGTTATCCTTTTCCAACAGATTAGAAAATGATATATAATGCTTTTTTAATCATAATAATAAAAACAATTATATTTAAGATAGTTTGTATATTATTTTAAAATTGATAAAATTTATTTATATATGGTATAATAATAAATAAAATTGAAATGTGCAATTAAGAGTTATACCTCTACGTTGAGAACCCTCTTTTGGGTTACATGTCAAGCCTTGAACGGATGATATTTTGGAAATTAAAAAAAGATATAGTATCTAGGGATGGAATATATGAAGGTATTATGATTTTTCATGGAATATTTATAATTATAATATAATATTAATATTTAAGGATAGTAGTTTCCCTTTTTATAAGTCAGGAGTGGGCCACTCCATGACTTTCTTAATGTGTTAAATATATATAAATTAATTTTTATTAAAACAATTGACCGAAATTGATATAATTCAAATATAATATGATTATAATTATTAATAATCTCATTAAATTTAACTTTTACACAACCTTTTTATGTGTTTCCCCTTATATATTATTTTTAATCCTCGTTAACACATTTTGACAATTACTATGATAAAAACATTTTCTACTTTTTTGGGTCAAAAGAATTACAATAATGGAAAAGTATACTATAAATAGACTATGGTTAATATTTTAAACCATTTCCATTCCATGTTACTAAATATAGGATTTATGTGAATTTTAAATCATTTAATTGAATTATGTTTATTCAAAAAATAATTAATTTCATTTTTTTAAATATTCATTTACTTTTGATATTGAAAATAACATAAAACACAAGTAATTCAAATATATACATTTTTGAAATAACTAGATTTATCAATAGAATTAATTAAACATAATAATTTACAGAAATTATATTACATTTAATATTTCTAAAATCATTTATTTTATTTGTCAATTTATTGAATTTATATAGTTTCATCATTGTGTAATAATTTAAGGTAATTAATCAATCAATAAAAATAGAAATAAATTAATATGATTAAAATAATAATAAATATTTGAAATAAATATTTAGTACCAAACATGTCATCTTTTTATCCTTATGTAATAATTTTAGAGATATTAATGTCAAGAGAGTGAAATTTTATATTTTATTCATTTCATAAAATAATAAAAAGGTCAGGATCAAATAAAACTGACACCAATTGTCCATTTTTAGATAATCATATGTGAATGATTAAAATAAAATCCTAAAAAATGATAAATAAAAGTTCTTGAGAAAATTTAAAGCCTTATCACAATGTGTTATCCTTATTTTACTCATTTTAACATTATTGATGTGAAGATAATTACTACAATTACTATTCAATGTGACTATAAATACCTCAAACCAAGTATCCTAGAGTTAGTGATTACTTAATTACATTGGTAATAGAAATAATTGATCTCACCCTAAAGGATCTAATAGTTTAGTTTTATTAGAAATCATTATACATACTTTAATTTCACATTACAATTCAAAACATAAAATACAAAATTTTATTTTATATGATAATTCCATTATTACGTTAATATTATCCATTCATATCAATCATAATATACTTCCTAGAATCCTTGGGAAGTGAAGAAGAATAAAGGGGTGAGCTTATATTCTTAGTAATGGTATGTGTATAGTAGAATATATCTTTAATACATAAGGAAGTGCCACTTTAGAGAGGTAAATAACTAATAAGCATTATATTTATTAAATAACATAATCATAAAGCATAATATGGAAATAAAATGGGGATATGTACCCTTCTATGGAATCAAATGGGTGTGGAGTATAGGGTTACACTCTTACCCCTGGTAGGTATTTCCCCAATTGGGGGTAAGATAGATTTATCCATAAGTTGCGGTGATTGCAGTTGGTGAATATTGTGGCCAATGGGATAGCCCAGGCAACCATGTGATAGTTCCAGTTGGATTGAGGTGGAATATAGTTATGGCTATTCATGGTGGAATTGTTAGTGTTGTCCTTCATAATATTGGATCAGTGGAGTTTCCAATAAGAAGGATGGCAATGGAGTTGGCGTCCTCTATGGAGTGTTCAGTAGATCCATAGGATGGTGTTTTCAATGGAGTTGGTTGTAGTGATGTTTTAGTGGACAGACAATTAGGGATGAGGTAGGTCCCATCAAGCGACGTTCCCATGTGATGTGAGGTGTTGGGATAGGGGTATTGTTGCAAAGGAAGACCTAAAAAGGACAATTAATTTATGTCAAACACATACCTATAACTTTTTTTCATGGGTTTCATACTCACTGGTCAAAAGTGATATATAATGGGATCCCTCTTATTAATAATAATAGTGGTTTTTTGGTTCAATAAAAGGGCATTACCCTTACATATTTACAAAACATTAACATTATAAACTCGTCTCATATTAATGGAATTCATTATTCCGGGCATGAGAACCATAAAATCTAGGCTTTTCCCAAGGAATGCTTCATAAATATGTAAATCCTCAGCTAAATATCCAATCTAGTTTGTTTCAAGAGACCTAAAAATGCATTGAGGGGCTATAGTAGGCTCCACCCATTACTTACAAAGCCCGGTGCATTCATTATATGAAATGGGACAATCATAATCATGTAAATAATGATAATTTCAGTATATCATAGGAAATATTAATTATTTTCCCGATAAATAATCATAATCAATGTAAACATTTTTATCTGAAACTAGCATACAAAATGTCAAAAATTTCCCAAACCAATAAACAAAATTATAAACCATATATAGTAATATGAAGAATGTTATCAAAATAGTACATACACAATCAAAAGGATCATAAACCACCCAAATAAATAATAAGGATGGAATAATTACAGCATATCCTCAGTGTAGAAAAAATAAAAATGAATTTTTTTTAATGAATAGAAATACTATAAAAATGTCATTAAAAATATTCTATTATAAAATACCCTTTTCTTTTTCAAGATCACCATTTAAAAATAAATAATTCAAGAATATTAGGAAGAAAACATTATTTTAATATAATCATGAAAAAATTTAAATGAAACTTTAAATAAATTATTGCTCATGATAGTGAGAAATTACGTTAATTTCTAGTTCCTTAAAAAGATTCTGTTTAAATATTCTGTAAAAAGTCAACAAGTACCTCGATTAGTAAATAACTAGATAATTACTTTTAAAACATTTACTAAAAGTGAAAAGATGGTAAAAATGAATTTTAAAAATCATATTATAATATTAAACACATTTTTTATATCATTTTTAGGAAAAATGGATATGCAATAAATATCATTTTTGACTGAAAATAGAAATAAAGTTGTCCTTTCTTAAAATTATTTCCTCTATAATTTTAAGTACGAAAGATATTAAAATTATAATAATTCTTTAAAAGTTAATTTATAACCATTTTATGATATAATTAATGAGTTTATTGATATATTGATCATTATATTTGTTCATGAGAAATCTAATCATAAATAATCTCATTAGATAATGATAATGTAAAATAAAGCCCTACCACTATTGTAAATTTTGTATAATATCCCCAATAATATCTAATGAAACGTTAAAAACATGAATGAAAATATATTCCTAACATAAAATTTTAATTCGGAATTATATACACAAAAAAATAAGTGGTTAATATGGAATATCTCTTGTAGAAATAAAAGTTAGACAATAAACTATTTCCACATTCCTAATTTAATTAGTATGTTCCATAACATTCTATATAATAAACTTAGATTTGTTATAAATATATTATATAACCATAATAATTTATATAATATTATAATTATTTATTTATAACTTTTTAACACCATTTTATAAACAAATCTTTTTTAAAATCACTTTTTGGGTAAAAATTGCTTCATTTTTCTTGTATATTTTTTCATGGTATTTTTGATCATATAACTTTGATCATGGTTATAAAATATAAAAAATTTTAATAATGATATATATACCCTATATATTTAATATATAATAATTTATAATAGTCAATAAAATTTTTATATAGAAAAATGAGTTGCATCGTTCATGGTGACAATTGGTTGTGCGTACGCATGAACATTAATTTCATATTTTTATGGATAGAATGAAAGAAAAGTAAATAATAATTATCCATTTTAGAATAATTATTATATATTATATATATATTATATTAATTAAATATATCTTTATCAAAATCCATAATAAAATAAAATGAAAAACGTATCACATCACTATGTGTAGGTTGCAGTCCACACGTGAGCGACATTATCATTTTCCAACTGATTAGAAGGTAAGAGTGTATATGTGATATTAGGATTTAATAATATTTATTATTTAATAAATGTTATATATATATATTAAATCCATAATTATATCCATCTATGAGAGGTGATGAAGGAAAATTAATTACATTGGTTTTGGAGGTGGTAGTCTCACGTACATGCAATTGACAACTTCATTTATGATTTGTTGAAATATGGGATAGATATAGGTTTTGAAAAAGAAATAATAATATCACTTAATAGGTAATATTTTTTTATATTATTTTTTCATAATTTTTTTAAAATTTTATGAAGTTATAGGAAGAAATAATTCAAAGATGCATGGTTAAGAACAATACATCTTCTTCAGAGAACCTCTTTAAGATAATACCTAAAGACTTCAAAAAATAGTTTTATGATCAAAAAAAGAATCTTGTAATTGGTTTGGGATGAAAGTATTGATTTTTTATATTTATTGGTTGATCCAAATAACTATTCTAGAGTGGAGAGTATAAATTATGTGTTGCTTATTTATAAGTGTATGCCAGGACACACAAGGAATTTCTGAAAAGAATAAAATGTACCATTGTTTTTGAAATTCCATTAGTCTCACAAATGGATAATTCATGAAATTTATATGATATAAGTTTAAAATATTTCCATATAATAGAAATTATACATTTTCATAGGTCATTTTAACACTTATATGTTTAGTTTAATCCCTCCCCCCCAGTAAACACTTTTTAACCGCAACTATCAAAATAATTCTTATTGTTTTTACTATTCATTATGACCAAAGATTAAGTTTGAATTATTAAATAATATTAATTATATTGATATAAAAATAAGTGAAAAAAATAAAATAAAACTACAATTTATAAAAATACAATTTTTTAGAAAAACATATATTTTTCTAAAAAATGCTTTTTATATTCATCTCATCTTAACTGATAACCAATGAATCTATTTTATACATGTGTAAACAATATAATTTTAAATTTTTAGTTATCATTATTCATACCCACGTATTTAATAGTTGTTTTTTAATAATATACATAATTAAGGTTCATTTAGACTCAAGGTTTCATGTTTCTCAAGCTATCAAATAGATTTAGTTTTTTAAAAATATATATCATAAGGGAATAATGTGTTCTATTAATCCCTACCTAAAAAATATCAAATTTAAAATTTCTAGAGTTCCAACTTCTGAATATTTTTGGTAAGTTATTAATCATATTTTTTTAGGATCCCATATCACCTCTTCTATCTTATGCATTTTACTAGTAGAGTCATATAATTATTGAACACTTGTTCTATAGTTTCCAATATCTATATATAATCTTCATAGTAATATAGGTCAGGTTCCAATTATATTTACTCAAATATGATCACATGCATTGGTTCTGGAATGTACTTCCTTCACAATGATATGTGGAGCACATCATGTACTTAAAAGAGATATGGTGGAATTTCCAAACAGTAAGCCACATATCCAATTCTTTCTATGATTTCAAAAGTTTTGATATACCTAGGTCTTAGTTTCTCTTTCCTAAAAAAATTATAACACCCTTCCATAGAGATACATTCATGGAAATTTGATCACCCACTTGAAATCCCAAATCATTTCCCTGGTTATTGGTATAGATATATTTCCTACGTTGAGCTACTTTGATATGCGTATGAGTAATATTTACTTTTTCCATTATCTTATCCACATATTTTAGGAACTTGAGCTTCTATTCACCACCTTCATACTAAAAAGTTGGAGTATGAAATCGCATTCCATATAGCACTTAATACAATTCCATTTCAATATTTTAATGGTATCTATTTTTATAATTGGAATCTACCAAAGGTAAATAATTATCACAAATAACATTAAATTCAAGAGAAAATGAACTTATAATATATTATAATCTTTAGATAGTCCCTTTGGATTGATCAAAGTTTTGATTGTAACAATCAATTATCAAACAAAGTTTTGTATAATGAGACTTCAGAAGACTCTTTAGGAATTTTAATGTAAATTAGGTATCATGATCAGACACAATGGAAAGAGTTGTACCATGAAGTATTAAAAATTCATTAATATAGAGTCATTGAAGTCTCTCAATAGGTAAATCTTAATTTATAGTTAGGAAATGTTCTTATTTGGTGAGGTGGTCAACACTAACAATTATTAAATCATTCTTTATAATAGTCTTTGGTTATCTAGTATTAATTTCCATAGTGATTTTAAACCATTTACTTATATGAATTGATAGATGATTTTTGAATCTTATTGGATAGTACCTATTGGCATTCCCATACTATAAAACCAAACATCTTGATACATAATTAGTAAGTTCCCACTCCCTATTATCCCACCAAATATTTTCCTTAAAATATCTATACATGTTGGTGATATTATGATATATAGAGAAATAAAATATGTGAGAATCATTCAATAATTACCTCTTTATCTCCCATATATATAAATTACATATTCTCCTACCAAATTTCAGAATACCAACTTCACAAAAAATAATCATCAAATTTTACCTTATTCACATATTAAATTTTATTTTGATAATTCTCATCAAGGGGTTGAGAAATTTTTGTATTTTACAAAAAAATGGTATAGAAATAATTTGAAAAATGATTTATGTATCCCCTTAAATATAAATTATCATATCCATCATTTCTAAATCCATGAACATAGTATCCCTATAATTCTTTCTTTTAGTTAGAACTCCTCGATCTTTCCTTCTAAATGAATCTTCTTCCATGATTTCTTTCCCTAACTGGTAGTGTATTGAGAAATCATAATCCTTGAGTATATTGATCCATTTTCATTTCCTTATATCAATGTAATTATATTAAAAGTTCTATTTTAGACTCTTTTGATCCGTATATATCTCATATTTGTTTACCACAGAGATAATTTCTTCATATTTTCAAAGAAATGATTAGGGATGCCAACCCAAGATCAAGGGATGAATAGTATTGTTCAAGAATCTTACACTTACAAGATTTGTAGGTAATAACTTTATCATTATTAATAAGGCCACAGAAAGCTCTATTATTGGATGAATCACTTTGTATCGCACATCTATTATTTTCTTATGGTAGATTCAAAATCACCGAAATCCCCAATTTTATCATTAGTTCTTCAAAGAAATCATCACATTCCATTTTACATGTGTACTTAACCCCTTAATGGGTAATCTTGGTTGAAATTTTACAAAATTGGGAATAATTTTGAATAAATATCTAACTAAAATTTGATGAACAAGTGAAACTACATACCTATGTTATGTTTGCTTATGTAGTTCATTATTAGACTGCCTTTTTCTTCACAGGATCAACTAATATTCCATACTTTCAGAAAATATGGACAATAAAAAAAACTTTTTAAATATAGAATTATCACTTTCTATATTTTCCATATAAATATTTTATTCAAAGAGTCTTCGGTAAGATTTTTATATTATTCCCATGGTCCTCATAGCTCATAGAATATAGAAATATATCTTCAATAAACTCATAACAAAATCATCAAGATATTACTTGAGTAATTTTTTCATTAGATCCATAAAGTTAGAGGGTTCATTAGTCAATAAAAATAGAGTTCTTATGAACTCTTAATGTATAAACCTCTTAAAAAAAGTTATTATCGGGATATACTCTTTCTTTACTCACAATTTATGATACCGATAATGAAGATCAATCTTTGAAAAATATTTTTCTCTATGAATTTAATGTAATAATTCATCAATGTGAGGTAAAGCATGCATGTTCTTCGTCTTAATATCAATTATTTCTCTATAATAAATACATAGCATCATATATCCATATTTTGTTATAGTAAAAAGAACATGGGATCCTTGAGGTGAAACATCGTGATGTATAAATCCATTATCACAAAAATCCCCTATTTATTTCTTCAACCCCACTAATTATATAGTGTCCAATATATAGGGATTCTTTGATATTGGTCTTTCATCAGGTGTTAAATAAATGTAAAACTCAACATTATTCTCTAGTAGGTTTTAAAGTAATTCATCATGAAATACATCAACTTATTCCAATAAAATCGGTAAAACCACAATTTGAATATTACCTTTACCATTTTTATGTTGCGAATACTCTTCTTCCCCAAGAATTTTATTCAGAAGAGATATTGGGGGTGTATTTGTACATAAATTAGTTGATGAAGTCTCACCTCTAAAGATAAGTAATTCCACATCTTCAAAAAAATGTAATTTCAATTTATTTGTAATAAAGTTTCATATTATATTTTTAAATTTAGTTCATGACATGGTTTATATGAAAATAAACCATAATTATAATAATTAATTCACCAAATAAGGCACATTTTTTTAATAATAGGAACTAACTGACACATCCGTTTTGTGATGAGACTTCAATTAGATGTATTGAGTAATAACTCCCTACATCAGGTGCTAAGAAAATATATAATTTTTTTAGAAAACATGGATTATATAAAATAGTGGGAAAATATATATTCAAAAAAATCATCAGCTAAATTTGATGATATGAGTTATGTATCTACCTCCACCACATTTGGGACTTCAACCTCAATATTTGGGATTGTATAATCTTGGACTTCTCCCCTGGCCTTTTTTGGGGGAAATTATCTTCAATCCTTGGAAACTAATTTTCATAGTTCCCCATATAATTATAGTTGATTAATTGAATATTTTTAGTTTCATTATTTCACTTGTAATCATCATAAAGGTGTCATTTCTCTTTATACTTATAAAAAACTCCCATTCTAAGAAATCATGTTCCTTGAATTTTATTTACACATTTAATAAAATCTAGAAATTTTACTCATCTCTTCTTATGTTTTTCCATATTTCTTTTCTAGAGTGATAAGCCACCCTTTTCTTATCATTATTTCCTTTAAATCAATAATGATTAGAAAATTTTATCTTTACCTTTATGAAACATGATATTATGTCCTCTTATGATGATAATTTTTATAAGGATTGTGCCCTTAAAATAATTTTCTTAATCCCATCAAATAAACATTTAGTATTTCTATTTGTATAATATAAGTAGTCCACAACATGCCTTACTAACCTTATAATGTTAGATTAATTCTTTGAAACATTTTTACCTTCCTTGTTTCTTAGGATTAAAAAGTTTCTCCTTATATCTTCTCAATTATCAAAAGGAAAATATTTTTCCTTTAACAGTAACTTAAAATAATTCTAATCTGTTTTTTTATTTCTCCTTCATCATTAGTTTTTTGAATAATTGACCAAAATTGATTTGAATCCCATGAGTGACAGTAAACTTACATAAAAATGTTCTCTCTTTCATTAATTCCAAAACTATGAAATATCTCATCTAAGGAACTTTTCCATTACTCAACTGCAAATGAATTTCTAGTATCATTAAATGTTGTAGTTTTTTTATTTATAAACCAGTATAATATGTTTACATCATGGTTTGGTTCATTAGGTTGTTTCATATGGTAATGGTTATTGGTCAGAACCTGAGTCATCTACCCTAATATATTTATAATCTATTTACCTCCTGCTGCAGCTCCACCTCCAAATTCCTTATCTTTCCTAGTAGGTAAAACCCTACATAGATTTTATTAATTTATATGGTTTCCATTTCTTTCACTAGGAATCATTTGTAAAAAATGTAATACACCTAATTATATTACAACATTATGAAACATACAATATAATTTCAACACTTGTAAAACACTTAATATAAATTAAAAATTTATATATAACTTGTATAAAAATGATAAACTTGGTATTTGGTAATATTCTAAAATAATAAAAATAATTTCAAATCCTTCATAATATTTTGTAAATAAAATATTAATTAACCTAATAATATCCCCTGATAGTGTTAAACTAGTTGTGTAGAAATACTCATTTTCATGTACCAGGTGATGATCGAGTCAAAGCCAAATGTTCCCTTTGCAAGGTTATTACCCAAATGTATAACTGTATTAGAGCCACATCCACTTATATTATCTATAAAGAGATTTATTTTTAATAAAACCATATAATATTTACCTTAACGAAACTTTAAGAAGTTATCATATACATATACTTATCCTTAATGTCAGTCATAGGGATATATTCATTAATCTATGTCTTCTTAATCATATTTACAGAGGTTTCTATTAAAATTTCTTTAATACCAACAATAAATACCCTGACCCAAGTATCATTGAGATGGTGTTTACTTTATTACATTTATACTAGATACAATAAATCAAATCCCAACTGATTGAATTCTTTTGTATCCTTAAAAAACTAGATACATACTTTAATTTCACATTACATTTGAAAACATAAAATATAACATTGAATTTTCATTGAGAATATAATTATTCCCAAATAACAGTCATAGTATACTTTTTATTATCTTGGGGAAAGTAATCATAAGAAAGGGGTGACATCAAATTTTTATTAAGGGTATGTATAAAATGGAATATATCATGAATACATCAGGCATAACCAATATTACAATGTAAATAATTAAAAACACAATCCAGTTAAACAATAAATTTATCAAGAATAATAATATATCTGGAATAATTAATTATCATATAATTATATATAACTAATAAAATAATCTTGAAACATGTCCATGAACATCCAAACTAATCACAAAATCACATAGACGTCACTAACTGTCCGTGTAATGAGGGCATGCATATTGCTGAACATTAAAATTGAATTTTCAAGGTATTATTTCTAGACATCATAAATAAATGGCTACATAATTATCCAAATATCCTATCTATATTTCCTCATGATACTTAATTATGCATTGAGGGACTCTAGTGGCCCCCACTAATCACTCAATAAGTCCAATGCATTCCTCTTATAGAAGTGGAGAAACACAATCATGCAAATATTCATATTGAAAAAAATTCATATCAAATTTTAATAATTCCCTAATCAATAAGAATAATATATGTAAACATTAATATTGTAAAATAACATATGAAATGTTAATAATTTCCCAAATCAATAAATATAATCATAAACCATACAGATTAATATGGATAATGGTATCAAAATAGTAAATCCCTAGTAAACATAATCATAAAGCATCTAAATAAATAATAAGTATTTTATAATTACAACATTTCCTCAGTAGATCATAAGTAAAATAAGGTTTTTTGTCATATATTAAAATAAATACCATATAAATGTTAATAAAAAATTCAGTAAAATACCATTTTCACATTGAAAATTACTTTTAAAATCAAAAAAATTTAAAAATTATTAGGGAAAGTTTCATTGAAAATAATCATGGAAACATATAAAGTAATTTTCTAATAAATTATTACTCATGGTGGTGGAAAATTGTATTTCTAGTGGGTACCTTAAAAAAATATTCATTTCAAATTTTTTGTAAATACTCAAAAAGTACCTTGTTTAGAAAATGATAGGAAGATTACTTTTAAACCATTTTTAAAAATTAAAACATTTGTAAAAATTAATTTTAAAAATCCTAGGAAGGTGGTAAAAATATTGTGGAAAATTGGTTTAGAAAACATGGTTATGGAAAAAAATAATTTTTTGCTGAAAAGAGAATTAATGTTGGTTTTTTGTAAAATCAGTTTCTCAAAATATTTTATACCAAGTAGTGTAAAATGTTGTTATTACCAAAATATTTCATGAATTAGCATATGATAAAAAAATCATTACTTTTTTTAGAGATATAACATAATATTTTATCATAAAAAACTAAATCATAACCAATCTCGATAAATGATGAGATTGTAAAATAAACCCATACAACTTTTTTATTTTTTGAATCATAGCCCCGTTATATAAAATGAAACTTAAAATAACCTAAATTAAAATATACTAATGATATAACATATTAACGTTTTATTATATCCACCACAAGAACTAAATAATTAGTGAATATAGCAAACGTCTGACATAAGTATAAAGTGAGATGAGAAACCCATAAATCAGGTCTCATTTCATTTGTATGTGTTAAAAACCACTATATAAAAAATATAATAATTATAAATATATTAAATAACAATAATAATATTTATAGTAAAATATATAATTTACCAAGAACTTTTTATCACACGTTTATTTACAATTCATTGTTAAAATCACATTTTCGGTAAATAACTCCTTCATTTTTCATGAATGATTTGGTTCATTAGTTTTAGTCCTTATAATTTGGTCATGGTTATATAATATACAGATTTTTAATCATTATATAAATATCATATATATTTAATATATAATTATTTATAGTATTCAACAAATTTTAGCGATAGTAAAATGAGTTACAACATTCATAGAGACAGTAGGTGGTACATATGCAAGAAAGATGTTTTCATTTTTTTATGAATGGATAGATAGAAAGGTAAAATATAATTAAACTTTATATAATTATTATTATTTCATATATATTATATATATTCATTAAATCTCTCCTTATAACCATCCATGTTAAAATAAACTGAAAAACTTATCACATTGTAGCATTGGGGCGGTAGTCCACACATGTGCACAGGAAGCTTCAAAATTTTTCAATGGATTGGAATATAGAAAGGTAGATGTGAAATTTTAATTTCATAAGAATTGTTATTTTATAAATATCATATATATATATATATATTAAAATTAATTCTAACATTATATCCTCCCAAGAGATGTGGTGATGGAATATAAATTACATCGATTCACAAGGTGGTAGTACACCATAAATAGGATCAACAATTTTGTTTTTCATTTTATGGAATGTGGGATGGATATATGGTCTTACATTAACCTAATAACATATCAATATATTTTAGATATTTTTATTTTTATTTTAGTATGTTTTGATAATATTTTAAGTATTCTGAGGATTAAATAAGATGAAGATGCATGGTTAAAAACTATACCTCTTCTTCAGAGAACTATTGTAAGATTATGCCTAAAGCCTTCCTAAAATAGTTTTTGGATAAAACAAGGATATCTAGGTCATGGTAAGGGATGTATGTAAGGGAATTGGGTATATTTTTTCTGATCCAAATGGATATTTATTTATTGAGAGGAGCTGATGCAGGGAGTAATTTTAGTTGCAGATGAGAGGACACACCTGGAAAGTTTAAAAAGAACAAAATTTTCGAACATTTTTATCATGCCACTATGACATTTTATTTGTTTAGAGTTTTTTTACTAGTGGTTTATTAAATTCATGATTATAAAAGGATAGATTTTTTTGAAATGGTTTTTTATAAACTACCTTTAAATTTTATGTTTTTATTAAAAAAAATATAATTTTCCTCCTCTGACCCATCTCCCTCACCTGATCCCTCCTTCACCCCCGACCTACCCTAGCATTTTGATGCTTCCGAGCCCTCTTCCATGCCCCACCTTCTACCTTAATCTCCCCTTTCCCCTTGACCCCAAACCCTAGCACCACCCCTCTCTCCATCACACCTGAGGAAACCACCAAATCATGAACCCTAACACTACCCCCTCACTGGTTCTCTCGATACCTCTACCACGCCACAATCTTCTCCCCTAGTCTCCCCTTCCCCAAAAACCCTGAACCCGAGCACCATCATGCTTCCCCCCATGCTGGAACTCGATAATCCCATAATCCCTCTGATCTCAGGCCCCATAACCCTTTCTCTCTACTTAATTCATATCCATGTGCCCCTCGTTCCCTTGTTAGTGTTGCGGTCATAGCCTCGTTCCCCCAAAGACCTCTATCGGCGCTATAGCAATACCCCACTCCCCCCAGATATCTTTCCAGAACTGATTTCATAGCCACGTACCCCCCTGATCCCTCTTTTAGTGTTGCAATCACAGCCACTTTCCACCCAATCCCTTGTAGGCGCTATAATCAGAGTCCCCCACCCATGTCATTACTTGATTCATTGTCCTCATCCAATAACACTCCATGTCATTTCCTTCACTTGATCCCACACTTTATGTGAGGTTATATAGTTTTTATTTCTCTCTTTATCGATAATATGTCATTGTTTCATTATATTTGTAGACTTACGTAGTGTATTGTTGACTATTATGACACTAATTATGGTATTATTATTTTCTATTGGATTTTTTGATTTTCTATCAAATATCATATTTATTTAATATATTATATTGGGTTTTCTAGTTCTATTTAGTTCATATATGAGGTTAAATCATCATACAAATATATTTTAAACCATTGGATTTATTTTCAACTTTTGGTATTCAAGGGATTTACCAATGGTTAGTGTCATTCAGGTCTATCCCCAAAAATAGGTCAGGTTCGCGATGATAGTCATGAAGATAGGATGTTTCAAGATTGGAAATGCATAGTATAAAAAGGTTTGGTTAACCTCTTTATAATAAACCTCAATTTATTAGGACGGTCCAGGTATGAAATATTTTTCTATTAATATTTAATGATATATCCATGTCAACATCAAGGTTTTAACTGATGAGAGTTGTGTATTAGTCATTAATAAGGAGACATCCCACTATGATTATAACATTTGAGTGGTGTTATATTTCATATGCATTGGTAAATGATGGAATGATTTTTTTTTTTGAAATTAATGGCACTACTTGGGGATAAATCCAATAGTTTCTAATAAATAGTTTCATGAACATGGTAAATAAGATTTATGTTCTGTAATAAATCATGCTTGAATTGTGTTTTTTTATCCCTTATAAGTGATTTATAGATTACTGGAATATGAAGATGGTGTGGAACCAGATGATAAACTGGTAATGTCTTTAATTGGAAATAAATAACCAATTTTTAATAAGAATCAAATCTATTTTTAAAAAAATGTTAAGAATTTTAAAATGGTACTCAAAATCATAATTACATGTTTATTTACTTCCTTTTTTAATGGTATTTATAATATATATATATATATACATATATTGTAGAGGACCCATTAAAGTAATAGAATATGTTCCTTCATCATATCATTGATAGTCTTCATGACATGTCATGACTTCACTTAAATTATCTGATTTATAATTCTATTTAATAATTAATATTATTATATAAAAATAATTTTAGGAGGTGAACAGCTTTTGGTTTGGTTAATTTTAAAACATAATAAAGAATTGTGTTTTTATTCTAGTGTATGTACACATTTAGAAAACTAATTCTAGTAAAATAAGTATAATAGTAAATAAAATAGAACAATGATAGAATGTATATCTAGATTTAATTTTTAAGCTATTCGATATTCTCTAAGTTATTAGATTATAGGAATGAAGAGAATGTTGAAATATATAATATCATTTTTTGGTTTTTAATCCATGAATTAATTGAGAATGATGGTTTGAAACAAAAATATTTTTGAAAAATGTTTAAGACCTGAGTATCTTGACATGGAATACAATTTTAGATGTTAATCCATAATAATTTATTTTCTCCCAAGTTTAACATAATTGAAAATAATTAAAATTTAATTATAACATGATGAAATTATTATTTTTTATTGAACTAGTTTCTTTACGTTTGTTGTTGACGAATTTAATAACATTACATGTATATGAAATGATCAGTGATAATTGTTCAATTGTTTTTTATTGTTTGTTAAATGTTTTTTTCTAATGTTTATGTGATAAAATTGGATGAGACATATTTTTTTTGATAAAGTGGTATTTAAATTATAGAATATCATAGGAAGGTTTTTAAACAAAATCTAGATTTTAGATATGTTTTACAAAATATATAACCATGGATTTTATATAATATTTTTCCTATATTTATACATGATTAAATATTTAATGAGATCTATTTTGATGGTCCATAAGACAAATAATTTCAAAAAAGGAAACCAATTGTTTATTTTAAATATAAAATGTCATAGTTTTTAGTATTTCTATTATAATGGTAGAATTGTTTCATACCAACTTTGATGGGATTTTATAAGACCATATTCTCTTAAATATTTTTCTATTGTTACCTATGATTGATTTCAAATATTCTTTTTTATGGGTTTTTTGTATAATGAGTTTGTAGTTATAAAGATTTTGATCAAGGTGTGATTTTATCCATAAATTATTTTGTTTTACCAAAAACCAAACCCAATATAAAATTGAAATTTTTATTATTATTCTTTTCTTGAGTACCAGTTACTATATTTATCAGTTATGTAAAACTACTCACTATCCAACACCCCTTTATATTCCCATTGATTATCCCTTCATTCAAAGAATTTACATTTTAATTAAATTTTGAATCTATTTCATTACAACTAGTTCCACATTACCAGATATTACCATTTCCACTTTTCCTAGTTAGTAATAATTACGTGTTTTAATTTTTTTTAAATAATGTGGAGGCACATTTTGATATATATTGATAAAAGCTGGATCACATTAATGAGTAACACACCTTTTTATGATAATGGTTTCGAGTACGTTTTAGATTTTTCAATTTCTAATCGGTCCGTTTATGGGAGAATAAGATTTACATGTCCAAAATTTAAATTTATAACATTATTAAATATCTATGAAGTTTATGAACACTTAATATTGAATAAATTCCCTTCTCAATATCTATGTTGTATTTTTCAATGATAATAAAACATTATAGAAAGTTCGAGAACAGATGTCAATCGAATGAATGAGCTCCCAACTTCACTGACATTGGAAAATTAAATGAAAAATATTATAAACAATGAATTCGATATTTCAAGACAACAACATCACCATCAAAACAAATTAGAACATCCAATTGAGGTTATAATAAATAGAAACTTGATAAGTGGTGTTTTTTAGAGTATATTATAAATATGTCAAGATTGTAACATATCATTGGATCCTCCTCTAAATTATGTGGAGACTAATGTAAAAGAAAATTGTACTGAGTAGAAAAAAGAATTTCATGGTTTAGTTGACAATGGAAGACAAGAGTTGTACAATGGATGTTTGAAATATTCAATAATTTTCTTTTTGTGTATGTTGTACCATATCAAATTCCTATGTGGAATTTACAAATAAGGAAATGTCTATGATAATGGAATAATTTCATTATTCATTCCTTAAAGAAAAGATACCTATTTCTTGTTATGATATGAAAAAAAATTAGAAAACTTGATCAGAATTGTAAAAAAATGCTTGCATGTCCCAAAGATTGGCTGCTTTGTTGGAAAAAGTATTTAAGTAGACAGGATTTAGAAAAATTATTCTTCAATATTGAATTCAATGAGTGATTTTTTAAGTCTGATTCAACATACTACTATAAAGAAAAAGTAAAGAAACATACCTATTAATCTTTTTCATTACTTTCCTTCAAATCCTTGATTTCAAATATTATTCAGGTCATCGAAAACCATCGAGAACATAAAGTGGAAATATATTGATAATAAAAATGATGGGTTACTGTGACATCTAAGAGATTCACTATCATAGAAGAAATTTGATTCATTACATCCATATTTTTAAATGGATCCTAGGAATTCTCAATTGGGATTCATTGTTGATTGATTCAACCCATTTGGGACTTTGAGCACAGTTATATCATTTGGTCAGTTGTTTTTATCCCTTATAATTTTTCTATATGGATGTGTATGCAACAAATGTCTTTTATCATTTAGATGACTATTACTATAAGAAAAATACTTGGGAATGATATTGATGTATACCTATATTCTCTAATTGAATAATTACAAGAGTTAGAGAGAAATGGGATTGAGACGTTTGATGAATCTTCTAGAACAATGTTTGAAACACAAGTTCCCCTAATGTTCACTATTAGTGACTTCCCGAGACTTGGGAATTTAGCTTGTTGGAACACTTACACATGTATGGATTTTCCTTTTTGTGACATTTATTTTGATCCTAATTAACTTCCTCATAGTAAAAAATGGTTCTTCTTGTGTCATAAAAGATTTCTCGATGCATCTCATAGATTTCGGTTGAACATGTCAAAATGAAATGGTTCTACTGATCATAGATTATAGTCAAAGTTATTTACAGGTTCTGAAATATTGGCTCAACTTCAAAATATTAGAACATAATTTGGTAAGGTTTATCATTTTAAAAATAGTGGGAAATGAGTTCTAAGTGCATTTTCAAGATAAATTAGAATGTAACAATGGAAGAAAAAAATGTGTATTCTTCAAAAAACCGTATTAGGAATTTAATTTGTTGTGGAATAATCCTGATAGTATTCATATTGAGAATAATGTTTCTAACAATTTGATCTTTACATTTATTAATGGGAATGGAAAATCTAAGGACAATATGATAACTTGGAAAGACTTAAAAACAATGAACATAAAGCATGATCTCTAGCGATATGAGAATGAAAAGTATACTCCATAAAATTTTTACAATGAAAAATAGGGATAAAGATATATTCCATAGAATTTTAACATATGTGATGGTATCTAATGAGTATTAAATTAACATCTCAATGTTTATTTACTTAAATCGTCATAGGTTACATAAATTGAAAATTAATGATTCACATATTTTGTTACAGTAGTTACTACCATTGGAATTTGCATATAATATTACCAAAAAATGTCATTATTGTTGTACTCTAATTTTTCAAATTCATCAAAAAACTATGTGAGAAAACATTACAACCATTTGAACATGGATAACTTCAAGAGAGATCACTTTTTCTAATGGAGATGATCTTTCCTCCATCGATTTTTACTATCATTAGGCATTTAACTGTGCATATAGTTGAGGAAGCTAAATTAGGAGGCCATGTATAGTATTAATGGATGTATCAAATTGATAAGTACTTTATTTATATGTTCTTTAATTTATTTAAAAATTATTGAAACTTCATTAAATGCACAATTAAGTTATTTTATTTTAATTCATAGATATATTGGGGATTTGAAATCATAAATAAAAAATAAAGCTTATTATGAAGGCTCTATTTTAGAATTTTATATGGTAGAGGAGTGTCTTGCCTTTTTTCTAGCTACTTGGTTGATATTGAGACAAGATTTAATCTATTTGGGCATGTTAATGACACATCGGATCAATCTAAACTAGATGGGAAATCAAAAATCATTCCTCTTATTCGTAGATTAGTTGGGAGGCACTCAAATGTTACACTGAAAGAAATGAAATTATAACAGGCACATAGATATGTTCTACAGAATAGTGAAATTATAGATCCATTTATTGAAGAGTTCAGGATACCAACAAATAGACGAATGAGAGGCCAAACACAAAATGATAAATATATAAAAATATGTGTTAATAAAAATCTTTTAGAATGTTTTTCAAAGCGTGTAAGTTCATAAATATTTCAAAAAATATGGATATTAGTATGACACAAATATTTTGTAAATATAATAATGTATATTAATTTTTTATATCATTAATAATGATAGATAATATGAGTTTTCATAATATTTGAAGTTTCTTCCTCGAAGTCCCCTAAAACATGCTAGAAATTTCGACACTTACAATGTGAATGAATATAAATTTTGTACAGTTGATTAGGAATATGGTTTGAAAACATAGAATAATGGTATATTTATGTTTTTTGGAGTGAGATGAAATGGAAAGTTAACTAATATTACTGAATTAAACTAAAATAGGTATTTTTTAGTTTTTTTATTAAAATTCAATTGTGTCGATATTGTCATGTGTGGTAAAAGATATTCCTTGTAATTTACTTCAATGAAATTCTCTCGTTTGATGTATGTTGGTGAATTTGAATTACATGATACATATATCTTATAATCATAAGATAAAATGGTTTATTATATAGAATATGTCATTGATGAATGGTGGAGAGTAGATGGTCATGTAAAATAAAGATAATTGTATGATATGGGTGATGATGTGGAAGATTTCACCTCTAACATTGAATCCCATCAACAACAAGAAGTTAAATTATTTATCAATCATGATATTGAAAATATTAGTCTTACTAGGGTGGATGAGAAGTAATGATGGAGTAAGAAAATGACAAGATCAAAGGAAAAAGTGATCATATGGTCATTCATTCATTCATTTATTAACCACTTTTGTTATTTGTGCAGTCATTCATTATCACAGCTAAGTATATTTTGTTTTTTAATACTATGAATATTTTATCATTTTTGTTTTTTTTTCTCTGTAAATTTTTTGAATAATATGTTCTCAATTTAATTTAATTTTATTAAATGATAATAATTCTAAGAAGGAATTGTTTTATTGATCTTAGTCGACTCTCAATCGATATTCCCTTAACCATACTGAAATATGATGATCCATCGGTCTCCCTCCCTAGAGAATTCAAGACACCCTCTTCTTACCCCCTATATTGTCTCTCACGCCCTCTATTCCATCATCTTCTAGAACACCCTCAATCAGCCTCTCATCAGCAACCCACTACCCATTTAGCAGCCTCAGTAGTAAGGGACAAGGTCTTCACTCCTGTTTCTTTGCATGGATATTAGAGGGTAAAAATTATAGGTAAAAAAATATTATGAATAAATTTATTGAACATCATTTATAATATTAAATATTTTTAATAAAATATGGAAACAATGCTACTACCGAAAGAAATATGAAAATTTCATATGTCTCCAGTTTGAACAGACAAAATATAGTTGTCCCATTTAACTCTCATTGGGTCCCTACAGATTACACGAAAAGATTATTTGGCTAAATTCTATGCTAGTTGGTGGAAAAGACAGTTACCCTTTTTATTACGTATACTGATTGGAGGCATATGCCTCTATATTGAAAAATTGAAGTTTTTTATTTACAGATAAGTTTAATTTTAATACATTACAGTGTAATTTAAAGTCATTATGTTTTTAAATTATCATATTTTAAGAATGAACCTCTTTGTATGTATTTTTTTAACTTCACCATTTCTAATTTATGACAAGAAAGTGGACATTGAAAGTTTTAGGTAATAAATAGAAGTATTTTAAATGAAGATTTTGAAATGGATTCAATGATTATTCATTGAGCACCCAGTAACTATATGTTAAGCCACCAAATCAGGTACCTAGAGAGAAATGGAATGTTTTATTGATAGTCATCATGTTGAGAATCACATAGTATATAAATATATATTATTTTATTAATATCACTTTATATTTATACATGAATATTACAAATAGATGACATTTCATACATTACTATTAAATTATCTGTTATTTATTTCAGGATGTTTCAAGGAATAATGCATGAGGTCGAGCTATGAAAATCATCTATCAGACTATTAGGTCAAATTTTTATTTAGAAATTGATCAACTCTGGTAACATTTTAATTAGTTTAAATATTTATAAAACAATATTATCCATTTATTATATTAAATTGTTTATATTTCTTTGTTTATTACAATTACATAATTTAGGACATCATGTCTCC
Source organism: Viscum album (assembly GCA_963277665.1). Lineage (NCBI taxonomy): Eukaryota > Viridiplantae > Streptophyta > Magnoliopsida > Santalales > Viscaceae > Viscum > Viscum album. The sequence continues at coordinate 1,307,858,065 of OY728162.1, forward strand.
AGAACAAAACTATGTTTAGATATTTATAAAACATATAATGGGAGTTATGTAAATGAACATGGAAAAGAATTTGGGGTATGAATTCATTTTTCATCGTAATAATTTATTTTCAGTTTTTACAATGTTAATATATATTTCTTCAAATATGATTGATCTTTGATTTATGGGTAAAAATTAAAAAACTGTGGGATGATAATCTCACGCAGTCATTCTCAGTCTCCCAAGATGACCTAGTTGGTATATCCTTAGCAAGGAGCATCCTAGTCGAGTGCATGGGATGGGTTTGGGACCATTCCCATTTGAGGTATGTGGCATGCCATCAGAGATTTCAGCTGCATATACTCTAGGTTGTAGTCACCCACTATTCCAAGATACTTAGAGAGAGTTTTTTTCTACACAATTCACTATTCAAGAATAGGGGGCTTATATATCCACTTTTCAAAAAGCATTAGTTAATTTACTTCAACAGACGACTAGATCTATCTCTGGTGATATTACATTGATGACTAGTGGTGTGTAGATAAATCCCACAACTTTTTATGTAATTAATTCACAAAATTTCATTGGTTTTAAGTTTAAATATAAATACACAACAATGTTTAATTTTAAATATAATTTTTATTTTGGTGTCAGTAGCAGAAAGTAGAGACAGTGATGGAGAGGGTAATGAGCACTGTTCATCATTGGGTAGTGATTATTGGTATCTTTGATCTATTGTAAAAAAATATAAAAAATAATTTCCCCAATGATTTGTAATTTATATCTTATTAAACTGATAATCAGTGGTAAAAACATTCGGTTCATGTTAATAGTAAAAATTGAATTATAAGATGGATTTTTTATTTTTATATTATTTCATAAGAAGGTGATTATACATATGACATATACTATACATTTTAGTTTACATTTAATTTATCTATTCCTCTGTAATGAATGGTTTGGTTCATGTAAAATGATAAGGTGTAAATATTATCTATGCCATTGTATGGATTTTTCTATGTATTGTTTGTTTTTTTCTAGGGTTGTTTTGGGTCTACAAGTTCTGTAGTTGTCTTTGTTGTGGAAAATCAGCATTTAGAAGTTGTTTAAACCATCGCTAAATACGATATATTATTTTTTAATAGGGATTTAATCTATCATTGTATATATATATATATATATATGCGTGTGTGTGTGTTTGTTTTTTAGCTTCAGTTTTAAATTCCACTAAATATGACATAATATGATTTAGTGGTGGTTTTTTTAGTTTTTCTATGGTTTTATCATCTAAAAATATTTAGCATTTAGCAATGGTTTAAACCTCCGCTAAATCGTCACCATATTTTTTGCTGGTAAACCCCTAGTAAAATGTAGAAAACACTGACAAATATAAGTTCTATGACACTTAGCAAAACCCACCATAAAGATAAGGAACCACTGCTTATTGGATGTCGACACAAACTGTAGTGGTAGTTTTTTAAAAACATCACAAAAACACTTTACAGTTGTTTAAACCACCACCAAAATAAAAAAAACACCACTAACATGCGATTTTCATAGAGGGTTACATAAGGCACCCATATGGATCATACTCAAAACATAAATTATATATGGTTGAATTATGGCTATAATAAAGAAATTTTTATTTTTTCTATCTCATTTTAACCCTCATATTATTAGTTGACCACCCCCCCCCCCAACCTGATAAAATAATTTAACATTTCCCACGGTAATTAGGTTTTTACTATATTTAATATACATTATAAAAAAATTTATGTTTTCATTATCAAATAATATTAATTATACTAATCCAAAATATAGAATAAATTTTTTAAAACTCAAATCAAAGAAGTGCAATAATTTATTTTAAAATCAAACTTGCAAGAGTATCGAAATATTGGCTTTCAAGGGGAAATATTTTATAAATAAAAAAACATAGTCAATATAAAATTGATTCAAATAAATAAAATTAGATTATTTATAATATAAGTTTTTAAATTTTACATTTAAAATTAATTTCATTATAAAAAAATAACTCTTTAAATTATTTAAAATAAAATGAGGTTTTCAATAATAATTTGTACCATACTATTTATCAAAAAATTAATCATTTCAAAATATTCTCTAAAATTAACGCTAGAAATATTTTGGATTGATGGTTTAACAAATAAAATCTGTTTTTTCAAATAAATTTTATAAAATTGGAAAAAAATTAAATAAATGTGAAAAATGTTATGGAACTTCTTTTATGAAAATTTATTTTTTTAATAAAAACATTTCATTTCCTCTCAAATGATTTTATATTTTTATTTCTACTTAGTTTATAACCAATGAATTTAACTTATAAATATATAAAGTCTATACTTTTCATTATTTAATTTTTAATATTCACACTCACTAATTTAATAGCTAGTCTACAATGCTAAACTGGATTACGGTTCATTTAGGCTCGGGGTTGCATGTACCACAAGCTATCAAATGATTAATTTTATTTGAAAAATATATATCATGTCATAGGGTATTATAATAAACAAAAATAAAAAAACATATTTACTAAAATTTGACATTATTATTCCAGAAATGGTACCTATTTTTCCATATTTAATTCCAATAAGTGGTATAAATAAATTTTAGAATAAGTTCACTAAACGCGATGAAAATTTAATTTTTTATAGAAGTATATTTTTATGAATAAAACTATATTTATTCTTATCTCATTCATATAAATATATTTTATTAAATAATTTTAGAATAAGTGCACAAAATGTGATGAAAAATTAATTTTTATAGGGAGATAGAAATGGGTTGTTCAAAAAATATGATAAAATTCATGTATATATAAGATACTGATGTTATTATATCATAATTTTTATTGAATATTTAAATGATTTTGAAGAATAAATAAACACAAAAACACTCAATTATGAGGTTTACTTATTCTTTAGAAAACATCCTTTAGCTTGAAGATTAATCCTTCTACGATTTCAATTTTAGTGAGAAAAGAAACTATAATGGTTAACCACTTTAACCCTTCTACCAAGGTGAAAATATTTTTACCATGGATACTAATAAAAATAACCCAAAAATAAATTATCCTTATTAATAAACTTGAATATCATGACTTAAAATATGTGATCAATTTTACAGGGGTCATTTTTTATAAGTAGAAGAAATTAATTTTAATATAAGTTCTCAAAATGCAATGAAAAATGAAACATTAAGAAAAATGTGTTTCTATGCCTAAATATAATCTTATACCAAAATAGAATATAATTATGATTACAATGCAATTAATTATATAATTTTTAATCATATGGATCTTATGTTACTTTAAAACCAAATACAAAAAAACGATAAAGAAAATAAATGATTATTTTAAAAAAACCCAATTTTCACTATTAACCCAAAAATCAACTATTTTTGAAAACTAAAAAAAATAACCCTAAAATAAATTAATATTTATATATTAAAAAATTATATCCATTTAATAAAATTAAAATTATTTAAATTATATGTTGTAATTTCACATATAAGCATGAACTATTTCTATTAACAGACAAGGCCAGCCAGAAGCAAAGCTCCTGACCATTTCTTAAAAATAACGAAAAAGTACATCAGAGCGGTGGATGGGGTTAAACAAAAAGAAATGACCTCAACCACCAAGAATAGTTCTAAATATCATAATATGACATATCATTTCCATAATTAGAGTCACCAGCAGACTCCCACTTAGATTGAGAGTTATCCCGATTTAAGACTTTCACGATATTTGTATCCACTGCCTTAGACGACGATCTGATTGACATGATTCTAGGAACATTAGAATAATCCTTACATGGTATCCTCTTTGAGGGGACGGAGGTGAACTCTCCATCATTAATCTTCTTCACACCACTTAAGATTGCATCCTTGTAAGAGGTGTGCCCACCACTGCCCAAGACTCTAATCGGGGTACCCGCCTTATCCTATTCATCCTCAGAAACATTTCCCCTTTTTTCAGGTAATCTAGATACCTAAAAAAGATTCTGTATTTCTTGCTGGCAATCAATATGTTGTTGCACATCATTCTGATTGGAGACATCAACCTAGGAGGTATCAGGGGTCATCAATCCCGGAGTCCGTATGTGGGTGTCCCCAACTAGAGTAACCTCTTTAACCTTATCAGCCTGAGTATTAGAGGGGCCACTATGAGCCTCCTTGAGAGATACATCTACAAGAAACCCTTTTCTAGTGTCAGATTTCCCAGAAATTGGCACATCAGCAATAATGGTAACTTTCCCTTTTAATGAAACACCAACATGAGTAGTATAGTTCTTCACCTTGGACTTCCTATGACAAAGAGTTATTGAATGACCTCGCACCCCACATTCCTCATAAGAATCATTCTTCTGACATAACACTAAAGAGTGTCCCATGGTCATACATTCAATGCATAAAAGATGTATTTTTTATACTTGACATCAACTAGAATGTTGTCAGAAAGGGTGGAATGAGATGCCTTGTCAATCAAAGTGGAGCTAAGATCAACCTCCACCAACATCCTAGAAAAGTGACCAAACTGAACATCTTCAGTCTCCTTGTCATGCCAAATCAGGGTCCCAATTACCAATCCAATATAATAAAAAAATGATGCCAGAGGATCCAATTGAGACCATGAAGATGAATCCAGAGCTGAGAAAAGACATTTATTTCACGTGAGACATTGAAATCCAAAGACCATTCATACAAATGAGTCCAACCAAGTATCCGAAATATGGTTCCCATGATCCATGCTCGAAGCATCAAATAATCAGATGGAAAAACGGCAATGAAACAATCCTCGGCCAAGAGAAACACATTTCCAGTTAGAGAAACCCCACAAAGGTGAGATTATGCGAATCAAATCTTCAATTTTCCATCTTTTTTAGCCTTTGGGAAGAACAATACGTTCAATAAAATAGTTTTAATGTGATTTGATGTTTCAGTTTAGGAGATATAGTGGAATATGTATCAATTACAACAACAATAAGATGATCTATGTATTAATCAAATAAAAGTGGAAAATAAATATTGTTGTATAAAAGGAAATGAATTGTACTTATAATTAAATGGTTCCATTTAACTTGGTAATGTGATACCTTAGGGATGAACCTCAAAACTAATTAACTGTTTATAGTAAACTCATAGAAATTGTATTTTACTATTTGGTTTTTGCTATTTCAGATTTTTGAGTTATGTATAGAAAATCAAAAGTTTATTTCCTTGAGAGGTATCCAAAAACATGTAATCCTACTGAGAACTAGTATAATAATTTTAAAAATCATGGGATCTTATATAGTCCTTATGTTAGTCACATTTTACAGTAAATTAAGTAAAATTATTTGTTCCCTTATTATTATTTTTTTAAAAGGTCATGCTGTAAATTTATGATTTTCAAAGAGTATTGTAAATTTGTGAATGAGCATAAATTTGGTCTCTTAGAATTAATATTTAAATATCTAAATTTTCAATGAATTATTGATTATTTAACGGGGTTAAAACCTTAAAATAATTTCAAATCATTATTCCCCCTCTTATAATTTCTCTAGTACAATACCTTTTTATAAATAATTATTGAATTAGATATTATTATATCAAAGAATTTTAAATTAATTTAAATATTTTTTTTTAATTTTCATGAAAGAATTTATGATCATGTGGTATAGAAAAATGAAATAGGGATTAAAGAACACATCATGATTATATGAAATTCATTGAGGTGAAAAATATATATAATTCATATGTAGATGAATACATGAACACCGAGGAATGATTTTTTTTATAAAAAATCACCATATCCATATACATGGCCTCAATAATCTCTTTGTAAGGTTTTTTTAATTAATTATATTTAGGTGAGGTTTAGAATGAAAAAGTTCATAAGATTTCATACTTATGTATCATGGTAAATAATTTTTTAATTTTTATCAATGGGGTATTAATAGATATTGAAAGTATGAGTAATGATGTTGAATAACATTAAAGATACACTCAAAAAATATGGATCATGATTAATGTGATTTGAAAATAATTTAAAAGGAATTTTAGTGGAATTACAACCGATTACTTGGTAGAAATGCATCAAGATATTAATGGTAAGATAAAAAAACATTATTTTCATAAAATTGTCATTGAATTCTGGGAAGTCTTCATAAGGTCCTAAATGATAGATATAATGGCCCAGAAAATCGTCATGTAAATAATTTGGAGCTATGTGGTTGGTTGTGGTAAAATGGTAGGAATTATGGTGGATCCCTAAAGATTTTTTTTATTAGATCCTTATGAATAGACCAATCTATAATTTTTATTTAAGAATATTAACTTTTATTTTAATGATGCCAAATGAACATTAACCATTAATAAAAACTCTTGGAATTAAAATTCAATAAAGTATAATTAATTTAATTCTTTAAAAATTCATATTAATATATATATATATAATATTTATTTGAACATGCTAAAACATATTTAATGTAGTTATATTTATTTCAAAAGAATTAATAAAAATATTAATTTTAAAATGGTTCTATGATATTCCATATCCTAATTGTTTTTAGTTGAAATAATAGATAAATTATTTTGTACTAAATGGATAAATTCACTTCAATGATTATTTATATATATAAATATATATTAACTAATTTTAAATAGTTAGATATTTTATTATTAATAATAAATTTTCTAGTAATAATTTATATATCTATAGATATCAACATAAACAAAAAATATATGATTTCATTCAACTGTATAATGAAGTTAATACATGTTAAAATTTAAATTTTTATAATTTAAAATATTTTTTAAAGAAACAATATAATATTTTTACTATTAATTTATCTAATATAATAATTACTCAAAAAGAATAGAATTGAGTGGAAATAAAATCATATAGAAACATTTAAGTTGTTTTTAAGAATACATAATTTTTTTTTCATATTTATTCACTTAAATTACACTTAATATTACATAAGATAATAAACATGGTGTATGGAGTTATAAGTTAAGGGGAGTTTAAATTATAGAAAGTTGAATGAAGAACAAATCTAAAACCCTATAATCTAATCAAAGTTGGTATATGTTGATTTTAGATATGGAATTCATGGTATATTATTTCTCTACAATCATGAATACAATGAAATGTAGTAAGAAACTACTAGATAATCCAAATATCCATTTGGAAAAGAGTTATTGAAAGTATTAATATTTTTACTAGACACTAATTATTCATTCTAATGGATTTTTAGGAAGGTTACCATTACACATGTATCAACATTATGGACATGATATCTAAAAGGATATCTATTTAAAAATTATTTATCATCATATGTATTTAGCTTCCTCAAGGTAAAAACCCATAAAATCTTGATGATATTTTCAATTATTATTCTTCAATCTAAAGATTCTATTATTATAATAAGATTTCTAATAGTCGTGAATTTTTTCATATATTTCCCCATATAATTAAATAAAAAAGTAATCCTTAGAGCTTATGTTCTCTTTCAATTATATTATTGTTTTTTTGAATATAGGAATGTTGCCATCACAAAAATTCTATTGAATGTAAAAAAAATCTCAATTGTGGGTAAAACTTATTCGCAATAGCTAGACATACTAGTATCAAAAACATTATGGACATTGTGTCTTAAAACAGTACTCTGAATATAATAGATAAGGAAAGTTTGGTAATCAGGTTGGGTCACAAACCAAAATCTGTTTTTACATTTATTTTTTCAATCCTTTATTAAATATTATATTTCATTACACTAGTGATGATAATATCAGCCTTAATAATGAATATAAAAAATTACCTAGACTATTTATTAATTTTAAAATGATAAGAATTGATGATACTACTCTCAGTCAATCAATAAAATTATAATCATTCCACAATCTCTATGGACATTATGCTTCTAATTGTAGTAAGTATAATAACTTTGATAATAAGAGGTATAATATGAAGACTTATGAGTCTAAGTACAGTTGTTTATAAAAAACATATTGATGGTTATTCACCCAAATAAGACTAGAAATAACATTATAATATTGTGATCGTTGATGGAGATCCTAGCTTACTAGTCCCAAAATAATGTACTCAAACAATAAATGATGATACACCAAAAAATCTACAATTAGTGAGTGAAATAATATCATATAATAAAATTGTAGAAAAAATATATTCTCTATACAATCTTATCGACTATAAAAGTATTTTTAAATGGATTTTATTAAAACATAAAATTAGTTTAATAGCTTTAATAATGTTAATTGTGGTGATAAATCTCTTTGTTTTTATATACATAAATAAAAAGGTAATTAAGCTAATGAATCCCCCAAATGTAAGAAGGATGGTAAGGTATCTGAGTGGAAATATATATTCTAATAATATTATAGAAGGTGTTTCCCTTATATGTTTCTTATATTGTTTGTAGTACATTGAAGAACACCAAATTTCATATCAAGTAGTTCTATAAATAGATTTAGATTAATAAGTATGATAACAATTTTAGATAACCACCAAGATTGAAAGACCTCTAAAGACAAAGTTCTATTTATTCATCATTATAAGAGTTTATCAATCTAGAATTGTGTGGAAAATTCAAGTTTTATATCTACTTTTAATTGATATGATTACTTATTCAAACTACAAAATTAAAAATTCATTAGAAATGAAACACTTATTTGGAGGATTAAAACAATTATTTTAATGAATGTTTAGGATTTATATGGGTCAGATGTTTCATAATTTTTAAGGTTCTAAGATGGGTAATAAATTTCAAAACAAATCTCTAGGAAGATACATTTTTTTTTCGAACCTATATATAAATTAACTACCTATAGATTATAAATAATGAATATATAGTACTAATATTTTATCAATTTTTGTTCTAGGAGATAAAAATTCTAAATAAATATATTGAACTTTAAAAAAATGAAATTTTATTTAAATTCTCATTAGATATATTGAATGAACATTTCAAGTTAATATTTTCTTGGGATCTGACTTAAACTCCCTTAAAAAATTTGATGAAGTTTCTATCAGTGATAATAGGAAAAATATTTTTTTAGTTTTTTTATCTCATTTAATTATTTTTTTAGAGTAATTGAAAAAAAAGTATATTAAATTGAAGGAAATTATCAATTAAAATGAATTATTTAAATTTAGAAGAAAATTATGGATCGTAAAAATATCTAGATAAGTCTTATGAAAAATGATATTATTGATCACAATACAATGAAAATGATTCATATTCCTCTAATTATTATTTGAGATGTTTTATAACAATTAATTTTATGGATTCAACCTATAACAACATGGATGAAAATTAATTTATATGTATTGAATCTTGGTGCACCATGTATAGTGGGATATAGAGGAATTTTTTGAAAATACTAGGGTTTTTGGAAAGTTTATTTTCATCAATTTTGGGTAACCCATACAGTACATGGAGTTGAATTATATATTATTTTCTACATAAATTATGGTGTGAAATTCTTTGATTAGAAAATGATATAGATTAAAAATAACTCTACATAATTTCTGGGTGTTATAAGGAGTGGATCATATGTTATCCCTTGTAGAATCCCTTCATAGTGTTTATGATTCCTTTAACTCTTTTATGACATTCAACAACATTCCACTCATGTATTCTAAGAGTAAAATCAAGTTATTGGTCAATTGGATAAGAAATTAGTAATAGATGTTAACTTAATATTGTTATTTTCCAATCCTGAATTTCTTATCCCATTTGATAATCTAGAAACATTGGGCACTCTTTATGCCCAATTATATAACCTTCCAAAATTACATTAATCTTTTATTTTCATAATAAATTTTCCAAAATGGGTTCTCCTAAGATCCACAAATTTTAAAGTCATAATATTAAACATATTAAGTGATTAGATAAAATATATAACTATAGTTAAATGCAGTTCTATAATAACTACAATTATCAATATTTTTGATAAAAAAATAAAACCCTTCCCACAAATATGAGGTCTCACTATTCTACATGATCCTAAAAGAAAAATGTTAGAGGTTACAATTATTTTTAAATATTTTGTTTTTAGGGATAAAATGTGATATGGTTGATCATTTACAATGTAATCTATTTATATGAGAAATGTAAAAAAAATCATTTGTACAAGCTCAAACAACCACAACCATATAAACTACATAAACTTAATTATCAAAACAAATATAACATATTATGTATATAATATATGGATTATACTAAAAATTATACTTATAATTCATGTTTTATGTGAAAGGAGTTTTAAGTTATATTTACTTTCAATTTTATATATAACAGAGTTATATGATGAAAAAAATATAATTTTTATATTTTACATTGTTGAAAAAATAAATATATTCTTGAAAAATAACCCAAGTCATATTTATTTTACATGTTTAAGTTAAATATTTTAAATATTCCTTTTCCATCAGTATTCATGCCACAGGGACTTGTTGATTGAGATTGAGAGTAAGACTTGTAATTTTTTTAATTTTTATACTAGATCAATATTATATTCATGAATGGAAATAGTTGGATGAAAAAATCATGGAGGTAAATGAAAATTTTTAATTTATTTATTCGACATAATATGAATAATCATTCAAATCTAATTATAAGAATATCATTTGATATTTTTTAAATCAATAAATCACTTAAAAATATTTCTTTTGAATTTTATATGAATAAAATTTTAGTTAAAGCGTAGTATATATATATATATATAATTTTTATATTTTATTATCTAAAATATCATAAATCAATAAAAACATTATTTATTGATTAAACTTTTTTTTGATACTTAATTAAATTTTATAGCCATATTCAAATTTGGTGAATCAAAAAGGATATATTGTTAATGATTTTTTTAATTCAAACCTCAAAACATGTTAGGAATAATTGACTTCATATGATATTTCCAACATAATTACACCACATAGAAAATATTAAACGAAAGAGATAGTAGTACATGATATTTTTATATGTTTATACCCAATTATATGTTATTATTCCCATATTGTGATTAGTGAAATCTAATATAAATATTATCCACTAATATCATAAAGTTAATAGACATAGGGATTTGATCATTCTTAATCTTTAACCAATTTCTTAATATTTTTCTATTTTTTGGTAGGTTCTTTATACATTTTCCTTCGTGTTTAAAAATTATTTTATAACAGATATTGAAACAATGTTCATTTGACTATAGGATGTCTCAATATCAACATGTAAAAATTCTCTAAACCTATATAATATTCAGCATGAATATGAAATCCCCATTTTTAGAATTATCATTGAACTGTTTTTAGCTGTAGGTTTACATTTTCTTATTCCTTAACAAATCATGAGCCTTCTGATAAATAGTATAAATAACAACTCCCTTCAATGTAAAATATTCTAGAAATTTTATCATGTACCTTGATCTCTATTTTTTTTTCATGAATCTCATTGCTCAATATAATTATATGAGGAAAGTGGGTTTCCAAATATTTCTCTATATTCCCCTATTCTATTCACTTTTTTGACTCATCCCCTAAATTTATAAACTTAATCAAATCATTTGGACTATTTTTTCACTTCTAAATTTTGAATCTACCTTAACATTATTCTTTTATAGTCTTTATCCAAGTCTCATTTATTTACATGTCAAATAATATTTAAAAAATATCACATCAACAATCCTCGCTATATGGATTCTTATATTCCATCTAATTCCCTATCATTATCATCCAAGGATCCCAGAAAAAATTTAACTAACTTTCACAATTAAAATATCATAAAAACATATTTCAATACCAAAAAAAATAATAAAATAATAGACAAAAAATTTACCTAATATTTTTAACATTATAAAGATTTAGAAATCATTTTTCCACTTTTATTTGAATTTATATTATTTATGATTTGGAAATTATTACTCATCTATGAGATATAGAACCTCTGATTTTATCTTATGTAAACATTATTTTACATCTAGGTGACATCCATATAAATCTTTTATAAACGTTGATATCATCGATATACTCATAAAATGGCTTCATATTCTACTATTTATTCAAATGTATATACTTGTATAATTTCTCACAGATTTGGAAAACTTATCTAGCCATTGGTTATTAATCAATACTCATATGTGTCACCTATATTTCTTATACATATCCTTTTGAATTTTTATACTAATATTTTCTAACTATAATTATTTCGTGTTCATTCATATGTAAATAGTTTAAATATTTTTTTAATCATACAATGTTCTGTCAAATTCTCCAGACTTCTTCTAAACTATTTTATCAACTTCAAATCACCATAAATAGACTTAAAATTTTTATAAGGAATATAAATCATTTAATAATATGTTTTTAAATATTTGACACAACTAAAATATAATTGTTTCAATAAAATATTCACTATCTTAATAAATTAAGCTCCTTGTAAAATAAATTCCATCAAATGATAGTGTTTCAATAATTCTTCAATTGATATGGAAATATTCTCACTTCAACACAAAATCAACTATATAAACATCCAATTGTGTTAATCATCTTTTTTATTGACCTTAAGTTTAGTTATAAATAGATAAACTGACAGAGATATCCTTAAACTTATGTATGGATAAATAATATTTTAAAATATCATAAACTTTAATAAGATTTTCCTTAATTATATCATATTAATATATTTTACAAATTAAGATAGAATATTTACAAACACCAATTAACAACCAATAACTTGGAACGAAGATCCTAAAATTGTTATCTAATAAAATTATTAATTTTTTAATAAGAATATCACTATGGGTTGAGGTATTATTTGATTTAAATTACATTTATTATAAATAATCATGAAAATATAATTGTTAAAGGGAGATGTCTTGGGTGATGAATTAGGTATCCACAAACAGGAAGTGTAGGATCTTCCCATACTCTGATGGGTAATGAATAATTGTCTCTCACGAATAGCTATCTAGAAAGATTCAAGTGTTCACATATACATATATAATATTTTTAGATGGTATTTATATAAAATACATGTTTTTTTTGTTTGGATTACTATATAAAATTTTTTGGAATTATTTGAACAAATCTAGCTAGTGGGTAGATTGAGTTGTAATTATTTAAGGAATGAAGTTGGTTGGAGTTTGTAGAGAATCCATCCAAGTGTTATTATCATTTTGGTTGGTAACTTTTATAATTAAAAACAAACTTGCACTAAGTATTGAGATTAATGAAGAGAATTATAAAATGGAAAGGGAAGATAAATACAAGACATAATTTAACTTGAGTATATATTCTATAAAATAACCTTAGATAAGATATGAAGGAGTTTGTGATTATTCTAAGAAATCCCACAAATTAGTGGATCTTTTATAAGAAGTTTTTAAAGAGTATGAGAATCTATTGAGTTGAATATAGAAATCCATAATTTTTGTTCATAAAGTCTAGAATTTTAGTGTTATAGTAGAAAAGTAAAAACATAGTGAATTCATACCGTATATAAATTGGTGAGTCATGCATATGACTTTGATACACCATGCTTAAGAATTTGAAAAGGTTGAATTACTTTTCACATTAAAATCTGAAGCTTATGTAATACATTGTAAGAAACGTGTATGAAATTAAAATACCTATTTTTGACTTATTATGGGTCGTCATATGCTTTTCAAGTTTTAAAAAATTATAATCTTACTGGTTGTATAACTTTCATGATCTATCACGTATGAATTTTTGACCAATCTATAACTTCAAAAAATAGGAATATTTTAAAGAAATTCAAAATATTCCTTAACTAAGGATTGTGAAGAAAAAATCATCTTAGATGATTCTTAATCCATTATTCATTAAACTAAAAATCACAAACACTAAAAATATTTAGTAAATCAAGACAAGAGATAAATTGAACATTATTTTTGTGAATAATCACATCATATATCGATGTGTTTTCATGAAAGACGTGATTTATAGTATATATTATTTTGAAGATTATAATTATTATGAAGTAAGTTTTGTTCTTTATTATTCAAAACATCATAAAAAAAATTTGGTAACTTTTTTTTAGAAATAGATGTTGTTTATTTATTAGTTGTTTTTATATTATTGATTCAAGTTGATTTTTTATTGGTTTCTTTGAAGTCATCAAGTTAGAAAATGAGAATAAAAATAAATATTTTATCGTACTTTATATTTTATGAAACCTTGGAGAATTATATATTTATAGATTCTATGGAAGAAATGATGAATAGATTTAGTTGTGAGGTTTTTGATTTAAATATATAGTTACTCATCCAAGAGGGAGATTAAATGATAATAATAGTTTAATAAATTTATATGTGATATCAATTAAAAAGTAATGTGGGAAAACTCACATTTGATTCAAGTTGAGAAGGAGTACATGGGGAAAAGTATAAGTTGGGGATAAATTGTTAATTTCAATTTCACATTATTCATTAAAAATTTTAATTATGTAAATTTAATGTGATCCCATATAAAAAATAAGTGTGACTTTTTGTATAGATTGTTATCAAGAAGAAAAAAAAAAAATTGTGGAAACTAATGTTTGTTATGTGTCATTGGTGTTGTATTAGAGATTCAATGAGATGCTAATTTCTCTCATAGAAAAATAACAACTTAGAGTGATCCAAAAGAACTTGTAGAAATCAAAGAGAAATAAAATGTAAGAGATAATATTTCTGTGTAAAGATAAACCTACTGTTTATAAAATAAAAGAGGAGAATGATGTTCCAAAAATTATTCCTTTCCTTAATCACTGTTATTTATGTATGAAGAAGGTGAAGAATATTTAATAGTACTATGAGTGTATACAAGTTAGGTAATATTTTTTGGGTTTTTTATTGAATAATAGATCAGTTAGAAAGACCTAAAAATAGATTTCATTCATAATATTAAATGGCTATCAAGCTCCATGGGATTTAATTGAGAAATATAGGAAAAAAAATCTATGAAGTAACTGGAAGAAATGTTACTGAGATATATGTTTTCCTTGAAGACTCAATTGAACGTGTAGGCTATTTAGTTGAGGAAGAAGATCATATTTTGTGATGCAGATACATCCTATATAGGTTTTTGATCAAATTAAACATGTAAAAGGAAGATGAGAATGACTAGTGTGATGATATTATAATGAACCTATGGTATAAAAAATACATAGACATGTGTAATAAAGTAAATACACACATTTTTAATATGGTGTTCATGGTTATAGGATAATCTATTTCTAACCCACTATACTTTGATGATAAAATTTATAGTAGAAAATTGTTAACTTAGGAAAACCTGATTATAAAAAGAACTATGATTCAAAGATTAGTTTTAAACCATACAAAAATACATGTGTCATATGTTACCAACCTTCTATAAATTATATTTATTATATGAGTATTGTGTTAATAATTTTAGATATTCACATATCATAACTGTAAACATTGGTCTGAAGAAAAATGGGGTTGATTTCTAATTAAATATGTTGAGTTTGTGAAAATTTTCAACAACCACTAATTAACCCCCCTCCCCAAAGAGTGTATTCATACTTCTAGTGGGACTAAAAAATGCTATTATAGTCTATGATATCTTTTAATTGAACAAAACATTTCTTACCCAATAGTTCGTACACGAATATATGAAGTGACGATTTTAAAATCTTCCAAACATTCCTCATATAAAAAAATAAAATTCTTTTCATAATGATACAAAAGTGGAAGTCAATATGCATACTCTATATTATAGGAAAAATATAGTCTAAGAATATGAGAAAATTCTCAAGGAAGATGTTATAACCACTAGATTAATATAATTATAGTGGTACTAGTAGTATAAGTTTTGATGAGCCTTTGGGTTTAGAAAAAATTCTTACCCTTTTTACTCATGTAAGGAGACAGTGGAAGGCCCACCATATTCCCATGTTTCGGTGGTTGTGTCATAATAAAAGAGGAAATTTAAACTGATTCGTGAATGAATAGGAGATTTTAATGTATGGTAATTCTATACAGCTAGAGGAAGTTAAACCACTATGGTGAAAATTTTAATTAGTATAATATCATCTCTATACAACACATTAATTTTCATATCAAAATTGGTATCAGTCTGCAACCGGTATCAAAAATTCATAGAGAATATATTTTGAATAAAATCATCCATAGTAAATAAGTATCAATAGTATCCCTTGAGTGGGAGCTTTAAAAAGAATTAAATATTACACTAATTTGTGAATTTTTTTAAATATAAAATTTTTGATAACACATTAAAAAATAAAGGTTGAGATATGATTTTCACACAACCATTTATATTTTGGATTATATAGGAAATTTTTATTAAGGTAAAGTATTAATCTACCAAAATTGGGAAGAAAATACGTTGTATATGAAATTTTTTTATGTGTTTTCTAAAATTAATATAGGCTTAAATATTTCATCATAAATCTATCTATACATTCACTAAGTAGTGAATTTAACTTTTTGTTTCACATTTTGGGTATTTAATGGATAGATTTATTTTCTAAAATAATCAATTTTTTGCACAGAGTTTTCTCATATATTGATTAATTGATGACACATTTCGAAGAATCATGTGACGTCCCCCTTCTCTTTTGAAATGAATTTTTCATAGAGAAAATAAAAGAAAAAATTATATACTAATTTTATAAATTTAAAAGTG
Source organism: Viscum album (assembly GCA_963277665.1). Taxonomy (NCBI): domain Eukaryota; kingdom Viridiplantae; phylum Streptophyta; class Magnoliopsida; order Santalales; family Viscaceae; genus Viscum; species Viscum album. The sequence continues at coordinate 1,307,874,743 of OY728162.1, forward strand.
TTTTTGGGAGATAATAAAGACCTCTCTTACACCCATAGTCTCAATAATGGGATGAAAATCCTCGACTTTGATGTTATTTTCCATTAATTTTAGAATAATTAAATAGAATTTTGGAATAAATTTCAAATTTAATATAAATTCAAATTAGTGTATTTAAAGTTCCCAATATGTTGAAGTTGAATTTCTCTTCAATTATCTATGTTATCAAGAAGTTTTAAAATGTAATTAATAAAAGGTGAATGTTTTTCTGATGGGTTTAGTATCCACCCAAAGGAAGTGAAGGGGATTCATATACTCTTGATGTGTAATGAAAAAGTTGATTCCCAAGAATAGATAGCTATATAGATTCATTTATAATCTCATACATCAGATGATAATTCGGTTTTTTATTACAATATAGACATGTGTTGGTGTTTTTAATACTGTCTAAAACAATTTGGATGTTTTTGGAATAATCTGGATACTGAGGGTATTAATGTGTAATAATTTAAAGAGGTAAGTTAGATGAGGTTTGTGGATAATCCCTCCATGTGTTACTAGAATGTTGGCTAGTAGTTTTAGTTATTTAAAAATAGATGAGGATTTGTGATGACTGAAAGTAATACTAGAATTGAAACAGTAGAGAAATACATGACATACTCCCAATTGAGTGTATATAAAATAAAATAACCTTTTATGAAATATAAAAGATCTTAGAGTTATTATAGTAATTTCTAAAAATTATTATAGTTTCTCTAATAAAATTTTAAAGAAGTTAAAATGTCCTGGAGTTGAAATGAGACATCATTGAAGTCATTTTATATAGTCATTAATGTTTCTAATGTATAAAAAGAATAAAATGTATAATTCAAACATAGTATAACTTGGAGATATATATACATGACCTTGAGAATCCCAACATAAGACTTTATAATGGTAATGTTACGTTTTATGTCAGAATATGATTCTTGAATAATACATTCCAAATTTTCATATGAGTTTTAGTGGCATGTGTATGATATCTATTGGGGCCTCATATGTATTTCAATTATTATAAATGTTGATTCAACTGGGAATATAAATTTCATGATCTGCCACATATTACATTCTGAGCTGTCTATCACTTCAAAACATCAATAGGTTTTAGAAAATTGAAAGTTCCTTGAATAAAGGATTTTGAAAAGGAAATAAATTTGGATTAATCCTAAATCTATTCTCCATTAAACAAAAACACAAATTCTAAAGAGGGTGTGTGATTCAATCCATTTAAATTAAGAATCTGACCATCAAGGCAGTAAAGGAGATCAAATCTATATGATTTTTTATAATGACGAGGTTTCAAAAAAATATAAATAAAATCATTTAGATTATTCAATAGATTTTATAGATTTTTCTATAATTATTAAAAACTTTTTTCCTTAATTTAGGAGAAGAATATTTCTCTGAGTAGCTAGATGATTATAGTTTACACATTCAAGTTGAATCACTATAAGTTTTATAGAAGAACTAAAGACACAAATTAGAAGACCCAAACTATAGTTTCAAATAAGGTTGATCTCAACATTGAGTGATAAGGTTGATCTAAAAATTGAGTAGATTTTTTATAATTAATATTTCACAGAAAAATGATATCACTACTATAGTCACATAAGAACAATAATTCCTCTTCACTAACATCTATGAGTATTTACATATTAAGGTATGATCTTATTATTTTTATTTTATTTTAATATATTAATATATTATTAATTTTTATCCCATAACCTGAATTACTATATCATTGTTATTATATTACTTAGTTTATAAATAGTGGAAATTGGAAAATAATTGAGTGTGAGCGGCCTCTTTAAGAGATCATCCCTAAGCTACGCACTATACTGCATTCTTTGGAAAATAATGAATTATTTTGGGAGTGATTTAATTAAAATATGTATCATCAATTTTTCATCATTTTTTGGGGAGAACAATAACATTCATATGTTGGTTTTTTTTTAATTTAAAAAAAATCAATAACTATAAATAAATAAATTCATTGTAAATATTTGATTTCTTAGTACAAAAATGGAATTTCAAAGCGATTTTTCTAATGGTTTTCATGTTAAAAAATTTTATGAGTATTGTGGTGAAGAATAATGGAAGAATAAATTTCAATATAATTCCCTAATAAATGAATATTTTAAGAATAAAATGGAAATTATTTCCTCTTCCTTGAAGGAATTGGTAGCTTGAAAGGAGGCTCAAGAAAAAGTGGAATCATAGCCTATTTTTCAAGCATTTTCCATAGAAGAACCATGTAAGGAAGACATTATGAAGGAACTATATAACATATTTATACCATTGTGAGAGTAGGATAACGAATAAGACTTTCCAAATAATTTAAATGTTTGAGGACAGGAAAATTGGATGAATATTGGTCTAATTTTTTAGAATATGAAAATATTTTTTATTGTCCCATATTTGATAATTAAATATTGGAACCTCTATACATATGTCTATTTATAAGAAGATGACAAAGTTACAATTTATAAGATTCATTTACCAGTGAACTTTCATGAATAAATCATATTCCAATGTAACCTACTTAAAAGGTATAATTTTTTTATAGATTCTTTATGTTTTAAATTTTTCAAGTTAAATTATTTTCTGAATTGTCCTTTTTTTTGAAATTTATAACATGTAACACTTAGAATATTACAAGTATGTTAAAGAAGAGTTCACACAGTTTTTAGTAGAATAAGAATATCTTAATGATTATATGGTTGTGTAATACCTCCTTTACAATAATATGAATATCATATAGCAGAAGAAAACATGGAATCCAATAGGATGAAACCCTATATTTTTTTCCAACCCAATCAATAACTGAAATTCTATCATTATTCTTTATTATGGGCTGGTACATTTATTCTATTTATTAGGGAACTATATTATTTGTGTATACTCATTGAAATTGGTAAATTTTACTTCTGGCAGTTCATCTTAATGAAACCACACCCACCATCTGATTGGAGATAAAATAGGGGAATTTCCCGACTAGAGGTAGTAAAAACCTAAACACACTTGGGGGGTCAACGAAATTCTACATTATTTTATATTTCACATTCTTTTTTATTAATTTTTTTATGTTATGTTTCGATACTTTTTTCTGGGTTTAAGTGATAGAATCTTTGAGATTAAATCATGATCACCACATAAAAATGATCTCAGGTTATATCTTCCCTTCTCTTTGGATTTTTTTACCTTATCTTCTTATTTTGTTTAATCATAATTGTTGGGTATTTAGATTGTATGTGTGGGGGGTTCAACCTTCTTAGGAATATTTATATCTTTTTCTTTTTATTATTTATTTTTTAAGCAATTTTGGGGATTAATGAATATAAGTTTTTATTTTTTACTTTTGAATTTATTTTGAGTGAGTGTTATTGATTTTTGAATAAATTTATATTAAATGATTTATTATGTAGAAATTTTTTCTTCTATTTTTATTTTAAATTATTTTTTTATTTGGAAAATTTTTAAAACTCATGCCCATGAAACACTGATTGAAATTATTTGATCTTATTCCTTTATTTATTCTGAAATCTTTTGAAATATTCTTCCCTATACCTATACATTATTTAAATAGAGATGTATTTTTTATTAAAAATAAAATATGTTATTATACTCTTTTAAAAAATGGATGTTTATAAAATATATTTGATGTAATTGAGGCATTTTTTGGGAAGCTATATAGTAACTGGTGCACTAGATTTATATTTAACATTTTTTATCTCTTAGAATACATTAACTTCCATATAGGATTAATCAATATTATAATATGATTATTCCTTATATAACATCACCCTTAAGATTTTTTCATTAATATTTCATGTTTGAGTGTGGGGTAATGGATTTTAATGGGTCTTATATTGGATTTGTATCATTTTTGGGTGGTGTGAGGTGTCTTTCAGTATTTTGAGAATTAAAATAATATTAATGAGACACTTTCATTCATTTGTATTCATTTCTTTCATCTAGTTCTAAAAAAATAAAATAATTGAAAAAAATGAAAAAATAATATTGGTGCCATTAAATTGTTTCATTATTCTCTAATTTATGACCCGTTCACCTTTATAAAAATTTGAAATGATTATCATTCATTGATTTTATTATAATTTCATCTCATCCTCCATGAACAAAAATTGAAAAACAAAGAAAAAAATAGGATAATTAGGATAAAATAATTCATTTTATTCAATTTTTGACTCATCACCAAAGTCATAAAATGGGGGTTTTATTGTGGTAAATTTATAATAGGGGTCAATTGAACAATATTTACTATTTTTTCAAATTAATATTCATGTGATTTTATTTAACAATTCAACCACATCATTTTAGCATAGAATTTTTAAATATTTTCCCAACCAACCCTTTTCCATACCTTCAAAAAAACCACATGATTTAAAAAAAAATTATATCTCTCAGTGTATAGATATTAGAAATTTAAAAATCCAATGGTGACACTTGAATTTCACAATAAGGACCATAAATCCATATTTAGTTTCTTTTGAGTGAAGAGTGACATGAATTTCAATGTGATGTAGTGTGATTGGGAAATGGACACACTTTTTAGGTTGAATTAATTTAAATGTGAGAGATGAAAATTGAATGGAATTGTTTTTCATAGATGATACAAAATGAAATCCAATTTTAAAAATGAACTTGGAAATTTTCTCACCTTTTATTTTGGTGTGGATTTTGATTCAATTATTTGATGATTTATAAAGATTTAAATGTTTAAGGGTGGGTACTGATTAAAATAATAATTTCACATATATTATTCTGTAATTCAATATTTTAATAAAAAAAATTCACAAATTATGCGTAATTTTTGTAATTTTATGTTTAATTAATAATTTTGAGGTTAATTGTGAAAATGGAATAATTTTCAAATTAAAATAGTTTTAAGTCAATTTTTTATTTCATCCATAAATTTTTCTACACTTCTTGAAATTGAAAATTTTCTTTTATTGGGCTTAAAAAATATTATATTAATTTCATTCAATTGAATCGAAATCTAAATACAAAATTTTTTTTCCCAAAACCATCTCAAAATCTATGCATCGAAATTTTTTCACATACATAGATTGTTTTAAACATGGGCCCTTTCTCTCAAAGTACATACCCAAATGATTTCAAATATTAATTGAAAATAGATAACATTCCCTGGAAAATATTTTATAACTATGTATGTGTGATATACATATTTATTTAATTCCATAAATTCTTGGGAATTGGATTCTTTGGAATTCAAATAGTCTTAAGTCCAAAAACAATTTTCAAAGGGCATCTATCATACAACTGAATAAACATACCTAAAAAGGATGAAAATTTGTGGGAATATGGGAAATTCATTAATAAACAAAATTTTATGACACTAAAAGTTAAAATTCAACCATTTACTATAAAAACTATGTTGATATATTCAGTGGACAAAATTGTATCCAAGTTTTCGACTCCCCTCCCTATAAAAATGTGTCTCCCTCTCTATTTCATGATTGTTGGAAACTTAGGTTGGCCATTTTCTATATTGTAGATGATTTTATTCTACTGTAATTTTTTAAATGTTCAATACAATTTAGTGTGTTTTTATTACTCACTTTATCTGCACTTTAATGTTTTTATTTTTCCTTAGCATGCTCTTTCTAATATCTATGAAAATGGAGAACTAGCCCCCATTATTGTCTAAGGGGAGTGGTGGTTCATGATTTCACTATGATTCAATGTATTATGATTGTTTTATTATAATAATTATATAGTGTTGAAATTGTTTTAGTTTAGGGTTCACCCCACTTTCACTTATATTGATTTATTCTTCTAGTTAAATTTGCATTCCTCTCCTTCATCATCATAATGCAGCATACAGTGTGGACTAGCAATGTGGGGAAGATGTGAGGGACTATTTTACCAAATCTGTAGGTTCAGTGTGGGATAATAATAGTTCAGCAGAAGGTTTCTAAGTTAAAGGGTTGATATTAACATTGAGTAGAATATTGAGAATTAATATTTTATAGAATAGTGACTACAACATTGTGGTCTCTTAAGAACAAAAACACTTCTTCACTAACATCTTTTTGTTTTCACATATTTGTGTCTTCTATTATACTTTGAATTATATTTCTATATTTATATATTTTATTAGTTTATATGCCACACTCTATATTATAATATCACTAGTATTATATTTATTTGTTTAAAAATATTGAAAATAGAAAAATTGGGGTGTGTGAGCACCCACCTTGAGAGATCGACCCTAGGGTGTGAATTATGTAGCATTCCTATGAAAATAAGAAAGTATTGGGTATAGATTCATGATAACCCACTCTCATTACTATCATTTTATAGGTGAAAATAGTTTTATAAAAAATAAGCTTGGGAAAAAATCCTTGTAAATCTGTTGAGTAGCAGAATATAATGAGAAGAAGATGAAGGGGATTATTAATTTTTTTACCATCACATTATCCCTTTCATATATCCATTTATGTAAATTGAATGTGACCCCATCGGAAAATAGAGTGCAGGATTGTACAGTTGGATATCAAGAAGTGAAAAATAAAATAAAATAAAGAATGGTACATTTTCTATCAATGGTGCTGCATGATATAATCCATAACATGATAATTTATATTAAATAAGAAAAATAAATTTAAAGGATCTGAGAAAAAATGAACATATCAAGGAATAATAATAATTTTTTCGTTTATAATTCTATTTAAATTTCAGGATTCATTGAATCAAATAAGAGAGAATAAGTAAGAGGATAACTATGGTCCTCAAACCCATAACTAGCACAGTTAGTTTGGGATATGGTTGAATAAGAAACACAGTAGTAATCCAATGAGTGCATATAGGCCTAGTAAAATTTTATTGTTTGTGTTCATGAATAATAGAGTAATGAATATGTTTTACATGTTCATTCCCTGCAAAATATTCAATATTTATTGATTTTTTTAAGTTTTAGTTGAGAAATATAAAAAACATATAATGTGAATAAAGTAGAAAAAAGGCTGTTTACTGAGAATGAGTTGTATATTTTTTTATGACCTGAGGTAACTTGTATACTCTCTTACTCTGGGTGTAATAAAATTTTGGGGTGTCTGGTAATCTTGCATATATAGTAATATACATCAACATTGGAATTTAATTTGAGGACTCATGTGATTCCAGTATTAGGAACCTAGGGTATATTTAATATATTAACTTTTTAAACATATTTTACACACAAATATGTGTAATATGGTATGAATGGTATCAATATGATCCCTTTTAATCTTATTTGGCATTGATGATAATAATTCTAATATAGAATTTACAACATAGTGAAATTCGGTCATATTAAGGATTATGTTTCTAATATCAAGTCTAAATAGTATAAAAATGCATGTGTAATACTTTAATTTCCCTACATTATTTTCATTTAGTACATTTGTATCAGGTAAATCATTTATAATATCCACATTAATTAATGAGGAACATAGGTTCAAAACCAAAGGGGTGTAGATTAAAGAATGATTTGGGGTATGGGAAAAAGTTCAATAATGGGGAACACCGAACCTGAACTCATGAGTCCAGTGTTAAAAACATATAGTTTTCAAATTAACTTTGATACCAAGTGATATTTTCCAAGATAAAAATTTAAAATTTTCACAATTATATTACATATCATAATAATATCACACAACTCAGACAACATTTTGGTTTAGTATCTTTGAGGAATAGCTATATTAGTAATTTATTTTATAGCACATGGGATCAATTTTGTATATTAAAATTCCTTGACACTCCCTTCAACACCTAACACAAGTTATACTTATCTTTATAACCTTTGAAAGTGAAACAATAGAAAAGGGTAACCTCAAAAGCTCTATAAGGGGAAACTTATCAACATATCATCAAGGGTAAGATTATAAGAATATGAGAAAATTATTGGTATGGGAGAAAGTTATTATTTAATACAAATGTGGAAAAATATTATTTTTCCTTAAGTCATGTCATAAAGACATGTAATATCAAATGAACAGACATATAACATAGGAAAATAGTATGGAATCATGATATAATAAATATTATCAATGTAGAATTATCCTAAGTAGATGGCATGAAACTTTAACATTCCCTTAAAACATATCACACCAAAGAACAATGTCACAAAAATATAAATACAAAAATTATAACATTGTGGGTAAATTTAATCGTACCCACACATTAAGTGGTTATAAATAAATATATCAACACATCATGTTATGAAAAAAATAATTACACACACCCTATTCTAAATCAAAAATGTTTAATGCTTCATGTTATGAATAAAATAAATGTTCATGCTTCCTATTGTGGACAAAACAATCCTCACTTCATGGTGTGAATACAAAAAATTTAAACAAATCCTATTGTAAAGATATAAATTACCATTATATAACATCCTAATATCATTGCATATAAATTCATAACCAATGTATTAGAAGGAAATATAGTAACTTCTCTATAAATATTCCAAACATATGTATGAATCTTGAAATTATTCATTTATATATAAAACATCACTTAATTAACTCATGTAAAAGATACATGCATCGTGAAAAAAAATATATACAACATTTAACAATACATATAGAGAAATAATATGTATAGTGACATAAAAATATATCCCTAATTTAATAACAGTAATTTTAGAGGATATTGACCTATATTGAAAAACCATATTCAATATATTGGATAAATAACATTTAAAAATATGAAGAAATATCCCCTTTTCAAATTTGTGAAAACAACCCAAAATTTTTTCATTTAAAGGAAATAAATAAATCTTGACAGAACATTTTAATTATTAACCTTTAAAACCAAAAAAGGTTTTATGAAGAAAAAATTAATAAAAGAAAAGTTCATTGAAAGTTATGAGAGGAATATTTTTTAGAAAACATTGTCCATTAAACTCGTTTTATAAAAATAAATAAATTTTTCAAAAATCCAAATTTTCCTTTTTAGAAAAATAAAATATTTCCTTTTAATTTAAAAATCATCAAGAGTTTAAAGGTTTGGAAACCCCACATGTAATATAGGAATCACAAAGAATATTTCTCATAAGTTGAGATAAATCATAAAAGACTTTTTAGACGAATTTATATCATTGGCATTGAATAAGATATTATGGTTACAACGGAAAGTCATTTTCAAAATGGTAAAGAGAAAATTATGGAAAAATTACATTAAAATGAATCTAAAATAATAGAACTTTGAATATTAATAAATAATCTCTAAAGATAATGTGGAGAGAAAGATAAAACATTTCATTTTTAAATGATGAAAAAAACATTTTTTTAAATTATTTTTTTGAAAAACAAATACATAAAAAGTGTTAATAAATACTATTTTAAAAATAGGATAATAGATATATGAAGGTAACTTGAGAAACAAATAGGATTCCAAATATAAAGTTGAACATTTGTGGGAAGTATAATTATATACAAGGATTGGAAATCATGGTTAATGAGTTTGGGAATTATTCTCAATAATGATATACATTTTAAAAAATAAACTAAACTTGGTAAAGACTTTGAATTTAAAAATGAATTTTTCCTATATAATAAAATAAATTTTCATGAAATAAAATATAGTGGTGGACGCATCTAGTCATATAACTATTAAGTTCATGATGAGGCGTTATGA